>CP136068.1:147633364-148290628 GCA_032622095.1 Siphonodentalium dalli | reverse complement strand
CAAATCCTAGCATCTAGACTGGCCTCAACTGAAGCTTTCCTAGTGTTGGAAATTTCAAACCTCATGCTCCCCCTCAGGTTGAAAAATTCTTCAACTGATGACCATTTATGTCTACAAGTTTGACCAAATGTAGTAAAATATTGTTTTGCTAAACTAATTAGCAGTTTTGTATTGGCCATGTGGATGGGGCAATGACACACCGGGCCGACCATGGTTCGGCCCGGTGTGCGAAATTTTTTTAATCTGAACAAGAAAATCGCAAAATCCTAACATCTAGACTAGCCTCAAGCCTTCCTACTGTTGGAAATTTCAAACCCTACACCCCCACTTAGTTTGGAAAATTTCCAACTGATGACAATTCCAATGACAATGTTGACCAATTGTATGACAATATTGTTTTCTTAAATTAACTAGAAGTTTTTGACTGGCCACGGGGGAGGGACCAGGACTCAAGCTTTCCAAGTGTTGGAAATTTCCAACCTGTCACCCCCCTAAGGTTGGAAAATTTCCAACTGATGTCCATTTCTGTCAAACATTTTGACAAAAAATAGGAACATATGCAAATATTGGTCGAAAAACAATAAATTCCCCCAATAAATTGTTTTATAATCAAACTACAAGAACATTTTCAACCTATTGTTGGTGTGAAATTTCGTTGTGGCAGGTATGAAATTTCCAACTATTGAAAATATAGCTCTCTGCTGGGGGTGAGACACCCCCCCACACCCCCCCCCCTCTAGCCACATCCCTGAGAGCTGTTACCAACTTAAAATAGTGCCTTTGGATAAATTTGACTCAGACTGCGTATGATTTCCTCGGCAATTGACCTGTGACTATTTTTAAAAAGGTTTCCTGTGGCAGAACGATCCGAGAACACAAAACGTGTAATTCTATAATGCGTTATTTTCACACGGAATTGTTTCAAGAGAATAGTGGTGGTTTGCTTCCTGTTAACACGTTAGTATTAAAGCATTGGTGTACCCATAGATTCGATGTCGATGCCAATATTGAAAGAAATTTGAAGATTCAGAAAGGCAAATAAGACCTGTATAGTCTGATACGAGTATTATATTCTATGGATGAGTAAGACTTTTGCTAACAATAGAACGTGTTCTTTATGCATGATCGTGATAATGTACGGCGATTTAGACTTTTCTGTCAGACTTCCATTTATTTTACTGCTGTAAAGGTATTTAATGTAACACTGGCACCTCATTTCTATTCACGGTAAAATACAAAGACGCGTCAACGTCATTGTCGAGACTTCTTTTCACGTACGTCGACACTGATCCTTCAAAAGATTCAACCGTCGTAAAACACAAAGAATATCGGATACAGTTTAAGACCAAGAAATTTTATTTGGACATCTGTGAAATGTCTCTTTGTACATTATTTCAACATCTCGTTTTTTGTGGAACTATTATCATTAAAGTTATCACCAAAGGTCGTCCAGTGCAGGTTTTCAACAATCTGATGACTACTGGCCTTTAAACCGGTTTAACCACAGGAAGAATAGTTATTCGTATATGGCTGTTAGGCGGCCGCCGTTGTCTAATTCCATACGGCTATAGTGTATTGATAGTACTCATAGTGTGTTGATTCCGCGTTGACAGTACAATACCAATATGCTGTGTACTGTCATAGCTATAGCTAGGATAATGCCATCGCCACCTATATACAGTCCAATTAATGGCTTGTCTATATCCCCGCCTACTTGTAACTGTGTTTCGCGTTCCCGAAAGTTTTCAAACACATGCGAATTTCGGATGCCTGTGTAGATGAAATGTTCCGAAAAACATCATATATATTGTATAGCACTGTGCATGACAACAAATGAAATATCTTCTGCTAACAATAATATGTAACTATATATATTATTAATGCTGCAGATAATAATAGTAGCTATATAATTTATGACACAATTTTTCCAGATCCTCAAAACCAGTTGTAAACGTTACAACATATGGAACTAGAAATATATTGTGTCGAAAGTTTGGCTGTGTTTGAATGCCTATCGGCGGATTTCTATAAAAAAAATTTAATGGCAACCTTTTGCCTGTTGCAAGATAAATATTTTACAAATTCGTGGTTACCAAATTTATTACGATTGGACGTCGGGAACATGACGTACTAATTGAAATAATCTCGAGGGGTATAAATCCAAATAACTCTACTATATAGAGATATTTCGGTAGACAGTTTATTGTCGGATTTTATCATTGCGCACTATATGACGGGCTGCGTTTAGGTGACTTTTGTGGGTTTTCTATAAATATTTTTAGCGACAAATTTTTGGATGTTGCAAATTCAGTCTCTGGCCGATTCATGAGTATGAAATTTATTACGATCGGACATCGGGAACTTTTCATAATAATCGATATAAACCCAAACTAGAAATATATTGGTCGAAAGTTTGGCTGTGTTTGAATGTCTGTTGTCGGATTTCTACAAATAGTTTTTAACGGCAACCGTTTATTTTTATTTCTATAAATCATTTTAACGGCAACCTTTTGCTTGTTGCAAATTCAGTCTTTTACCAACTCGTCGATACCAAATGTATTACTATTGGACGTTGGGAACATGACGTACTAATTGAAATAATCTCGAGGGGCATAAACCCCAAATAACCCCACTCGGCTAGAGATATTTTGGAAGACAGTTTATTGTCGGAGTTTATCATTGCGCACTATATGACGGACTGCGTTTAGGTGACGTTTGTGGGTTTTCTATAAATATTTTTAAGTACAAATTTTTGCCTGTTGCAAGTTCAGTCTCTGGCCGATTCATAGGTATGAAATTTATTACGATCGGACATCGAAAACTTTTCATATTAATCGATATAAACCCAAACTAGAAATATATTGGTCGAAAGTTTGGCTGTGTTTGAATGTCTGTTGTCCGATTTCTATAAATAATTTTAACGGCAACCTTTTACTTGTTGCAAGTGTTCACGCTGTCGATAGCCAAATTAGCCAATGGCTAATATTTTTTCGAATTTGGCTAATAAAAATTTCATTTGGCTAAACTTTTGGCTAAACTTTTTTTGACCCAAAATGGAGACGGAAATCATGGAGTCAGAAAGCTAATTAATAAAAGCGGTCAATAGATCGACATTCAAGACGAAGTTAGGTGACGAAAGTACCGGTATTTCGTTATTTTCGTACTTATGAAATATCGTTCTGTGTGGCGGCTGTACAAAGGGAACATTATACAACTGATTGACATCTGATCAGTATTTTTGTTTATATATATGCTTTGAAGAGAGTTGTTATCAGTGAGCACAATTAATAGGTGAATATCTAGTGGCGACGCTGTTGTTTTAAAGAGTGATTTTTTGTTTATACGCCGTCGATGACACCGACTATGTAAACAATACGAAACATGTATGCTTTGAAGAGAGTTGTCATCAGTGAGCACAATGAATAAGTGATTAACTAGTGATACCGCTGCTGTTTTAAGGTGTTTTTGTAATGTCCAATAAATAGGCTGATCGGAATAGTATCCATCATTCACAATTTCCATCATCATCTAATCATCAAAACGTATAAGCTGTATACTGGTTATGTAATTAATTAAGCCGTCTGCTTTGTTCGTGATAGAAGAGCAGTGGTAACTCAGTGGTTACGCAATGTGTGTCATTAAATGTATCCCTGGCTTAACTTCATCAAAGATTTGAATACAATAGATATTCACCAGTTAACACCTTACTATAATAAGCCATTGTTAGCGGCCGTGGTCCGTGCGCATGGTCCGACGTGAAATCCCGTCGTATTTTATATTAATGTTTTATAAATTGATCTGCCTGTGTGTTATATGATGATATGTTCGTATAATATTGATTTTAAAGTTGTTTTTGTGTTGTTTTAATCATGTTTTCATTCTGGGTATAACAAATAAAGTTTAAAACAAATATTTTAGTCATTAATTGTGAACCGATCAGAAAACGATGATTTAATTTGGCCAAATTGTTTTTAATTTGGCCAAAAAACATTTCGCTAAAGTTTTTTTCATTTGGCTAATAAAATTTTCATTTGGCTAAACTTTTGGCTAAAGTTTTTTTTGGTCCAGCCTCGCATATATAAGAGAATGCATTGGCTTAACACATATTAAAAATGATAAAATTGTCAAAGAATGTAGAAACATATTATAAAAAATGTTAAAAATGTATTCTCTTATATATATAAGAGAATGCATTGGCACAGGGCATAACTGTAACCATCGCAATGTGGTCAATGAACCGGTTCCAATGATATCCATATGTGTATAGTGTTATTGAGACAGACCGAAGATATTTTAGGCTGTTGAAGCTTTATTTTGGGCGTTTTGGCCGCTTTGTTGGGTAAAGGGTTAAAGACATATTATGGACTTGTTCGAGTTCGTGAAACTGATAAGTTAGTATTCAGGCGTTATGCCAACCTGGAAAATGTTGCATTCTACTAACATCGCTGAAATTTTCAAAGAAATCGACCACACCACTCAATAGAAAACATCGTCAAAACTACTTTCAATTGTAAATATTTACATCTGGATTCGGGACTCAACAATCGGCGACAAACAAACACAAATGATTTCGCCATCCAGAGTCAGTGCATTTAATTAATATATCAAAATGACGTTGTGTGTTTGCAATTCGATCAATATTCGTAAAAAGAACAACTCGGAGCAAGATTATTCTCCAATTCTATTGGATCACCCTACCGGAGTGTTTCACATCACTTTAATGGGCTCGTGGGTCCGATCTAATTATTTCGATTGTAGAAAACGTACATAATTATGGTGGTTTTATGGTGTCAAATAGGACAGGGTGTCTTTAAAAACAATAATTCCTCTAAAACCTTCGTGGTGATGAGTAAAGGGCACCCATATAACAAGATATCATTATTTTGCAACAAAGCGTGGTTAGATATCTTCTCGGTCGGCCGGACACATAACATAATCCTTGTAGCCCATTGAGGGCCCATATGCCAGAGAGACATTTCGTGCGCAAAAGACCCATGTAACACCAAATATCATTATGATCCAACACTTTTCGAGTGGTTAGATATCTTCTCGGTCGGACGTTCGGCCGGACACATAATCCTTGTAACCCACTGAGGGCCCATATTTCAGAGAGACAATTCGTGCGCAAAAAAAACAAATAACTTCCGGTTACAATAGTTTTGTCGTTAACACGTTGAGTGCCACTACGAGTTATCTCGTAGTACGCAACCTTCGCAGGTTGCCACTACGAGTTATCTCGTAGTGGTTTCCATGTCGTGTAACTGACAAACGGAAGCAGTGGAATAGGTCGATGCACCACGAAAACCCGCCTCGGGACACCAGAACAATGATTTTATAAAATAAATAGTTTGGCTCTCCTTGCATTGTTCAACAGAGGTGAGCACCATGAGCACATATATTCTACTCAAAATGATCCAGTTGTGAGTGAATACAGCTGACACTGTCTCACTGAGTGACCACCAAAGGCAGTCATGTGTGGGCAATTGGACTGGGTTTTTGGTATTCAATAGACTGATAATGTGCATGCACGCTTGCAAATACAGTCAGGGGGGGGGGGTGGATATTTACAATGTGCAAACATGCGAAGGCAGTTTCGAGGAATGGTTACATCGTTGTGTTTCAACACATTGAAACTTCGCACAACCACCCACACACGTCACACAGGCCTGCCAAATATGTTCCCTCTCACGCATGTGCGAATGGACGCATCCAATACAAAATAAGCGGATAATCCATGACGTTACGCACGTTGATGCTACCATTATCTCATTATTAGGAAACACAGCAGTTGTTTTTGGAATAGGCCTACACTGTGCGGCTCCATTTGGGGACTAGGTATTTTATTATTTATAATTCAAGTAAAGCGGAACTATTCCCCAAAGCTACATGTACATTGTACCCTCTTCCGAACGTGTTGGACAATGGAAAGCAAAACAAAAACCGTACTCTAGACGTCATGCAGTTCATAAGGCTGTTCCACATGTATGTACGGATAAATGTTTTTGTGTAGCATAGAGGTTTGGGATAAGGGTAACTTATTTCCAGACGGATGGATGATATGGAATCGTTACATGTAGCACACTCATGAATTTGGCTACTGTTGCATCGTTGCTTTAATTTTGTGCTGACCATTATTCCTATACACTATTATTTCGGGCGGTACTTTGGAACCCGGCCTAGCATAGGCCTAAATCAGGCTATATGGGAGATAACTTACAATGCCCGAAACAACAGAAGATGCATGCTCGTAAATATGCATAATCGTCGTCATGGACGAAATAAACTCATCCTCACAGGAAACAAGTTCACCCGATTCCACATCGGATTCACCGTCTGTAGCCATGCATGCATGCTCATATAAGTAATTTTCTCCAGCGTGCATCAGCCATAATATAACTATATAACGAGCTATAACCACCACAAGGACAGACACACCTCCATAAATATGCTGACCACCAAAATAACTTGTTTGGGTTACATTCTACTTCATATTTGTTGCTCAAACGTGTCCAGTTGTGTCTACGAGATAACTCGTAGTTGGCACTGGTGGTGGGAATACCCAAATTCCTTCCGCCATTGCCGGCTACGAGTTATCTCGTAGTACTATCAATCGCCGTTTCTGTCATCTAAAGTCGCGACGTCGTCCAATTCTTGCTTCATTGAAGCCAAATTATGGTCTACTACGGGTATCTATCTTGCCACGATTTGGCAAACTGGCGAGATTACTAATTGATTTCCGGCACTCAACGTGTTAACCTGAAATTCTCGATACAGTTAGAAGCATTATACTAATCGTCAATGAAATTTGGAATATTACGACCATGGTGCTTTTTTTTTGGTCATGAAAGCTGCAGGCAATTCTTCAAGGATTGGCCATTTATAAACGGACAGTCCGCACCTAAAATGTTCGTTAATTAATGGACAATCCGACCACGTGTGGCACGCAAGCTTGGGATTGTCCACTAAATGACGACATGTGTAGCTAATCCTGCATGTTAGCTTCATATTTAATATGAAGGGCAATAACTCTATAAAGAATGTTAATTTACTAAATAACGGCGATTTGTAGAAGAAGTGTTTTTGACGAAATAACGGAGATATTTGAAGAAGAGTTTTTGACGAAATAACGGAAATATTCGAAGAAGTGTTTTTAAAGAGCGTACTCCCCAATCCCACCCAGCCAAGGGAATAATTTGACTTATATTTACAAGAGTTGATCTGTTGTGGTGTTGCAAATTTCTCATACAAATCTCCGTTATTTAGTAAAGGTACATTCTTTATAGAGTTATTACCCTTCATATTTAATATGAAGCTAACATGCAGGATTATCTATATATGTCGTGATTTAGTGGACAATCCCAAGATCGCGTGCCACGCGTGGTCGGATTGTCCATTAATTAACGATCAATTTAGGTACGGATTGTCCGTTTATAAGTGGACAATTTTATGCGCATTAGGTGAAAGCTGCATATGAAGTATGATTATTTTTTGTCGGGATGCGAGCTGAAACTGCGACGAATGGTCGACATATAATAGGATGAAAATGACAAAATGATTAAAAGCAATTTTATTTATCTGAAATCGGAATTGAGTACAGTCACGGTGCACATATCGATATATATCACACAAGGGCATAATCATGGCGTTCCTCTGTAATAAATGACTGTTTAGCTTCATTATATAACATGTTACATATATTTGTTTATTACACAATAAAATCAATCAATCATAAAACAGTTAACAAATTTCGACAGAAAGCTACCCACATAATTTTGGGGTGCATACATTACAACTGGCAGAAGAAGTGGTGACTCTTGTCACAATTATCGTCCTGGAATGCCCATCCGGTATCTTGAGATAGCCGCATGCAGTCTTGATTCCCGCCATCCGGGTCGCCAGGGGACCAGGCTACGTAGAGCAAAGGGAGTCGGTTTCTATTGACGTAATCATTGATACCACCGCCGCCCGTGTCAGTCCCCTCTATCCACACGTCGGTTGCTAAATTGAGGATTGCATAACGTAATATCAAATATAGGTTATGTAAACATATTTATCACATATTTATCCCATAAATCCGGCCTCATATTTTAGTAAGACACAATGTCATGTGTGTTATCGGCACGCGCAGTGACGTATAAGAGCTTAGCGCAAATATATCGATCAATGTTTATATTATGTTAATTAGAATATAATTATGATATTCAAATTGTGTTGGGTTATAAGTGGCTGAACAATTTTGTCAACATGAAAAGACACATTTAGAATGAAACTTTATTTTTTCTTGAAGGTGTCTTTACTTCCTCTTTGGTTGTGATAAGGAAATCAATATTAATTTATTAACCCCAGACGTTTCGAGATAGTAGATTATGTGATAAAAAGGATAGCCATGGATATTTTTGGAAAAAAAACCAACTAATTCTTCAGGAATGTAACTTTAAAATATTACTGTAAAAAATTCAACAACAAGAAATTATGGCATTGAAATCCATGTAAAAAAGGACGACCGTGCAGTCACGACCTGCACTACTCAGACTACTATGTGTTGACTTATGTGAACGTCAAGATTTAATTAACTATAAATATGTCTTATAACCAATTACGTACACGAGGGGTCTACCTCAGAATTATCATATTTCACTCACATATTTCACCCTTTCGTGGCTCCCCGGGGCCATTTTTTCGACTGGCCCATATGCCCATTCTCAATTTGGATGAAATATTAGTTGTACTCGCCTCCACAACCCTTGGCCTTGGTTGGATAATTGGGGTTCCCATGAGTGAGAACTTGGGTTTGCCCTCTTCATAATTTGGGTTGATTGTTTGTTTCAAATCACAACCAAAATCATTAGAATATAAGTAAGGAAGAACATTCAATTTCCAAGAACATGTTTTTGTTTGTACCTGTACAAATCCTAGTGTTTTATATGTTGGGATTTGATCAGTTTGACTACAATTGCATGGAGCTACATTTATAACAGCACGGACTCGGAGCCATGCACTATGAAACAACGTCAACCCAACCAAACCTGATGCCAACGGTGCCAACATTATGCCTGCTTTGTGTGCTATGTCGATAAATCGTGTACTGTTACCTTAGTGACGCTATCCCACAGAGCCACCATGAAAGGGTTAAAGATTGTCTATATCTTCCGACGTTTGATATTGTTTTCGGGGCATTAAATAATAGGTATGAGTTGAAGACAACTGTCCGGAAACGCTTCTATAAATTACTATTGATTTTTTTATCGACATTTTCTTATATAATGTGATAATCAAGTTGGGACATTATTTCGTTTCTATTTTAAGAATTTGTAGATATTGTTATCTCGAATGATACGATCCGAACGAACGCGAGTCGTAAAATGTCTAATATTGATTGTATGTATATAATATCTGCAAAAAAGGCAGGGATCTTCGATTCGTATTTATATACCCAGGAAACAACAGAAAAAACTTGTTAAGACCGGCCTGAAGAGAGATAGGGGATTCTTGGCACATGCACTATCCAGCCCCCGTGACTGGTTTCTAAGAGTGACTTCAAATATGGTAGACTGTATATAATTAACGTCGAACTTCTAATGTGTTTCATCGATTAGCATTTAACTTGATAAAGGCTTCACATAAACGGAAAGCTTGTGTGTATTATACACTAATGAATCTATAAATATCATTCAATTCATGTCATCTTAAAACTTGTTATAGGAAGATATTGAGGATCTCCAACGAGTTAGGTTGGGATATAATATTTTATGAAACGAGTTTGACAAATTTGATTCACAACGAGTCGTAGAAGAGTTGTGAATCAAATTTATCAAACGAGTTTCATAAAATCTTATATCCCAACATGACGAGTTGAAGATTTTGTATATCACATGAAAAAAACTAAAGCTTTATGCCTTTTTAACAAAACAAAACCCTTAAAAGAAGCTTTAAAATGAATACAGTTACATCACAACCATATACGACAATATTGCGCGCTCAGGATTGCAACGAAAACTATAGCTCCCAATTTGCCTCTTTGTTTTGTGTGGGTATTTTCGTTAATGCAACGAGGTTGGACAATAATTTAAACTTTGATGAACAAATCAATAATTTGGTATTGTCTGGTTTTTGGTGTCATGCGCGGCTTTTCAAAATAGTAATAATCCGTCTAATCAATGTAAAGTAATTTTATTGGCGCGCTGCCAAATTGGCGGGAAGCACGCGCTTATTCATGATTACCCCTGTCAGACATTCAGCTATTACTCACTAGTAAGAGACAAGAAAATATTTAATAGATTTTTCAATGATATTATAGGGGTTTCATGTGATATATAGAATATCTATAGTACACACGCAGTCCCAACTTCAGTGTTATTGAGTACGCACCTGCACTGACCGCTATGAGCTGATTTTGTATGTACGCATGCATTGCTGCGTCGGCTACTTCGACGAGATGGCCGCCGTCAGCTTCACATACAGCTTTCGCTTGGTCCAAAGTAACCATCGTTAGACTGGTGTAGTACTTCGTGCAGTATGTTTGATCGTAATCCGCGGAACACGCTAGAAAAAAAGTACAGTTAAAAATTATTGGTTCAGTATCACTTCCAGAAGTTAACCCGTCAATGGCTGGAGCTTCCCGGAATTGTGTCAAACCCCTGTGCCAATGCATTCTCCCATAGGGTCCTCGAATATATATAAGAGAATACATTGGCCTAACAATATATACCTTGATCTTGTTAGCCAGTGCATTTTCTTATGGGAGACTCATATATACGAGAATACACTGGCACATTATCTTTAATGTTGCACCAACAAGAAACGGTGTCTTAATAACAGCAACACTTCATTTAATAGAGACTTCAACTTCGCCCGTAGCTTTTGACTGTTATACCCTTCTACATGTATACTAAATGGATTTTACCAGTCAGTTAATATGTGTACATCGGAATGGTTTATTATTTATTTGGAGGGAATTTAGAGTATTGTTGAACTTATTATCTGAACATTTCCTTTGGGATAACTACTAATCAATGATGCTTCAGTACACAAATGATTAAACTTATTATCTGAACATTTCCTGTGGGGTAACTACTCATCAATGATGCTTTAGTACAAACAGGGTTAAGCGTATTATCTGAACATTTCCTATGGGATAACTACTCATCAATTATGCTTTAGTACACAAAGCGTTAAATTTATTAACTGAACATTTCCTATGGGATAACTACTCATCAATTATGCTTTAGTATAAAAAGGGTTAAACTTATTAGAGCATTTCCCATGGGATAACTACTCATCAATTATGCTTTAGTATAGAAAGGGTTAAACTTATTATTAGAACATTTCATATGGGATATCTACTAATCAATGATGCCTTAGTACAAAAAGGGTTAGACTTATTATTAGAACATTTCCTATGGGATAACTACTCATCAATGATGCTTTATTATATACAGGGTTAAACTTATTATCTGGACATTTAATATGGGATAACTACTCATCAATGATGCTTTAGTATATAAAGGGTTAAACTTATTTGAATATTTCCTATGGGATAACTACTCATCAATGATGCTTTAGTATAGAAAGGGTTAAACGTATTATTAGAGCAGTTTCTATGGGATAACTACTCATCAATGATGCTTTAGTATAGAAAGGGTTAAACATATTATTAGAACATTTCCTATGGGATAACTACTCATCAATGATGCTTTAGTATAGAAAGGGTTAAACTTATTATTAGAACATTTCATATGGGATATCTACTAATCAATGATGCTTTAGTACAAAAAGGGTTAAACTTATTATCTGAACATTTCCTGTTGGATAACTACTCATCAATGATGCTTTAGTGCAAAAAGGGTTAAACTTATTATCTGAACATTTCCTATGGGATATCTATTAATCAATGATGCTTTAGTACAAAAAGGGTTAAACTTATTATCTGAACATTTCCTGTTGGATAACTATACTCTTCAATGATGTTTTAGTACAAAAAGGGTTAAACTTATTATCTGAAAATTTCACGTGGGATAACAACTCATCAATGATGCTTTAGTACAAAAAGCGGTAAAATTATTATCTGAAAATTTCATGTGGGATAACAACTCATCAATGATGCTTTAGTACAAAAAGCGGTAAACTTATTATCTGAACATTTCATGTGGGATAACTACTCTTCAATGATGTTTTAGTACAAAAGGGTTAAACTTATTATCTGAAAATTTCATGTGGGATAACAACTCATCAATGATGCTTTAGTACAGAAAGTGTTAAACTTATTATCTGAACATTTCCTATGGGATAACAACTCAATAATGATGCTTTAGTACAGCACGGGTTAACCTTATTATCTGAACATTTCCTACGGGATAACTACCCATCAATGACACTTTAGTACAGAAAGGGTTAACCTTATTATCTGAACATTTCCTATGGGATAACAACTCATCAGTGATGCTTTAGTACAGAAAGGGTTAACCTTATTATCTGAACATTTCCTATGGGATAACTACACACCAGTGATGCTTTAGTATAAAAAGGGTTAAACTGTCATTTTCGGAAGATATCTAATCATATACGTGATTCGTTCTGAATGAGAGATAGGTCAGGATAATTTATTATAGAATCAACTATGACTGACACTTCCAACTTATAACCAGTCATAACTCAACCGAGTGCCACAAGTTTTTTTGACTTCAAATTCTACAGAGTTATCCCTTTCAACTGGGAGGAACACGATCCGCTGGGGTTCCGCCCAGTGTTAGAACATTTTGAGATATGAACCTGAAAATAGCAAAATCCTAACATCTAGAGGTCTAACTCCATGCAGGAAAATTCACACCCCGATTTGGTTTTCTTAAATTGATCAGCAGTTTTTGACTGGCCACAGGGGGAGGGACCATGTTTCGACCCGGTGGATGAGAAAATTTTGAAGTCTGAACATGAAAATTGCAAAGTCCTAGCATCTATAGACTGGCCTCAAGCTTTCCTAGTGTTCGAAATATCCAACCTGATACACCGCCTATGGTTGGAAAATTAATAAAAACAACAAATTCCCCACTAAAAATTGTTGGAAAATCAATCAATCAACGAGAAAAATTTCAACCTATTGTTGGTGTGAACTTTCCAACTAATGTTATGTCACGTATGAAATTTCCAACTGCTGCCAACATGTTGACAAATTAAGATGGTGGACATCATAACCCCAACATGTTGCCACGTCCCTTACTGCCAAAGTTTGTGTTCAAACACAGTGTGACTAGTTGTTCCCCAATTACATGCAGTTGCTTGCTTTCTATCGTATATTCCTCGTCGATATGTGCTATTCTGTCATTTACCTGGCAAGCTACATAACATTCAAGTTGCAAGCGGAACATCTTTACTAACACATTCACAGGCTTTAGTTTTACACTAAAACCATTGCAACATTCAAGTCTGAGTTTAGTGTGTCTTCATTTGCAGAATGAGGTCCCCAGAGGGTGAATTTAGTGACGCTATCCCGATAGCGGGCTAGCATAACTAAATTCACCCTCTGCGGACCTCATTCTGCTTAGGCCTCATCTTTTCTCTAAACTTCTTCACATAGATTCTAGTTCTTTTTTATTTTAGTTTCTCTATATCCCCAAATTGCATACTCGAGGTTCTCAATATGTGTACATCAATCTGAGTCTATGTCTCCCATAGCAGATGAAGCCATGCTGAATGAGGTTCCCAGAGGGTGAATTTAGTGATGCTAGCCTGCTATGCGGGACAGCATCACTAAATTCACCTTCTGTGGACCTAATTCTGCAAATGACAGGCACACTAAGCTCAGACTTGGCAACATTCAGTCTTTATTATTCTTTACTCACTTACCAGTGCTTTCAAAATGGTGGCAATGATATCCATTGTATGCGAGCTGACTCGGTGAGCACGTGGCATTCATACCACAGGGGTACTCATAACACGAGTGGTTGGCATCCTGGAATACACAGATTAATATACGCCATGACGCGAACATTGCGTTAAAAATCTGAAGTGGGGTACCCCACCAGACAAGATAATTAATATTTAGCGTTGAATTAGCCGACCCGCGCGCAATTATCAGTTGTCTTTGACGAAAATATCCATTGGAGTGTTGCTGTCACATATTGGCTATTAGTTGTCCACGGTCGGTTTATATTAACCCCTTAATACGGATACATTGTATTGCGATTTTCAATTAGTATAGCCACGACTTCCGAGTCGCCCCACGGACCCGTATGCAGGTATTTTGTATACTTGCAGTTGCTTGAAGTTGACCATGTGTGTCCTGTGCGAATCGACTTTCTGTGTCGTTCACGGCAGGTTTTATTAACCCCTTAAATGCACATATTGGTTCAGCTATATAGTGACGTGCGTTTGTCCAAGTCTGCCTGAGACTGGCCAAGCAGTTCCTCGTCACGGTGTCAGTGGCCGGGAATGATTTTTTTATTTTGTCTAGTTGCGGGACGCTAACAGGGTGTATTCTGTGAAAATTGACTGGTTTCATTAACCCCATTCAATACCGATATTAGCTACATGGTGTGGCACGGGCCAATATAGTCATATATGCCTATAACGTAACAACTACACTAACGCAGTGGTGACCCCCCCCCCATTCGGGGAGATATGCAATGGTCAGACCGGAAGCTATAACCCCCCTCCAATTGGGGGATCGTATCCTATGCGTTAACGTCGCCAAATGGCAGAGAACCCATGCATCCGTCCACCCAATTCTGATAGTTTTCAACTGATCACCCCTACGTGTAGCCTAAATAAAACCATACGAATGGGGAATATATACCCCTACCTATGTTATACCAATTATCAAACTATACTGTCGGATAAATTACACAAGTTGGTACAGGTTGTCATATATAATGATATATATATGCTAATATTTTACTTTTAAGTCGTGAACCCATGAGTTCCCGCTAATCGGAAATTCTACCTAGATCTACAACTTTGGGACGCATATTCTTAATGACAGTATTAAAGGGGCACAAATCATTTAGCATATTGCTATAAACGATAAGAAACGTAAATTCGCCTCAAAATAATACTCCACGTCCCGTGAACAGTCCAATAACTTCAAATGAAGATGATACATATGACTAAAGCTCATTGTTTTATTGAACAACACCGCAGCACAGTAAACAGTTAACAATAATATACTGTACTTTGTTCACATTGAGGAGACGTTTGATGTTATAGAACGTGCTCAATTATGCACAATGTCACTGGCCACGGCGGTCGTGATCGAATGTTAAAGACATATATTATGGACTTTTTCAGGTGTGTTAAACTGTTAAGTTAGTATTGAGGCACTATGTCAACTGGAGGAATGTAGCATTCTACTACATCGCCGAAAATATAAAACAAATCTACGGTACCACTCCATAGTGAACATCATCTCTCAATTGTAAATATTTACTTCGCGATTCGGGACCCAACTATCGGCGATAAAGTAACGAAAATGATTTAGCCATCGAGAGTCACTGAATTTAATTAATATATAATAATGACGGTTCTTAGTCAGTTTGGATTTAATATTTGTAAAAAATAACTGCTTTGAGCAATATTGTCATCCATTTCTACTTGATCGATAACCCTACCGGAGCGTTTCACATCACTTTAAAGGAATTACAGAAGAAATGTTCAAACATGACCAGAGACGCAGTGAACTGTTCAAGACAGTGTGCGTTGATTAGCGGAAACATGTTAGGCCTGCAACCAAAGGTGTGGTGGTCAGGCCAATCTTATCTAAAGATTATTTATCTCGTGGCCTAGTTGACCTTATCGACATGCAGTTGCTACCACATTGTTCTTGTAAGTGAATAATGTTGTATCAGGACCATCTAATAACATTCTGCATAGTCCGTCCGTTGACATCGAAAAGAGCTTGTGATGTTGCGTATCAACTTGGATATATTTCTTCTGTTCGGCGCTCCACACATTTTGCAGCGTGACAATGGTTCAGAAGTCACTGCTAAAATAATGTCTGAATTAAAGCAGTTTTTGTCAGAGCTTGTGGTATATAGTGCGTGCATGGAAATCTCGCCATCCACAGAGTCAATGATCTATTGAGCGTGCAAGCTATGACATGACAGACCAGTCGACATAAATTTCGACTCAGTATATCATACAAGATAACTAAGATGCATGCATCAGGTCACCCATGAACTGTTTAGCATAGAATGATTCAGTTCGGTTGCAGTTTCACAACGTTACAACTGACATACGATTACACAAGACGAACCTTGGATGTGGAACTATGTAAGAGTGAATATTAATGTTCTAAATCCCATGTTTCACCTTTAGTGGTAATGGGGTCGTACTTTATTAACACGCAAGTAGTGTAATTACGTACGGGTAATTAAAAGTAACAAATCGTTTAGTTTCTATCGTATCGGCTGAATGGGGTGAGCAGATTTCTGTTGATGAATGTTCTCGTTAGCTGCCAATATAATGTGCATATTTGTCCCGTTACGTTTATACACTGTAGCATTGGCGGGCCAGAGTGTGTTGACATGTTTGGTTCATTAATAACAGATCAGCAGGGATTTGTCGTGATAACCTATACGTGGAAATATGCTACCTAAACGGTTAAATTAACGGTTGATCTATTACACCACCGTGTATAGTCGGTTTAAATAGGTATATTATATAGGGACGTGTGCTCAATTTTGGTGTGGACCGATGATCGAAAAAAAAAATCAGAGGTAAATGTCGGCGGGCGGGAAGGCCATTTTTTCAATAATTTTTAAAGAAATTGAGCAGTTGCAGCAGCAGCAGCAAAAAAAGGGTGTACAATTGGCAAATGATGAGGGGCGGTGTGACGTGTAACTATGATTGAAATTAGATATGCAATTTGGAGATTATTGGATGAGGGATGTTATATTAATTATATTAAAGGGACGAGAGGGCTTAGTTGTCGAAAATATTCATATTTGTTCCAAACACCGTAAACAGAAAAATATTAAAACGCATACATTTTGGTTCAAATATACGATCACTATCGCTTAAGCATCATGCTTACATAAAGACCTACTACATTTTTACCTAAACAAGAGTCTGGTTGTGTTATAGAAGGCAGCACAATGCTACTGGCTAATCACACACAAATGGTATAAACGCTCTTTATTATTTCCAAATAAGGAATTGAGCAACAAGGAACGCTCTTTATGTTTACCATCATAATATAAAGAAACACCAGGAAAGTAACTTTTTATGCTTTGTTTACATAACAATCGTCAAATTTACGACAATAACATACTGTTTATGAGATATTTCTCATTTGTATATTAACAAAGTCTGTCTATATTTGAATATTATTTTCGTTTGTAGCGGTTTTTGACAGGTGGAAATATGTTCACAGGATACCCACCAAGGCCTTCCGTACCTTTAAGGTATACTGCAACTTTTTTCTTTTCAATAGCAGAATACAGAATGCTATTAAGAAGTGACACAAAACACAGAATTTTTTTTTTAATTATAAGTATTGAGCAGTAAGAAATATTTGAGTCGAGGAAACCAGTAACGAAAGGCGATATTAACATGATTTATGTCAGAGAATAATTGTTTACGTTCCAATGAATATTAAAATGTACTGAAAACAAACTGCTAATGGGTGCCAGACTTTCATAAACACAAATTATGTATTGATGGTGTAACGACATATTTCGTTCTTTAATGTCTCAAAAAATAGGGGGTGGGGATGTTTGGATCTCTAGTTTAACTACATTTTTCGGTCTTTGTAGTTTAATGACATTTTTCGGTCTTTATAATATCTCAAGATATAGGGGGTATTTGGATCTCTAGTTTAACGACATTTTTCGGTCTTTGATAGCAAAATGGAAGAAGTACATCTTTGGAAAGATGTGGTGGCCCTAAAAAGGAAAGTTGTTTGGTGGTCTTGAAATGCAGTTTTTCTGAACAGTCTTCCTTGATTAAAGTGACGTGAAACACTCCGGCAGACACCGGGCAGAGTGATCAAATAGAAATTAAGAATAATCTTTCTCAAAGTAGTTATTTGTTACGAATATTAATCCAAATGGATGATACACAACGTCATTCTTATATATTAGTTAAATGCAATGACTCTCGATGGCGAAATCATTTTTGTTTAATTATAGCCGATAGTTGCGCCCCGAATCGAGGTGTAAATATTTACAATTTGGAGTAGTTCAGACGATGTTCTCTATGAAGTCGTGTTGTAGATTTCTTTGGAAATTTTCAGTGATGTTAGTAGAATGATAGCATTCCCCAGGTTGGCAAAGTGCCCGAGCACTAACTTATCAATTTCTCGCCCCCGAAAAAGTCCATAACAAGTCCATAATATGTCTTTAAGCATATATATAAATCTCCGAAAACAAAAATTCTAAAGCATTAAACGATTTGCTATATTTCCAGGGCATATATTTCATCTGATTTTGCTTTTTGCTGATATATACTTTTTCACGAGAATCCAGGGTAATTTGCGAGAATATTTACGAGAATCTAGATTTGGATTCTCGCCAAAATATAAGCCCAGATTTCACTCTGAAGTGTGCCTAAATGGCATAAATTGTACCGTGGTTCCCATGTTCGCCAAAGTGGCATAAAGTTATTTCAGGATAATACTAATAGGCATTCATTTATATCACTGATATCAGGACAATAAAATAAATTTTACGAAGGAAAAGATTTTTATAGACGGTCGACCTTAATATTGTATCGACCTGCGACCGGGGTCAGCGGTTTAGAAATTTCGAGGTCAAGTGAACATCTGAGCGCCAACCACGAGAAAGTCGGGTACCTTGATTGATTGATTGTCTTCGTGGTGACGTTGTCGATACCCGACTGCCCATTCAAACGAATTTCGCACAGACCACAAGGTCAATAATTTCTAGCTCCTGTTTCGAGATACATTTGGGTCTACTGATGTATCATCACCATCTAGGTGTTTGCTATGTGTGCAGTCTATTCCAGTCTGGGGATGCTGTCTTGAAATGATTGTCTGTGTTCATGTGAGATGCGTGGTTAACCAGAGCGGTGTTAGGCTTATGCATGACGTTTGCAAAAATGCTATGAAGACTTATACAGGTAATATGAACTTTCCATTGACCCTGCCCACCAGGAATGAGAATTCATCGACTGCCAAAGCTAACTAAATCAATTTAATGTCAAAGGCTCGAGGACAGTTATCTTGAAATGGACCACTATACCCCTTTGACTAGTTTCTAGGGCTATGTTTGAAGATTAAGGTTTTTCGTCATTCCATTCTTATTTTTCACAGGTATATTTGGATTGAGACATTTGACTTGGCATTCAGCTAGGTTTCCCGGAGGCGAGAGCCCACCTTGGTAGGAGCTCCATCACTGTTTTAGCTCCAATTCATCGGGGCAGCCACCCTTTATCCGTTGCACGCGAATATGTGGCGATTTGCTTTTTATGACTACTTTGTGGTGGGTTGCCAGGTGCGCAATGCAGTGGGCTGGCTCTTAAGCGGATGGCCAGTTTGGTCAATGTGGCCACGGCGGATTACACCCTACATCCCGATGATCACTAATTACTCACCGGCCTAGAATGGATGAACTTCATGTTTTTCACACATAATATTCAATAATCAACAAAGTTCTCGTCAGTATAAGCTCTATGTTTGTATCTGATAACCGACAATTTCTCGATTACTTTATATTTCCATTTTATAAACCGTACTTTTCTTCGCGAGTGTTTTCTTACAGTGCACCAAACTAGAATTGACCGGAAGCGAACCCCCACCGTGAGTCCGTCGTGAAATATGACATATTTCGTCGGAATACGGTACTTTCCCATTTATAAATTTGTTTTTTAATATATAAAACATGTAATTTTTCTAGTTATGTACTTTGGGTCATAATACGACATCTTGTAATCTCGCTTTCGACTGGAGTAGTAATTCTAATCTTTTAGAGTATCAACACTTTCATCTGTAAACGGTACAAAACTTATATAAATCGTGGATAATTAGGCAATGAAATTAATTCCAACGACTTGAACAAACGGTCAGCATCTATTTCACATCTTACATTTGCCCGATAGACGGATCGATTTGCTTTCATGGCAGATTTTCATGTACCTGCCACGAATTCATAAATGACAACATCAGGAACATGTGTCTACAATATAAATATGGCGACTAGCTCCCCAAGAAAAACTGACTGACAGGTTTTAGCGGACGTTTTTCACACGTTACCGTAAACACTAATCAAAAGAATTGTTCCTTGGCTCTTCATTGTATGTCACTTTTCATAATGGGCTGCCTAATGTTACTGTTGAGGTATATTTTTTTTACATTTGACTGCCCAAACATTGTCCTAATAGTGCAGATATCTTCTGTTTCCAAGTCACTTTTCTGGTACATAAAGCTTTTTAGTTCACATCTATTAGTGCCCCCCCCCCTTTACCCCGATGTATGCTCTAATTTTTCTCATGTTGTTATGTCTATTTATGTCTGATTTTAGGTGGACAGGGGCATTTTTGTCAGCCCGTTTGTTCGACATTTTTCGTGAAACAGACTTTTCCATCCCCTTAATTCAATTCCGTTGGTTTATTCTGGTCATCATATAGGATATTACCGTTGTTACTATTACAAACTCTGTTACATAATAGTTAGGTATGCGGGCACATAGGTTATCATGTAGATTGAGCGGATTTCTACGACACTATGGTCATGTTCAAAATAATTATTATTTTAGATTTGATCATTGTGGTCCAGTGAGCGGGGTTTGTGCTATGAGTGCTAATTAGCCTCACGAGGACTGAACTCGTTTGGGTCGTGATTCTTTTGCGATAACTTTACTCAGACGAGATTGGTTGCATACATGCTTACTTATCAATGAATTTATAGTAACTTATGCCTTCCTTCAAGGTTGGGGCAGACGATTTGCCATGGCAGGATTCTCATCGTGACAATTCATACTATATGGGTATCACCCGCAGTCTATCAATATCCTAGGAATTTTGGGTAGATCCCACCACATTGCGACCGGTTGCCATAGCACCTTCTTTGCGGAAATTTATGATGTTGGGGGCTGTAATTTCGCTATATGCTGTTATGTTTGAATAAAATATAAATGGTTTTTCTAAAGCTAAATGATCCAGGGCTATTTTCCAACATCTGAAACTAACCTTGCTCTCAAATCTTCCTTCAGCCTGTGGGCGCCATTCAAAATGGCCACCGAACCACCCTTTCTAATGTTACAATGCTTCCTTTTATATAACTTTATAGCCATGCATGTACGCGTTAATTTCATGCTGTGTCCGACTATTTGGCATGACGGAATTATCCAGGTGACGACTCATATTATATGGGTCATCAGTCGTGGTCTATACATCCTCCAAAATAATTTGGTCAATGCCCCCAATTTGCGTCCGGTTGACGAGGCAACCCATTTTCGGAAAGTTATGCGTTTGGGGGCTGTATTTGCGCTTTCCGAGATGTCGAAATGCGACATTTTGAAACAAAAGCAATTAATTGCCACAAACTAGGGTCCAGGAATATATTTAAAATACTCGCGTTTCTTGTCTTTCCGCGGAAGTGGTAAAGATTCGCCTGCCATGGAGATTTCCAACCGAAGTCTTGTCTGTGCGTCTATGACTTCGGCTTCTCGGCGCCAACATTTTGGAACAATGACGTCACGAAGTCACGCGACCCCCGCGTGCCGCCACAGATAGGTTACATCTTCCTGGACCCCTCGCTGCGTGATCGGCCTATCGACTGAATACCTGATACTAGGCGCAAACATTTAATTATAACCGATTCATTCGCTTCTTTCAAGTGCATGGATTGGGAAACGGACAACAAGTCTCAGCCTTTTCCGACGACATGCGGCAAGTTCCTTGTTACGTGCGCTCGCGCAACAGTATGGCGATCAGACGGATTCGAACCTTGGTGTCGCTCTACTCCGTTTCACTCCATGACGTCACCATAAACGACGTAAAACCTCGTGGCGTTCTGACATTTTTATTGTGCCGCGTTTTTGCTATGTTTATTTTATGTGTTTTCGATTATTTGTTTGTCGCCGATTTCGCCATTTGCCGGGATTCCCTGTTTCTATATTTAAAACTGGCATGCTCATAGTGAGCCTCGGTTTCGATTTTTTCTCCCAGGTCAAAATACGTCAGAGTTATGACAATAATTGATCGACCTACATTTTCTCCATCAGTACTCTACATCAAAGAGTCTATAGACTCCTTCGGGACCTACCTAGACTTCATTTGGGTAGTTTTACTTATATTGGGGAAATTTGATCGTTTTTGGTTCGTGCGAAGCCCTCTTTTTATCATGCGGGAAAAGACATTCAAAACGCGATTTCGTAATTCGACGCAATTGGCTGCATAGCCTAACCTTCAACCGAGTTCCGGGTCACATACGACGAATGACGTAACACAAAACAAAACGCATTGGTTGACATCGTTTGAAGAGTTTATTGTTACATCAAATGATCGTTATTGCTTAATTATTGATTAATTCTTGATATTTATTGTTGCATATTGGCTGTTATCAATATTTACATCAATGGTTTTAATTATTTCTTATAATTGCTCCTTCGGTCAACTTTGACTATCGGAAAATGAAAATGAAAATATGCCGCTGAAAATAAAAATGTAATCGATATTAAAGTCTCATCCTTTCGGCAACATGGAATTGGTTTTAATTAAATGATTAATATTGTAATTTGCCTTTTATCTGTGATGAAATGCGCAATGATAATTGTCTTGTTTTGCTAACATTAAATTAAATTACATAAATTAAGTAAAATACAGTGAAATTATTTTTTAATTATTACCTTGTTGCGCACGTTGGCATCTCTCCGAGTGCATTTTAGTTTCTTTTTGATTTCGGGAGTTACATAATTGCAGTAGGGTCCTCACGCTAATCGGCCGTAGCTCTTTACATAAAACATCACCAGCAATACGCTCAATTGTAAATATTTACTTCTCGATTCGGGACGCAGATATCGGCGACTATACAACAAACCCATTTGCCGTGGAGGGCCGCTGGATTTAATTAATCTATCATAATGACAGTGTCTTCTATCAGTTTGGATTTAAATAAAACACAAACGATACAAAACAAAACAAAACACAAGATGTCAGCATAACTCACTTTCTAACAATCGTGTGAGGAGGTACTCACAAGTGAGTCAGCACTTCTCCTTCTTCCCCCGGGCGGACAGCTCGGGTGACCCGTACACTCGTATGGTTACAGGTTGTACAAAATCGGTCCCCCATGATAGGTTGCTCTTTGAACTCGAATGGGAGAAGCTGGACAGTGGGCGGTATGTTAAACGAATGAGTATATTTTACGATATTGCAAACAGCAAAGCCCCCGCCTACTTAACTCGGCTTCTTCCGTCAAAGGTTAAGGATAACTGATTACGAACTGAGAAATACATCAAATTTATATCGTCCCATTTCAAATAGCAAATGAACAGATAACACTTTCTTCCCCATATGCGTTATGGATTGGAACAAATTGGCGGACAAAATAAATAACACAAAAAAACAAACAAACAAACACAGGATGAAACATTCCACTCGATAGGTTCAAGAAAGCACTAGTAACTAAGCCATTCCAACTACCAACATGTTTTTCATATGGTAAACGGCTATTAAACATCCTTCATTGTAAACAGTGGTGTGAATGTGTTAATCTCCAAGCTGATAAACTTAAAAATTATATAGCAATTTCTGCTACAGGTAGGTGTGGACATTCTGTAGCGAATGCTTTCCACAATTTTTTTGAATGCCAACCACACTTTGAAGAAAGAATTACACGCCGTAATAATCTTCTGCGCTTTAATATAGTCAGTTATGGCACTTATATTTGGGGACCCGCACTTCGAACAATTATAAACTGAACATATCTTTCAAGCTGTGCAAAATTACTTCCGAGATACAACTCAAGAGGTAAATCCGACAAAGTTCTGTTAAGGCGCTCGAATCATTTGAATGCAAATTGTACAAATGTTATCAATGCACCACGAGGTGCATGTATCACATTTAAAACAGCTACTTGAAATCATTCATGAAATTATTTAGAATTGGTGGGGTGCTGAGACTATACACTATACTTCCAATAATATACAATGATCCACTGTCTGTATACACTTGTACATTATGTTATACCTATCGTGTTGACAACCCACATTATTATGTACCGGTGTTAAGACGGAAATTGGGAGAGGGGGTTATGTATAAGTGGATCGCACTTGACCTCCAATCCCAATATGTATTGTTATATACTTATTGGTAATAAATATGTTTAAAGGAATACGGTCCTGAAAAAAACAATAATATTTTCTTTCAATATACCGATAATATATATATAAAATGTCCATTGGGCGCATATAATCTAATATTCGGCCGCCAATCGTTCTTTTTATAACGAAAACATCGCCGTTCTCGTATTAACTGTCTTTATCGTGTTATTATTATTATATGCATCGCGAGGTGCTGTTACTATAAAGCCATGCCTGTATATTATTCAGTTTGGCGCGCATTTACCTATATAAACACGTGCTCGTATTTATATATTTTTTTTCGTTACCGGGATAGTCCCAAGTTATATTCTATATTATATATTCATATAAAGATTGCATATATATGCGAAGACTTGCACAGTTATTAGGCAATTATCATCTCGTAAACATTCCAATTTCCAGATGCCCTTAGTCGTGTGTGAATAAAGAGCGTTTCGTTTTAATTTATTGTAACGCGGTAGAACAAAAACAAAAATCGGTTTATTGCTGTCGGATTTAATCATTTATAATCAATTCAGTCATTACCAATATGATATGATAAATTCATTTTTTCTTGGTTATGAATCATGTATATATTAGGGCAATATGGTGTTTATATATATTTCGGAATATTGCTTCCCACACCCCAACAATCTTGCCGACTGTCACTGATGGAACTTCACTGCGTCTATGCATGGTTATTGGCCTATAAAATTGGCACTCTAGCGATGCGGTCTATTGAATATCCAGGTCATAACTCGACCTATGTGTCAATTACGCATAACAATAGGATTATAAAATATTAAACGTTCGCCGTGCTTCGTTTAAACACCCATTCATATATAACACTTTTTGAAGGAGGGATCATAATCCAGTTTAATATGTAATCACATATACAAGCACTCTTTATTCGAAATATATCGCAATAGTGAACGCTCTTTATTGCGTCAAGGTAAAGTGACTCGACTTAGAACAATTGTCAGCGTGATTGTTTATTGATTACACACAGAGAGGTCAATACAATCATGTACACGAATTTCCGATATGCATGCTTTATATATCCTTCCAAGTCATAGCAATTCCCGCTTTATTAAACTCTTTTTATTCGTACCATATTAGGAAAACTATTAACTTGGAACGCTCTTTATTGAGCCATGGTGAAGGAAATGGGGACTCGACTTAGAACAGTTGTCATCGTGAATTATTCATCAACATACTCCCCACTTTAACTGCAACTGTATGTATTCGTAACCATGACTGACTCGTCAAACTAAACGCTCTTTATTTGGTGTATGTTATCGGTTTCTGATTTTGCGCAACGGGTTTCCCACAGGAATCCCGCCAAATGTCACGTAAACGTTCATCGTTTGGAAATGAATACAGCATTATACCTAACCGAGAGTCAATAATCCGGCCACAGCCGAAAACACTGCTTTTATATGGCATTGTCAAGAATGAATGATTGTAAATACGGGAAACTGAATTGATTTATTCTTTGATCCAATTAAATAAAGTGAATGGATATTGAGAAAACGAAATTATATACATAAGATGGACCGAATACCGAAAAGTATTGATATACAAAATATACAGTGACATATATACAACATCGCGAACACGCACCCGAATAAAGTTCACATGCCGGCTCGTGTTTTCATAAGCTTTATTTTTGACACGAAAGTGTTATCTACCCCGCTCAATCGGCCTTCTATAGTTTTTGTCAAAACATTACCTTCCAAACAGTATACAATGCTATTGATATGCCCCGCAGTAATTAATTACACTATCGCGCGGATAATTAACTCCGACTCCGATTCCCTGTTTTCAATTAGTTTACCTCGCTTGACTTCATGCGAGGTTTTGCGACGGAGATAGCCGACAACCGATGGTGGTATTATTTATTTATTTCTCTGCTTATTTATTACGCGATTTTTATGGGACTTGGATCATTGTGTTCACAATAGGGGTGGCTTTCCGATGGAGTTTTGTTGTTTCATGGGGATAGTCATCCTTTACACCAAACTCGGTTAGGTATTATTCCTCATGGGGAGTGGTGTCACGGTGATCGCATGGTATCCATAGGGTCGTGGTCCGGTTTTACCGCTTGTTTGTCCGTCTGTCCGTCCGTCCGTCCTTCTGTCTGTAGACACTTTACGCATGGTGCTATATCTGACCTCTTTTCACGCTGATCGGTGCCAAATGTTGTGTATGCATTTCTCCGCACTCAATACAGATCGAAATCCGATATATTTTACAGGATTATGGCCCATTGCCATTGAAATCATGCATGCTTCGACAATTCAACCATTTTCAGCTGTTAGGTTCCATAAACTTGGTCTGAGTTCTCAACGCACGACTATAGATCGAGTTCGATTATGGTTTGATCCGATATTCTTCATGCCGTTCTGCCTCTTTGATTATTTTCTTCCTGTCTACCATATATCTTAGTTACATAGTATGCACTGTCCCGGTAGTCTGTTATAAAACCGGTTTACAATGCCATGCAGTTCTTCCCCACATGTGTGTTGGCCATCATATGCGATATCATTGAGGGGAAGGTTTCTGCTATCATTTTTTTACGCATGGTTATTTCCATTGCAGCTTAGAGGCCTAACCTGGTTTTACTGTTTAGTAGCATTACTGTTGGTGGTTAACGCAGTGATTGTGTTAAGTAGAGGGTTGGTTGCATCAGCTACCCTAGTTGGTGTGGGCGCTCGCCATGATGTACCGGTGGGTTTTGGTGCATCATACGGTGGTCTCCGGGCTATAACGGTCGTCACCCGGTACGGCGTGCTGGCCGGGGCGTCGGTTACGCCTCTTTTTATGACCTTAGTACTTGTTTTCTCCTTTTTTTCAGATGCCAAAAGCGACAGCAATGACCTGACACCGTTTAGTACCCGATGTCCCGGTGGAAGTGGTTGGGCCATCGCGGGGGACCAGGCATGCATTACCTGCCGGCGTCCCTGCCCGTTCGAAGGGGATGCCCGCCAGGAGTGGTACATATTCTACGGCCGCGCCTTCAATTGTTCGTCCCGTACGGCCGCGGGTCACGCGTGTGCCTGGCAGTGTGCGTCATAGGTCGGTGCGGTCGACTCCAGCGTCATCGGTTGGTGCGTGATCGTCGTGTGGTCGGGTGCGTGCTGTGGTCATGTCCGAGGAGGTTGCATCGGTCGCTGCTTCGGCCGATATTCGCGGGGACGACGAGCAGGGTGTTTTCCGGGTCAGTATAGCGGGCCTCTCCTCTCAATCCCGTTAGTGCTTTCTGCAGAGGACAAGGCGCATCTGGCTCCAAAGTTGCAGGACGCATGGCTGGGACTTGGTGGCATCGTCTCCCGTTCAGGGTGCCGCGGTCCCTCGTCGGCATTAGGACAGCCACAGACTTACGGTACCGTGGCTTCTGATCTCGATATTCCACCGGCTGGCCCCATGGGCCGACCCGGAACAGACTCCGTTGCCTGCGTCGCTGACCATCGACACCTGGTGGGAACTATGACTCGGTTACTCGATGCTGCCCTTACTTGTTCATCTCGGCAGTATACGCCCGGCAATGGGTTTTTTTTTTCAGTTTGCTTCCCGCTTTAACGTCCGACCATATTCGCCCGTTAACGTGAGCACACTGGGGCTCTTTCTCGCACATCTTTTCCAGATCGGGTATAGCACCGCCACGGTGCGTAGTGTTTTGTCGGTCATCGCATATCAGCACAATATTCAGGGCTTAGCGACTCCCACTACACATTTCCGGATTCACAAAATGCTCGCGGACTTTCAACGCTTGCGCCCGAGCGGCGTCCCGCGCCGACCAATTACTGTTCCCATGTTACACTCTATGATCGCTGTATTGCCCTGTTGCGTGGCATCACACACGGAATTGTCCTTTTCCGCGCATTATTCGTATTCGCGTTCTACGCGCTGGCCCGTATCGGCGAAATGTGCACTTCACTCTCTGCCCCTCATCTAACTGTCCTGCTCGTTTCCGATGTCACGGTCACGCCCGCCTCCATCGACATCTGCTTCCGACATTTCAAGCACAGAGTTAATAGATTGCCCCAAGTGGTCGCTATTGGCCAGTTACAGGTTCCCACCTTTTGTCCGCATAGACTCATTTCCGTCTTCACTAAACATCGCGTTTCGACGGCGGGCCCCTTCTGCTCACCGGACGGTCGGGGCATAACACGGGCGCATTTCAATGCCGTTCTCCGGAGAGTGTTGTCAATTCTGCGATTGGATGACCGGGATTTCAAGTCTCACTCATTTCGGATAGGCGGGGCATGCTTGGCAGCATCGCGGGGTTACTCCGATGAACAAATCCGGATGCTCGGGCGCTGGAACTCCGATGCGTTTCGCAAGTACATCCGTCCTCCGCCGTTGTCATAACAAGAGTTCCGCGATTGCCCGTTTCCGTTCGTGCGTCATGCCACCCTCGTATATCAGTCACAGCGGCCGAGCGGGCACCCTTCCATCAATGCCGGGCGTCGTTATCTGCAGTTCCGTTTGCCGACGCGACGGGCACGCACAGTCAGATTTCCGCAACTGGGAGGGGTTTGGCAGGGTTATCCGGCCTGTAAGTCGTGTCGCAGCACGCGTGGGGGATCTCGCTGCCCGGTCTCTCCCTGTCCTTTGTTTTCGTGTTTTCCGACCCCCCCCTAATTTTCTGTTTCAAGCAGGGCCCGAGCGTTGTCCGCGTATGCGCTACCCAGTTTACATGTACTTCATGGCCCCGTTTCCGTTTCATGTCCGACCGACGTCCGCCCCCTGCCTCTGCTGGTGGTGCGCAATGGTTGCACTGGTTGCACTGTGCTAGTGATGGTTTTCTTGGTTGATAATTGTAGCGCCGGTATCACTGTTCCAGTGATGGTTTTTTATTTGGTGGTTAATATTTAAAAAATTTTAAGCGCTCATCAGTCTCTGGTGGCGCCGGTTTCACCATTCCAGGATGGTTTGTGTTTTCTTTTTCACTGTTACAGTGATAGTTTTTTTTGGTTATTCTTCACTATTGGTTTTTTGGTGATTCACTTTTATAGTGATGGTTATTTGGTTGCGCTCACCAGTCTATGGTAGCGCTGGTTTCACTGTTACAGTGATGGTTTTTTGGTGGTTAATATTTTTTTTTTTTAGCGCTCATCAGTCTCTGGTAGCGCCGGTTTCACTGTTTCAGTGACGGTTTTTTGGTGGTTAATATTTATTTTTTTTCAGCGCTCATCAGTCTCTGGTAGCGCCGGTTTCACTGTTCCAGTGATGGTTTGTGTTTTCTTTTTCGCTGTTACAGTGATAGTTTTTTTTTGGTTATTCTTCACTATTGGTTTTTTGGTTAATTTTTTTCCGCGCTCATCAGTCTCTGGTAGCGCCGGTTTCACTTTTATAGTGACTATTTTTGGTGTTTTTTTTTTCAGCGCTAATCAGTCTCTGGGGTTGCAGTGGGTTTTTCTCATTTCCCCGCACTGGCGTTGCGTACTTTTACACTTTCTTTTTATAGGTGGGTTCTTTTCTCAGTCTTTATACTGGTTTTTTTTTTTTCATTGGCTTCTGGTGGGTGTATGCCGAGCTCGCGTCCAACACTTCACTCGGCAAGTGGCGTGGTACACCCAGGTTGCATATTGTTCAATCGGGGCCGCGCCACATGCCGATGGTTGTCTTAATTTCGGTAATTCGATTAAAGAATTGCCATTACGCAAATATGTCTTAGTCTTTAATTATTTAGCCCAACAGTGGTACCCAGGGAATTGTCGTAAAGTAGGGAGAAGGGATATAAAATAAATTTTACGAAGGAAAAGATTTTTATAGACGGTCGACCTTAATATTGTATCGACCTGCGACCGGGGTCAGCGGTTTAGAAATTTCGAGGTCAAGTGAACATCTGAGCGCCAACCACGAGAAAGTCGGGTACCTCGATTGATTGATTGTCTTCGTGGTGACGTTGTCGATACCCGACTGCCCATTCAAACGAATTTCGCACAGACCACAAGGTCAATAATTTCTACCCACCATCCCACCCTTTCAGGTGTGGGCTTCTGCCCCCCCCCCCCTCTTCCTCCAGTGACTGGTTAGTGCTTAGTATGGCACGGCCCGGTGCCGTGCCATACCTTTTTTGGTTTAGGCGTGTGGCGTGGTACACCCAGGTTGCATATTGTTCAATCGGGGCCGCGCCACATGCCGATGGTTGTCTTAATTTCGGTAATTCGATTAAAGAATTGCCATTACGCAAATATGTCTTAGTCTTTAATTATTTAGCCCAACAGTGGTACCCAGGGAATTGTCGTAAAGTAGGGAGATAGGATATAAATAGCCATTTCCATTGCATGGAACAGAAAAGAGCGTTATTGTTTATCGGTGTTGTTTTTGGAAGTGGTGGTAGTTAAATTTTATACGTTTCGACCCCCAATAAGTATTTCCGAACAAATGAATTATTAACAAGCGTGACATGACATCATTGACGAAGATAATTAACACCGATCTACGAGAAGTAGCCAAATACCTTAAGGTAATTGACAGTCTTTCGGCTGCTATTATCTGATTATTGATAATCTCATGTTGGTATCCTGCTTCTCTATAGGAATCAGATTGCGTTTCTAGAGTCGGGGAGCGAGTACACCGTGGAATGCTAAAGGTGAAGGTAACTGAAGACTGACCTTCACCCGATACATGCGACACGTTATTAAAGGATGACATCCCGTTTATTTGATTTGTACATAATATCTAAACAAGAAAAGATAAATCTTTCAACTCCGATGGAATAATTCCAACATAAAGAGAATTTAATTTCTTATGTAAGACTGGAATTACATGTCCGCAAGACCTGTGGCATTTACGACACAAAGCTGAATCCCTAGCAATTTCCAAATTATCCAAAACATCATCGCAAATGTGCCGTGGAACCTTTTACACTTGATTAGAGAACAAGAATTTACAACACATACCACATTCAAAATCAGCACGCTCTCGTATTGCACACTCATATTCAACATTGTGATTAACATCAGACACATAATCTAAATTTAATAGATCTACCCATGTGTCAACTTCATAAACAAAAGACACTGGAGGTGTGAAACTGTCCGATACAGAGTAAATAAATGAAACAGGTGAATGAAATTCATGTAAATTGTTTAGGTCAATACACAATGATATCGAAGTGTGATCAATTGGAACGCACTTGACAGGCAATATATGATTACTACATTCAATATCAAACTGTACTGGATTCACCTTTGTTTTTTTCCTTTGATTGATTTTACTACATGTACCATGACAATGATCTTTATTAATCCGGAGTAAGTCTGCTCGATTTCGGCAGCAACCACATGATCGTCATACACTTCACATGATGCGACAGTATATGGAATATTTGGATTACATGTATATCGCACATTTGTGTCATACATAACGCCATACAAATTTGTTGACAGAAAATTTCTATCATTGTCCACCGAAGCATTTAAGACTACATTAACATTCTGTTGTAAAGCATCGTTTTTCTTACTTAAACGTTTGGGGCACTTCTTTAATGAGCTTGAAGCATATTGGTGATCACTACAGCTACCGGTAGCCCATACATGTACATCACTAGTATTATTCATAACACTATTCCGAAATTTGCTTTCAACACACACAGATTGATTTGTCTGCACTTGCATACCACAACTCTGATTCGCACTCTTCACCTGACATTGCTCAATTACACTTTCTTGACATGCCTCAACAGTTACATTTATAGCGACATTTTACTTTGTTTTTAAATCGTTATCGGCTGTGGTGCTCACTGCTGAATCAATCATAAATGGCCCACTTTCAATTCTTCCAATAACTGTCACTGTCTGTGTTATAATAGGAGTGATCTCAAAAAAAATTCCTGCATAATTATCAAACACGTGCAGAATAAGTTCATCAAAGGACTCAAAATTCAACAAAATTGCTGTACCTCCAGATGACGTTCGTCCTAACAAATCTCGTTGATGAGAGTCAAAAATTGTAAATATATTTCTTGGTCTGTCAATATAAAAGCTAACAGTGATGTCTCCAAATGTTATAATGTGAAATTCACTAAGACTTAATGCTGAAATCAATGATTCAAGAAACGATTGTTGCCCAAAAAAGCTGTCTATATTCGCATTTACAACACCATGAAATTGGTCGCGAACATATCGGATGTGGAAAATATTGTTAAACGGCTCTAAATTTTCGGGCAAATGATAATGTCCAAGATATCCAGTGTTTGAATTTAGAATGTCCCTATGTACAGTTTGAACTAACTGTGAATACAAAATCGTTCCCTGTTCTAACACTACAGTCCATCCAAATCATATGCATCAATGTTCACAAGTTGATCATTTTGGTTTTGATCGTTGATCCGGCCAGATGAAAAAAATAGCAATGCTACCAAAGCAATTGCTGTACACTGAACACCATTAAAAGGTGAAAACTGTTGGCAGCCCTGCTGTAAATTTGCCCTCACAGCTCTGACCATGATGATGGCGATTGACTGATTCTGAATCAGATACACAGTAAAATGGAAGGCAAAAGAATAAAATATTATTATCAGTATAACAAATAGTGAATGGAGAAAAATTCGTTAAAAGAAAAATATTTATTTGGAATTTGAATTATTTTGATTTGTAAATCTAAATTGCGAAAGAAAATTCAGAGGGTCCAGTAATTTGACTAAATTTAGCAATCGCAGAAAATGGCAACACGCCAACTGCTAGAGTAACACAAGTGTCACAACAAAGGATTATTGAAATCTCCGATTATACAAATAAACTTCGCAGGTGCGGTGGATATTTGCAGAACTGATCTTACCATCGTGTTATCAACACAAAATTGACTATTATTTATCAAATGACATCGCCATCATAAATTAAATAAATGAAACAAGTCAATACAAGTTTCTCTGTCTGGACTGTTATAAAAATGGCGACGTCTTCATGAATTTCTATCATTTCTGCGCATGCGCAAGAAAATTCCAAATAAGGAGTTGCCATATAAGGAAACTGCAATCTCAATAATTACCAAGCAATTAAAGTCTTAACATACAAGTCAGAATTTTTTTTTCATGATCGAACTGCGGACCTGATAATTATCGAAATATGTAGTCGAAATAATGTTTAATTAGTTAATCACTTGATTTAGACATCAACACACTCTTAAAGACGCAATACACCGCCATCTAATGTCGTTATTTAACTGGGTCGGTGTTTGTTGTTATCAATCGTTCATTGCTTCGTTTTTAGGAAGACCATTGTATCTGTTTTGCGCATGCGCAAGTCACTTTCCATATTTGGAATTTCCATATATGGGATTTGTGTTAACCTCAATACCGATAGATACCGATCAAGCTACAACAGATAACCACGCAATTATCTTAGCATAAAAATAAGATATATTGTAATTTATGCAACTACGACCCTGGTAACCCTGATAACTAATAAAATATACCGGCCAATTCATTTTAAGATCGTTATTTCACTTTGCTTTAGGCATAAATACACTCTTAAACGCACATAAACGACCCATTGGCGTTAAATTAAATATACTCGGTATTTATTATATTAGTTTTTTATTGCTCAGTATAGAGTTAGACCCTTGACACCTGTCAATATATTTGGGCTGAATTCATATGATGCGGTATTATTCCTCGAAATAAACAACAAAGCCGTCGTTACTTCGAAATGTCGTTTGGGCTAACATTTACACAAATCCTCCGTGTGTTCTCCTCAATTGACACACAGGTTCTCAGTCGACACACAGGTTATCCCAGAAACAGGTGTGAAATAAACACCCAAGGTTTGGGTGAAATAAATTCATCTGAGTCGAACAGGACTGACCGGAAAGCTATTTCCAGACTTGGGGGGGATATACCAAGAAATTCCTTGTTTTGATTGGAAGCGGTACCAGAAACCGCTAACCGATTGGCTAACCGATAACAGCTGTGCGTGTCCCGTAAAAATAGCTCAGGTGTCATCAAAAACACGTGTGTATATTGATCTAAATTTAAGACATTTATTCATCGGTAAAACTCGTTTTCGACGCTTTTAATAATCTCATCACAATAGGAAAATGAGTGTTACAGTCGACAAAGACCGAAACGATGTGTTATTGAAGTGTGTTTCGTCTATCTTGAAAGAGACAGTTATTTCAGAGTTGAAATTTGAACAATTTCAAGTGTTGTCGGCAATATTGACGCGCATAAATTATTCCTTATTTGGAATATCTGCGACATCAGTATGACGTCACGATATTGGGGGAAGCCCATTGTTCTGGAAATGGGTTTTTACATGAATTCGTGTCGACCTAATATTATAATCATTACGGAGATGTTTACGTCGACTGATGAAAGACAATATGTCATGCTTGTTGCATGAATGAGTGATAACGATACCTCGGACTGGACTATGGTGTACGAAATATGTAAGAGTTCTAACTAGAACGCAGGCATTAAACAATCACCATAATGTAACATTGTTTGGAGGTGAAGCCAGGATTGGTTTCACATCTTCATCGCTACCCCATGCTGTGATCCAAAAGTGTCCATTCCATCTGTTGACAGAGGACGCGGAGATCAATGAAACATTTTCGGTGCTATACAGCTGTGGAAAACTGATAATAGACGATCGGCTACCATTCTGGTGTGCTTAAAACATAACATGGAATTGCGGTGGATGTAAGAGATGCAAGATCAAGCGATTTCTTTGCTATAAAATATGTGTTCTGTAAAAGTAGATGTCACTCATGTACGAATTATTGAAACAAATATATGAGTTACCGCATATCATTGTGTATTCTGTGTTACTGTATGTTAAATACCTATAATTTCATAAAAAATATATATCTTAATGCTAAATATATGTGTATTAAATAGGCATTTGGCACTAAAATTCAGTCAGAAGTTTTAGTCATTTGGTCAAAATGACTGGTTTGACAGATTGACTGCAACATATACAAAACAACAAATTACGCAAATGCGCTAACATGTAAACGGAGTCTCGGGATCATATATCATACTAATGGTTAACCAACTGTTGTTTGATTATCACGCGCACCGCAGAAGCGACGGGTCATTCTTCATATTGATCGGCTTAGAGAGTATGGGACTTTATTTTGTCCACTATAGTAATAAATTTGTAGTCGTCAATGCTTCGCAAATGCTGGATAATTGTCATTCATCGATTCAAAAAGTTCGCTTCGTAGTTGTGTATACTAAATACGCAAATGTTCTTCATCTTGTATGAAATCATCACAACACGCACTTAAATTTCTCTCTTCTAATGTTACTTGGGGCTGAAGATGTCGCTCCTTCTCTATATATATATATACTAGAAGGTGACCCGACTTCGTCCGGGCTTTGACCTTGAATTGACCATTTTGAAGGTCAAGGTCAGGTGGGGTCAAACACCAACACCCCAAAAAAATGGTGGAAATCGATCCAGCGGATACCGGGAAATCGGCCCAGCGGATACCGAGATACCCTATGCATCAAATGCGTCAAATGCATCGGCCGGTTAAGCGTTAACGTGATCTAACGTTATGACCTCTAACGACGTCATAGAAGTTACGCATTGTTTTTATCCTGATGGAAGATAGTACCACTTCTTCTCGATAATTGAGGCAGATAACTAAAACGGATACATACGCATTATATATCGTTGGAAAGAGGAAACACGAAAGATTCTCAGTGTCATTATTATGACTGGCATTTTATTATTCGCGCTGTTTCGAATCGATTTGTAAGCACCGAACTCAAATGAAAGTCCCGTAACACAGCGTAAAAACAGATTTGACCTCGGCACGTGAAAAGTTGACATCGGATCTGAAAATCAATAGGCCTATGTCACCCCCCGGCCGAAAATACCACCACATACCAAGTTTCATCGAAATCGGGTCGGCCGTTTTCGAGTTCATCGATTACACACACACACACAAACACACAAACAGATCTTCCAAAATATATAATAGACTAGAAGGTGACCCGACTTCGTCCGGGCTTTGACCTTGAATTGACCAGTTTGAAGGTCAAGGTCAGGTGGGGTCAAACACCAACACCCCAAAAATGGTGGAAATCGGCCCAGCGGATACCGAGATACCCTATGCATCAAATTTCGCCCGTAAAAATCCGCCAGTTTAACCCGATTTGATTTCCACTCAAGTATATAAACGCGCCTCATATACACACGCTCATTAATTATCAAGTTTCAACGTAAAGAAAAATTACCATCGGTACCCGATATATCACCAAGACGTCTGAAACAGTCAAATGCATCGGCCGGTTAAGCGTTAACGTGATCTAACGTTATGACATCTAACGACGTCATAGAAGTTACGCATTGTTTTTATCCTGATGGAAGATAGTACCACTTCTTCTTGATAATTGAGGCAGATAACTAAAACGGATACATACGCATTATATATCGTTTTTTACCTCGGCACGTGAAAAGTTGACCTCGGAACTGAAAATTAATATGCCTATGCCACTTCCCGACCGATAGTACCCTCTCATACGAAGTTTCATCGAAATCGAGTCGGCCGTTTTCGAGTTCATCGCGAACACACACACATACACACCACACACACACAGACACACCACACACACACACCCTCACACCACACACGCACACACACACCCTCCCTCTCACACACACACACACACACACACACAGATCTTCCAAAATATATAATAGATGAGTGAATGGTTACTGATAGTGAATCTGGTGAAAGCTATTCTGTCTTCGATGTGGTTAAAGTCTATATTATTTATTGAAAAGACGATGCTTATTGTATGTATGTTCAAAGAATGTGATTTTTGTCACCATTATTGTGGATCTGCGTTTGGTGCCAGATATCTTACCCGCGGACAGAATACGAGTACACTATATAAATTGTTCGAATTCAAAAACAATACACAAAGAAATCTCCCAAACAGTATTGATAGTGGCAAAGATAAACTCGCCATTATCGAGTCGGGGCTTCCATTACAATTGTCGACGTATGACCTTTCAAAAGAGCCGAGACGCTAAACTGCATGGGAATTTGCGTAAAGACTGAAAAGAAATTTTCAGAGTCAGAAAGGCATTTAAAGGTCTATTATATATAGTTTGATAAGAGTATAGAAGATTCATAAGACATTTGTGTTGTAACAATATAGTGCCCGACAGTATGAATATGTGTTTCCGATTGAAACTTTTCCGGCATATATCACCAAAGACACACCATGCAACTGTTCGGGCTTCTTTGTGCACGCAAGTCGACTCTGGTACTTCTAGAGCTTTAACCATCACACTGGCATATCACTTCTATTCATAGCAAGTACAAAGATGTCCACCATGGCCATTGTCGAGACGTTGCTCCAATCGCTCACGCCAACGTAGGACCTTTCAAAAAAACTTTACTGTCAATCTTTGTTGAGAGCTCGATTGTTTACCAGTGGCTGAACACCAGGGGGTCCGGGAACTTTAAGTTGTTCTGTTATGTATTACAAGAAGGCCCCGGATCGATTTTCGGGAAAATCACACCAATGGTTGGGAAATGGCTTCAAAATCACATTTTCTTTTTCAAACTATACCAATTTTGTTAACAGGATTATATCCTTCAGTAGACTCTGTTCTTTAAAACTAACATCCACAAAATATGATAAATCAAAACTTGTTTGATAAAATCCGATCCCAAATTCAAAATCTGATACCAATATCTTCATATAGGGAAATGCGTATTATTTGACGATAATGTTATCGAATTCGACTGGCAGGATATTGACAATTTTAGACACTGTTGTCAAATCTATCAGGGTTTGAATATGCGTTTGGATTTTCTAAAACTTGTATATCGCCTTATCGTATTTCATGCATGCTAATTTCAAAGAATAAACGTCTAACGAAGGTGTATAGAGCTGTTACCAATTAAAAAAAGGTGCCTTTGGATAAATTTGCCTCAGACTGCGTGTGATTTCCTGGGCAATCGACCTGTGACTATTTTTAGAAATGTGCCCGGACCCCTGTGTGGCAGAACGATCCGAGAACACAAAATGTGTAATTCTATAATGCGTTATTTTCACACGGAATTGTTTCAATAGAATAGTGGTGGTTTGCTTCCCGTTAACACGTTAGTATTAAAGCATTGGTGTACCCACAGATTCGATGTCGATGACTATATTGAAAGAAATATGAAGATTCAGAAAGGCAAATAAGACCTGTATATTCTCATATACGCAGGGGGGGGGGGTCGCGCACAAAAATTCCATATATGAGGCGGGGGTGGGTGGGTCATTTCACCCGGAAAAAATGCGTAAATGACCAAAAATGCAATTTTTTCCTCCACTTAAAATCACTGTTTTTGTGCTCATGTAATCTGTTAATATCAACCATATGACACACTATGCTATTTAAAACATACTAACCAGAACTAACTACCATTTAGGGGTGTATGTATGCTGATGTATGTCAAAATTAATGTACCAGATTTCGACGGATGAAAGATATATTAGATAAGCATAATTATGAAATGATTACCATCTTCTGTTCTTAATCCACATAATGGATATTATTTGTTATCAAGATAAACTTGATGATACAAACAAAAATAACAGTTCCACTATATTCCACTGGTTTAAAACTATAAAACAAAATAACTCATACAAAAAGTTCATACTATTTGGATAACAATATGAAAACTTAGCCTTTTGTGATATTAAATCAACCACAGTTATTATTCACAAGTCTAAGCAGTAGGTACTGTACATATACATGTAATAAGGTAGTATATCTTGGAGTTCCAGTTATTTGACTGCCAATACATATGGTATTGTAATTATTAGTTGTTTGTTCATTATTGGTTGCTTTGATATTCAATTTAGGATATATCAGGATAGAGCAATGTAACTATAAAAGTAGCTTTTGGTATTAAAGTCTCAACTTATTCCATATGCAACATAAAGCTAGAATATAAACATGACTAATATGAACTTTGTTCTTGAAACTAATTATAAATCATACTAACCTGGATCAAACTGCACAGGTAATCATCTATGCAACTCTCTTCATGCGAACTTTCTCAGAGTCACATATCTCAACTGAACAGTCTGATCCAGGATGCTTGTTCTTATAATGGGTTTCCATGTGATACGTCCAGTAAACCACATTGCACAGGGGGAACCTACATGTATACAGACGGTTTGCACAAGGAGACCGTGGCTTGGATATCTCTGCTGGCTTTAAACTAAACTTTATACTCTGACAATAAGTTAATAATACTACCAATTTTTCGCTAATATTGGTATATGTCAATCTGCAAACCAACATGACATACATGTATTTAGACTGAGCTGCTGTGAGTGTGACTTTCCTTGGCTTGGGTCCCAGATGAAATTTGTTCTACCCCTATTACTACAGTATTACTATTGGGCCTTGACTCTAAAACATCTTATACTATTGTTATATAAAAGAATATGGAGTTATTGAGGATATCAGGAAATGTATTACCTCGTAATTATTATGTTTTATGGCATTATGCCCAATGTTTTTAAGTGCATGCGTTCAGCATTTCCACATTTTATACTAATAGAATTATCTCCCTTTAGAGCAGTTTAGAGGTTTACTAAATTGCTGGGAATAGTATTAAATAATAAGAAATGGAACAATTCTTTGCTAGGCTCTGATTTGGTTTATATTTTATGTTTTTTGTAAGATTTTGGGGGGTGGGTCCCAAAAATTGGGCGGAAAAAAAAGAAAAAAATTGCAGGTAGAGGGGTGGTGGGTCCCCGAAAGGGGCAAAAACATTTTTTTCGCCCTATATATGTAAATTTTTTCCGCGACCCCCCCCCCCCTGATATACGAGCATTATATTCTGTGGATGAGTAAGACTTTTGCTAACAATAGGACGTGTTCTTTATGCAGGATCGTGAGAATGTACGGCGATTTAGACTTTTCTGTCAGACTTCCATTTATTTTCCAGCTATAAAGGTGTAAAATGTAACACTGGAACCTCATTTCTATTCACGGTAAAATACAAAGACGCGTCAACGTCATTGTCGAGACTTCTTTGCACGTACGTCGACACTGATCCTTCAAAAGATTCAACCGTCGTAAAACACAAAGAATATCGGATACAATTTAAGATCAAGAAATTTTATTTGGACAACTGTGAAATGTCTCTTTGTACATTATTTCAACATCTCGTTTTTTGTGGAACTATTATAACGCCGTCGGATGATTAAAGTTATCACCAAAGGTCGTTCAGTGCAGGCTTTCAACAATCTGATGACTACTGGCCTATAAACCGGTTTAACCACAGGAAGAATGGTTATTCTTATATGGATGTTAGGCGGCCGCCGTTGTCTGATTACATACGGCTATAGTACTGTACTCATAGTTTGTTGATTCCGGCGTTGACAGTACACTACCAATATGCTGTGTACTGTCATAGCTATAGCTAAGGCATTGCCATCGTCACCTGCAGAGGCGGACTGGGCCAAGAAACCGGCCCGGGAAATTAATATAATACCGGCCCATCTGTTGGGTGGGGGGGGGGGGGGGCGTCCACAGTCCACCTTGGAAAATTCCAACTGCACCCCCCACCTTGAATCAGAATCAGACCAAATACATATTATTTTTGCATAATTCCATTTGCACCCCCCCCCCTTGAATCAGATGCAGACCCCCCCCCCCCCTTGAATCAGATGCAGACCAAATACATGTTTTTGCATAATTCCATTTGCACCTCTGGTCTAATATCCTATATATTCATAAACCATGGTTCTATATATTCCCGGTATGAGACCATTCAGATATTTTTACCTGAAAAATTGCATAAAATCTAACATCTAGCGGTGTAACTCAAGACAAATGCACACGGCTACGGACAAGAGACCAGGACACACCGGGCTGTTCATGGTTGTTCGGCCCGGGGTGAGAACATTTTGAAAACTATACAAGAAAATCTCGAATCCGATAAACTAGACTGGCATCAACTGAAGCGTTCCTATTTTCTTGTAAATTTAATTTGGGGGAGGGGTGCGTAAGATTTTTTTTGGGATTTACAGCTGGGAGTTACCGTTAAAATCTCGAGATTAATGGGGTCTTTACGTGGTGTTATATGATGCCGACAAGTTCATTTAATGTCAAAATTACGATTAGCCAATTCGGCTGGTTAAACAACACATGTGGCGGCCCACGTCCGGAATTTTCCCGGTCTCCCGATCGGCCATGCAGTCCGCCTCTGCCCTCATGAATTTATGTGAGAAGAGTACCATCTTATTAGATACACGGCTGGTTAAACAACACATGTGGCGGCCCACGTCGGTTTCATTTGCGGCCCAAGTTGTGGTTGGGCGGCCCAACAACATATACCCCCCCCCCCCCAAACCGTAAAAAAACCCCTCGGATTCTCACTTGATAGAAAATCACGTGGAATCAGAATTTTTCTGGCCTCCGGCCCATCGGGAAATTTCCCGGTCTCCGGATCGGCCAGTCCGCCTCTGGTCACCTGTATACAGTCCAATTAGTGGCTTGTCTATATCCCCGCCTACTTGTAACTGTGTTTCGCGTTCCCAAAAGTTTTCAAACACATGCGAATTTCGGATGCCTGTGTAGATGAAATGTTCAGAAAAAACATCCTATATATTGTATAGCACTTTGCATGACTACAAATGAAATATGTTCTGTTAACAATAATATGTAACTATATATATTATTAATGCTGCAGTTAATAATAGTAGCTATATCATTTATGACACAATTTTTCCAGTTCCTCAAAACCAGTTGTAAACTTTACGACATCTATACTATAGAATTACAATTGCCGTGTTTCCCCACGTGGACAAACTGTCGAATACTATGGATACGATCATTTACAAGTGTGTGCGATTCCCCGTCATTGACATGAATAGATAAAATCCAGTACTACGGATATCCGTTTATCTGCGCGTGGAGACGAACGCTTGTTAATGGGTAAAGGGAACTTACTCTAATATAGTAATGCCTATATATATATTTGAGTCATTTGGCGAGTGGTTTAGTGGATGTATAAAGTCAATGTTATGATAGGCAATGGGGAACACGAAAACTACTTGCGTGCACCATAATCCCAATGGCACAAGCATCGCGAAAATACACAAACGATTACAACATTTTACGCTGAACACGAGTACAAAACGCTCGTTATACGAGATAGATGTTTTATTGACCTACATCATCGAAGACAATATATAGCTTTTCATGTCTTTCCTTGTATTTACATGGTTCATGGTCAAATATATTTAACGATGTATGTACGAACACAAAGGGATCGAGACGGATAGAGTGAACACAAATAAACCCCATCGACAGAAAAACCTACACATGGTGATTATAGTGTCAGATTGAGCAGGGAAATTTTAACTGGTTGTCGTATACGTACGATTTCGATACATGTACAATGTAATTGAAAACAAACTGAATTGCCGGAGATAATATACTGATAACAATATTTCCAAGTTAAAAGGGTGAACATATATATTTCAAGTATATTTGCCAAAGGGTCGGTGTAACTGTTTGTTTAAGTAGAAACTTAGATTTAACAACCAAAATTACACTGAATGTAGGAAAACATCATACTAGTGGTATAAATTATAATTTGCAGTTACATTAGCTGGAAAATTTAGTCATTGTAATGATTATAACCTATTCTCCAGTCTTAATTTTTAAATTCAGTGCCATTTTCTACCATGGAATCGCGGTAACATTCACGTATAAGGTCTCGCTGCCCGAGTACACCTCCTCCCTGAACCAGAAAACTATATTTGCACCCCATTCGGTTGAAATTCTGCAATGGTTACTCAAGATTTCCAACTGTTAGAAATCCCCAAACCAACAATTCCAACCGATCGAAACTTCTCAACTAATTCCCATTTACCCCCATAAATCAATCATCACTAACTTTGGGACGAAGATTATTGTGATGTGCCAACACCCATTGAACGTCGCTGCATGACATTCCCAATTGTTGAGTATTTTGCTGAGAATCGCCCCCGTCACAACATAATTTATGTGGAATCCCTTATTTCTCAAAGCCAATTTGTCTATGTTTATGAACCCCATCTCAAAATATATCTATCTACACCATGCGTAATTTGAACCCATCATCCCAATATGACTACGATTGTATTGACTGGTGAAACTTCGCACGTCGAGAAAGGGTTAATGCATGAGTGCTCAATACACAAAGCGATAATCCGACATATCGATATTCGCACGCGTTTCATTGCGGTGACAACCACTAATTCAGCCTCGTATACTTGTAATGTTAACACCGTGTTCTACCCGATTTGTGTTATGTCTGTACTATGGAACTCCCTAAGTTGGTAATTTATCAGCCCGTCAAGCGAGTTCTTGTTTTTCCCCAAGTTAGACAATTCGAGTACTATAGAATAACAAAAAGATGCAGCGTTGGGACACTCCAAACACCACAAAAACCGAGCAGCTTGCTGCTGAAATGAATCACAGTCACAGAATGGCTCTCCCAGAACATTATATAAGTCAGTTCACAACGATGTGTGGTGTGAAAAAGGGTAATCGCCTATTGTTAAATTCCAATATCCAATGCAAGGAATTTACAAGAACACAATTGCTCGAGTACTATAGAACACAAGTCTAGCTTTACAAGACTGGGAAATTACCGACTAACTCTGTCCACATGGAGAAACACGGCAATTGTAATTCTATAGTATAGGCCCCTGCATGGAACTAGAAATATATTGGTAGAAAGGTTGGCTGTGTTTGAATTCCTATCGGCGGATTTCTATAAATATTTTTAAGGCAACCTTTTGCATGTTGCAAGTTAAATCTTTTATCAATTCGTGGATACCAAATTTATTACGATTGGACTTCGGGAACTTAACGTATTAATTGAAATAATCTCGAGGGGTATAAACCCAAATAATCCCACTATATAGAGATATTTTGGAAGACAGTTTATTGTCGGAGTTTTCATATTAATCGATATAAACCCACACTAGAAATATATTGGTCGAAAGTTTGGCTGTGTTTGAATGTCTGTTGTCGGATTTCTGCAAATACTTTTAACGGCAACCGTTTATTTTTTATTCCTATAACTAATTTTAACGGCAACCTTCTGCTTGTTGCAAGTTCAGTCTTTTACTAATTCGTCGATACCAAATGTATTACCATTAGAGTGATTGGACGTCAGGAACATGACGTACTAATTGAAATAATCTCGAGGGGTATAAACTCCAAATAACCCCACTAGTTAGAGATATTTTGGAAGACAGTTTATTGTCGGAGTTTATCATTGCGCACTATATGACGGGCTGCGTTTAGGTGACTTTTGTGGGTTTTCTATAAATATTTTAGCGACAAATTTGTGCATGTTGCAAGTTCAGTCACTGGCCGATTCATGGGTATGAAATTTATTACGATCGGACATCGATGGGTATAAACCCCAAATAACCCCACTATAGAGATATTTTGGAAGACATTTTATTGTCGGAGTTTATCATTGCGCACTATATGACGGGCTGCGTTTAGGTGACTTTTGTGGGTTTTCTGTAAATAATTTTAGGACAAATGTTTGCATGTTGCAAGTTCAGTCTCTGGCCAATTTATGGGTATCAATTTTATTACGATCGGACATCTGGAACTTGAGAATTCAGTGGGAACAAAATTTCAATTGAATATAAAATATCTCGGGCAGAAATTGAATAAAGACTCAAATACATTAGAATAATAATATAATTCATGCACAAATTATCACACGGTGTTGTAGTCAATACCTTTTACGAACAAACCCGTCGTTGACAACAGAATCGACGCGGCAGTTAGTGTAATTAGCTTGAAACTTCTAGTGGGGTAGATTTTTTTTATTACTCTTTTCATCGACAAGATATATGAGCATGAACAAAATGAATTAAACATATATAAGTTAAATTATGCACATACGCGAAGATAACAACATAAATGAATGTGACATGTTCCGAGTTTATCTCTCTCAGTATAATTGTCTTATTATAGTTCTTTTGGGTTATCGGGTGTGGTGGGGTTGGTGGGGATGGGGCTTTGGATAATAATCATACACATTGTTAATCATATATAGTATACCTTAGGTCATTCTATTATGTATGGGCATTTCCTGCATGGGCGATTTTTCTGTCGCTTTTATACAAGGTGTTGTGTCTATATGGGGTGGGGACTTCTAGTTTAATGCCTCAGGGGCTCCTATCTGAAAGAGGGCTTCGCGGATGAATATCGATAGGTTCGTAAGGGTTTTCCTATTGCTTGTTTTGAACAGGCTGTTCAGTTTCAATGCATTGGGTCGGGTGTAATAATATGGTTTAATGTATTTTTTCCTGATATCAGTAAGTAATGTGATATTCGTCTCCAATGCCGTTGTTACATAATTTACACTTTCTATCTTCGTGAACTTGTCCAACCCAGGAGCCTGTCTCGATGGCAAGTCGGTGATTCCTAGTACGGAATTTCATCAGGCGTGAAACGACATTATTGTTGGTGTGTGAAAGAGAGAGCCTGCATGCGTTTCACCGCCGCGTTAAAAATATCACGAGAGGGTGTACTTTATTGATACCCCTCTAGCTCTATACAGAGGGGTATCGCGTTTTAACGCAATGTTCGCGTCATGCGTAGGCTAAATGAAGGCCCACAATTTCAACAGTGCATTGGGATCAGGGTGTTATTGGTGATAAAATTCCGCAAATGATCGTAAATGTATAAATAATTACATAGCCTGCCTGTGTTACGCTAAATCATGTTCGGTGATTGGTCAACTGCCAATTGGGTCACCCATTTCATATTCCAATAACACATAGACCGTAACACGAACACGACGTCACAATTGGTTGACCTAATCTGAAATAATCACAAAAAGCGGTCAGCAGAACAATAGGGCGTGCTTTTGAAAGTCCAGCCGAAGTGCATCTGAAGCCAGTTATTTATATCGATCTCGTTATCGTTGCTGAGTGCTTATATTATATTGGGCTGACTAATTAATGTGCTGCGTGGGCTAGTCTCAAATTCTCTGCAGATGTTGTGATAATAAATAAGAATACATTCAGCTTTTTATAGGATTAAACATCAATAAGCTATATAACTATAAGAAATTAAAGGTACTCAATCCGATCAGAGGGTCCTATATTACTATTTTTTTGGCTTCGGTGGTAAAACATATTTGATTCGAGTCGAGGAACCCACACATCAAAGCTCAGAGTGATCAGATGTCGATTTTTGAAATTCGTTAATTTCTCGAGATCTGGGACACTAATTTAGTCTGCCTCGTGCTAAAATATGTTTTACCACCGAAACCAAAGAAATAGTAATATAGGACCCTCTGATCGGATTGAATACCTTTAATGTAGTGTGTGTGTTATTTGGAGCCACGGCGATGTGGTCGTTGTGGCATATTTAGTGACACAATGTGCGCCAACGACTTCACGATTCACACAATGTCCAACAACGACCACTACGCCGTATCCCACAATAACACACACCCACTACATTCATTTCTTAAATCATAAAATGTGTTGTCAGCAAAATATCGACATATATTTGCATTATATAATGCGTGAATATAAAATAAAATGTACTCACATAAACACACACAATAAATGCTTTCTACACACTAGTAATATTTATATATAAAAGAGTAATATATGATGTTTATCTATCTGTTTGTCTGTCTGTTCGCGTGTTTCCTCCCAGACGACTGGACCGATTTCAACTAAATTTGGTGTGGTAACTCGGAGTACCCCGGCGGATGTTATAACAGCGTTAGTTCTTCGATTATGTTATTAAGAAATAATTTAATTTAATTTTTTAAAATAGCCTGTTTCAGCTAGTTAATATAAATCAATGTAGCAGTACAATGTTGTGATAAATATCTAAGCGACACCCAGAAACTACGTTTAATATTCCACACAGGGTATCAAATTCAGTACATAACTAGATCATTCACCAAAGCCTGCATATTTACTATGCATTTATATACTAATACAGTATTAGTATTTATCACATAATTTGGCCATAAAAGCAGTTTCATAATTATCGGTAATAGACACGTTTAATATCAGCGCGTGCGATGACGTCACGGCGTTCTTCAAATAACTTGCGATCGCTGTAGTTTATAATTGTTGTTTTCGATGAATATTTCGCGTTGCTTCGGGTTTATTTGATCATGTGATCAAAGGTATCTCACACTCGTCCTATTTTATACGTAATTTATCAACCTCGTCCTCTAAATTCTATTTGAGCCTCGGTAAACCTCGGCTCAAATCGAATTTAGTGAACTCGGTTGATAAATTCCGTATAAAATAGAAACGCATGTGAGATCCTCTATATATGTATCAAGTATTTTCACCCTATTTCGATAGCCGACTATTATGAAAGTGATATACTATTATGTTTATTTAAAAAAAATTACTGTTTGGAAATTAACCCTTCCATGACTAGAGCTTCCAGAAATTTGGTGAAAATCCTGTGCCAATGCATTCTCTTATATATGTGAGTCTCCAATGTCGAGCCTCGCATATATACGAGAATACATTGGCCTAACAATATTTACCTTGTCCTAGTAAGTCAGTGCATTCTCTTATAAATTCGAGGTTCCCTAGATGAGGCCCGCATATATACATTTAAGAGAATGCACTGGCACATGATCTTTAATGGTGCACCAGCACAGCTCTCGTCATGGACCCAAATGAAAAGGTTAAGTGGACTTCTAATACAACTTACAATGGCTGCCTTCTCTGCAAACATGAGGACAATCCTGAACATATCGGTTGTTGACAATCTATACCCGGGCTCCAGCAGGAAACATGACCTGCTCTGTGCATGAAATCCTACTTTCTGACATCGCTGTGTGTATCTGCATATCATCTGGCACCGGTTGGCATTGCTGCTGCTAACCACAAGGAAACTGCTCATCGCCGTTGCTGGATTCAACGAAATTCTTGCCCAGTACCCAGCAAAACAGGAAATGAAACATGCAAGGGTAACCCAGGTTACCCTGCTGGGACCCGAGTCTAATCGTCGCGCCATGCTGGTATGATCTAGAAGAAAGATATTTCGTTTACTCTAAAGTAGTCTTCATGCGAGCTGTTTGTGTGCCATATGTTGGAAATTAGATCATATGCAAAATGAAAACAAAACGTGTATACCCGGTTATATTTGTATGCATTTGGTTTTTAAGGACACCAATTAATTTCCTGTAGTGTTAGAATATTGTGTTGCTCATTGGAAACTTATTTGTAATTTTGAGTAAGAGTGTAAGAGCATATTTTTGTTCAAAACAAGAAAAAAGTTTTCTCACCATGCAGGTAAAATTAGTGCTCATAATTAGAAAATTATTCTCACATGTTTTTCTTGAATGGTAAAATACTTCCATGTTCTCATTTCAAGAATTTACCATTCAAGAAAACCATTTGAGAACTAGATGTATTATTCCATCAGATATACTTCCATGGTATCGACATCCAATTTACTGTATGTATATGTGTGTTCCTCTTCTTGTGAAGATAAACTGGTGCTTCATGATCTGCTGTTTGACTGTTTGATATTTAGACGTAAGATAAAATCCTCACTTCGCCGTAATGAGACGGCGGCTGGGACAATACGTTTGTAATGGGTGATTCCGGTCCCATACAAGCTTCGCATTGGATAGAGGCAATACAACTTATTTGGAACTGGACTGATGTATATATGTACTTCAGTACATCAACACTACATGGAGTCGTTAACGTCTCTGTAATAGATATTTAACTGTAACAGAGAGATAAATCAATAACAATCGATAACGCTATCTGAGCGCTTACCTGTCAGCTCTAAGACTTGGAAAATCTCAATAATGTTGCCCATAGAAACTACCGAACACATGCACTGGTCAAAATATAAAAATCTCGATTCGCGATTTTTCCATTTGTTTTCCCTTTGCGAGTTTCGGTGGAATTTGCTTCGGCACCAGGTTTTCAGGACGTTTCGGTACCTGAGTTTTCGGCATTTGGCTATTTCGGCCCTTGGCTATTTCGGCCCAAGCACTTGGACGTTTCGGCACTTCATGGAAGACCTTTCGGCATGCACATGGTTAATTTTTTGACATTATTTCCTGTGTATCAAATCTCTAGATACGCTCACTGGGGTTACTTAAATCACAAACTGAATAAAGTCATGTTAATCAGCGCGGTTTCGATTAATTTTCTCGACAACGTTTGTTCACTTTCTGAGTTACACTATACATCTTCGCGTTCGTATGAAAAAATATAAACAGATTTACATGGTGCCATGGTTGCCATGGTTGCATGCTTGTGAATGGCACACAACAGTTAGCCGCTATCGGCCAATCATAATGCGTGTTTTATCGACAACTATTCAACTTGATACACAATAATTTGTATAGATTCTTGAGAATGTGTATACGATGCCTGATCGGAGTTAGGTTTCTTATTCATTGCCTCCTAATTAGATAATTTGTAAGTGAATCAATAGGCACCATTAGACAGTGAAACTATTGACGCCCGTTTACCGCACCACTAATTTGCATTGTGCTCCTTTTCAAAATCTTTGACGTATACCCTTCTACAACGATGTGGACACCTACGTCAAGAAATGAATTGCATCAATACGTTTTGTCTGTAGAGTTTCGTGGCATCAAGCGCCGTGATGATAATTAAAAAACACTCAAGATGAATTCATTCGATGGAATCGATGCTGCGGCATATGTTCTGGTCGATGATGCTTACTCACGATTTGACGTTAGCTACCACCATGCCTATCAGTCCGTGTGCTGGAACGCAATCTCTGCACCCTAGGACTTAATTCCGCTTAGTCCGGGGGGGGGGGTCAGGAAAACATTTCCGGACACTAGGCGCTTTTTTATTTTTTCCGCCCACTGGGTTCCCACCACCCCCTAATTTAGATTTTTTTCGATTATGGGATAGGGACCCACCCCCTTCAAACTGCTTCAAATGACTATTTTACTTAGTTGTCTACTTATGGCTGTAAAGATTCAAAGCAATTCTCATATAAATGTGGGCTGTAGGTTGTGCTGATGGATTCACATTTGAAATCCAAGATGGCTGCTGGTGGCTATTTTTGTTTTGAACAAATTTCGGGAAAAAAAGGGAGGCTTCCTTTCTTGAGGTCACCCGAAGATCGATATGAAGATTGGTGACGATTGGATGAGAAATGTGACCTGTAAGATGTGCTAAAGGATTTAGTCATACAAAGAGTAAAATCCAAGATGGCCGCTGGCAGCAATGTTGTTTTTTACAGAATTGGGAAAAAATGGTAGGCACCCATCGAAAGGTCACACTGAGGATTCATATAAAGTTTGGTGATAATCGGATGAGAGATAAACTCTGTAGGGTGTGCTAAAGGATTTAGTGATGCAAAGTGCAAAATCCAAGATGGCTGCCAGTGGCCATGTTTTTTTTTATCGAAAATCATTCAAATTTGACAGCTCCCATATAGAGGTGAACCTAGACCCATGTACCGAATATCGCTGAAATCGGTTAAAGTTTGTTTTAACACCTTTATGTTTTATTTTATTATTGGTTTTTGAATAGTCTATTTAAACCTGAGCCTTTCCATGTCAATGTGCATTGATAGATCCTTGATGAAAACATTTAGCAAGCTGACCCATTGGTGTCATCCCTCATTATTAACTGATGGTGAACTCAAACCCCCTAAACATTGCAGACCCCCCCCCCCTGCTTAGTCACTTTCTTCTTTATCGTGTTGCTCAATCAGGCAAATGGCAAAAAATATTTTCATTTTGGCAAAAAAAAATCATATTGGTAAATATTTGGGCAAGATGGATTTTAACATTATGTGAAGAGAACTCTAGTCATAACACATCATCGAAGGTGGATTATGCATTACGAGTGCCGACTTACATAAAATGAAATTGGAATTGCAGAAAAACAAACACAACGTCACTATACCCTAAACTGTATTAAGAACGATTACGAATATATGACCCGCCATATCAAATACAGTCGGAAGTCGGGATTTTTTTTACCCTGTGCCAATGCATTCTCTTATATATACGAGTCGACCATAGGTCGCCTCGCATATATATAAGAGAATGCATTGGCTTAACAATTTTTTATCATTTTTTTAAAATAAATGTTACAATTTTTAGGACATAAAATAAAAAAAACATCCATTACCCTGTAGGGAGCCCCACACATATATAGAAGCACATAGAAGAGTGTCGTCTGCTCATGTTTGGCTGGGGCTCTGTATGGGAGAAATTATATAAGAATACAAGAACAAATTATTAAAATTGTAAAAAATTGTTAGGCCAATGCATTCTCTTATACGAGAATATAAGAGAATGCATTGGCACAGGGTAAAAAAAATCCCGACTTCCGACTGGATTTGATATGGCGGGTCACATATACTCTCAAATATACTCCGGGATTGGAATTGTCTACTGTGCATATTGTGAGAAGTGATCATATATGATGACAAGCAGAGAAATACCATATGGATTCCCATTCATTTATTTAGAATGATGTTAGATGATTGGATACTATCGTCAATACAGTGTCTTTTATATAGCTAGACATCACTATGAATTAATAAGCTGGAATTAAGTCGCTACCCCATCACAGCATCTAGACGCAATATGTGTAATTGTATTGGCATATATGAACCCTATTAGAAAATTCATAGCCTGCACCGATTTCAATTACCAGACTTTTTTTTACAAGAAGATTATTTCACATCTATCACTTTTCATGTTTCATTGTAAATCATTAGAACTGAAGTATTATTATTAAATTGCACTGAACCACAATAATTTGCACTAAAGTGTTAATTCTTAACACCACCTTTCTCCTTTAGTTCCCTGAGATTCTAAATGTGTAAATTGGTATAATATATTATGGGTGCTGACTTTTTTCTGGCTTTACAACGTCAGTGATGTTTCCATACTTTGTGGCTCTGCGGTGCATGGTATAATTTTGCTGTCCGAGCCGTTGTTATGTAGACATTACTGTTACAGTGGCATTAGTTCAATAAAATACCAAAGCTAAATGAAAACTTGTCAGAAAGCGTTGGAAATTGTCACAGCATTGAAACAAATATTCAGATTTTGACAACCAAAATATGAAAATATTCAATTTCGATATGATCTACGCTGTATATAATAAACACATTCTGGGTGATGTAGCTTTGTCGTGAGGCATGCATTAAGTGACACACATTTTATAGCGGTGACGACATTCTGAGACCGATTGTTATTAAACACATTTGTTATTGTTGTCATGATTTATAAGACTATAATCCGACTGTGGGCCAATTTGTTGTGTTAGCAGTCACTGGTCGAGATACCCTTAATTAATTGCCTCGGTATGAGTATTGTCTGGACCAACCAACAAGTTCGAAGCATAAAAAGCTTTAACCGCACAATTTCTGGCAGACTGCGCGACGTATACATACAAGAATGGTGGACCACAATATCTAAATCAAGCAAGTACGCATTTTACCGGATTATAAAGCCAAACTTTGAATCAGAGAATTATCTAACCCTAGATGATAACAAATCAGTTAACTATATTATGGCCTTCCGGACAAGAAACCACAAACTCCCTATAGAACATGGTGCTTGGACAAATACGGATTACTCAGACAGAATTTGCACACTATGTAATCTTGAAATCGGCGAAGAATATCACATGGTAATGAAATGTAGGGAACTTAATGAACTTAGAATAAAATACATGAAACCCTACTACTACCAGAGACCTAACACTCACAAACTAGCCGCTCTTTTCAACTCCCGAAATCAAAAGACAGTTAAAAATCTATCAGTTTTTATTAAGAAGATCCTAGAAATATTCAGGTCCGCCTGAGGCTTATTACCACCCGCCTGACATATTGAAATAACCGAATACCGTCCAACATTTCTATATTCTATTATTATGCCATATATAATATATACATGTATACCTGTACTGAAATATATTGTATATTATATCCATATATATCTGTAATGTCTTAATTTGACGATGAGAATAAACAATTGAATTGGGTGTATTCATTTTGTTATCAAGTAATGATATATTTATGAACGAAGAAAGCCTCACTGGAAGCGACGGTCTCTGAGTTGTATTAACATTAGTAAACATTATACAGTTGTCATTATAATTATTTAAAGGCATGTACATGTATATATGCATATGTTCTCATATAGTAATACTAACATGATGCCCACAAGTGGGACAGAAGACAAGTACATGTGCACCAAAGCCAACCACTCGATATTATAATGTTACAATTAAAAACCCGTATTGCCAGAGTAGAAACAAGCTCGTAAATCCGAATAAATCAAGAATGAAATTCACAGGTGAAATGTCACAAACAAATTGAATCCCCGAGAACGAATAAATTAAACCTGCTATCCTCCTTGCAGACAACATATATGACCTCCGCATATCTCTGTTTTAGTGTTAAAAGGGGGTGGGTGTCCAAAAATGGTCGGAAAAAAACTGCCGAAAACGGAAAAAAATATTGGACGCGGGGGTGGGTGGATCCCAACAAGGGTCTTTCGACCCCCCCCCTCTGTACCATGTACTTAAAATTCTTACTGTACTAATACGCGGACGGTTTATGCCACGAGAAAGCTTAAAGTAATACGAACGAATAAGTGATTTCGAAAGTTCAGATGGATGACAGACCAGACACACGCTCTTTATTGTCTCAATTATCAGGAATAGTTTAGACGTAACAAGTAACGCTCTATATTGTTCCTTACACAAAGAGCAGGCTGCTGGATGTACAATTGTCGATCACTTAGTTGGCACTTTAGGACCGCTGATTATTTCGCCCTCCGGTGTATAATCAGCTACTGTTTCTTGGTATTCAATGGACGCATGGAGGTTTTATTTATAGAAATGTCGAGTTTTGGGACACATTAAAAGTAGTGCGACCCCGAAGCCGAGTCCGGTAAAAGGTGTAGTTGGGAATTTCAATTTCGTTTATTGTCGTTTACATTATTATTTCATGCAGCGGGCGTCTCTCGAGACATACTTGAGGGACCCGTGGTTTGTTATTCGCATGCCAAGAAGTGCGACCGATTAATTCTAACGGGAATTCCCGCGTTAACCATTAGCGCGCTGCGCGTTATGTGTTTCTATTGTTCTTTAACCTGCTTTGTTGCATTGTTATTTGAACATCTTTCGTTTATTTTCACGTGACATAAATCGGAATGCTATCTACTATTATACTGCACGGGGATTTGACGATTGTTTCAAGAAATTTAATTCGAACATGAATCATACGAGGTGTTTGTTTATATCGGTGTTTAACATGTTATTTAATATCGTTTAGTGAACTTTTTCATTTAGTTATACGCGACAAATATGTTATATTCTAAATGAATTGGGATGGTAACTATTGACCATCTGAATCAATTGGAATCAATCGTAACATTAACTTTCTTTTATTTCCCATTGGTGCTCCTGTGTGCTCTAGTGTATTGCAATATGTACGATAAACATGTTTTAGTAATGTCTGATGAGTCTGGATGGCACGTAGCATATAATAATTTAACCTATCTGATATAATACAATCACCTATCTGGTGTAAAACAATATCACCTATCTGGTGTAGAGCAATATCACCTACCTGGTGTATAGACATAATATCTTTATAAATTTCCATAACAAAGTAACAAAACACAAAAACTAATAAGGTCTCTAAAAAGGACTACCACACACATTTTGGCACTAAAACGGTGACTATTAATTATGATTAACCGTGCGCGCTGTGTCAATGACCGGTTACCCACTCAGGCATAGCTGCTATTCACAATAGCAATAAAGCTGCTTAATAGGTTTTGTGACGAGAAGGAAATTGAACGCAACCTGGACGCAATACAATGACTTCAGTTTAGCAATAAAATGTTCGATGGTATATAAATATTAGAACGTCAGTTTGTTTATAAATGTTCGATATAATATAACGATTAGAGCATATCGGCTCATGAACTACACCCTTCCCACTGGCCACTATATTCGCGTAGTCAACCCCAAGCCATGCTCTATTCATATACTAAGCTTTAAAATAAATTGACTGCAGAGCTGTGGAAATATGATATTTAGCAAAAACGATTAAAAATCCACTGCAGTCAAGAATATACTGCTAGAGACCAGTTCTGCTGTTCATTACTAGATTCACTGAATCTCAATGTAGGAGGTTTGGTTCTGGTTTTCTCTGTATGTTTGTGTTTTGCGTTCCACAAGGGGGTGGGTGTCAAAACATGGCTGGAAAAACTCTATGAAATGGGAAAAAAATTGGGGTCGGGGTGGGTGTGTCCAAAAAGTGGTCTTCGGCAAAAAAGTAGCATACGTGTCTGGAAATTTTGTCCGACCCCCCCCCCCCTCCCCTGGTAAAATCAACTGAACTGTATCTTGCCGAATGACGTCATCACTTGACAGCGGTTTTGCTACCTATCAGCTGATCGGTTCCGTGTAATGTTTAATTGTTTGTGCTTATTGTAAGTGAAAATGCTGCATAATTTAGCAACTTTAAGCAATATAAATTATAATTATCGACATTGTTAAAGCATATAATAAAAAAAACACCTATATTTTTTTGAGTCGTTCGTTGAAAATTGATATGTCCACTGCTAGTCACTCATGAAATAATTATGGTATTCACTCAAAAACTATAGGTGTCCTCTATATACTTTCGAGATCATTTCAATGATATCCATAACTATTTAAATATCAAAATGATAATTTGGATCATGCATAAACACCCACCATAACAACACAATGATAGTGAATTTATGTTCTACTCGATTGTACACTTTAGACATGATGACCTTAAAGTGACGTGAAACACTCCGGTAGGGTGATTAAATAGAAATGGAGAATAATCTTGCTCAAAGAGTCAGTTTTACAAATAGTATATCCAAATTGAAAACACACACCGCCATTCTTATATATATGAATTATATGCTGTGACTCTCGATGGCGAAATCATTTTCGTTAGTTTATCGCCGATGGATGCGTCCCGAATCGAGTAGTAAATATTTACAATTGAGCGTAGTACTAACGATGTTTCCTATGGAGTGGTACGGTCGATTTGCTTCAAATTTTCGGCGATGTCAGTAGAATGTTACATTCCTCCAGTTGTCATAGCGCCTGAACACTAACTTATCAGTTTCACAAGTACATAATATGTCTTTAAGAACTGAAAATGTCATCAGATAAAATAATTTTTACGAAATTATTTTGTCACTTTTGAATTCGCGCAACACGGTGCCCGAAATCAAAGTACGCCAATTAAAAACTGAGCGAAAAATATAATTGTGCGAATTTAAACATGAGTAAGGTGTTAAACAAGCGCTATTCCTGTCGTTTACAACCAGTGTGCACCATGTTAAACTTAGAAAAATATATGTGTTCTTAAATGTTTCATGTACACATAGACACTAACTCTTTCTGAACGCGCTCAGATTAGCCAAACTCGAGAATATAATAACTTACTTTTCTTAAAAACATCTTTGCCTCATCACAATAATAGGAATTTAACATGACCCACATAAATTAAAGCATATTCTTTGTATAAAGCTCGTGTTAAGAGGGAGGTCAAGTGACCAACTTTGAACGGGGGATTTCCATGCAAATCTGCGGAGAAAAAGTTACAGAATTGCACATGCTTCTGAGTGTGACTTGATGTGGTATTGAAAACAACAGGTGTTTATCTGGTGGGTCCGCTTGGAACTTGTTCCATTATAATGTTGTTGTATTTATTTTTGAATTTTATATTGATTTTTCAAATGTAGGTCAAGTGATGTAATCCAGAATTATTTTTATCAAAAATAATTATATTTATTGCAAAATTTTATAATTTATCAAACGGAACCGCCAGATAAATACCTGTTGTTTCCAATACCACATGAAGTCACACTCAGAAGTATGTGCAACTCTGGAACGTTTGCTCTGCAGATTTGCATGGAAATCCCCATTAAAAATTCAAAATGACCTCCCCCTTAAAGTGGCCTACTGGGCATTTAGATATATTCATTATATTCTGTCGGCGTCAGGTAAGTATTCGGGAAATGTTGTTCAATTGAATATGGCAAGACATCAATTAATAGGTGTGGGGTAATGTTTAATCATCTGCTTCAAGTGTGTAATATCAGCTCTCGGACATGTACAGCTCTCTGATAAAACAATGCGCGGATAAAGCGATTATCGGCCAATATATCTAAGGTTTAAAAGGGGTCATTATTATTAATTTAATATTCCAATTCCAAATCTGAATTTAATTTTCAAATAATCATTAACTTGCTTATTTTATTCTATGTATACATTTTATTTTTATTTTATTTTGCTATTTGTTTGAAATATTATATTATATGTAAAACGTAAAATATATTAGAACACATTAGCAAGATAAATAAAATAAAATTATTGAATTGAAATTGAAATATTGGAATGTTATAAATTAGACTTTTGACTCTTTTTTATCCTCTACAATAAAAGACTCACCTATTATTGCTCTTTGGTGTCGAAGAAGAAACAAAATAAAAAATAAATTCTACCCGTAAGTTACATGGCATACAACCATAAGTGTCGTTCGATCTTAGAATGTACTGTAAATGTTTTGTTTATATACCGTACACAGTAAACGCATACCCTATTGCTAGGTAAACTGGTTCAACTTCCAATCGCATTTAGAATCAACTGTCCAACTCATTCTGTGCATGTGAAGCCTCCCTTGGAACATTTTACACTATATACAATATGGCATTGTCATTATATCCATATTAACCGGTATGGCTCTCAGAGACAATAATCCATTAGTGTTTCAATGGCACCGCGTGCTGTGTTAAATGAGTAAATGTGTGTGGCAGCAGTATACACGATGCTCACGTAATCAATAATTTACTCAGTTTTAAGACACTTTTGTCGCGGTCTTATACATATTTTATATGACAAAGAGCTCATGACCAGTTTCAGTATTGTCACAAATACATTCGATTGGAAACTACCAGGTCTCAGGGTACGTTCATACGCTGGCAATATTGCACTGCAAACTGCAAAAATGCCAGCTGCAAAGGTTGTTTTGTTTTGTTAGCTGGCATTTTTGCCAGCAAACGACTAGCTCGTGCTGTGTCGTGGCTGGTCGTCAACAATCAACGGTTTATTTTGTTTAAACATATTTTATTTGTTCATAATGAATATGACAAAAGGGATTGGAGGACAAGTGCTATATTCACTTAGAATACCCTCCTCTCCCTAATCAACGGTGATATATGATAACGGCGTATACCTCTTTGCCGGGGGCCACAACACAAGGCCACTAACAATACTTGATTGTGTTTGTACCGTCCTTGATACGATCGAATGGGATCGGGGTGTGTTCTCTGTGATTCTCATACACACATAATTATACATGTGTACTGATCTCCGTTATATGAGGATATGATGATATGGCGTGATACAAAGAGTACCAAAAGTGATGCTTCCCGAGTCATAAATGTGGGCGCTATAGGGGAGGTGGTGGCAGGACTCACTATGAGTATCCATGCATTGTTTCAAATGTGCTTACTTCAGTGAGCGTGTACAAATTCTCAATTTTTATCGAAATGGTTATGTATCGATCAAAATGGCACATTGAGATATCACTCAATTCAGATAAAGCTGGGATTCGAATACGTGCCAACACCATCTACCAAGACTACGATATCGATGTAACTTTAGTGGGTTAAAAGTGACTGCTTGTGTCGTGGTGGTGGATGTGGGGTCTAACAGTAGGGATACTGAGATGTTAGTCTTTGGCATTGCTAAAGCATATATGGGCCTATATAATAATTCATGCCATTTGAATAACAATATATTGTGTGCTTTTGATTGACTTGTGTTACTATTTATTTGATTTCTTTGTTTTGTTTAACATCAGCACTACGACCCCCCCCCCCCCCGTTTTTCTTAACTTATTGTTTTGCTTAACATGAAGACCAACGAGTTTGTTACTAAAATTATTGGAATGACAAGTTTGGAGTTTGGGATGATACCCGGGAAGATTAGAATTCGTCGGTTATCTTCGTTGGGCCAAGTGCGGATCCACCATCGCCTGTCTATGTGACGTTTATTGTACTCACATATGAGCAGCATCCCAGCGAGAGGGCTGGCCGTGGCGATATCACATTCCAACATGTCAAGTGACAATATTTTGACTGGCCTAAGAATACCAACATGAATCGTGTTCTAATATATTGCAAACAGCTCATCAATCACGCAAAACGGCTGTCGTTCATTGATCACTACTAACGCTGATTTGTTGACAGCGGGCAGAAATTAATCCGTTTCGGCAATTTTGCAGCTGGCATTTTTGCAGTTTGCAGTGCAATGTTGCCAACGTATGAACGTACCCTCAGTAAGAGCCATTTGAAATCCACTTTGTAGTTTATTGCTGTTTGCATGCATGTTGAGAGGGTTAAAGATACGGGCGTCGTTGGTGGTGGGTATGCTGTTAAAATATAAAAAAAAACGCCATAAACAGAAAGAATAGTAAAATATAGACAGACCTTGTTCTTACACCAATCAGAAATATGGCTTAAAGTATGTTATTGTCAATTTGTTTCCCTTTGTTATGTAAACAAAAGCAAAACACGTTACGTTTCCTGGCTTTTGTTTAGATCCGGATATGGTAAACACAAAGAGCGTTATTTGTTACTGTTTTCCTGATATGGAAATCATAAAGAGCGTTTATATCATGTGTGTGTGATTAACCAATAGAATTGCGCTGTGCTATGTAAACAGAAGCACAACTTCTGTAACACGAGCAGGCTCTTGTTTAAGTACACCGTCTTACGTCTTGACGACAATATACTATTTACGTGCTGATTATGTTTGGCATATGAACAAAACTATATATATTTTAGTATTCCTTCTGTTGGTGGCGATTTGAACAAAGATGAATATTTCTGCAACGAACGCCGCGCGTGCCTTTAACGTGTGTGGCAACAGTACACATGCTGCTCACGTTGTCAATAATTTACTCAGTTCTAATAGTCCAGGAGATATTTTTTGGTAGACCTCTGCACCACCAGGACTCAACTTCACCCCACCAATTTTCTTTCTTAATGTCTCCTATAATTTGTTTCGGTTGTTAACCAGTGTTAACAAGAAAAAAGTGGCCGCAAAGACTCCAGACAAGATGGCGTCCATCACGGCGGCCATTATTTTTATATGCACCAGGTCTATTTGATCGCCGTTACAGTGAAGATGATGTCACATGCGGCCTTGTTTCCCCTTCGATTCGTTATGGTAATATACAATCCTTACAAATTAGCCAAAAATCCGACACAAAAATCGAATATGGCGGCCAAGATGGCCGCCGAAATGTGAAAGTTTGCTATTTTTCGGACATTTCACAACATTTCGTTTGTCTCTGTGGGAAAATGTTGGCATCTTGACGCGATTTTATAAATTTATCGTCTAGAAGAATCATTGGCGAATACACGGGGACCATGATATACATTGCTTTGCCGGACATTTTTGTCCGATATCACGTTTTCGCAAATGCCGGTATAATCCGAGCAAAGCCAAAACGACGCTCATAACGCAACGTCTGTTTCGAATCAACGAGTGTTATGGCTATTATTACTCCAGCCATGATTATATATGTGTAGGAGATACTCGGGCTAGGATTCCTCTTATACCTGAGTTGAGGAATATTCATCCAAATCCAAGATGGCGGCCAAAATGGCCACCAGAAATAGAAAAATCGCCGATAATCGCTGATTTTAACATCAGTGAGAGTTATTGTCACGATAACTCCACACCTGCTTACTATTGTGAGTTGGGAACACTGAGTTGAATAACTGTCCTTTTATTGCATCCAAATAAAAGTCCCCCAAATGCAAAATGGCGCCCACAATGAATTTACTGTGGTGAAGTAATTACCTTTCATCGCATGCAAGAAATGGTTTTCCAAATCTAAGATGGTGGCCAAAATGGCAACCGATATTTAAAATCACGCCTACATTCCTTTATTTTCTTACGATGGGCGTTATTGTTTCGCGAATTCTACCCACTTCTACACACCATTACATGCTGATATGGAATATTGATATGAAGTATTCATTTGAGTTTGGCAATTGATACTCAAGGTCAAGATGGCAGCTAAACTGGAGGCCAGAAATTGAAAAGAAATCGATATTTTCACATACAAATTTAAACTATTTGTCATAATATCGATATGTATGGACGAAACTCTACACAATCCATCTATTAGTTCAACTTAAAACGTATCAAAGCTCATAACATTGCTCGTATCCTTCTGGATGTACGAAAACCCTCACTTAGTATCTCAATGTGGCATTTCGAAATCCATTCGACACTTCGCGCCGATAATGGCCGTAACCGTAGGTGCGCCGAATAGCCACATTAGAACAATTACCTTATAGCTCTTTCCATCTGGTAACAAATTCTGATTTGCCACGTCCTTAATGATCTGGACCAGTTTCCATTTCTTTGCGTGATAGATCTAGGTAGCTCAAACCGACAAAGTATTCAACACTTCCTGAGAGAAGGGTCCCTCTAATCATAACGTTTCAAACAACTAATTTTCCGGTGTTTGGCTTAAGATTTTAAATACTTCCTAAATATAGGATTTGTTCGTCATATTGGACTAGAAAGGCATATGGTCATACGAGCGTACATACGGTCATCTCTATGTATGTCTTTCTCATACCCAATGGGGATAACGACATGTACACTGGCGAACTTCCCAGTTAACTAGTCACTTCTCAATAGATGGTTCAATTCACAAACTTAGCGAACGTATTGGCACACGTGAACAACTTCGGCAGTGTTTCCAAGGTAGATATCGGTCTCATTCCCTTTGACAGATGCCTATCTGCTAAGGAGAAGACCATAATCAATACAGACAAGTTCCTAGGGCTGGGTCGTGGAAATAGAAACTAGCTTGGCTCTGGCATCCGTCGGAGAATTCCTTCTCAAGCATCGGGGACACTGTTAAATAAAATTCTCCACCGCACTGTCTATGCCAGGCCAATACAATCTCTGCTTAATCAATGAAATGGTTCTTTCTTTTCCAGGACGCCATATGTCTGTATGTAATGAAGTTTAAACAGTATTAATAAATGCATGGGGGATAACAAGTTGTAAATGAGTATTTCCATTAAACTGAGTTTCCCTGTATAACACACCTCACTGGAATTTTAAAGAATCAAAATTCCTAAAAGAAAAGTATTTCTGATCGGTTTAACACCACTTCTAACTGCCTTCATCCACGGTCCTAAAATAGAATCTCTCTCTTGCATCTGCCTCCAATCTCTGTGTGTCATGATATCCATGTCTGTACTACAGCCATCATCTAAACTGTCAGCGACATATGTAGACATACAAAGTGATTCTACAAAAGGCTGTGTAACCTGTAAAGATTTACAAATGGCTGAAATGGAATAGGAACTGATTTTATCCAATTCAACATTATATTGTGGCAATCTCGACAAACCATGTGCATCAGCATTGGATTTCCCTGGTCGATAAATAATTTCAAAATTAAAAGCATTTATAGCAGCCAACCATCTATGCCCCGTAGCATCTAATTTGCCACTGCTCAGTACATAAGTGAGAGGATTGGAATCTGTAAAAACAACAAATTTATGATTGTACAAGTAATCACAACATTTTTCAGTGACAGCCCATTTCAACGCCAAGAATTCTAGTTTGTTGGCTGGATATGACTTCTCAGCTGCCGTCGTTCCTCTGCTCGCATAAGAGATAACTCTGATAATCCCATTCTGCTTTTGGTAAAGCACAGCTCCCAATCCGTTTTGACTCGCATCTGTGTGCACTTCAAATGGCAATGAGAAATATGCAAAACCTAAAACAGGAGGGGACGAAAGACATTCTTTAAGACGAGAAAATGATTTTTCTTGTTCCTCACCCCAAGACGATTTACCGTTATAATTGGATTTCTTCTTGCTCTTCTGTTTCCCATGATTAGTAGGGGTTACAAAATATGTAAGTGGCTTTGCTATTAAAGAATTTTTTTTAATATCCTGAAAATCCCAAAAATTTACGAACTTCCTCTGGAGTGTTTGGAGTCTGTCAATTCACAACTTTCTCGACTTTGTCAATATCAGCTTCTATCCCAGCTTCTGAAACAACATGCCCCAAATATTTAATTACTAAACATGAACATTTTGAAGGCGAAAGTTTTAAATTGCATTCACGTAATCTCTGAAATATAAGTTTAAGTCGGTCTATCATCTCCTGAAAGATTGAAGCTGGTACACAAATATCATCCAAATAAATGTAACATATATTATTAACCAGGCCGTCCAAACAATGTTCCATCATTCTTTGGAAACTATCAGGCGATCCCCGCATTCCTTGAGGCACCCTCTGAAACTCAACAAATCCAATATTTCCAGCAGTAAATGCTGTGTACTTTTTGTGCTCCTATATGACCTCCTGCTGGAAATCCAGACTGCTAACACAATTGGAATTTGACAAACTATGTAAAATATCTTCAATAATGGGTAAACAATAAGCATCTTGTATAGTTTTCTTATTAATATCCCTATAATCCACACATAGACGTAGCTTCCAACTGAAACGACGACAAACAACAACATTGGATGAGTAAGGACTCCTTGACCGTCTAATTATTCCGGCAGTCAACAATTGATGTAAGTAATCACGAACCTCGTCAACTAATCCTGGTGCTAATATTCTCGGCCTCTGCTTAACAGGTTTGTTATCTGTCAAATTAATATCATGCTTAACACCAGTATAGTGACCAAGATCAAAATCACTTAAAGAAAAAACATCTGGAAATTGTTTTATAAAATCAAATGCTTGTCGGATCTCTTCTGCCGTCAATGAATCTTGATTCAAATTTATCTAGTTAAAGAATGGTAGATCTGCATCTTCCTTTGAAGTCTACAAATCGCATTCGACCTTCACTGGCTGAGAAGAGCAAATCACAGAATGAGGAGAAATATTTATGGTTCTCGTACTAAAGTTACTGAGATGCACATGAACAGGTTCATCTGTGGAAGGATCATATTTCAAAATAAAAGAAGCAATTTCTATTCCGTCCATTTTCTGATCATCCGAAGAATGCTGAAATATAGCACAAGTAGGGTTATATTGTATTTTGTGGTCTTTGATGTATTTGGATGTAAAATAATATTACCCGGAGCTGCACTCTTCACAATACCTAATTTAAAATTATTCTTCTTCAACTCCCGATCACGCAAAGAAATACATCTGAAAGCAAAATACCAAGGAGTATCTAAGTTGGTTTTCTGAAGAAATCTTTGGCCATTAGCTTCCTCGACATGTTTAAGAAAAACCTTAAGAGTGTTTGTTCCTAAAAGAACAGGAGTATGATAATTAAATTTACTGTCAGGCACAATGAGGAAAATACAAGACTGTGGTTTTGATATCTGAACATCTAGGAACAAAAACTTCTGCTTCAATGAAACCCATATATGGTAAACATTCTCCTTCGGCACACTCAATGTTTAAAATGGATTGTAAGGCTGTAAATTTAACTTGTTCCTGTAAAATGATTCACCTATGCTGCTAACTGTACTACATGTGTCTAAAAGAGCGTAACAATTATTTCCTGAAATTGTAACAACAGATTCTGTTATTTCTCCATGCAAACCAGCTGGGGTCTTATTTTGGGAACTATTGTCCTTCTCATCTATGGTCGATCCTTTGTCATATATCTTTAATAGTTTAACAAGAAAAAATTATAAAATTGTTGTAAGAAACAATGGTAAAAAGTGTTAAAAAAAGATTTGTTTAGGCCAATGCATTATCTTATATATGCGAGGCGACCTATGGTCGACTCGCATATATAAGAGAGTGCATTGGCACAGGGCATAACTGTGACCATCACAATGTGGTCAATGAACCGGTTCCAATGATATCCATATTTGTATGGTTTTATTGAGACAGACCCAAGATAATTTAGGCTGTTGCAGCTTTATTTGGCAGTTTTTGGCCGGTTTGTTGGGTAAAGGGGCCCTCTGTTATAATTTCCTCGACCTCTGGAATATCCACCACAGGGTCTTCTACAAAAGGAGGAATATGGGTAAGTATTGCACCCATAACAAAGTGGAAACTGCTCTGAAACTCGAGAAGTATCAACAATATTTGAAGCTGCAGCCTGGTCTCTGGCGAAATTATTTGAAACTGCACCGTTACCTCTCCTATCTCCTCTGTCGAAACCACCTCTAGCTCTCCCTCCATACTGTTATCCATACACGGTTATCATCCTGGATAGAAATATGAGGGGATTGCTGTTTATTCTCCAATCGATTGACTTTCTGGGTTAATGCTGAAAGTTGGGATAATATTGTGTCCAATTAATCAGCATCAACTGAAACAGAAGCTTTGCAAGTGGCACCAGAAGAATTGGATGCCTTCTGTTTAGAAGAAGAATGTTCTTGCTCGATGAGACGGAGCGAAGAAAGTGGCTCATTATAACCTCGGCACTCCCTCATTTTGTAAGCCGAAAGATATTTCAACTCTTGCTGCAAACTTTCAAAGAAACGATTTTTCAAAAGTTCATTTTCGGACGTCGGCATCATCTGTTTCAGCATGGTCATCTTGGAGAAAAGTTCCTCCAAACGAGTACCCCAATCGACAACTGATTCTGCTGGACCCTGCTTAGCAATGACGAAATTCCCAATAAGACTTTCCTGTGACTGGATGTCACCATAATGATGCTGAAATTTATCAACAATATCTGGAACTGAAACGTCTTTGGCCAATCTCATGACGACTCTTGCCGCTTCTCCGCGCAATCTAAAATCTAGATGATAACATGCAATTAACTTCATATTTCCACATGTTGAAGCTCGAATCTGACTTCTAGTCCCCTGAAAATTGAGAAATATAAGCAGGATTTCTAACGAACACTTGTCGTTCGGGCTGTCTATAATCTTTATAATCTGGTTCACGTTGAACCTCGGGTTCTTTCTTTACACCCTGTAAAGTTTGAAACCATTTCTGGAAGTCCCCTGCCGATTCAGCTTTTGGGGAAAAATCCATCTGCTGAAAACCTTCCATCATGTTTTTAAACATTTTCAAACCATCAGGATCTTCTTCACCCATTCTTCAACTCTAACTAATTAATTAATCAGAATAAGAAAGATTTGTTTCAAAAATTAATCTGAAATTATTACAATTAGTCGGACGTCACTGAAAGATTAAATCTAATGAAAATTTCTACAAGTCGAAACTGCATTAATAATTTCTGAAAAATTTATAATTAAATTTAATTACGTCTAACAGCTATCAATTAAATCTGGAAATTTAATTTCAGAAAATTAAATTAAGTCCAAATTATTGTTGACGTCAACTAAATTTAGTGCTGAAACGTACTAACTAGAATATTTTGAACAAAGAAATTCAAACCTGAAACGTACCAAATGTTCTAAGTTAATCTCACCTTTTTACGTCGGAGGGGAGAGTATAATTGGTGTGACACCGTCTTCCTATGTCGTACAAGTTAACGTTCAGTTAAACACAACATGGTCAATGGTTAGTAAAAACAAACAAGTGCTGAGGGACATGTTAAGAAGAATATCACAGAAAAGAATATCACAGAAAAGCTAGAAAAATTTCCAAGTCCAAGAACAGACTTGGCTGAGACGGGTTAAGTTTACCAAATACTAGACTTGGCAGGGAGGGGTTAAGTTTATGGCCAATTGAAAAATTGACTTTTATCTCAAAAGTTTTAAAAGAAAATTTATTTACTTTTCACTAATTTATCACCTATTTAAGTGAAAGAATACATCCAGGCCATACCTATTTAGTTATAAACCTGTTTTATAAATTTATATGGCAATTTAGCAATTACAAACTATCGCAGTACATTTCTGACACACAAAATAATCCCAGTCAATTTGTGTTTACACAATCACATGACGCGAACATTGTGTTCAAACTCGATACCCCTCTGTATAGAGCGCTGGAGGGGTATCAACCCCACTAGAAGTTTCAAGCTAATTATACTAACTGCCGCGTCGAATCTGTTGTCAACGACGGGTTTGTTCGTAAAAGGTATTGAATACAACACACCGTGTGATAATTTGTGCATGAATTATATTATTATTCTAATGTATTTGAATCTTTATTCAATTTTTGCGCGAGATATTTTATATTCAATGGAAATTTTGTTCCCACTGAATTCTCAAGTTCCGATCGTAATAAATTTGATACCCATAAATCGGCCAGGGACTGAACTTGCAACATGCAAACATTTGTCGCTAAAAATATTTATAGAAAACCCACAAAAGTAACCTAAACGCAGCCCGTCATATAGTGCGCAATGATAAACTCCGACAATAAACTGTCTTCCAAAATATCTCAAGTGGGGTTATTTGGGGTTTATATATACCCATCGAGATTATTTCAGTTACTACAACATGTTTCCGACGTCCAATCGTAATAAATTTGGTATCCACGAATTGGCAAAAGACTGAATTTCAACAGGCAAACAGTTGCTTTAAAACTATTTATAGAAATCCGACAACAGACATTCAAACACAGACAAACTTTCGACCAATATATTCCTAGTTTGTGTTTATATCGATTAACATGAAAAGTCCCCGATGTCCGATCGTAGTAAATTTCATACCCATGAACCGGCCAGAGACTGAACTTGCAACATGCAAACATTTGTCGCCAAACATATTTATAGAAAACCCACAAAAGTCACTTAAAAGCAGCCCGTCATATAGTGCGCAATGAATAACTCCGACAATAAACTGTCTTCCGAAATATCTCTGTGGGATTATTTGGAGTTTATACCCCTCGAGATTATTTCAATTAGTACGACATGTTTCCGACGTCCGATCGTAATAACTTTGGTATCGATAAATTAGTAAAAGACTGAGCTTGCAACCAGCAAAAGGTTGCCTTAAAATTATTTATAGAAATCCGACAACAGACATTCAAACACAGCCAAACTTTCGACCAATATATTTCTAGTTTGGGTTTATATCGATTAATATGGAAAGTTTCAGATGTCCGATCGTAGTAAATTTCATACCCATGAACCGGTCAGAGACTGAACTTGCAAGATGCAAACATTTGTCGCCAAAAATATTTATAGAAAACCCACAAAAGTCACTTAAACGTCATATAGTACGCAATGATAAATTCCGACAATAAACTGTCTTCCAAAATATCTCTAGTGAGGTTATTTGGAGTTTATACCCCTCGAGATCATTTCAATTAGTGCGTCATGTTCCCGACGTCCAATGGTAGTACATTTGGTATCGACGAATTGGTAAAAGACTGAACTTGCAACAAGCAAAAGGTTGCCTTAAAATTAGTTATAGAAATAAAAAATAAACGGTTGCCGTTAAAACTATTTGCAGAAGTCCGACAAGAGACATTCAAACACAGCCAAACTTTCGACCAATATATTTCTAGTTTGGGTTTATATCGATTAATATGAAAAGTTCCCGGTGTCCGATCGTAATAAATTTCATACCCATGAATCGGCCAGAGACTGAACTTGCAACTTGCAAAAATTTGTCACTAAAATTATTTATAGAAAACTCAGAAAAGTCACTTAAACGCAGCCTGTCATATAGTGCGCAATGATAAACTCCAACAATAAACTGTCTTCCAAAATATATCTATATAGTGGGGTTATTTGGGTTTATACCCATCGAGATTATTTCAATTAGTACGTCATGTTCCCGACATCCGATCGTAATAACTTTGGTATCCACAAATTGGTAAAATATTTAACTTGCTACATGCAAAAGGTTGCCTTATAAATATGTATAGAAATCCGCCGATAGGCATTCAAACACAGCCAACCTTTCTACCAATATATTTCTAGTTCCAGATGTCGTAAAGTTTACAACTGGTTTTGAGGAACTGGAAAAAATTGTGTCATAAATGATATAGCTACTATTATTATCTGCAGCATTAATAATATATATAGTTACATATTATTGTTAGCAGAACATATTTCATTTGTAGTCATGCACAGTGCTATACAATATATAGGATGTTTTTCTGAACATTTCATCTACACAGGCATCCGAAATTCGCATGTGTTTGAAAACTTTTGGGAACGCGAAACACAGTTACAAGTAGGCGGGGATATAGACAAGCCACTAATTGGACTGTATACAGGTGGCGATGGCAATACCCTAGCTATAGCTATGATAGTACACATCATATTGGTAGTGTACTCTCAACGCCGGAATCAACAAACTATGAGTACTATCAATACACTATAGCCGTATGGAATTAGACAACGGCGGCCGCCTAACAGTCATATAAAGAATAACTATTCGTCCTGTGGTTAAACCGGTTTAAAGGCCAATAGTCATCAGATTGTTGAAAGCTTGTACTGGACGACCTTCGGTGATAACTTTAATCATCCGACGGCGTTATAATAGTTCCACAAAAAAGGAGATGTTGAAATAATGTACAAAGAGACATTTCACAGATGTCCAAATAAAATTTCTTGATCTTAAACTGTATCCGATATTCTTTGTGTTTTACGACGGTTGAATCTTTTGAAGGATCAGTGTCGACGTACGTGAAAAGAAGTATCGACAATGCCGTTGACGCGTCTTTGTATTTTACCGTGAATAGAAATGAGGTGCCGGTGTCACATTATACACCTTTACATCTGGAAAATAAATGGAAGTCTGACAGAAAAGTCTAAATCGCCGTATATTCTCACGATCCTGCATAAAGAACACGTCCTATATATTGTTAGCAAAAGTATTACTCATCCACAGAATGTAATGCTCGTATCAGACTATACAGGTCTTATTTGCTTTTCTGAATCTTCATATTTCTTTCAATATAGTGATCGACATCGAATCTATGGGTACACCAATGCTTTAATACTAACGTGTTAACAGGAAGCAAACCACCACTATTCTCTTGAAACAATTCCGTGTAAAAATAACGCATTATAGAATTACACATTTTGTGTTCTCGGATCGTTCTGCCACACATACTGCAGGGGTCCGGAAACCTTTTTAAAAATAGTCACAGGTCGATTACCGAGGAAATCACACGCAGTCAAATTTATCCAAAGGCACCTTTTTTTAATTGGTAACAGCTCTATACACCTTCGTTAGACATTATTATTTGAAATTAGCATGCATGAAATACGATAAGGCGATATACAAGTTTTAGAAAATCCAAACGCATATTCAAACCCTGATAGATTTGACAACAGTGTCTAAAATGTCAATATCCTGCCAGTCGAATTCGATAAAATGATCGTCAAATAATACGCATTTCCCTGGATGAAGATATTGATATCAGATTTTGAATTTGGGATCGGATTTTATCAAACAAGTTTTGATTTATCATATTTTGTGGATGTTAGTTTTAAAGAACAAAGTCTACTGAGGGGTATAATCCTGTTAACAAAATCGGTAGATTGAAAACGAAAATGTGATTTTGAAGCCATTTCCCCACACTTGGTGTGATTTCCCCGAAAATCGATCCGGGCCCTTCTTGTAATACATAACAGAACAAATTAAAGTTCCCGGACCCCCTGCGTTCAGCCACTGGTAAACAATCGGGCTCTCAACAAAGATTGACAGTAAAGTTTTTTGAAAGGTCCCACGTTGGCGTGAGCGACTGGAGCAACGGTTCGACAATGGCCATGCTGTACATCTTTGTACTTGCTTTGAATAGAAGTGATATGCCAGTGTGATGGTTGAAGCTTTAGAAAGACCAGAGTCGACTTGCGTGCACAGAAGCCCGAACAGTTGATGTGTCTTTGGTGATGTATGACGGAAAAGTTTCAATCGGAGACATATACTCATACTGTCGGGCACTGTATTGTTACAACACAAATGTCTAATGCATCTTCTATACTCTTATCAAACTACATATAATAGACCTTTAAATGCCTTTCTGACTCAGAACATATCTTTTCAATCTTTACATCAACTTCCCATGCAGTTTAGCGTCTCGGCTCAAATCTATGGGTTGAAGCTTTTGAAAGGTCATACGTCGACATTTGTAATGGAAGCCCCGACTCGATAATGGCGAGTTTATCTCTGCCACTATCAATACTGATTGGGAGATTTCTTTGTGTATTGTTTTTGAATTCGAACAATTTATATAGTGTACTCGTATTCTGTCCGCGGGTAAGATATCTGGCACCAAACGCAGATCCACAATAATGGCGAAAAACATCATATTCTTTGAACATACATACAGTAAGCATCGTCTTTTCAATAAATAATATAGACTTTAACCACATCGAAGACAGAATAGCTTTAACCAGATTCAGAATCAGTAACCATTCACTTATATAGAGAAGGAGCGACATCTTCAGCCCCAAGTAACATTCGAAGAGAGAAATTTTAAGTGTGTGTTTTGTTGTGATGATTTCATACAAGATGAAGAACATTTCCTTATTTAGTATACACAACTACGAAGCGAACGTTTCGAGTCGCTGATTGACAATTGTCCAGAATTTGCGAAGCATTGACGACTTCAAATTTATTACTATAGCGGACAAAATAAAGTCCCATTCACTCTATGCCGATCAATATGCAGAATGATCCGTCGCTTCTGCGGTGCGCGTGATAATCAAACAACAGTTGGTTAACCATTATTATGGGGTGTGACTAATTACTGCCCGGGCAAGACCGGGGCCGGGCAAGCCCGGACACGCCCGGACAAGCCCCATGGGCCTGCAGACAGTGTATTGTGATGGCTTAATATGGTAGTAGGATACAAAATAAGCATAGATTATGAAAATTACCTTGCTGTGTCATCCACCGGCGGGTTTATTAACCCTTTAAATGCCGATATTGACTAAAAGAAACCGAAAGAGTCCGGGAACACAGGGACCCGATCGGATTACATATCGATGAATAATGGTAGCGAGGCACTTACTAAAGGTATACTGTGAAGATTGACTCGCCATCTCATTCACGACCGGCTTCATTAACCCCTTTAATGACGATATGCACCAGAAGAACACATGAGAGCCCGGGCAAGCCCGGACATCCCCTTGGGCCCATGGACAACATAATATGATGCCTTATGGTAGTGGGATACATACTAAGTATATGCTGCGAACGTTTATTTGTGTGTCATCCACCGCCGGTTTCATTAACCCTTTAAATTCCGATATTGGATAAATAGTGGAATAGACTAGTGAAATTTTTTTTCACTTTATGACTAAAGTATGAAATTGTGCACATATGTACATATTCACATACTAATTGATATCAGGTATGGAACCACGCTGAAATTACACTTTAACCCCTCTTGTAAGGGATTTCCCGAATTTATCATAATTATATAATTTACTAACTGTCGCAATTACTCTTACCATGGAATATGCAATTAAAAATTAGGCATATACAGTAAGTATGACTCTGCGAGATATATTGATACATTTTAGGCCAAAATTGGACCACCCCTACAAGATGGCCCTCAAAATGGCAGCCGTAAGTGGAAAATTTGACATTTTTTCACTAATATATTCTACTAGAAGGTGGACCCGACTTCGTCCGGGCTTTGACCTTGAATTGACCATTTTGAAGATCAAGGTCAGGTGGGGTCAAACACCAACACCCCAAAAAATGGTGGAAATCGGCCCAGCGGATACCGAGATACCCTATGCATCAAATTTCGTCCGTAAAAATCCGCCAGTTTAACCCGATTTGATTTCCACTCAAGTATATAAACGCGCCTCATATACACACGCTCATTAATTATCAAGTTTCAACGTAAAGATAAATTACCATCGGTGCCCGAGATATCGCCAAGACGTCTGAAACAGTCAAATGCATCGGCCGGTTAAGCGTTAACGTGATCTAACGTTATGACCTCTGACGACGTCATAGAAGTTACGCATTGTTTTTATCCTGATGGAAGATAATTGAGGCAGATAACTAAAACGGATACACACGCATTATATATCGTTGGAAAGAGGAAACACGAAAGATTCTCACAGTGTCATTATTATGACTGGCATTTTATTATTCGCGCTGTTTCGAATCGATTTGTAAGCACCGAACTCAAATGAAAGTCCCGTAACACAGCGTAAAAACAGATTTGACCTCGGCACGTGAAAAGTTGACCTCGGATCTGAAAATCAATAGGCCTATGTCACCCCCCGGCCGAAAATACCCCCACATAACAAGTTTCATCGAAATCGGGTCGGCCGTTTTCGAGTTCATCGATTACACACAAACACACACACAGATCTTCCAAAATATATAATAGACTAGAAGGTGACCCGACTTCGTCCGGGCTATTCAAAAACCAAATTTCAAGTCGATTGCTCCACCCGTTTCCTAGATCTGGTCTGCGCATGCGCGAAGCTGGTGTCGCGCGTGCTCGGCGACCCGATAAAATTCGTATCCGGGGCAAGATACATTCACATACCAAATTTCAAGTCGATAGCTACACCCGTTTCCGAGATATATAGCCCAATGTCATTTGCGGATACCTCGGCCGGTGATGAGTTAACGCGACACAGTCAAATGCATCGGCAGGGTGAGAGTTAACGTAATCTAACTTTATGACCTCTGACGACGTCATAGAAATTACGCATTGATTTTATCCCGATAAAAGCATTGTACCACTTGTACCTAATAATTGAGGCAGATAACTAAAACGGATACATACATATTATATATCGTTGGAAAGATGAAGCCACACAGATTCTAACCGTGCAAATTATATGACTGGCAATTTATTATTCGCGCTATATCGAATCGATTTGTGAGCACCGAACTGAAATATATTAGCGCAAAAACGGCGTAAAAATAGATTTGACCTCCGCACGTGAAAAGTTGACCTCGCACGGACAAATAAATATGCCTATGTTCGTCTCCGGCCGAAAACACATCCAAATACCAAATTTCATCGGAATTGGCTTAGTCGTTTTGGAGTCCATCGATTTCAAACACACAAACAAACAAACACACAAACTTACACATACACAGATCTTTCAAAATATATAATAGACTAGAAGGTGACCCGACTTCGTCCGGGCTATTCAAAAACCAAATTTCAAGTCGATTGCTCCACCCGTTTCCTAGATCTGGTCTGCGCATGCGCGAAGCTGGTGTCGCACGTGCTCGGCGACCCGATAAAATTCGTATCCGGGGCAAGATACATTCACATACCAAATTTCAAGTCGATAGCTACACCCGTTTCCGAGATATATAGCCCAATGTCATTTGCGGATACCTCGGCCGGTGATGAGTTAACGCGACACAGTCAAATGCATCGGCAGGGTGAGAGTTAACGTAATCTAACTTTATGACCTCTGACGACGTCATAGAAGTTACGCAGTGATTTTATCCTGATAAAAGATCCCCGTACCACTTGTACCTAATAATTGAGGCAGATAACTAAAACGGATACATACATATTATATATCGTTGGAAAGATGAAGCCACACAGATTCTAACCGTGCAAATTATATGACTGGCAATTTATTATTCGCGCTATATCGAATCGATTTGTGAGCACCGAACTGAAATATATTAGCGCAAAAACGGCGTAAAAATAGATTTGACCTCCGCACGTGAAAAGTTGACCTCGCACGGACAAATAAATATGCCTATGTTCGTCTCCGGCCGAAAACACATCCAAATACCAAATTTCATCGAAATTGGCTTAGTCGTTTTGGAGTCCATCGATTTCAAACACACAAACAAACACATACACAGATCTTTCAAAATATATAATAGACTAGAAGGTGACCCGACTTCGTCCGGGCTATTAAAAAACCAAATTTCAAGTCGATTGCTCCACCCGTTTCCTAGATCTGGTCTGCGCATGCGCGAAGCTGGTGTCGCACGTGCTCGGCGACCCGATAAAATTCGTATCCGGGGCAAGATACATTCACATACCAAATTTAAAGTCAATATCTCAACCCGTTTCCGAGATCTCGTCTGCGCATGCGCGAAGCTGGCGTCGCACGTGCTCGGCGACCCGATAAAATTCGTATCCGGGGCAAGATACATTCACATACCAAATTTCAAGTCGATAGCTACACCCGTTTCCGAGATATATAGCCCAATGTCATTTGCGGATACCTCGGCCGGTGATGAGTTAACGCGACACAGTCAAATGCATCGGCAGGGTGAGAGTTAACGTAATCTAACTTTATGACCTCTGACGACGTCATAGAAATTACGCATTGATTTTATCCTGATAAAAGCATCGTACCACTTGTACCTAATAATTGAGGCAGATAACTAAAACGGATACATACATATTATATATCGTTGGAAAGATGAAGCCACACAGATTCTAACCGTGCAAATTATATGACTGGCAATTTATTATTCGCGCTATATCGAATCGATTTGTGAGCACCGAACTGAAATATATTAGCGCAAAAACGGCGTAAAAATAGATTTGACCTCCGCACGTGAAAAGTTGACCTCGCACGGACAAATAAATATGCCTATGTTCGTCTCCGGCCGAAAACACATCCAAATACCAAATTTCATCGAAATTGGCTTAGTCGTTTTCGAGTCCATCGATTTCAAACACACACACACACAAACAAACACACACACACACACAGATCTTTCAAAATATATAATAGACTAGAAGGTGACCCGACTTCGTCCGGGCTTTGACCTTGAATTGTCTATTTTGAAGGCCAAGGTCAAGTGGGGTCACGATTTGACCCGTCCAAAACACAGTGCCCGAACAAAAGTACCCGACAAAAGTACCGGTCGAAATCCATCCGGTTTTACCCGATTTGACCTTGAATTGACTATTTTGAAGGTCAAGTCAGGTGGACCAACACCCCAAAAATGGTGGAAATCGGCCCAGCGGATACCGGGAAATCGGCCCATCGGATACCGAGATACCCTATGCATCAAATTTCGTCCGTAAAAATCCGCCAGTTTAACCCGATTTGATTTCCACTGAAGTATATAAACGCGCCTCATATACACACGCTCATTAATTATCAAGTTTCAACGTAAAGATAAATTACCATCGGTGCCCGAGATATCGCCAAGACGTCTGAAACAGTCAAATGCATCGGCCGGAGAAGAGTTAACGTGATCTAACTTTATGACCTCTAACGACGTCATAGAAGTTACGCATTGTTTTTACCCTGATAGAAGATCGTACCACTTCTTCTTAATAATTGAGGCAGATAACTAAAACGGATACATACATATTATATATCGTTGGAAAGAGGAAACACGAAAGATTCTCATAGTGTCATTATTATGACTGGCATGTTATTATTCGCGCTGTTTCGAATCGATTTGTAAGCACCGAACTGAAATATATTAGCGCAAAACGGCGTAAAAACAGATTTGACCTCGGCACGTGAAAAGTTGACCTCGCACGGACAAATTAATAGGCCTATGTTGGTCCTGACCCGAAAATACCCCCACATACCAAGTTTCATCGAAATCGGCTGGGCCATTTTCGAGTCCATCGATTACAAACACACAAACAAACAAACAAACAAACAGATCTTCCAAAATATATAATAGACTAGAAGGTGACCCGACTTCGTCCGGGCTATTAAAAAACCAAATTTCAAGTCGATTGCTCCACCCGTTTCCTTGATCTGGTCTGCGCATGCGCGAAGCTGGCGTCGCACGTGCTCGGCGACCCGATAAAATTCGTATCCGGGGCAAGATACATTCACATACCAAATTTAAAGTCAATATCTCAACCCGTTTCCGAGATCTCGTCTGCGCATGCGCGAAGCTGGCGTCGCACGTGCTCGGCGACCCGATAAAATTCGTATCCGGGGCAAGATACATTCACATACCAAATTTCAAGTCGATAGCTACACCCGTTTACGAGATATATAGCCCAATGTCATTTGCGGATACCTCGGCCGGTGATGAGTTAACGCGACACAGTCAAATGCATCGGCAGGGTGAGAGTTAACGTAATCTAACTTTATGACCTCTGACGACGTCATAGAAGTTACGCATTGATTTTAACCTGATAAAAGATCGCACCACTTGTACCTAATAATTGAGGCAGATAACTAAAACGGATACATACATATTATATATCGTTGGAAAGATGAAGCCACACAGATTCTAACCGTGCAAATTATATGACTGGCAATTTATTATTCGCGCTATATCGTATCGATTTGTGAGCACCGAACTGAAATATATTAGCGCAAAACGGCGTAAAAACAGATTTGACCTCCGCACGTGAAAAGTTGACCTCGCACGGACAAATAAATATGCCTATGTTCGTCTCCGGCCGAAAACACATCCAAATACCAAATTTCATTGAAATTGGCTTAGTCGTTTTCGAGTCCATCGATTTCAAACACACAAACTTACACACAGATCTTTCAAAATATATAATAGACTAGAAGGTGACCCGACTTCGTCCGGGCTATTCAAAAACCAAATTTCAAGTCGATTGCTCCACCCGTTTCCTAGATCTGGTCTGCGCATGCGCGAAGCTGGTGTCGCACGTGCTCGGCGACCCGATAAAATTCGTATCCGGGGCAAGATACATTCACATACCAAATTTCAAGTCGATAGCTATACCCGTTTCCGAGATATATAGCCCAATGTCATTTGCGGATACCTCGGCCGGTGATGAGTTAACGCGACACAGTCAAATGCATCGGCAGGGTGAGAGTTAACGTAATCTAATTTTATGACCTCTGACGACGTCATAGAAGTTAGGCATTGATTTTATCCTGATAAAAGATCGTACGTCCACTTGTCCCTAACAATTGAGGCAGATAACTAAAACGGATACATACATATTATATATCGTTGGAAAGATGAAGCCACACAGATTCTAACCGTGCAAATTATATGACTGGCAATTTATTATTCGCGCTATATCGTATGGATTTGTGAGCACCGAACTGAAATATATTAGCGCAAAACGGCGTAAAAACAGATTTGACCTCCGCACGTGAAAAGTTGACCTCGCACGGACAAATAAATATGCCTATGTTCGTCTCCGGCCGAAAACACATCCAAATACCAAATTTCATTGAAATTGGCTTAGTCGTTTTGGAGTCCATCGATTTCAAACACACAAACTTACAAACTTACACACAGATCTTTCAAAATATATAATAGACTAGCCGATGAGCCCGACGTTGTCCGGGCTATTCAAAAACAAAATTTCAAGTCGATAGCTCTACCCAGCCCGACGCTATTCAAAAACCAAATTTCAAGTCGATAGCTCCACCCGTTTCCGAGATCTCGTCTGCGCATGCGCGAAGCTGGCGTCGCACGGGCTCGGCGACCCGATAAAATTCCTATCCGGGGCAAGATACATTCACATACCAAATTTCAAGTCGATAGCTCCACCCGTTTCCGAGATCTCGTCTGTGCATGCACGAAGCTGGCGTCGCACGGGCTCGCAAATACGACAACGTCGACCGCCTGGTCAAACTACACACACGTACCAAGTTTCGTCCCGATCGGTCGAGAATCGTAGATTTGTATAAATGACATACAGACATACAGACAAACAGACATAGGTCTTCAAAATATATATGAGACTAGCCGATGAGCCCGACGTTGTCCGGGCTATTCAAAAACCAAATTTCAAGTCGATAGCTCCACCCGTTTCCGAGATCTGGTCTGCGCATGCGCGAAGCTGGCGTCGCACGGGCTCGGCGACCCGATAAAATTTGTATCCGGGGCAAGACACATTCACATACCAAATTTCAAGTCGATAGCTCTACCCGTTGTCGAGATCTCGTCTGCGCATGCGCGAAGCTGGCGTCGCACGGGCTCGGCGACCCGATAAAATTCGCATCCGGGGCAAGATACATTCACATACCAAATATCAAGTCGATAGCTCAACCAGTTTCCGAGATCTCGTCTGCGCATGCGCGAAGCGGGCGCCGCACGGGCTCGCCAATACGACAACGTTCACCGCCTGGTCAAACTACACACACGTACCAAGTTTCGTCCCGATCGGTAGAGAATCGTAGATTTGTATAAATGACAGACAGACAGACAAACAAACAAACATACATACATACAGACAGAGGTCTTCAAAATATATATGAGATATCAGTTTGATCTGTTTGGAACTGGTTGAGAATTTGACTTTATTTTGTAATGCTCATGTTAACTGATCGTTGTAGCAATGAAACATGTCGTTCACGACCGGGTTCATTAACCCATTAAATGACGATGTGGACCAGGAGAGCACGGAATTATTATTTCGTATCGTATTATTCCAAACTATAATGTAGGTAGATCACTTTCCATTGGGAAATGCGTCGAAATTTATACATGTATACGTATAGTGGAAAGTGTTTTGATCTCTAGCAAAACGATGTAATAGTAATGGGGAGTTACACATATAGTAGAGCACACACAAATATATCCAGTAAGTGTTATTAATGAATTAGGCAACTGGCGATCTAGCTAATAAATTTCGCCATATTTGATAGAACGTCAGTGGGGTACTTTGGAATACATCTTGCCTCAACTGCATGCAAGCGACTATTCGCTGAATTGCCAATGTAATGAATGCCATAACTCATGAAGGTTGAAGCGAGTTCCGAGTCATGACGCTGATTTTAATGAGCATATTTAGGCTCTGTTTAATATGTTTGTTGACATACTTGCAATGATAGAAATGGCATTCGTGACATTAGTCAATCAATCTTGATGCCAATGGCATATAATTTGATGTTATTAAGCAGCTTTTCACTAATCTTCTTGTTTTACTTTCTAAAAGGCCTGCTGTTACCTGGTCTGGCGCCCACTTTCATATAATGGTTACACCTGTTATTGGGCCAGCGTAGGCATATAATTATGCCCCTCTCAATCCGTTTTCAGAGTTCTGCTAATTTCCGTTCAAAAACATGACCAGAATCCGATATGAATTTTTCGGCAAAATTACATTATGCATCATTTAAAGGGACAACGAGAATATAATATTTAGTTGCCAGTTGATTAATTAGCATGTTTAATAACAAAGTGAATCACAATTTGCTACCTTTACAGAAGAGTAAAGAATAATGTTCGGGATATATCAGGGGGGGGGGGGGGGGGGGGGGGGTCGCGCACAGTTTCTGTGCTCATGTAATCTTAATATCAACCATATTACCCACTAGGCTATTTAAAACATACTAACCAGTACTAACTACCATTTAGGGGTGTATGTATGCTGATGTATGTCAAAATTAATGTACCAGATTTCGACGGATGAAAGATATATTAATTATATATATAAACAAATCATATGACAAACATTAAAACTCAAGAACAAACATTTATAATGCATATGCAAGATAACCTATCAATTGGATGTAAAAGTGTATGGTATAGCTATATATATATACACATGTGTATCCCCTTAAGGGTATGAACAAAATATAAAGCTGAATTTATATTGATGAATTCTGTGATGAATTTTTCAATTACTTTTGACAAATTTGTTTACTGTTATAACATAATTATATGATCAGACACGATCAGTCGACAATGCTTACATATAAGCATAATTATGAAATGATTACCATCTTCTGTTCTTAATCCACATAATGGATATTATTTGTTATCAAGATGAACTTGGTGATATAAACAAAAATAACAATTCCACCATATTCCACTGGTTTAAAACTATAAAACAAAATAACTCATACAAAACGTTCATACTATTTGGATAACAATATGAAAGCTTAGCCTTTTGTGATATTAATTCAACCACAGTTATTATTCTAAGTCTAAGCAGTTACGTACTGTACAGATACATATAGTAAGGTAGTATATCTGGAGTTCCAGTTATTTTACTACCAATACATATGGTATTGTAATTATTAGTTGCTTGTTCATTATTGGTTGCTTTGATATTCAATTTAGGATATAGCAGGATAGAGCAATGTAACTATAAAAAGTAGCTTTGTGTATTAAGGTCTCAACCTATTCCATATGCAACATAAAGCTAGAATATAAACATGACTGATGTGAACTTTGTTCTTGAAACTAATTATAAGTCATACTAACCTGGATCAAACTGCACAGGTAAGCTATGCAACGCTCTTCATGCAACTTTCTCAGAGTCACATATCTTAACTGGACAGTCTGGTCCAGGATGCTTGTTCATATAATTGGGTTTCCATGTGATACGCCCAGTAAACCGCATTGTACACTTGTATAGGGGCACCTATACGGACTGTTTGTACAAGGTGATCGTGGATTGGGTATCTCCGCTGGCTTTAAACTAAACTTGTAAAAAAAATACAGTTTGATACAGGAATGAATGTTGTGTGAGTGGTCTTTTTCAACTCAATCGAACACCCACTGATAATAAGTTAATAATACTACCAATTCTTCACTAATATTTGTATATATCAATCTGCACACCAACATGGCATACATACATGTATTTAGACTGTGAGCTGCGGTGAGAGTGACTTTCCTTGGGTCCCATCCTACCCATGTGCAGATATATATCACAGAAATAGGGGAGGTGAAATTTGTTCTACCCCTATTACTACAGTTTAACGATTGGGCCTTGGCTCTAAAACATCTTATACTATTGTTATATAAAAGAATATGGAGTTATTGAGGATATCAGGACATGTATTACCTCATAATTATTATGTTTTATGGCATTATTCCCAATGTGTTTAAGTGCATGCATTCAGCATTTCCACATTTATACTAATAGAATTATCTCCATTTAGAGGTTTATTAATATGCTGGAATAGTATTAAATATTAAGAAACGGAACAATTCTTTGCTAGGCTATGATTTGGTTTATATTTTATGTTTTTTGTGAGATTTTGGGGGTTGGTCCCAAAAATTGGGCGGAAAAAAAGATAAAAATTGCAGGTAGAGGGGTGGTGGGTCCCCGATTTTTTCGCCCTATATATGTAAATATTTTCCACGACCCCCCCCTGATTTTTGGTGAAATTTTATACTTAATTCTGTAAAAATCGATTTGTTAAGGATTTCAAGGGGATGGAACCACATGAATGACATATTTCATTGCTACAATAATCAGTTAACATGAACATCACAAAAGTCAAATTATCAACCAGTTCCAAACAGCTGAAACTGATATAGAATATATTAGTGAAAAAATGTCAAATTTTCCACTTACGGCTGCCATTTTGAGGGCCATCTTGGAGGGGGTTCCAATTTTGGCCTAAAATGTATCAATATATCTCGCAGAGTCATACTTACTGCATATGCCTAATTTTGAATTGCATATTTCATGGTAAGAGTAATTGCGAAATTTAGTAAATTGTTTAATTCAAGAAATCCCTTAAAAGAGGGGTTAAAGTGAAATTTCAGTGTGGTTCCATACCGAATATCACCCTCTACAACACGGTTTCCAAAAAAACGTAAGCTGTCTTATGTCATCATACATAATTCAGGAAAGCATTTCGTATGTAGAGGAAAATGATTCACGTCTCTTCGCATGTTTTCTTGATGTACGTAAAGCATTTGATAGGGTCTGGATCAATGGCCTTCTCTACAAGCTTTTTCAACGCGGAGCAAATTGTGGTGTTCTACGTTTATTCAACGAATTCTTAACTGGTGTGAACTGTACTGTACGCCACGAAAATCTTACATCCCGTATAATACCTATCAATCAAGGAACAAGACAGGGAAGTACCCTCGCTCCGATTGTCTACGCCATCTACATAGACAGTTTGCTCAGTGAGCTCGAACAATCGAACTTTGGTTTCAGGCTGCGAGGTATGAACTGCTCGTCTCCAACTCAGGCAGACGACATGACCCTCCTCTCCCTTTCATCATATGGTATACACAAATTATGTGATATTTGTGGTCATTACAGTAAGCAATGGCGATATTTGTATAACCAGCAGAAATGTCAGGTAATTGTATTCAATGAGAAATCTAAACATGCCTCCATCAATCGCTCATGGATGCTAAATGGCATAGCAGTTAAAAAAAACTGATTCAATAACGCACCTGGGCATACCATTGCATAAAAGTGACTTTCCAAATACTCTTACAGAAAGTGTTAGCTCAAAACTTCGGTCAACATATTTTATGTTAAGCACTGCTGGTTTGTACGCAGGAGGCATAACACCTCAGAGTTCAAAGGTGATATATAAATCAGTGGTACTTTCTCGTGGACTGTACGGTTCAGAATTTCTCTGTGGCTTATCAAATTCAAACTTAATCAAGCTTGAAAGAGTTCACAGATTTTGCTTGAAGCGTATTCAAGGCCTACCTGTCCGATGCAGGACCGATGTCGTTACTGGCCTGCTAGGAATATACCCACTTCAAGTTAGTATTGATGCCAGAAAGATTTCACTCTTTGGATCCCTTTGTCGACTAAAGCCTGGAAAAGCATGTAAAACAATCTTTGAGACTAGGCTCTTTGATTACATTCACTCATTGAACCCGACAACCACTTTTATCAGCGAAGTGTTCTCATTACTCGAGAAATACAACCTGATGAATGCAGTATCTGAGTACATCAGGTCTGGATTATTCCCATCGAAAGAGTCATGGAGGCGCTAACGAGAAACAATATTCGAAACGTAACCGAGTCAGATTGGAAAATTAGAACAGACATGGACACATCATTCAATCGGTTTCGGAATGTACATGCAAACCTAAGCATGTCTGATCTTTGGCGACTCTGTTGAAAATTTTCATACAATAAACATTCTTATCTAACTACAGGTCTTGTGATCGACGCAACCACGTACTTAAACGAGTCACCAATCCAGTGCCCTAACTGTCTTAAAACATATCTTGATAAAGTACAGCACGTTCTCATTGAATGCAGTTCCCTGACAACAATACGAAATAATATGTGTTTTGATATCATTGATCGTTATGGCGTAGACTGCTATGTTATTATTGACGGTCTTCCAATGGACGAAATGATCTTGCTTCATTTGGCTCATGGTACTAGCGATATATATACAACACTTGATGATATTGACGCCTTTCTCAACTTTATGGTAACAATTACTGCAAAATTATGGCTGTGGTACAGCGCATTCCTGCAGAGAAATACACCCTAGTCAATTGAACAATCCAAATCAGTCAGACATTACTATGATTAACTATGAGGTAACACGGTGTGTCGGTATACAATTATATACATCTTGACTATATTATATGAAGTGGGCTGAAGCTAGCTTCGACAGCTATACTATACTTAACCGTAAGTCTTCATCCCCATTGTCATCATTATCATCACATCCAACAGAATTACCATCTTCATCATCATCGCCGTCGTCATCATCAACATCATCCTCGTCATCGTCTTCGATGTTATCATCATCACCATCTGCATCATCATCTTAATCATTATCGCCGTCGTCGTCATCATAATCATCATAACCATTGTCATCGTCATCCATCATCATCATCGTCTTCGATGTGATCATCATCATCACGACCACCATCACCATCAGCATGATCATCATCATCATCATCGTCGTCGTCGGCATAATAATCATCACCATTGTTAAACGCCATAGTCATCTTCCTTACCATTATCACCACCAACATTGCCACTAGCATTATCACTAATCATCACTATTATCATAATCTCACTACAATGTCATATGTATATAATCATTCGAGTGCGAGCACTCGTCTACATCATACTCACGTATTGTATAATTCTGTTTACTATATTATTTTCTAGTTTACCTTGGATCATTGTATGTTCATATTACATGTACTATTGTTTGTATCATTATTTATGACTCTTCAGTAAATGGAGGAAAATAAAGATATAATAATAATAACATATGTGCAAATTTCATACTTTAGTCATAAAGTGAACAATTGTGTTACTAGTCTATTCCACTATTTATCCAATATCGGAATTTAAAGGGTTAAAGACACGGTTGGCCTTGGCGGTGGGTATCCTGTGAAAATATCTCCACCCGTCAAAAACCGCCACCAACAGAAAGAACATCAAAATATAGATAGACTTTGTCCGTAAACAAATAAGAAATATCGCATAAACAGTATGTTATGGTCATATGTTTGACCATTGTTATGTAAACAAAAGCATAAAAAGTTACTTTTCTGGTGTTTGTTTATATTATGATGGTAAACATAAAGAGCGTTCTTTGTTGGTGAATACCTGATATGGAACTAATAAAGAGCGTTTATGTCATTTGTGTGTGATTAGCCAGTAGCATTGTGCTGTCTTCTGTAACACAAGCAGGCTCTTGCTTAGGTAAAATATAGTAGGTCTTTATGATAACATGCTGTTTACGCGATGGTCGTGGTATATATGAACGGATCTGTATGCGTTTTAATGTTTTTCTGTTTACGGTGATTGGAACAAATATGAATATTTTTCGACAATTAAGGCCGCACGTGCCTTTAATAAAACCGGCGGTGGATGGCACAGCAAATAAACGTTCGCGATGTGATGTGAATGTGATGTGAAACACCCCGGTAGGGTGATAAAAAAGAAATGGATGATAATATTGCTCAAATAAGTTATTTCTTACAAAACACAAATCCAAACTGACTAATACTCGTCATTATTATATATTAATTAAATTCAGTGACTCTCGATGGCTAAATCATTTTCGTTACTTTATCGCCGATAGTTGCGTCCCGAATCGAGAAGTAAATATTTACAATTGAGCGTAGTTGAGAAGATGTTCTCTATGGAGTTGTACGGTAGATTTGTTTTAGATTTTCGGCGATGTAGTAGAATGCTACATTCCTCCAGTTGACATAGTGCCTCAATACTAACTTAACAGTTTGACACACCTGAACAAGTCCATAATATGTCTTTAACATTCGACCACGACCGCCGTGGCCAGTGGCATTGTGGATAATTGAGCACGTTCTTTAACATCAAACGTCTCCTCAATATGAACAAAGTACAGTATATTATTGTTAACTGGTTACTTGGCTGCGGTGTTGTTCAATAAAACAATGAGCTTTAGTCATATGTATCATCTTCATTTGAAGTTATTGGACTGTTTGCCAGAAATTATAATTCCGCAGGCAATCTGTCAAATTCAGGTCTCTAAAATTCAGCCATTTGGCCAAATGATTTAACAATTTAGGCAATTCACCAAATGACTGACGGTCACTTGGCCAAATGAATGAAGTTTCGTTAATTTATAAGACCAGTATGCAGTCTCAGACAATATTTGCACGGCCTGTTTTACCGAAAATGATGCCATAATGATATATTCCGCGTATGCCCTTCTGATCCATATATACAAGCACGACAGCATAATAATGAGCATTTGTATGTAATATTCTGCTTGGAGAATCAGAAAATCGAGAGCCGGTAAATATTGCATTGTCAACCAATCAGAAAATAGCCGGTACGATCAGAGACTATATCGCGACGTTGCCGCTCCGGCGACGAGTATCTTCAATGATCATGAAGTTAAGTTTTAATTGACAAATAACATGAAATACATGAGCTTCAAATATCGCATAATTTTGTTTGTAACAAATAATACAATTCTAACACCATCATTATGATATTTCAAATATATATGTAATAGTTTCCGAGTTTCTGATACAAAATGACTTGGTGAGATCACGCTTGATGTCTATATACTTTGTTTTGAGGGGCAATCAATTCACTTTAACCATATAAGATGCATCAATCATACCAACACAATCAGTTCCAGAAAGTGTGATAATGGTGCATACGGAATGCTTACGTACGTAACCCATTTTTACGATAATTGTCGCCTTTCTCCATATATAATTACAACTACTTTCGTTTTGGTCGAAATGCGGGCATTTGATTGGTCGAGAGGCTAGCACGTGACCTGATCTATCAGTGCATAGACTTTGCAGTAGACGAGTCATATCGCGTAGTGACACTTTAAGAAAAATGGGCGAATCTATAAGCGTCGCCCCACACGACGTCCCTGGATGACGCGAAACCGCGGAACGAGAATTCCATTAGAATTTCAGTGAAAAAACAACTCGAAAACTCAATGCTAGAAACATTTTGAACAAGTAGTTTATGTATATATTGCATGTTTCTGCTTATTACGGACACTATACTATACTTATGTCTGTTCATTTCAGCCGTATTCATGTTTTTGTAACGCTCGACTGAACACTAAAAGTTTGTGCCGCGTTTTTCATTTGTCCAATTTTCGAAAAAGCGTCTATGACAACGTGTATAGTTACTGCTGTGAACACAACTTATCATGAATCAGGCTGATCAACATGGCAAATTTTATTGGAGATAAATAAAATGTGTTACCCGATTACAACCCTTTTAACACTTTTCAGCTTCATAACAATGCTAATGACATGACCTTTGTCACGAGTACATTATATATGATCAGGGCATTTGTTTACAAATTACATCGGCCATCGGACTGGAGTCTGGACTGGTCTGGAGTTAATAATTTTACCGGAGATCGCGGATCGACTCTGTGTGTGTTGATAATTATTGGGTTGGTAATTGAGTCATTTTAAACGTAAATCGTAGCCAAATAAGTAATTCTTTTTATCATGGATAGTTCATTGCTGAAAATTGAAATTGAAGCGGGGGGGGGGGGTGATTATTTTTCCCGGCACATATGCCGGGGTGGGTGGGTGGTCAAAGCCACCAACCAACAAGCAATTTTTTACGCAACTAAAAAAACTATTTCCTGCTTGTTTTTTAGTGTTTTGGCAATGAGTTGGGCTTCGAAACCACTTTGAATGAGAGAAATAATGTAATTCTAACTGTAAACTGACTGCAGGCAGTTATCGTGTTGTATTTTGTTGCAAATTTTGAAATCCAAGATGGCCGCTGGCAGCCATGTTTTTTTGGCCGAATGACCTCAAAATGACTCATTCCTATTTACATGTCCATGTTAACATCCATGATAAATAGTATGCACAGAAATTCATATACAGCTGTTTACAGTGAATTTCCCTCCGCAAATCTCTGCTTTAGTGTTAAAAGGGGGTGGGTGTCAAAAATGGTCGGAAAAAACTGCCGAAAACGGAAAATAAAAATTGGCGGTGGGGGTGGGTGTGTACAAAAAATGATCGAAAGGGAAAAAATGCCATACGTGCCTGAATTTGTTTTCCGACATATGGCATATATTTTGAATCATATTATAAAAAAAATTATTCTTAACATTGATATCACATAAATTGTGGACCGTTTTTGGAAAAGTGGACACGCTAGCTATGATTTTTGCAAACAAATTGGGGAATAAAAATCTTAGACGCAAAATATTCTTAAAATCTGTTTTCTGGGTGAAAGTAACACAATGGTGGCATCTAATGTCACGGGACGTGGAGTGTTATTTTGAGGTGAATTTACGATTCTTATCGTTTATAGCAATATGCTAAATGCTTTGTGACCCTTTAATACTGTCATTAAGAATATGCATCCCAAATTGATATATCTAGGTAGAATTTCCGATTAGCGGGAATTCATGGGTTCACGACATAAAATAAAAATATTAGCATATATATATCACTATATATGACAACCCGTACCAACTTGTGAAATTTATCCGACAGTATAGTTTGATAATTGTTATAACATAGGTAGGGGTATATATTCCCCATTCGTATGGTTTTATTAAGGCTACACGTAGTGGTGATCAGTTGAAAACTATCAGAATTGGATTGACGGATGCATGTGGTTCTCGGCCATTTGGCGACGTTAACGTATGGGATACGATCCCCCAATTGGGGGGGGGGGCTATAGCTTCCGGTCTTACCATTGCATATCTCCCAGAGGGGGGTCCACCCCCCCCGCGTTAGCGTAGTAGTATCAGTTACGTTATGGGCATATATGACTATATTGGACGTACCACACCTTATAGCTAATATCGGTATTGAAGGGGTTAATGAAACCAGTCAATTTTCACAGAATACACCCTGTTAGCGTCCCGCAACCGGACGAAATTAAAAAGAAAATCATTCCCGGCAACTGACACCGTGACGAGGAACTGCTTGGCCAGTCTCAGACAGACTTGGACAAACGCGCGTCACTATATGGCTGTAACCAACATGTGCATTCAAGGGGCTAATAAAACCTGCCGTGAACGACACAGAAAGTCGATTCGCACAGGACACACTTGGTCAACTTCAAGCAACTACAAGAAAAACAAAATACCTGCATACGGGTCCGTGGGGCGTCTCGGCAGTCGTGGCTATACTAATTGAAAATCGCAATACAATGTATTGTTATTAAGGGGTTAATATAAACCGGCCGTGGACAACTAATAGCCAAACACTCCCATGGATATTTTAAAAGACAACTGATAAATTGCGCGCGGGTCGACTAATTAAGCGCTAAATATTAATTATCGTGTCTATAGTGGGGTACCCCACTTCAGATTTTTAACGCAATGTTCGCGTCATGAGTTGGCTATGACGTCACACGGAATCACCAAATTCTAAATATAGCATACATTTCAAAGTCAAACAATAAATGAACATCCCAGTTTTCTTAGAATTTCTATCGCTTTCCTTAGCACCTTACTACTAAATGTCAGCATACAACGTTCTGTTCCGAGCTGGAAAGAGTTATTTCACTCCACAATCACGACACAGTTCAAAATTCGGCAAAAATGTTCGCGCACTTCGCAAAATGTCATCAAATCCAAGGACCACGAAGTTCGATGACGTCACGAATCGTTGGATCGTTGGGCTGAGGTTCCTCTCACTTAAAGAGACACATGCACAATCTCGGAGCGTAGTGGGTTCGAACACCACGTTGGGCGCCAATAAAGCCCTATGGAATATGTAACTCGGCTATATGTCTCTCAGTCGGTCTAACCAATAGTTCACGAGATATCTCAATCCCGATCCATAGTGTTTTATACATTTATAAAACAAGAATAACCAATTTAATGTCTTCCACGCTTCGTAACTTATGAGTTTCTGATGTAGGGGCGTTGGGGTTCATAATGAGAATATTTATACATTACATTCTGTATTCTGTTAATCTCAATGAATCACAATCTGAACAGCACACTGACACATGTATAGTATGACACCGATGGGACGAATATATGACCATGCAACATGCTGGACGTACAACACAAAACAAATGAATGATGATGGATGAGGTATACATCTAATTTCTGCTATCTCCATGATTCCTAGTATTCCAAGAATTCCAAGTATTACCCTAGAATATAAAATTCACTTTTCCAAAACAAAGTATAAAAGAATATGGGAAAGAGAAATACCTTCCAATATAAATAATATATTAACCATTTCCATTGTTTCTCCATAATGGAGATTTCCCATAATGCAACTTTCTAAGTTATTGGAAGTTTTATAAAAGAGTAAAACTTAAAATAACACACAAAGGGAATAATTACTGGTTACCATTTATATAGTGATCCATCCATATGGAAAGGGACTTACTTAGTTATGGATGGACACAACTAAAGATGAATAAATATATGGGACGAAATTGGGTTAAAACATCACAATACACAATCAACGAAATGGTACATAAAACACATACGAACTCACCAATTTGGAAAGATTTAGGTCCTGGATGTTTTAGTAATTGTAATACAGTTTCATTTTACTTAAATCTACATTGTAGTTTTGTAAAGATAAAATATACTTTATGATTTAAACATAATTGTTTGCAAACGTCCTGTTTGATTTTGTTCGCACTATTTTATTTAGCGGGAAAGATTACTACGCGGTAATGCGTTAATTTAGTTATTGGGCTGGTTTATATTTGGATTGGGATTGGGTTGGGCTAAAAGATAAGAACAAGATAGTCAAGTGATTTAAGAGTGCTAGGTTGATTAGACAGATTATTAGGTTTAAAACAAATAAGTAAAAAGCATGTATAAAAGAGAATTAGTATAATTCCTACAAAACTTACTTATGCATGTAAATATATCACCGTCACGCTGACTATCCACACTTCTTGACCATGATCCTAAGCAAACTGTGTGACGTCCCGCAGTCGTCTCGTCGAATAGCTCACAGCAGAGAAGAACAATACTCACCGTGCTAGTTTGTGGACATGCGCGATGACAGTGGGAATGAAATGGGCCACGGTATACACCCCATACACCAGGTGTATGTTTCAGATATAAAATGTCATGCGTGTTGGTGTTTTTTGTGTCGTAACATTGTATTTCCACATCCGTTTCAAGGCCGTTCTGAATCAACTTGACCAGACGTATGATTTTGTCTGGATAATACTATCCTAGCCTCCCCAGAACAGTCGGATGGGCTAAAGGATAATGTCTTTATGGAATGATGGTATGCATTGCTGTTATCCTCTCTCATGGTTAGTGTCAGTATGTGGGCGGTATTATTCAAGAAAATGTCAGGAACTGTGGTGCATTTATTTCACTGTGTGTTTAAAGAACAATTTATAGTCTCGATGGCAATGGATGTGGACGTTGGTGAACGTGACCTTTATGATAATATAGCTTTATATTATATAACTTTAGAATATAGTAGTTAATATGTCTCATGCAGGACAATGGTTTTGAATGGTGATGTTACCAAGAAATCACTTGGTGTACCCAACGTAGGTTAAACTGAATGCAAGATCTCATCAAAGTAACATTTATCTAGATGTTCTTCGCGTTGAACATTTCACCTTTGTTTTGATGGAATTGTACTTTCTTGAACCATACCGCCCACCACCCAGCGTGAGTGTGACTTATCAACTATCAAATGCATCGTCCTTAAGACTACATCCCAGCCAGGGTGGGGATTGGAAGATACAATCTTACCATACAAGGAAAGCAAAGCCACATGAGATCATGTCTGAATCTAAAACATACCCAACGAAGGGGCGGTGCAGTCATGGTCCAATTTCATTTCCACTATCATGACACATGCCCACAAACAAGCACCGCGTGTATTGTTATTATCTGCTTGGATCTGTACGGTGAGACGATTGCTGAACGCGACCAGGACTGTTCTTATGATCATGGTCAAGAAGTGTGGGATAGTATGCATTATGGTATTCTACGCCTTAGCAGAAAGACATCCGTCAAATGTCAGGCTTTCAACATTCGAAGCCATATACAGAAGTTGTCCGGCTACGTCAGTAAGTGAATATGTGAATTGATGAACCATATATTAAAAAGTGGCTGGATGGGAAGATCACCAGATGTACATTTTGTTATCTAAATTAGATAATCAAATCTGAAAAATACGCAGAGAGGTCCTTCTGAAAGCTAGTATACGCATCGACCGCATACCTTTCTAGTTTATCACGCAAGAAGACGCTCATATCCCATATGTAGCATCTGATTTATACCATAAGCTACCACGAATGAAGCTCGCCAATAATAAGGATAAGAATTCCCAGCTTTCGAGACCAACACGTGAGCTTGACACCGGCATATGTGTTGCTTGATACAATCCGATTAGTGGGACCATTCTACTAAAAATTGTAGAAAACTGTGTTGGTGTGAGCGAGATAGATTAATGTGACGAGACGGATGCTGGTCCAGATAATGCTGAATGTGGAAAATCAGAATAAGCTCAGGTACTGTTGTTTTGATTCTTGGAAGTCATAATATGACTATTCGGCGCACCCATATACGGTCCGGCATTATCGGCGCTTAGTGGAAAATGGATTTCGAAATGCCACATCGCGATTATTGTGGGTTTTCATCTTTCTCGAAGGCGACGACCTATGTTGGAACTAAAAGATGGCTTATGTACCGTTTCGTCCAATCCAAACATATTGATATTATGACAAAATGTTGAAATTAGTATGTGACAATTTCGACTTCTTTTCAATTTCTGCCGCCAGTTTGGCTGCCATCTTGACAGTGAGAGTTGGCCAAACTCAAATGAATACTTCATATCAATGTTCCGTATGAATACTTCATATCAATGTTCCATATGGGTAGAATTCGCGTAACAATAACGCCCATAATAAGAAAGTAAAGGAATGTAAGCTTGTTTTCATACTTCGGACGCCATTTTGGCCGCCATCTTCGATTTGGAAAACAATTTCCTTTATCAGATACAAGGTAATTACTTCACCTCAGTATTTACAACTCAACTGTCAGCATGTTTGGAGTTTTCTCGACAATAATGCCCAATGATGTGAAAATGAGGGAATTTCCGTGATTTTTCAAAAATTGTCCGCCATTGTGGGCGCCATTTTGGATTTGGGGGACTTTTATTTGGATGTGATATAAGGACAGTTCTTCGCCTCAGTGTTTCCAACTGACAATAGTGAGCAGGTGTGGAGTTGTCGTGACAATAACTCTCACTGATGTTAAAATCAGCGATTTTCGGCGATTTTTCTATTTCTATTAAAATAGCAAATGTTCACATTTCGGTGGCCATCTTGGCCGCCATATTGGATTTTTTGTGTCGGATTTTTGGCTAATTTGTAAGGGTTGTATATTACCATAACGAATCGAGCGGAAAACAAGACCGCATGTGATGTCATCTTTACTATAACGGCGATCAAAGAGACCTGGTGCCACTTTTATTTTCTTGTTAACAACCGAAAACAATAAGTAGAGACATTAAGAAAGAAAATTAGTGGGGTGAAGTTGAGTCCTGGGTGGGGTGCAGAGGTCTACCAATATCTCCTGGACTCGGGGCCTGGAACCTACGTCATAAAACAAAGTTTTTCACCGAAAAATGGCGGCTGCTCGGTGCGACTCGAAGTAAGTATTTATCGTTTTTGCAAACTATGTTCATAAACCACTAAAAAAATCATTGCTTATGAGCTGTAAAACATTGTTTGCTAGATCACAGTCATCTATACCGAGATATATATGTAACGGTTGTAAAGATTATCGCGTTCAGGTGGTTTCCGTCACCAATTTTCGAGGCATGATTCAGAGTTTTGAAATGGTAACGCCTACATTGACTTTTAAAAGTGGAATTGTGACATAAATGGTAACGCCTACATATAGTCAACATTTGATTCCAAAATTGGCAACTTGGCTGAATTCTTTCTTTCACTTGCCGAATATCACAATTAGTTTTAGGACTAGTGAGTAGTGTATGCCTTCACAGTTAATGGAACTTATGGCAGCGCAAGAGTATAATTCTTCCCTCGCTATATGCTATAAGATCCCCGAATATTGCCAAGGCGAATCGGTATATATCGGCTCAAACGTAGACTACTTCACTTGTGGCAGGCTAATTAATACGTTTTTCACGGAATAACTATCACAAGACATAAATGAATAAAATAATAAGTAATTAAATGACGAAACTGGAAATATGAACACATTAACATGGATTCAACCAACGGAAATAGACTGGAATAACAAAGTAATACTACAATGAATATGGAATAAGAGAACGAATGACATGACATACACTTAATTAAACTACCGAATATACAACGAGAACATAAAAACAATGATTATGCCATTAATTTATGTTCGTCTTTATATATAGTATTATCAAATAGTATATTGGCATCTCTATAACAGCCATTTGTGTATTGTAACGCATTTAACAGAGTGTGTATATGTGAACACCTGATTCATCTACCGGATTATACGGATGGTGACTCAATTGTTAGTGCAAACAGGCCAATATGTGAGCGTCAACGCGATGTGGGCGTTACCATTAATAGACAAATTCATAAAAATTCTTTGTGTCTTAAGAAATTTACAAACAAACCACGGAAAAGTTATTTTTTTGTTATTGATTCAAATTTTAGCATTTATAATATCCCGAAACTCAATGTATACGGTTTTTAAATGAGTTTAGGGCGCGGAGAACATGAAATGTTGGCGTTAACACCTGCACGAAAATAGGAAATCGGACGCGATTTTGAATTGCGAACGCGAAATTCTCATTATAAGCAATTCTTTCCGATTTTCGGTTTCTGTATTTGTTGAGATTTGCAGGTCGCATAGCTCCTTTGCTTATAATACTACATCGAAATCGATTGTATTTATTTAAAAAACGATGTCGAAGTAGCGAGTCGAACTTTATTTACAGTTATTTTGATGTAGGGTTACCCTTCCGGTGACGTAGGTTCCAGGCCCTGGACTATAAGACACCTTTTTCGCAGTCTTATACATATTGTGTTATTTTGGCCATATACATAATAATTAATGAAGCTAGGCTAAGAGAGGAAATAAATAATTCTGTTATCTCTTTCTGAAAATTTTATAAATATGTCATTGCCGGTATGTTACTGCCTTAACATGGTCAAATTGTTACCCGACAAATTATATGGGTCGACGTCAAATCAGTCACGGGTTATAATCACACACAATGGCTCGCTCTGCGTTTGCCTGGTGAATCGCTGAATCGCTGAATCGCTGGATAATCTCGTGCGACTATAGTTGTCGTGGATCGCTGAATTAGGCAAATAATTCATTTTTGGGTTCACAGCTGTCGCGACCGGATCGAAATTCATTAACTTGGCTCTAATCTGATCGGTCCTACTAAAACCCGACCGCACCCGACCGGACCGCCCCCAGGTGTCCGAGCGAGATGGGGTTTGCACTATCATGTAGAATGGACCCGAATATACCAAAGTTCCAATCCCCAAGTCGATAGCTCGAGCGGACACGGCACTGTTAACCCATAACTTGCGGCCGTTTCCGCCAGGTAAGGGAAATCCAAAAAGGCGCCGACCGCACCTCCCCTGACTGCCTGACCACGGAAATGGACATTATATCATGAAGTGAATAACCAAATGCATCCATGGGCGATCGGACAAGTCACTAGCTGTAGCGGAAGTGAATAAATTAACCCATACGCTGCTGCCGAATTCGCTATAAATGTACGCAAAAACGCCGAAATTAACACCTGCCGACCGGACCGCCCCTAGGGGTCCTAGCGAGATGGGCTTTGCACTATCGTGTACAATGGACCCGAATGTACCAAATTTCCAATCCCCAAGTCGATAGCTCGAGCGGACACGGCACTGTTAACCCCTGACTGGCGGCCGTTTCCGCCAGGTACGTGAAATCCAAAAAGGCGCCGACCGCACCTCCCCTGACTGCCTGACCACGGAAATGGACATTATATCATGAAGTGAATACCCATATGCATCCGTGGGCGATCGGACAAGTCGCTAGCTGCTGCGGAAGTGAATAAATTAACCCATACGCTGCTGCCGAATTCATTATAAATGTACGCAAAAACGCCGACATTAACACCGGACCGCCCCTAGGGGTCCGAGCGAGATGGGGTTTGCACCATCGTGTAGAATGGACCCGAATGGACCAAAGTTCCAATCCCCAAGTCGATAGCTCGAGCAGACACGGCACTGTTAACCCCTGAATTGCGGCCGTTTCTGCCAGGTACGGGAAATCCAAAAAGGCGAACAAATATTGTTTTCTAAGCACCCCCACAAACACACACACGTTGAACTGAACATACATGTAATGCGCTGTAACAACCATCATATATGTAACTGTCATGTGTTAATTGGAATATCATAATGATATTGCATAATTGAATGAGTTGAGTTATTTTTTCTTTAATGCACATGTCTTTACTTCCTCTTTGGTTGTGATAAAGAAATCATTATGAATTGTTTAACCCCAGCCGTCTTTGGGTCGTTTCCCCATGCTACAATGTGATTAAGTGATAAAGATGGATCTCAAATTCGTCGCAATTCAATCAGATTCAATACGCAATTTATTAACCTCGTCCACTAAATTCGATTCGAGCCTCGCTAGCTAAATCTCGACTTTAAATGTAATTTATTGCACTCGGTCAATATATTTCGTATAGTTTCGAGTTATTGATATCGGCATGCCAGTCGTCAATACAAAATTTAGTTGGCTACTGGAGAGTAAATATGTAGTTCAGAAATAAATATTCGTTTCTCCGTTCGATACGGTTACTGGAATCTATATAGCTACCCGTACCGCAACACGTGTTGTAACCACAAACTGTTTTACAGGAATAATTCAGCGCATCGACTGTTAATGTGAGCAAATTGAAAAAACATTGATATATGGTATAGACAAATTGTTAATCGCATTCGATTTATTGGCCGATATACGTATCGTTATGGATTGTTGAACAATTTAGAATTAAATGGCTGACATGTTGGCAAAATGTCAAACAATTGGATTTCACAAATAATTTCATAGACTATTCGAATGTTGGAATTTCCAGACTGAGAAAATAGGTTATGATTGCTCGAACATATAATTCCGTTAGTTAGCTTGTCCAATCAATATTCGACTCGCTCAAAATCATTCGTACAAAAATATATTTTGTGTCATGCTTTACTATGCGAATAATCAGATAATACCAAACATCATAACTATAAATTCGCAAATAACGGAGAAACAAACAGTAATTATCTAAACTGCATTAGCAACTTTCCGTTAGTATATATCAACATTAAAAATATAAATCAAATTGTTCCCCTACCTTCGGCTTCACCGTCGCAAACAGAGCATGTATATATGACCATAACTGGTAGACCTCGTGGTGGTCGCATTATGATAAGATCAAGATGTCGATTTGACACAATTTAGAAAGTAACCATTTTATATATCAATGCAACTATATCATTGGTTCATTCCATTGGTTGCAAATTACATTCGAATGGGTTTCTTGCCATGTACACGAAGCCATGCATCGCACTCATCCCACGGATGAGGCCAAGGTTCATAATCCGATTTTAAAATCCCTTAATCTGATCATGTTTTAAATCCCAATTAATTCGCACGATCGTATAACTACTGTCGAAACCAATTCCTATAAAAACACGTACAATTGATACATGTACATTATTCATGATTATTTATTGTAACGAAAACCGCCAAAAGTAAATCGCACGAGAGCTCGAAGTAAATTAGTTAATCACTGGACTGATAATCACAAGGGATTCACCAACATAAATAAATTAATTGAATTGAAGTCCGTGGTGACGAATGTGACACCTCGCTATAACCCATACACACTGTCACATGCAGTGCTTTGAATAGCATACCACTTTAGGTCACTACCCATGCGACTATCATGACCTGAACCATGTTGTTTTATAATAAATAAACATGGGGTTACCCCCCCCCCCCCCCCATTCACATATTCAGTTGTTTTATAATATATTTTTGCATGTACCATAAAGAAAATTCTCCGGGCCTCATACATATGTGTTTCAATTGATATGTTATCACTCACCTCGTATAAGTTTTCGAATATCGGTGTTGATCTAGCAGGACCAGAATACACTTTTCGCTGCATGATATGATGTCCATTTCCGTGGTCGTGCAACCAGGGGAGATGCGGTTTGTGCCTTTTTGGATTTCGCGTACCCGTGGAACCGGTCGCAAATTAGGGGTTAACAGTGCCATATCCACTCGAGCTATCGACTTGGGGGTTGGAACTTTGGTACATTCGGGTCTATTCTGCACGATAGTAAAAACACCATCACGCTCGGACCCAGTCTGGGTGAACGTCGACTCTATATTTGAAATATAGAGTCTGGAGCTTATGTAGCCAAAACCATTTCTATTCAGCGAAGAGCTTCCCCAAAATGACGTCACGGATTTAAAAAAATACATCGATGATTGACAGGTGTCCCCACGTGTTATTTGTTGTGCTTCGCAATAGCAATGGCCTGTGTCGCGACATAAACTTACAGCAGATAATATTTGTCGTGTGTGCGACTATTCTTTTTCGGGAGATGAACTCGCTGCATCAACCGGAAAGCTGCATCCGAGAGCAAAAAATAAGGTCGTCATCAAAAATGATGCTTTAGAACTATTTAAAAGCATAAAATTAAGTCATTTCCTCGGTGTTTAACTGTCAGATGACTTTTTTACGACAAATAATTTGATTTGCAAACCATGTTACAATAAAGTAAATCAAATACACGGACATGAGTGAGTTCTATTTATATTTATGGGAGGCCAAGTTGGTACCATGCGCAGGCCTATCTATCAGGTCTAGCACATCCTTCAAATTAATCCGAATCGTACCGAATATATAATTTCGAAGCCATTTTTTCTGTCTGTTGTATTTGCAAGCATCGCTTTCGATCGGAGAAATACCGACTCTGTTACTATATTTAGAGGTGACATTATGGGAGTCTCCGCCCACTAAAACTTGTTTATTAACCCATGCGGTTTCATTGGACGGAAAATAATTTACGCAATCAATCAGATTACGGAATCCCGAGGACTTGGAAATGAGATAGCGATGTTATCCGTCAGACCTAATATTCAATGTTGTAATGAATATTTAGGTATGAGTTTACTCAGACTGGCTCGGACCCATTAGGTCGGTGTGGTCGACGGGTGTTAATTTCGGCGTTTATAGCGAATTCGGCAGCAGCGTATGGGTTAATTTATTCACTTCCGCTGCAGCTAGCGACTTGTCCGAACGTCCATTGATGCATATGGGTATTCACTTCATGATATAATGTCAATTTTGATGGTCAGGCAGTCAGGGGAGGTGCGGTCGGCGCCTTTTTGGATTTCCCGTACCTGGCGGAAACGGCCGCCAGTCAGGATTTAACAGTGCCGTGTCCGCTCGAGCTATCGACTTGGGGATTGGAACTTTGGTACATTCGGGTCCATTGTACACGATAGTGCAAACCCCATCTCACTTGGACCCCTATTGGCGGTCCTTCGGCGGGTGTTAATTTCGGCGTTTTTGCGTACATTTATAGCGAATTCGGCAGCAGCGTATGGGTTAATTTATTCACTTCCGGTGTAGCTAGCGACTTGTCCGATCGTCCATGGATGCATATGGGTATTCACTTCATGATATAATGTCCATTTCCGTGGTCAGGCAGTCAGGGGAGATGCGATCGGCGCCATTTTGGATTTCCCGCACCTGGCGGAAACGGCCGCAGTCAGGGGTTAACAGTGCCGTGTGCGCTCGAGCTATCGACTTGAGGATTGGAACTTTGGTACATTCGGGTCCATTGTACACGATAGTGCAAACCTCATCTCGCTAGGACCTCTAGGGGCGGTCCGGTCGGCGGGTGTTAATTTCGGCGTTTTTGCGTACATTTATAGCGAATTTGGCAGCAGCGTATGGGTTAATTTATTCACTTCTGCTGCAGCTAGCGACTTGTCCGATCGCCCATGGATGCATTTGGTTATTCACGTCATGATATAATGTCCATTTCCGTGGTCAGGCAGTCAGGGGAGGTGCGATCGGCGCCTTTTTGGATTTCCCTTATCTGGCGGAAACGACCGCAAGTTAGGGGTTAACGGTGCCGTGTCCGCTCGAGCTATCGACTTGGGGGTTGGAACTTGGGTACATTCGGGTCCAGTCTATATGATAGTGCCAACTCGATCTCGCTCGGAACCCTGGGGGCGGTCCGGTCGGGTGCGGTCGGTCCGGTCGGGTGCGGTCGGGTGCGGTCGTGTCCGGTCGGGTGCGGTCGGGTTTTAGTAGGACCCAATCTGATGCATATTATATTGGTAATATACATTTACCAGTTAACCAATGAATAATTTGGTGCAATTGCTTGCACTGTGTGGTTGAGTTGTGACCGATAGCTGTTATTCTACACCAGACGTTGTTGGTTGTAATTCCCAAACAGTCGTGAAGCCATAAATCGGCCGTTGGTTTAAAACGTGGCCAAATGGTAGTATTTACGGTGGTGGTTATTCTGATGTAACAAGTGGTGATTTATCCAGTGGTGGTTTAGGACAGCAAGTTGTCCAAAGTTCTGGGATTAAATACATTTAATTCGAACTTTATTTATACACTGTGTTCACGAGATCATTGTTCAAAAACAGTGATGGCGAATAAGAAACCAAATTTGAGGAGTTGGGAAAAAATAGTTTATGCACTCTTGAATAGTCGTGGTAAAACAGAGCCTGATATAATGAATTCTTACTACGATTCTCATGCAAATGCAGATAGCATGGCTTGTAGTGACGTAAATAGTCAAATACCGAAACTGCAGAGTTCTGACGATGCTGCAATGAAGGAGAGGATTGCGGAAGTGCGACGCAAAAAAGCCGAAGCTCAGAAGGCGAGCAAGAAGCAACAGCTACAAAAGCAGCTCAACGACGAAATTCGGGAACTGCAGGAAATTCGGAGAAGCGGATCGTGTACAGGTAAAACATTCCAAAATCGTAAACATTCTAAGAAGTCGTCAAATATAAAAGACCTTGACAATTATGACTTAAATATGAATGATCTTAGACAGAATAAGTATCTCCGCAAAAAGGTTCGGAATCAAATGAAATAGTTGCATTTGAAGTTGGATAGTAATAGTTATTCTTCTTCCGAATCCGAAGGTTCGTCTGACTCTGAAAATTCTGATTCACAAATTGATTCCAAAATTTTGTCTTGTTTGGGAAAGAAAATTTCCTCAGGGTTGTCCGCTAAACAAAAGGATAAGGTAAAAAATCCACAGTTATGCCCCCAAGCAATGTTGCAACTAGAATTTGCTTCCAAAGACATTAAATTTGATGATCTGTCTTTCAATCAGTTTGTAGCTGGCGAAACCGAAATGATTAAAAGCACGTTAATTACACCAGTGGAAAAAACTGGCAGAATAAATTTGTTGAACAAAATTGCCTATATGTATGAAATTTATGAGTGCATGGAAGGCGCTTTTGAACTATTATGCGGCCTTCATTAGACGCATAGAGCACAATCAGAATACCTGGCGTGATGATACCAGATTTTTTGGAAACTCCTTTGTTAGCGGCTCATGTCAAAAATAAATTAAGAGTCAAACAGTCTTCGACAGGACAATCACTACCCACTGGCAGTTTAAAAACCTGGTTTTGTTCTGATTATCAGCGTCAGAAGTGTTCACATACACAAAGGTAATAAATGGAGTATCTAGATTAGTAAATCACATTTGTGCAGCTTGTAGGACAAATATAAGATCGAACATGCTGAAAGTTCAAGCGCTTGTCCGCATTTTGGGAATTCTGGACAGCGCGGCTATGTTTTGTGACTTAATGAGAAAACTGAACCAAATCGGGTTAGTTTAAACTGCACACAGTTGGACATTGTTGAGACTCATTTATTGATAAGAGCGTCTGGTGCTCCCAATCATTTGAAGTGTAAAATTTCAATACCTTCAAATTTGAACATTGTTTACTTTAGACAGATGTTTTCAGAGTATGACTATCATGATAAGCAATTATGTGATTTGTTGGAATATGGATTTCCCATTGGTTATATCGGAGAGCATGGTGCGAACGCGAAAGTTCGCAATCACAAAGGTGCAACAGATTTTCGAGTAGAAGTTTCTGAATATATAAAGAAAGAATTGTCATTAAATAGAATTTTGGGTCCTTTTAAAATGTGTCACTTCAAATCGATGTTTTTATCACCTTTGAATACAGTGGAGAAGAAGGATTTTACGGAGAGACGCATAATTATGGATTTAAGTCTCCCCGAGGGCACTTCAGTTAATAGCCGAATTCCGAAAGATTCATATTTAGATGAACAAATACATGTAACATATCCTTCAATTGATAGTTTAGTTGTTCTCGTGAAAAACAATGGTATTCACTCTTTATTATATAAACGAGATCTTCGTAAAGCATACCGTCTTTTTCGCATAGACCCAGGTGACATTGATTTACTGGGTTTCAAGTGGGACGGTCAGGTTTACTTTGATCTGGTTTTAAGCATGGGACTTCGGTCAGCGGCATACATATGTCAACGGGTAACCAACTCTGTCACCTTCATCATGGAAAATAAACAATTTGCCATTGTTAATTATCTCGATGATCTCGCAGGGGCATCTACTCCGGATTTGGCAAATGCTGGTTTTGAATGTTTGCGAGAAGTGTTAAAACAATGTGGTCTTGAAGAATCTGAAAGTAAAGCATGCCCACCCTGTACACAAATGACTTTTCTTGGGATTTTGTTTGACAAAGATAATTTAACATTGTCAATTACACAAAGTAAGTTGTTAGAAATAGCTGGTAATTTGCAAGATTGGATTAAGAGGCGAATTGCCACTCGTAGAGAACTGGAATCAATACTAGGAAAGTTGCATTGTATAGCCTCTTGTGTTAAACCAGGTAGGATATTTGTTTCACGATTACTGTGTTGGCTCAGAACTATGTCCTTAGATCGAGAAGTGAAACATGAAATTCCAAATTATATCAGGAACGATTTCAATTGGTGGTCAAACTTTATGTTTAAATATAATGGCGCTTCCATGATGGATGTGGAAGAACGGACAGCCCCGGATGGGACTCTATCATGCGACTCCACACTTACTGGATGTGGAGGAGTGTGTTTGGGGGAATACATGCACGAGGTCTTTCCCGATAACATACGTAAACAGTTGTTGAACATTAATTGCCTTGAGCTTTTGACAGTTTGCCTTAAAATTTGGGTGAAAAGTTTAGAGGGCAGAAATTATTAGTTCACTGTGATAATTTGGTTTCAGTGACAGTTGTAAATTCGGGAAAGACGCGTGACAAATTCCTACAGAAATGTTTGAGAGAAATTCTATTCATAGCAGCCTGTGGTGAATTTCAAATAAGAGCAGTACACATTAGTGGGCGAAATAATAGAGCTTCAGATTGTTTGTCTAGGTGGTTACCGAAATCATCGGCGGAGTTTTTCCGAATGTATGACCCCAAAACGAATGAGACGTGTTCTTGTCTCGCAAGAACAATTTTCATTTTTACATTCTTGGTAGAGAGGATCGTGCATTAATTTTCAATTTCAGATGAATTGAAATATCTCAAGAAGGAAGTTTCACACTCAACAAAGGCAGCCTTTGCCGTTGAAAAATCTCAGACTACAGTTTGAATCGTATCTTTTGTTTTGTGAGTTTTTTTTAGCTTCGAGCCTTACCAGCTGAAGCGGATAATTTGTGTTTGTACGCACAGTTTCTAAGTCATTCTTTTCAATCAACAGAATCCATTCGGAATTATTTAGCTGGTGTGAAAACCTTGCATCTCTTTACTAATCACAAATTTCCAACAGATATATATCATGTGGGATTAGTTTGTCGAGGTCTCCGAAGGTTAAAACCTAGAGAGGTTCGTAGAGCTGCCCCGATAACTATTGACATATTAAAGAAGATTTTTAATACAATAAATTTCACAAATCCGGCACAGGCAACTTACTGCATGGTGTTTGTTCATTCTGATGTTTTTTTCACATTTGGACGTAAATCCAATTTCTTACCGGTCAGTGTTTCGAAATTTGACGGAAACAAACAGCTTTGTAGAAAAGATCTTTCAATATCGTCAGATATACTTCATGTAACCTTTTCGTGGAGTAAAACTAATCAGTTTGGAACACGGAAGTTAGTAATTCCGTTAGTAGCAATTGAGTCATCGCCCCTCTGTCCGGTTCTCGCCTATAAGAATATGATACATTTAAATCCGGCAAATGATTCTTCAGCGGCTTTCATGGTAAATAATAAACCACTTACATATCAGAAGTTCCAAAAATTCCTAAGGTCTAGGGTAGCTCTTATTGGTCTGGATCCAACCTTGTTTTCGTCCCATAGTTTCAGAAGGGGGGGGGGGTTGCACTTTCGCTTTTCAGTGTGAAGTTTTTGGAGTTGATAAAAATTCATGGGGACTGGAAGAGTGATTGCTATATGACATATCTTGAGATTTCTCAACAAGATCGGCGCAAGATTGGAGAAGTGTTCAGAAATGGTATTATGAATTTTGACGCACAACGATCCACTCTGCCTTGAATACATGTAGGGACAAGGATTAAGATTCTATAGAATCTGGGGTATTATGAATATTTTGTCATAATTTGTACATATTGACGTTTATGTATCATTATTATATAATTGTTTGAAACGTTGAAACACTTTGATTACAGGAAAGTGTTCTCCTAAGCTGGTAAAAGTTGTGGGGGATTCCATCGTGAAGGAAATTTCTGGTATTCATTGGACAGACGTCCAGTGTATTTCGGGAGCGACATTTGGTCGGATTTCGAGTATGATTGAAAAAAGGGAAGTGGATTTGAACTGTGATTACCTTATTATACATATTGGGACTAATGACATCTGGTGATATGCTGTAAAGGAAATGGAGGCAGCTGCCACCGGTTTGATAGCAAAAATCAAGAAATATTCTAACTGTAGCATTACCTTTTCGGCCATATTGCCTCGACCGGTTGATTTTTGTCGTTCACAAGAGCATGTTGTGGCTTGCAATCGGGTAATTCGTAAAGTTTGTGTTTTCAAAGGTGTGCAATTCATTCGTACCTACAGAGCATTCATGGACTTCCATAATGGTTGCCCTTTGAGAAGGATGTACGATGGGGGGGGGGGTACATTTAAATGATGAGGGATCGAGGGTACTAAAGAACTTCTTTATCAATGTCGTCAAGCGCCTCTAAATCTAATTCATGTATTTGTTTTCCAGAGTAGACTGTTCCTATTTGTGACAGCTCTCTACATTTTACTATCATTTTGGGTTCTAATAATGCCCATATCCTTGGAAACAGATCTGAGTCGGTTTTGGGGGCCTGGCGGCTTGGCTGTATAAGAAGTAAGTGTAATTCTTATTAATTGTGTTGTGTTATGTGTATACATGTGTATTGTTGATATGTACGGATTGATATGGATTGCACTTGATGTTGAATTGTGTAAATCGCAATTTGGTTATTCTAATTAACGGCCAAAATAAATTTAATTTTTTTTTAGACTCAATCTAGCCCTTAAGATTCATTTTTAAATGTCGAAGAGCTCAGGACCAATTACAGTATTGTCACAAATAGATGTACATTCGGAATTATTTTAATCTGAATTACGCTCCATATGAACCTAAATCGACTTACCAGATGTACGCTCTTTATGATGTGTTTCCAATGTGGTCCGAGCCACTATATGGGTTATTTCAGAATAAGTCCAATATGAACCGATGTGAATAGTTAGGTCCAATGTACTGGTGGGACCAATAATGATATTAATAATGATATCAATTGGACTGTATGCATGCTGTTGTTGTCATTGGACATCATGCAGCCAAAGTGCATCATCAAATAACTGATGTATTAATTCAACATATTCTCGTGCAAATGGCATGGGTTCAGATTCAAATAATTCCGATATGGGCTTATTTGTGTATTTGAAATAAGATCAATGTGAATTTATTTTCAGGAGAACAGGTTGATTAATTCCTATGCAACACGTTCACATGGTCGTCCTTAAATTTCTTTATCTCCGGTTCTTGGTATACCATGGTGTCTTCGGGACGGTGAGGGAATAGTCCCCCTCCTAACTGTGCATGTGTGGAGCACAGGTCCATGGCACAATAGACCCGACCACACAAAGACGTATATATAGGACTTATATATGTCTTTGTGTGGTGGGGGTATATTGTGCCAGGGACCTGTGGTGTGGAGTCTGTGTGAGTGGCGCTTCCAGTTGCACTTCGAACCGATCTGGGGCAGCGGGCTCGATCTCGCTTTTTGGGTTGGTGGCGCTGCTGATGGTGTCACGAAAATAGAGACATTAAAGACTATGCTATGTGTAGGTAACCATTTTACTTCACCGTAACCACACATATCCATATGACGTCACAGTACCAAAATACGTCGCAAACGAGTACACACAAATATCCACGACATTCTCCGGGGGGGGGGGGGGTATATTGAGTTCTAGCAACATTTCTATAGTTCATCATCCGTGTCTTCGGAATAATATGTCATTATTCTCTTCTTCGATGCAGCTGCCGCAACTCGTTCAGTTCGAACACTATTGCTCCTTGCATGAACTCTGACCGAATTCTCGAGATCACGTGTAATATATTCATCGCAATTAACCTCTAGTGGGTATAACTTTGCGATAGCCCTGTTGGTAATTCCGTATTTTGTTTTCAAAGTTACATATTGCACAAGTCCATCCTTCCCAGTGTGAAGTTCTGTTATCAATCCCAATTTTCATGTCAGTCTAGGACAATCGTCATGAATCTGGACGACATCACCGACCCGCACGAAACTGTGTCCATTCTTACTCTTATTGTGTAGTGCTCCCGTAAAGATAGAAGATATTCATTCGTCCATCGATTCCACTTGTGACTCTTTCGGCTGAGACAACACCAGCAGCCTTTTTTGCCCTGTATCTCGAATCTGTTCACATTCCACTTGAACGCCAGCCATCTTTCAAATGAAGCAACGACTTACCGAAAGATGGTCTTTCTCAAAACAATCCAGATGGTAAACGTCCCCTCTTCTTTAAAACAATTCACTTTTATTATGTAATTACCAGTGTTTTAGGGACCAAATTATGTCTCGGAAATAGAGACAATAAAGACTATGCTATGTGTAGGTAGCCATTTTACTTCACCGTAACCACACCTATCCATATGACGTCACAGTACCAAAATACGTCGCAAACGAGTACACACAAATATCCACGACAATGTTCTTGAGGTGCGGAGCTGCCCTTTGCTTTGAAAGACGTTTTCTGTTCTGAAAAGTTCTTTCATTTTTGTGATTTGTGAATTTTCGTGCCGCTTTTACGATGTTAGGATTTCTAGTGTTGTGAATCACGACGAAGAGGATCTATTCATGGTTTACTGTCAGTTCTCAACTTTTCAACAGGAATTTTCTTCGCTTCCGAATTCCGATTTTGATGAGTTTGTCGGGGTAATGCTTTTCTTTGGAGGGCTGACAGTTCATCAAGTCGAACATCCATTCGTACCGTGTCATCGACAATGGTGCATATTCGTCTAGTAAGACATTACGGTATATTCTGTTTCGTGTGTGATGGATGACATGATTTGAAATCAAGGTATTGGTGAATATCGGCGTCTATGTAGAATATATATGTGGTGATTGTTGTACATAGGTATATATATATTCAAATGTATGTGAGGGTAGATTAGTCAGGATATATAAATTTATCATGTCACCTGGTTGGATCGACCAATGAGGACGCTCCGTTGGTAGAGGCATATCAGGAGACATCGGGTCGTCATCTTTGTAGCCCGTCCCATATGGAATCCATATCCCCCCTCAGGGTTCCCATGTGGGGTCGATGTCCGCCATTTTGTTTTTCATGGAACTCTGCCGCCTCGGGTATATTTTCGGTGTATTTTGGCGCCAAGAAAAGGGATATCTGTCGGATATCAAGTTCTGTTAATTTAAAGACATAGTACCATATACCAAAAACCTGCATGTGATATATTTGAGAAATTCTAAACACTCATAAATTAACTATCAAACTCAAGTTTTTTGTCCTGCTTCTGGTGATTAGCCATTGACTCAATGCGTTGACGTTCAACGCCCATGGCGCGTCACTGTGACGTTACATAAGTTAATAGCCATAGACAACAAATTTACTTACTGGCAGGTAATGAACTTCGTATAAGTAATACAAATTCTCACACGGAAAACATGATATGTGGATGAAATGATAAAATCGTTACAGGGCTCGTTGTTGCCGGCTACGGTGACATATGAGGCTCAGCGAGATTAATATCGGGCTCGGCTAGCGCCTCGCCCGATATTAATCTCACTTCGCCTCATATGACACCGTATCCGGCAACAACTCGCCCTGTAACTTATAATATGGATGAATAAATACGGGCACATAACGTGATATTAGAATTTAGAATTACGATGCCCAAGCTACGACGTAAACGATCGCAGGTTATTTATGTGAAGGAAAACAAATGAATCATCTGAAGGGTGTCAACGGAAAACTATTTTCAAGAGAAACAGGGTTGTGTGCCCAAAGTGTAATTAATAGAGCATTCACACTGAAACCCGAAATGTCACCACGACGACGTAAACCATTGTATGATAAGGAAAGATAGAACAAAAGCAGACGAAAGTCTATTAGATAATAAGGAGGCAACCCATTCGTTAATTTTCAAAACATCGCAGTTTACACTCACATTATGAGAGATATGTTCGAATTATGAATAAAAAGAGGGTTTAAAAAAATAAAAACAACCATTTTTTCATGTAGGTCAATAGATATTTTGACAGTCAAATATTTTCAAAAGAAAAAAAAGCATTATCTAGACTATGAACCCAACTAGGATATGCGCTCATACTACCATCTGAAATCATTACTGTTTGCGAGAAAATAAATAAAACATTTTTCATTGCATATTTTAGTATTTTTTGGCAGCATTTGCAGAACCTTTTTTCTATATGGTCAAGGACCAAAACAACATAAAGCAGCATAAATATTATTCAACCACGTTCTCAATAATCTAGCAGAAATAAATACTCATTACTGATTCATCTTTGCATATTTTATGTAGCTTTATGGTAATTTTTCCTAAAAAAAAAATAGTTTTGCAAATGGCTGCCAAAATACTAAAATATTCAATTAAAGATGTTTTATTTTATCCGTGTCAGACATTGCAATTGTATCTTTTGAGAAATTGAGCATATACCAGTTTCCCCGCAAACAAAACATGTATTTGTGGTTTTACGTACATTGGGCGCAAATTTAAGGTTCCAAATATCTAACTGTTCTATAGGCAGGTAGTGTATTTAAAGCTCCATACTTCGACTCATTATGTCAATATGGGGGCTATTGATTTTGGCACCCTTAAACCACACCATTAGACTCCTCACAATGTGGGAATAGTTATCTACATGTATAAGTTTTATTGAAATCGAAGTAAAAAAATGTCATCAATTGTGTTGCCATTTTAGCATGCTCCATTGTCGTCCTCATAAAAAGTTACCCCTATTAGACCCGTTTGAAATATCCAGATGGACCCCCGTTAATGGCTATAGCGGACAGACAGGCAGGCAGAATTCGCAAATATAGATGTAGGCTATCAATTTTTCCCCAGCGTTAACCCGGGTTAGAGTGTTACAAACATATTTATTATGAAATGTATTGTTTATCGGTTGGTAAATATACATACGAACTTACGAAGTTGGCTGAAGAGTTCTACTGTTTGTATCAATGCCAAATATTAGCCCGTTTCCATACATATGATGATGATACGATGCCCATTCTGACATTTGACCTAGAACAAATTGTTAACAAGCTATATTTCGCTTTTATCACAGGAATGCATGGCAATTTATCAAAACAAAAAGGAGTATACCATAGACTATCTTCAATAAATTCTAAACTAGATCAACATTGTTTACATGTGGTATTTGGTAAGATATTTTCAAACAAAACCATACTGAAAACTAATATTGTCCATTTCGTGGTGGCATATTCCAGTTGTAAAGTGGCGACTGAAGTAATTTGAACACAATTGTCTACTAATAAACCGGTTTGGTAGCAGCGTGAAAATCAGTCGACATAAATTTCGACTCAGTATATCATATAAATTCATCTGTAATATTATAATTATTACGGAGATGTTTACGTCGACTGCGTGAAAATTATTCTTACTGAAACTGTATGATGTACCGTCTCTTTGATCTGGTGAGATATGGCGCTAATAATTGCAAAATGTTTATCCATGAATATAATTATATATAAGTTTAGTGAAAATCGGCGACAAAAATCAATTTTTGTTATCAATTGTGGTGCCCCTCTATCCCCATCCCTAATTCCAACCGAGCCGTTTGGCGTCTTTAAAATGCAGCATTAGACACCGGGTATTATGGAGATAATTAAATGTAAGGTTGGTGGGAATCAGCGACACAAATATCAATGGTTGTGTTGCTTCTCTGTTCTGTCCCTGACGCCGACAGCGTCGCTTTATGGCGCGTACACATGACGGGCAAGAAAATATCAGGTATGCCCCATGTGACTTACTTGACCAATGAAAAAAATAATACAGGAAAATATTCGATGGAGGCAGTGAACGGGTTTGTTGTCGCATATGTGTTCAGCTTGATTTGGTGGTCATCGGTATCCGTAAAATAATCTCTAAAGGATTCGCTGTAACCGTTCACGCACTCGAGTTATGATCCATCAATAGTATCGTCTGTTTCAACAACTGACCTCGTAATTCCATTTTAGATGGGTTGACAGAATCGCTGAAGTATTATATGGATATATAGAGGCGTATATCTATAGAGGGTTTCAGTCAATCCATGTGGGGTTTTCAACTGCACCCCCCCCCTTGAACCAGGTCAAACTCCTAACATCACATAATTCAATTTGCACCCCTCCCCACGCCTTTGAATTTTCGACCTGGTACCTCACATGCCTTGTGTTTTTTTAACTTGAATTTTGACTGGACACCAGGGAGGGAGGGACCTAGAGGAAATTTATAACCAATATTTTGACCAAAAGTAGGAAGAGATTCAAATGTTGGTCTAAAACAACAAATTCGACATACATTACTGGTTGTAAATTCAGGCAACCAGAACAGTTTCAACCCATTTTTGGTGTAATATTGTGTCAGATATGAAATTTCCAGCTGCATGGTGAACATTTTCTCATTATATACAAGGTCTTTGTGCATGAGAGCAACGTGGCTACATGTCGGTGGGTGCCTCATCTCGCCGACTCTAAGGTAATACACGTCAACAGTTGGAAATGCCATAATATTATGAATTGCCAATATGGACTATAGGTTATTTACCGGACGCAATTCACTTGAACCAGCACGACTAATACTGTTCTGATTGAGCTCAATCAATGCCATCAAAACCGCCGCGTTCTCACGGTCTTAATCTTTGCAGCAAGAAAATATCAGGGTACAATTGTACCTGATATTTTCTTGCAGATATTTTCTTGCAGGTACATGTGAACGCACCATTTGAAATGTTTAGTTTGCACCATTCTCTTCCTCGTGAAAAATTATCCCTGTTTTGACCGCTTTGGCGCCCTCTAGATGGGCCCCACTTAATTTCTATAGCGAACAGACAGACATACAGATCGACAGACATCTTAGATATATTTAGATACTCATGCACCCCTCTTTCGAAGAGTATTCTTTATTACCTGCATACAGGGAGGTTGCTATAGGGGGTTTCAACTGGGGAGATACGACCATAACACTATATAGAATTTCGTCTAATAAAATGTCCAACTAAATTTATATACGATTTGGTTTTGAGTAATTCAAAATTCCAATATTGGCTTAATGGCTTGATAATTTGGGTTTCTATATGTTCTTTTTAAGAGTATGGACTGTGTAAATAAAGACACTAGTAACAAGAAGGAAATAGCATTGATCCATGTTTATGTATTGAGTACCCTGCACATGCAGTACATTATACATGATATTAATACTTGCCTGCCTGTGTATAACATAGCCTTCCAATGTATCACAAATGTGTATATCCATTTCTTGTCTTTTTTGTTGAAGTAATTTACACAAATATTTTGGAGCTAAATAAATATTAAAAGGTTCTGACAAGTAGAATCATTTTTCCATTGCTCCAAGCGATTGCTATCAGGAAATTCTATTATCTCAGTCGCAATTTCTCAGCTCGCCTGTGCACCATGCGATTACCTGTCAGGAAATACCATTATACAAGTCGTACCTATCTCTGCCACAGCCTCATCTAGGCACAGTGTAATACTCATATCCCTCATAAAGGTCAATGATAAGTTGATTTGGTGATCTTAAACTGTTAGATCAAATAACCAAATGCGTTTTTAACCCTTTACCCAACAGAAGGGCCCTGTGCCAATGCATTCTCTTATATATGCGAGTCGACCATAGGTCGCCTCGCATATATAAGAGAATGCATTGGCTTAACACATTAAAAATTATAAAATTGTTAAAGAATGTAAGATTATTTTTTTTTAGGCCAATGCATTCTCTTATATATGCGAGGCGACCTATGGTCGACTCGCATATATAAGAGAATGCATTGGCACAGGGCATAACTGTAACTATCACAATGTGGTCAAGGAGCCGGTTCCAATGATATCCATATTTGTATGGTTCTATTGAGACAGACCGAAGATATTTTAGGCTGTTGAAGCTTTATTTGGCCGGTTTTGGCCGGTTTGTTGGGTAAAGGGTTAAAGGGAGACTGTACGCAAATTTCAATACATTTCCGGTCAGCGATATAAATTAAGTTACGAAGTTCTGTATACGCGACGTAACCACTATTAAAGGTACTCAATCCGATCAGACGGTTCCCACACCATCAAGATACAACAACAACAAAAAAACATTTCTTCAAAATACGCTTTAGTTATCAGAATCGACTTATTGCATCAAAATAATGCTAACCACTGTCAACTATGGTATAAAATTTCCCAAAACTTTTTATTTATCAACATTTTGTTCAACAGAATATGACCGTATTATTACTACTAAAGTATCACGAAATTTGACCGTATTACCACTTGATTTTAGAGTTATCCATCATCATCCGCAATTTTGTCCGAGTCCCTCCGTTTGACCACGTCTTTCTGGGCCACATATTTTTACATATCTCGAGAAATAATACACTTCAAAAATCTATATATGATCACTCTGAGCTTTGATGGGTGGGTTCCTCAACTCGAATCAAATATTGTTTACTCCCGAAGCCAAAGATATAGTAATTTAGGAGCGTCTGAGCGTCAAGAAACCTTTAAACCGTTTCTTGCATGGAGCCGGCCTCGGCACCGCGCACAGCTTATGTATATATGTTTAGTGTGTTCTGTTTGCGAAAATTATGTACTAAAATCCTGTGCATCTATACCCATATGTAGCGCTAATTAAATTCCTGTCACAGACCCTAATACTTAAAGTGAGGTGAAACACTCCGTAGGGTGATCAAATATAAATGGAGAATAATCTTGTTCAAAGTAGTAATTTTTACAAATATTATATCCAAATTGATAACACACGGTCATTCTTATATCTTAATTAAATGCAGTGACTCTCGATGGCGAAATCGTTTTCGTTAGTTTTCGCCGATAGATACGTCGCGAATCGAGTATAAATATTTACAATTGAACGTAGTTCAGGTAATGTGTTCTATGACGTGGTACGGTCGATTTGCTGGAGAGTTTTGGCGATGTTAGTAGAATGATACATTCCTTCAAATGGCATATAAGTCCTGAATACTAAATTATCAGATTCAAGCACCGCAACAAGTCCTTAATATGTCTTTAAATATTGAGTCACAATAATCGCTTGTACAAAATGTCACAAAGAAATTCCTGGTAGGGTGATCAAATAGAAATGGAGAATAATCTTGCTCAAAGTAGTTATATTATACAAATATTATATCCAAATTGACACGACACATCATCATTCTTATATATTAATTAAATGTAGCGACTCTCGATTGTGAAATCGTTTCCGTTAGTTTATCGACGTAGTTGCGTCCCGAATCGAGAGGTAAATATTTACAATTGAGCGTAGTTCAGACGATGTTTTCTATGGAGTGTTACGGTCGATTTGCTTGAGATTTTCGGTGATGTTAGTAGAATGCTACATTCCACTAGTTGGCATAGCGTCTGAATACAAACTTATCAGTTTCACGCACCCGAATAAGTCCATAATATGTCTTTAAAGTATAATAAATGAATTTCAGGCCACGATGAAGTTCGCCCTGATTCTGCTCGTCGCACTCCCCATGGTTTTCTCTCATCCCATCGACGATAGAGACATATTTGACTCCATCAAACACACGTTCACCCAATTCGGGAGCACGATGAGCCATTACTTCGGTGGCGCCTCCGACGTCATCAGCAAGGAATGTAAGTAGAATGAGGTACCTCTGAAGGAATGTATGTAGAATGAGGTACCTCTCAAGGAATGTAAGTAGAATGAGGTACCTCTCAAGGAATGTAAGTAGATGTACCTCTCACCTCTGAGTATATACTAAATACATTCGTCCATGTAGGCCTCAACATATTGTGCTGGACATTTGCAGAATGATGTCCCCAGATGGTGAATTTAGTGACTCTAATCCAAATTCATCATCTGTGGATCTCATTCTGCATTGGCTCAACTGTTACGAGAGACCTATATACATATTAAAGTTACAGATGGTGAAGATGTTGATGTGCACCCAATGGGCACCCCGATTATGCATTGTATTGCCTGCCAATTTGTGACCCGAATAACAGCTTCTCCTAAACCCGGACCTCAAACAGATTTGTTTTAAGTAGATTTTGGCGTTCTTGAAAATGCTGCTTCAGTTATCATAATCGATTAATTGGGAAAAAATAATGTTAATCACTGTCAACTATGGTATAACATTGCCAAAAGGTGTTATATATCAGCATTTTATTGAACGCAATTTGGAATCGAGAGTATATATCGGTCGGCATTCGTCGAATATTTGCCAGGCCGCTAAATATTCGAAGCGGTGAAAAATAACAGATTTTAAAACTCGAAATTTGATAACTTTGCGCTTTGATAGGTGGGTTTCTCAAATATAATATCCAACACCCCCCACCCCCCCCGAATTGAAGAAATAGTAATTTAGGGGCTTTAAATCGGATTATGCATCTTTAATCCCAGACCACCAGGTACAGCATTTGGCGAATGAACTGGCGGCAAAGATCGATCCGGCGACTGGCGAAGCAGGATGCGTCGCTCTCTGTACTCCTCTGGCCTTTGCTGTCGTCAGTATCCCCGCCAGCATCTCAGGACCCGTATGCGCAGAGGCGTGTCATCTGTAAGTATCCACAATAAGGGACGTGGCGTCACCCACCCCAAATTTGGTCAAAATAAAAAAAAGTTTGAAATTCCATTACCGACACAAAATTAGTATGACATTTCACACTAAAAAAAATATTTCAAATTGCAGTTATTGTTATGTTAGAGCGACAGTCGAATATTTAAAGGTGGACCACACACACCAAATATCAAGATATTCGTATGAAGTTTTTTCAAGTTATCATTTAGAATCACAAACATTATGATTTCTAAGTCGAACAAAAGAGCATAAATCCGTCAAAATCATTGGACCCTAATGATCTGTATTCAAACTTGACCTGTGCTTTTTTCAAATATGAACCACATGCATACCAAATATCAAGAAATTATGTTGAATTGTGCTCATTCTTTCATTCGGACAACCCAAAAATGTGGTTCCTAAGTCGAAAAAGAAGAATAACTCCGTTAAAAATCAACTGCATGACTATCACCAAATGCGATCTTGACATGACACATATATGTGAACCACATATAAGATAACAAGAACGTCTGTAGAGCATTGAGCAAGTTATCATCCATCAAACCCAAAAATTGTGATTTCGAAGTTGAAAAAGGGGCATAACTCCGGCTGATAACTCAGTCAACAATCATCAGCCCATGATCAAAATTTCACCATGGGGTTTTCTATGAGAAAATGCCTGCAAAAATGCCGTTAAAACTTACCAGTGTGTGTACGTACCCTAAGCCTGTCGTCTATATATACATATGCTTTACACGCGGTTTTACGTATATATACCCTAAGCTTTCCGTCTATATATGCACATGCTTTATACATGGTTTTACGTATATATACACCAAGCCTGCCGTTATATATGCACATGCTTTACACATGGTTTTGTTTTTTATATTTCCAGGGCCATCATGGCGGTTACAGGGAAGAAATAAAATATTCAATACCGAACAGGGAAGTTGTGTGACGTGTTCCACAAGGGCGGAGTTGTTCTTTAAAATATTTAATTTTAAAAAGGCCCCACTTCAACACGCATATTGGCAGGACATATACTGTATGTACATCATACATGTGCGTGCTAAACACATGGGTCGGGAGTCACATTTGGGTTTTCGCGGAAATCAAACCAAGCGTTGTGTTGCACGCACAGATCATCACGCGAGGGAACCGCTGAAAACGACAAAATCAAACGAAATCTCGTTTCATTATTTCGCGTTCGGCGGTTCTGTCGTTTGATTTTCTCGCCTCGAAGAAAGCGCCGAAGGCGAAATAATCAAACGAGATTTCGTGGCGATCGAGGGAACCGCGAAAAGCAAAATAATCAAATGAAACGAAATCTCGTTTGATTATTTCGCTTTCGGCGGTTTTCGCGGGGCGAAAAAATCAAACGACATAACCGCCGGTAGTCCAAGTCTTCTCGTACTAAAACCCGCTAAGCTATTGTTGGGATCCAGCATCTCGGCATCCAAATATCTTAGCTGGTTTTAGTACGAGAAGACTTGGACTAAACCGCCGGAAGCGAGATAATGAAACGAGATTTCGTGTGACAATATGGGCATGTCATCGTGCTCGTCTGGACATGTTGTCGCTTTCGTCGCATTCGGCGGTTTCCTGGTTTAGCGGATTCCATCTCCCCCGCCCCGTTCTAAGTTGACCCTAACAGTGTTCCATAAATCCGCGAAGATACATATCCGCGAAAACCCGTAATGTGTTGTCTTACGAGATATCCCCATGCATCGCTATAGCTCCATCGACACGACCAGATCAGCATTACTATACAATTTCCTAAAATAACTCGCATCGCGTGTTGTCCTGTGAGATATCACCATCGCCCCATTGGCACGGCTAGATCAGCGTAGCAGTAAACACACATACATGTATATAGTATTAGTAATTAGAATAAGTACATATACGTCATCCACGTATTTCCCTTTGATAACGAGGATTTCCAAACCCAATTTATACGGAAAGCCGAACGGGACAACCTTGTGTGCTTTGTATTCGATGTGATGAAAGTGCGACGTTTGCTTAACCAACATGGAGTTTTAACGGAGATTTGACGGATCTTCGATGGTAACATGCACGATACATGCATGCATCGGATATATTCGTTACAGACATCGCACTTTCATCGCATCGAATACAATAGGATTGCCTACATTGTATTCGGTGTAATGGAAGTGCGACGTCTGTAACGAGCCTAAATACTTGCAATCACCATCATTCTTATCACACAGGCACCGAGACGGTCCACACAATAATCATCATTCTTACCACACAGGCATCGATAAGATCCACACAATCACCATCATTATTATCACACAGGCATCGAGAAGATCCACACAATCACCATCATTCTTATAAGTTATCACACAGGCGTCGAGAAGATCCACACAATCACCATTATTCGTATCACACAGGCAGCGAGAAGATCCACACAATCACCATCATTCGTATCACACAGGCAGCGAGAACACCCACACAATCACCATCATTCGTATCACACAGGCAGCGAGAAGATCCACACAATCACCATCATTCTTATCACACAGTCATCGAGAAGACCCACACAATCACCATCATTCTTATCACACAGGCAGCGAGAAGATCCACACAATCACCATCATTCTTATCACACAGGCAGCGAGAAGATCCACACAATCACCATCATTCTTATAAGTTATCACACAGGCAGCGAGAAGATCCACACAATCACCACCATTCTTATCACACAGGCATCGAGAAGACCCACACAATCACCATCATTCTTATCACACAGACAGCGAGAAGATCCACACAATCACCATCATTCTTATAAGTTATCACACAGGCGTCGAGAAGATCCACACAATCACCACCATTCTTATCACACAGGCATCGAGAAGATCCACACAATCACCATCATTCTTATCACACAGGCAGCGAGAAGATCCACACAATCACCATCATTCTTATAAGTTATCACACAGGCGTCGAGAAGATCCACACAATCACCATCATTCTTATCACACAGGCATCGAAAAAATCCACACAACAATAATCCATAAGTTAAACGCCAAAAACGATAATAAAAGCTCATTATAAACTGAACACGCTTTTTATTATCAACTGCTTTTTTAGGCGACGAAAGAATGGACGCTCTTTTTGATATAATAGCCGATAATTGGAAGTTTTGTTAGGCTGACATGTAAACAGACGACAAACCGGAAGTCAAAGGTAACCTGGCACTATTTCCTGTTATTAAACGAACGTTTAATATCACAATTTATAGAATGGGTTTATTGAATGGAATAAGGGTAGGATCAGGTAATAAATTGTGATATTAAACGTCCGTTTAATAACAGGAAATAGTCCAAGGTGACCTTTGACTTCCGGTTTGTCGGCTGTTTATATTCCGAACGCTACATCTCAAAATACTATGGCTTCCAATATTTTACCAACAAACTATAATGAATGAAGAGTTTGAAAAGTTATGTAATTAAATATACACCATTAAATACGACAAAGGGTCTTTATTTATCTGGGACTATTTCTTTACGTGTGAAAACAACGCGTAGTTACGTGAAAATTCATCGAATGCCTTGTAGAAGCCGATGCTAGTTTCGCGTCCCATTTGTTGATTTAAGTATGTTTTGGATTATGTAATAAATAGAATCTACAACTCGTCCCCAGTTTATAGCGAAATTTACAAAACTCGTCCAGTAAATTAGGTCTGGACGTCACCTAAGGCTCGGCCCAGACCTAATTTACTGGACTCGTTTTGTAAATTCCGCTATAAACTGGGGACTCGGTGTATAGATCCTCTATTTATTACATGATCCTACCCTTATTCCATTCAATAAACCCATTCTATAAATTGTAATATTAAACGTTCGTTTAATAACAGGAAATAGTGCCAGGTGACCTTAGACTTTCGGTTTGTTGTCTGTTTACATTCCATACGCTACGTCTCAAAATACAATGGCTTCCAATATTTTTCCAACAAGCTATAATGAATGAAGAGTTTGAAAAGTTATCTCACTAAATATACTTCATTTATAGAAGCCGATGTTATAGTTTCGCTTCCCATTTATTGATTTACGTATGTTTTGTAGAGGTTTTTTTATCATGTAATAAATAGAATCTACAACTTGTCCCCAGTTCATAAACGTGTCCAGTAAATAAGGTCTGAACCTCGCCAAAAGCTCGGCCCAGACCTAATTTACTGGACTCAGTTTGTAAATTCCGCTATAAACTGGGGACGAGTTTTATATCCTCAATATGATCCATGCAGCAATGCGTGGCTGGGATACCTTCTCGGTCGGACGTACTCACAGAGACGGACACACAATCCTTATAACCCATTGGAGGCCCTTATATTCCAGAGTAACAATTCGAGCACAAAAGACCAAATAACATGCGGTTACAATACTTGTGTCGTTAACCTGACAATTTCGATATAGTTAGAAGCATTGTACAAATCGTCAATGGAATTTGGTATATTACGACTATGATGCCTTATATACCATGAAAGCTGCATATTATGAAGCGTGAATTGTTGTCGGGATGCGAGCTATAAATGCGACAAATGGTAAACTTATATAGTAGGACGAAATTGACAAAATGTATGATAAAAAGCAACTTTATTTATATGAAATCGGAATTAAGTCAAATATCGATAGATATCACACAATTAAGGGCATAATCATAAAACAGTTCACTATAATTTAGACAGAAGGCTACCCACATAATCTCTATTTGAATAATTTTTGGGTGCATACATTACAACTGGCAGATGAAGTGGTATCTGTTGCCACAAAAATCGTCCTGGAATGCCCATCCGGTATCTTGAGATAGCCGCATGCAGTCTTGATTCCCGCCATCCGGGTCGTCAGGGGACCAGGCTACATAGAGCAAAGGGAGTCGGTTTCTATTGACGTAATCGTTGATACCGCCGCCGCCTGTGTCAGTCCCCTCTATCCACACGTCGGTTGCTAAATTGAGGATTTCATAAAGTAATATCAAATTAAGTTTACTTCAACATATTTATCACATAATTAGCCCATAAACCCGGCCTCATATGTTTTAGTAAGACGCACGTAACAACTTCGTGCAATGGTATCGATCAATGATTATATTATGTTAATTAGAATATAATTATGATATTCAATTTTAACTTTGGGTTATTTAGTGTTGACTGGGAGATCAACATGGGAGATAAGTGGCTGAACAATTTTGTCAACATGAAAAGACACATTTACAATGGAACTTTATTTTTTCTTGAAGGTGTCTTTACTTCGTCTTTGGTTGTGATAAGGAAATCACTGTTAATTTTTTGACCCCATACGTTTCGAGATAGTTTTTCCATGCTGAAATGTGATTATGTGCTAAAAAAGGGTTTCGTCGCAATTCTATAACAAATGTATTAAAGGTACTCAATCCGATTAAGCACCCCTAAATTACTATTTCTTTGGCTTCGGGGGTAACAAATATTTACGGACGTTAAGGGCATAATCATAAAACGAAGATGCGAACGAAGATGGATAACTCTAAAATCAAGTGGCTATTATTACCACTTGATTTTAGAGTTATCCATCTTTATTCTCATCTTTTTACGTTTCACCACGTGCTTCTGCACAAGTTCTGGTCCACAAACAATAGAAATTGCAAACTTCAAAAATCGATATCTAATCACCCTGAGCTTTGATGGGTGGGTTCCTCGACTCGAATCAAATATATTTTTTACCCGAAGCCAAAGAAATAGTAATTTAGTAACGTCTGATCGGATTTAGTACCTTTAATAACAATTTAATGTTACATTGTGAAAGCTGGTGGGTACTCAATCATGCCTGAATATATGGCGCCGGTCATTTGCAGAATTATTTCCCAAGATTGTGAATTTAGTGACGCTATCCCGCGGAGCCGTCACGAAAGAGTTAAAGATGTTCAATATCTTCGGACGTTTGATATATTGTTCAGGCACTAAATAATAGGTATGAGTCGAAGACAACTGTCCGGAAACGCCTCTATCAATTACTTCTGATTTGTTTTATCAATATCTTCTTATGTAATGCGATAATCAAGTTGGACATTTTTTAGTTACTATTTTAAGAATTTTTAGATATTGTTATCTCGTATGCTACGATCCGATTGAACGCGAGTAACATGTCCCAAATTGATTGTATGTATATTATATCAGAAAATTCGAAATAAAATCAATATTAATTGATAGATACGTTTCCAGGCAGGGATCTTCGATTCATATTTATTATTTTATACCCATGAAACTATATCAAACTTGTTAATGAACAGAGATCGGGTATTCTTGGCACACTATCCATGCAGCATCCGTGACCAGGTTACTAAGAGTGACGTCAAAACATGGTAGACTATATATAATTTAAGTCGAATTTCTAATGTGTTTCATCGATTGTCATTTCACTTGATAAAATCTTCACAGACGCGGAAAGCATGTGCTTATACACTAATGGGTCCATAAACGGTGTCGTTCAATTCCTGTCATCTTAAAACTTGGTATATGAAGATATAGAGGATCTACAACGAGTTATGTTGGGATCTAATATTTTATGAAACGACTTTGATAAATTTGATCCACAACTAGTCGTATAGACGAGTTGTGAATCAAATTTGTCAAACGAGTTTCATAAAAATCTTACATCCCAACATGACGAGTTGAAGATCTTGCATATCACATGAAAAAACTATAGCTTTATACCTTTTTAACAAAACAAAATCCTTAAAAGAAGCTTTAAAATGCATACATTTACATCGTTTGCTGAGACGCTTAATTCACAATCGTATACGATAGTATTGCGCGCTGAGGATTAAAACGAAAAATATAGCTCCCCACAATTTGCCTCTTTGTATTTGTGTCTATTCTCGTTAGTGCAACGAAGTTGGATAATAATTTTACTTTGATGAACGAATCATTTATTTTATATTGTCTGGTTTTGGTGTCATGCGTGGCTTTTCAAAATAGTATTAATCCGCCTAATCAATGTAAAGTAATTTTATTGGCGCGCTGCCAAATTGGCGGGAAGCACGCGCTTATTCGTGATTACCGCTGTCAGACATTCAGCTATTACTCACTAGTGAGAGATAAGAAATATCTAATGGATTTTTCACTGATATTATACGGGTATCTTGTGATATCTCTTGTGATATCTCTAACGTACACACGCAATCCCAACGTATGTATTATTGAGTACGCACCTGCATTGACCGCTATGAGCTGATTTTGTATGTACGCATGCATTGCTGCGTCGGCTACTTCGACGAGATGGCCGCCGTCAGCTTCACATACAGCTTTCGCTTGGTCCAAAGTAACCATCGATAGACTGGTGTAGTACTTCGTGCAGTATGTTTGATCGTAATCCGCGGAACACTCTAGAAAAAGTACCGTTAATTGGTTCAGTATCACTTCAAGAAGTTAACCCTTCCATGACTGGAGCTTCCTGGAATTTTGTGAAATCCCTGTGCAATGCATTCTCCCATAGGGAGCCTCGATTGTTTATAAGTGAATGCATTGGCGTAACAATATTTACCTTGACCTTGTATGCCAGTGCATTATTTTATATATGCGAGGTTCCCTGTGGGAGACTCATATATACGAAAATACACTGGCACATTATATTTAATTCTGCAACAACGCAGCTCCCAACAAGAACCTGTTTAACAACAGCAACACTTCATTTAATAGAGACTTCAACTTTCACCTGTAGCGTTTGGCTGTTATACCCTTTCTATACTAAATGGATTTTTTACCAGTCAGTTAAAATGTGTACATCGGAATGGTTTATTATTCATTTGGAGGGATGTTAAAGTGATAAAATCATAGTATTGTTGAACTTATTATCTGAACATTTCCTTTCGGACAACTACTCATCAATGATGCTTTAGTACATGAAGGGTTAAACTTATAATCTGAACATTTCATGTGGGATAACTACTCATGCATCAATTATCCATTGGTACAGAAAGGGTTAAACTTATTATCTGAACATTTCCCGGGCCTGTGGGATAATTACTCATCAATAATGCTAGTGTAAAGAAAAGGTTAAACTTTATTATCTGAACATTTCCTATTGGAGAACTATTCATAAATGATGCTTTAGTACAGAACGGGTTAAACTTATTATCTGAACATTTCCTATGGGATAACTACTCAGCAGTGATGCTTTAGTACAGAAAGGGTTAAACTGTCATTTTCGGAAGATATCTAATCATATACGTGATTCGTTCTGAATGGGAGATAGGTCATGATAATGACCACTCAAACTCCATGCAGTGCCATCTCTGTTATCACTACCGCACCCCTTGTACGTGGTATCGCCAAACCCGAGGGTATCACCAAACCAGACCATGCGGTTTTGATAAATGAACACATCTTACCTCAGATGAATATATATATATCTATCATATGACTAAAGCATTATTTACTTTGGAAAGTATGTCATAAATCAATTTCATATGAACTACTAATTCATATCACCTTCTGATAATTTGATTGGTTTGTTGACAAAAAGTGTGTTCTGATTGGCTGAATGGCAGCCGGGGCCGAGCCGTGTCTCTAACTAAATGCAGGTCAAATTCGTGTGCGTCAATCAACGCGATGCCGAAATTCTCGCAATTATAATCTTGAAATATATAGTTTTGGACATTGTTATACGATAAATAGAATATTTAATTCGTATTTATCTAATCAACATACGATATAATGTCACAAACTGAGAACAGAATAGCGCACTATATCTTCGTTTGCATATTATTTCTGCTAGTTCACCAGGTGTAATTGGGCTTCCGGTGCAATGAAGTGACGTCACATTAACCTTTTGCTGCCGATGTCATATAGCTATTTAGTTATTTGTGTGCGTTTTGGACATCATAATCAATTTATAGGTGTCATATGATAAATAGAATATGTAATTCGTGTTTCTCTCATATGATATATATGAAACTCGTCACGAATTTTCAGTTTTCTCTCGCCGGAGGCTCGAGAAAACTGAAAATTCTTAGACTCGTTTCATAAATATCATATGAGAGAAACACTCATTTCATATCCTCCATATCTCCCCGTTAAATGGCGATATCGACTATTCAAAACATAGTTTCGCAAAGCGGAATGTTCCCTCAATGACATAGCGACCATAGCTTGCTCTAACCCCGATAAATAGAAATTCCGACTCATTTCCGATTTTATCATTAATAGTAGACACGTTTTGACGTTAATTAGTTTATTTGAAACATAATTATCAGCCACAGTGGTAGTGCTATCTCAGCGGAGCGATGGGAGATAACTCTGCCTGGAGTTTGTGACTGACCCTTCCAACTTATTACCTGTTCTCGGTCCGAAATGTTTTTGAAAATGTGGTAAATGACCACGGGAACATACTCAGTAAAAAAAAAATAACAAAATTTGGGGCGAAAAACATTTGGGTCGAAAAGTCCGAAATGCCTCGAAATTAGGCATGCAGTTGCTAGCTTTCTATCGTATATTCCTCGTCGATATGTGCTATTCTGTCATTTACCTGGCAAGCTACATAACATTCAAGTTGCAAGCGGAACATCTTTACTAACACATTCACAAGCTTTAGATTTACGCGAAAACAATTTCAACATTCAAGCCAGAGTTTAGCGTGTCTATTTGCAGAACGAGGTTCACAGAGAGTGAATTTAGTGACGCTATCTCGCATATAGCGGGCTAGCTAAACTAAATTCACCCTCTGTGAACCTCATTTTGCTTCGGTCTCATCTCGTCTGAAAAGTTTCTTTATTATCAAATTTCTATAGAAACTTCTTCACATAGATTCTATTTAATTTTTAATTTAGTTTCTCTATATCCCCAAATTGCATACCCGAGCTTCCCAATGGGTGTACATCACAATATTCACCATTTGGAACATCAATATATATATATATGTATATGTATCCCACAGCAGATGAGGCCATGCTGAATGAGGTTCCCAGAGGGTGAATTTAGTGATGCTAGCCTGCTATGCCGGATAGCGTCACTAAATTCACCCCTGGGGACCTCATTCTACAAATGACAGGCACACTAAACTCAGGCATGGGAACATTTAGTCTTTATTATTCATTACTCACTCACCAGTGCTTTCAAAATGGTGGCAATGATATCCATTGTCTGTGAGCTGACTCGGCGAGCACGTGGCATTCATACCACAGGGGTACTCATAACACGGGTGGCTGATTTCCTGGAATACACGGATTAATATGACTATGCATACACAGCCCTGCTCAAGTGGTCCTGCTAATATGCTATTATGCTGGCGGTCCTGCTGAATTGCTATGATGCGGGTAGGGCAAACTGATGCCGTTATGAAATAGTATCATTATATTTTCTAAAGTTGTCGTTTTCGCGGTGCTTGACTCATCCTAATAAAACAGTGTGTGTATGAAACACTCAAGAACATATATATTTTTGAAAAATATAATAATGCCTCCGCTGGTATTTCTAAAATGACGTAAATAACCCATCTTGATTATAGTCAATTTTCAACAACTAAAACATTTAGTATTAACAATATTTCGCAATATATTTTGATACGCATTATGGCTTTCCTTACATATGCTCAGATTGTCGGAATACAGTGAAAAAGACAAATTAAACAAATACAATGGTACTGTTTGTTAACAGCATCATTTTGCCCTAACATCATCATAGCAATTCAGCAGGACCCAACCGAATCATAGCACATTAACAGGACCAGTTGACCAGGGGTGATATAGACCAAATGAAGGCACACAATTTCAACATTGCATTGGCACGCAGGTCGTCCTATAATACCCGTTGCGGGCAAATATTTAGTAAACCCCGTTGCGGGCACGAGTGAAGACTACATTTAGAGGTTTGTTTTGAGGCAAATTTTGTTATTAATTGTTTTTCTTCGGACACTATTCCGGATCCTCGAGGTGCTTGGTGAACCAAGCTTCAACCAAATGTCAACAATTCGACTAATAAAGCTCCATCATAAAGTAACGAAATTCTCGATGAATTGTGAGAATAAGCTTCCATGTTTCAATTTTGTGTTTTCAGCTCCAATATGAGTGCCTGGTGATAAATTTGAACAACGTTGTCCATTGATATAGATAGTTTAGGAAACTAAATCTACATCCACATTGGAATGTGCGGCATTTAAGTAGGAAAGTATTGATAATTACATGTGACACTCCACGATGTCGGAGTAAACGCCAACGCGGGCACGATTTTTACTTTCTCGACGTACGGTTTATGTTTGGAAAGATATCTTTATTCGATTTAGGAAGTTTGGGTTTTTAGTATCAAAACACGTCACCGGTAGAGTATTGCTCCACGTTTTCAAAATAAATTATCGAGAAGTGTCTGCAGTGAAAGTTTTGCTGAATGAAACTTAAATTTAACCCGAACTTCCGAATGCGCTCGACTAAGATTGTGTTTTTCTCGAAAACTGATATAATTATTTCCTCTAAACTCCCGCCACAGAAAAAATAGGCGTTGCCTATATTATACGTCTACAATTGTTGGCATAACTTCTAAATTGACTACTTATAACTAATTATACTAGCCCTGGTATGGAAACTCTAACTTGTATAGCCCGATGTGCTGTTTACTGACGCCCGCAGCGGGGATTATACATGTAGGATGACCAGCGTGGTTGGGATCAGGGTGTTATTGATGTGAACATTCCGCAAATTATCGTACATTTATAAATATTTACATAGCCCGTCTGTGTTACATTACTCCTGTTCGGTGATTGCATGGTCAACTACCAATTGTGTCACCCGTTTCATACCCCAATAATACAAACTGTAACACAAACACGACGTCACAAATGGTTGACCTAATCCGACCCAATCACAAAAAGCGGTCAGCAGAATAATTGGGCGTGCTTTTGAAAGTGCAACCGAATTGCATCTGAAGCCAGTTATTTATATCGATCTCGTTATCGTTGCTAAGTGCTTGGACATATTTTACTGGGCTGACTAATTAATGTGCTGCGTGGGCTAGTCTCAAATTCTCGGCAGATGTTGTGAAAATAAATAAACTTACACTCAGCTTTTTTATAGGATTAATCATAAAAAAGATATATAAATATAAGATATGAATGTAGTGTGTGTTATTTGGGAATACGGCGATGTGGCCGTTATGGCATATTTAGTGAGAACCGCTTATGCATACACTTCATATATATACTAATACAGTATTAGTATGCATGTATTCAGTATTGTCATCCTATTTTGATTGTCGGCTATTATGAAAGTGATAATAAAGTGGCAATAATAACCCCTTGATTTTAGAGTTATCCTTCGTTATCTGCAAGATCGTCCGTTTGACCTCGTGCTTCTGGCCCAGAAACAATTGAAATAACAAACTTCAAAAATCGATATCTGATCACTCTGAACTTTGATGGGTAGGTTCCTCGACTCGAATCAAATATGTTTTACCACCAAAGCTAAAGAAATAGTAATTTAGGAGCGTCTGATCGGATTGGGTACCTTTAATGATAGGAAATTAACTCTTCCATGTCTGGAAATTCCAGAAATTTAGCGAAAACCCTGTGCCAATGCATTCTCATATATATATGCAAGTCTTTAATGCTGCACCAGTGTTACTCCCGTCATGATAGGGTTAAAATTAGTCTCCCACAGGCCGCCTTGTGTGTATACGAGAATAAATTGACCTAACATTAAGTCAGTGCATTATCTTATAAATTCGAGGCTCCCTATGGAAGACTCGCATATATATACATGTAAGAGAATGCACTGGCACATGATCTTTAATGTTGCACCAGCACAGCCCCCGTCATGGACCCCAAACGAAAGGGTTGAGTGGACCTTTATCACAACTTACAATGGCTGCCTTCTCGGCGAACATGAGGTGGATCCTGGACATATCGGTTGTTGACAATCTATACCCGGGCTCCAGTAGGAAACATGACCTGCTCTGTGCATGAAATCCTACTTCCTGACATCGCTGTGTGTATCTGCATATCATCTGGCACCGGTTGGCATTGCTGCAGCTAACCACAAGGAAACTGCTCATCGCCGTTGCTGGATTCAACGAAATTCTTGCCCAATACCCAGCAAAACAGGAAATGAAACATGCAAGGGTAACCCAGGTTACCCTGCTGGGACCCAAGTCGAATCGTCGTTCCATGGTGGTAATCTAGAAGATAGATATTTCGTTTACTCTAAAGTAGTCTTCATGCGAGTTATTTGTGTGCCATACGTTGGAAATTAGATTATATGAAAATGAAGAAAAAAATCGTGTATAGGAAATGTGTTTCTGGGTACCCGGTGATATTTGTATGCATTTGTTTTTTAAGGACACCAATTAATTTCCTGTAGTGTTAGAATGCAATGTTACTCATCGTTACTCAGATAGGCAACTTATTTGTAATTTTGAGTAAGAGTGTAGGAGCATATTTTTGTTCAAAACAAGAACAAAATATTTTCATAATTGGCAAATTATTCTCACATGTTTTTCTTGAATGGTAAATTCTTGGAATGAGAATAATACTTCCATGTTCTCATTTCAAGAATTTACAATTCATGAAAAACATGCGAGAATAATTTTCTAACTATGGGAATTAATTTTACCTGGTAAGAAAACATTTTCTTGTTTTTTAGAAAATTTATTTTCTAAGTGCACTACAAACTTTTCTTAATTTTAGAAATTGGAGTATACTCATAAATGTTATAGACCAGAAAATGTTTTATTCACGTTTGAGAAAATATTTCTTTTATATTTCTGGATATTGAGAAAAGACTTTCTACAATATAGGAAAATATTTCTTACCCTTTTCCCCCGATACTGAGAAAAAAACTCTAGTATTTAAGAATTAATTAATTCTTACTATTAAGAAAATATGAGAAAAATATAAAAAAATTCTCAGGAAACCAGAGGAAATATGAAGAAAAATATTCTCATAATCAGAATTAATTTTTCTAACTGTTACACCGAGTTATGTAGTAACTGACGAGTTTTGTGGTAGCTCACGAGTTATGTAGTAACAATCGACAAGTTTTGTGGTAGCTCACGAGTTTTGTAGTAAAATCGACGAGTTATGTAGTAATTTGGGTTACGAGTTTTGTAGTAAAATATCGACGAGTTTTGTAGTAAAAAACAAGCTAACGAGTTTTGTAGTAATACTCGTCGAGTTTTGTAGCAACATTTTTTAGTCAGTTTCATGAGGCGGGTTTGGACTTAAAGGCACGTGCGGCCTTAATTGTCGAAAAGATTCATATTTGTTCCAAACACCGTAAACTGAAAAACATTAAAACGCATACAGTTCCGTTCATATATACCACGACCATCGCGTAAACAGCATGTTATCATAAAGACCTACTATATTTCACCTAAGCAATAGCCTGATTGTGTTACAGAAGACAGCACAATGCTACTGGCTAATCACACACAAATGGCATAAACGCTCTTTATTAGTTCCATATCAGGTATTCACCAACAAAGAACGCTCTTTATGTTTACCATCATAATATAAACAAACACCAGAAAAGTAACTTTTTATGCGTTTGTTTACATAACAATGGTCAAACAAATGACCATAACATACTGTTTATGCGATATTTCTTATTTGTATACGGACAAAGTCTATCTACATATTGATGTTCTTTCTGTTTGTGGCGGTTTTTGACGGGTGGATATATTTTCAAAGGATACCCACCACCAAGGCCAACCGTGTCTTTAATACAATCGTATATAGTAAATGCAATGTTTTTTTGTGTAAGTGTTTGTGTGGTGGACGTTAATGACGTTGTAGCTCAACTTGATGTTGGTCCCTCGTCACTGTTGCGTCGTTTCTCATCAGATCTGAGCCAAACTTCGTACCTAGAAGTACTATCGCCATGTTATTAACTTGAACCTGGCCCCCATTACGTCAAACATCGCGTCCTGATGTTAATGACATTGTAGCTCAATCTGATGGTGGTCCATCGTCATTCATCCGCTGTTTATCGGCAGATCGGGACGAAACTTGATACATAGACGTATTTAGGCAATGTTATTTATGTGGACCTGGTCCCGATTACCTCAGACGTCGCGTTATGACGTTAATGGCGTTGTAGCTCAACTTGATATTGGTCCCTCGTCACTGCTGTGCCGTTTTTCGGCAGATATGAGCGAAACTTCGTACATAGATGTACTATGGCCATGTTATTAACTTGGACCTGGTTCCCATTACGTCAGCTGTCGCGTTCTGACGTTAATGACGTTGTAGCTCAACCTGATGGTAGTCCATCGTCACTCATTCGCTGTTTATCGACAGATCTGGACGAAACGTGGTACATAGACGTATTGTGACCATGTTATTGGTGTGGACCAGGTCCCGATTACGTTAGCCGTCGCGTCCTGGCGGCAATGATGTTGTAGCTCAACCTGATGGTGATCCCTCGTCACTCATCCGCTGTTTCTCGGCAGATCTGAGCTAAACTTCGTACCAGGAAGTACTACGGCCATGTTATTAACCTGAACCTGGTGCCCATTACACCAGACGTCGCGTTATGACGTTATTGACGTTGTAGCTCAACTCGATGATGGTCTCTCATCACTCCTTCGCAGTTTATCGGCAGATCAGTTCGAAACATGGTACATAGACGTATTGTGGCCATGTTATTTATGTGGACCTGGTCCCGAGTACGTCAGACGTCGCGTTCTGACATTAATGACGTTGTAGACCAACTTGATATTAGTCCCTCGTCACTGTTGTGCCGTTTTTCGGCAGATATGAGCGAAACTTCGTACATAGATGTACTATGGCCATGTTATTAACTTGGACCTGGTCCCCATTACGTCAGATGTCGCGTTCTGACGTTAATGACGTTGTAGCTTAACCAGATGGTGGTCCATCGTCACTCATCCGCTGTTTATCGACAGATCGGGACGAAACTTGGTTCATATACGTATTGTGGCCATGGTATTGGTGTGGACCAGGTCCAGATTACGTTAGCCGTCGCGTCCTGGCGCAATGACTTTGTAGCTCAACGGGTTGTGATCCATCGTCACTCATCCGCTGTTTCTCGGCAGATAGAGGCGAAACTTCGTACCTAGATGTACTATGGCCATGTTATTAACTTGGACCTGGTCCCCATTACACCAGTCGTCGCGTTATGATGTTAATGACGTTGTAGCTCAACTCGATGATGGTCCCTCGTCTCTCCTCCGCAGTTTATAGGTAGATCAGTTCGAAACTTGGTACATAGACGTATTGTGGCCATGTTATTAACTTGGACCTGGTCCCGATTACCTCAGACGTCGCGTTCTGACGTTAATGACGTTGTAGCTGAACTTGATATTGGTCCCTTGTCACTGCTGTTTTTCGGCAGATATGAGCGAGACTTGGCACAGAGAAGTGCTGTGGCCATGTTAGTAACTTGGGCCTGGTCGCGATAATATCGGATGTCGCGTTCTGACGTTAATGACATTGCGCATCAACTTGACAGACCGGGGAGAAACGTCGTATCTAGAAGTAGCATGGTCATGTTTGTAACACGGACCTAGTCGCGATTACGTTGGACGTCTCGTTCTGAGGTTAATAACATTGTAGCTCAACTTGGTGTTGTTCCACCATCTCCCGACAGATCGGGACAAAATCTTGTATCTAAGGGTACTTCGGTCAGGTTAATTGGATGGTCTTGGTAGCGATTGCCCCACACGTCGGACTCTGACGTTAATGGCTTTGTAGCTGAACTATGTTGTTCATCTGCACTCCATCTATAAATCGGGACATAACCGAGGGGTATTTTGCGTCTCAAATTGGAAATAGAAAGATGGCGCGATTCGTCCCGATAAAAATCAGTTACAACGTGTTGATTTCGCTTTCAAGTTTTGCCGAAACATGCTTTATTTCAAAGAGGCGGCTTCGTAGACGTTTTGGTTTTCCGCGAACCTCGACAATCATTATGGTTTATGGATAATCTGGAGAGCGATCATGATTTTCAAATCAGGTACGTATCATAACAAAAGCAAATTAACGGCTTTTTTAAAGTGGCATTGTCTACATGCTTTCGAAAATATATATGTGTCAGTTTCATTGCAGGTAATGAATTCAGCATGTCGGGAAACCCGGGCCCGGTGGGCGTTTTTGTGGTTTCATTACTGCAGCGATTAATGAAATATCGTGCGAAAAAGGTGTCCCGTGTTTTTTACAGTCACATTTTGGTCTTAAAACGCACACAGCTTGACTGCGTGTCTCTTTTTTCGTGCGTGTAAGACCAATGTGACACAAATGTGACTTCCGGGGAGAATTATAGTTGGTCGACTTTTTCGATCATCGGCATCTTCTGTGCACGGTATCTCATTAACATCTCCGGGAAAAAAATCATAAACATTGTCACTAGACACTGCCACTTTGACAAAAAGCAAAAATGTGCAGTCACTTTGTATTACATCCGAATGTACACTCTTATATAGCAGCCGCACTTAAAATAATAATAAGATGACGCCCAGTGAGGCCGAGTTCTTTTTAAATATTTACTGGTGTGTAACCTATTCCAACATGGTGAATCCCTCTATAACAAAAGAACGAGTCAATCTGAATTGTCGCGATTCGCGTGGAGTATATATATGAAAGCTCAAATAATAATTTATTATGCCGACTATTAAGTTTGACTAATCAGCTTTCGTAAGTAGTGTGGCCGCACTGAACCATATGGAACAACTTATGGGGTCTCCTCATGAGGCTTCCGCCATTTTGATTCGGAGAAATTCTTCACGGCCCGACTGCACTTCAATGTTATGCCTATAACAAAGTGTTTAATTGGTTCGGGGTCGTTGGCATAATACATATGTTATATGGCGTTTAGTTGGCGGATACGTTGTCCTGCGGCCTCACCCAATATTGTTTTCACTTCGATTCACATGACACCGTATCCGCCAACCAAACGCCCTGTAACTTATAGTATGCACCCGTGGTGATGGTCAGACGACATCCAGCTTAATCGTCCTATAACGGATGTTGACATATGTGACCAGATAAAATTTCGTTATTTGGCTTGGCTAGCAATGTTTGTCTAGCAAAAGTAACCGTAATCGGTAATGCCAATAAGGAGTTCGTCGCTAACAGCGCACCAAGGCGAATCGGTGATGACCTTTGCTTTTCTATTAGTAGTGACTACGGCTGCTTTTGAATATTGTCTGTCTTAAATTAAAGTTTTTTTCAAGTATAAGTACTACTAACCATCTATTTCAAGGTTTTTATATCACTTTGAGATGTGTGTTGAAAGTTATATAATTGTACAATACATGCAAATAGTACTAGTACTACATGATTCAATGATGGATTCGCTGAATTTCATTTTACTTCAAATTGTTTACCAAAATTTAAAAGAGATGGCTGGGTGAAATGGGTGGCTTGGCGGAAATGTTCGAGGACGATGGCGTGTCTCAGATGTGACGCCACGAGGACCACCGACCAGCAGTGGTCACCAAAAAAAAAACCATAACAAAACACGGCCTTCTAATTTCACAATCTCAATTATTTGAGTGTGTTTTATTGAAGGGCATAGCGCTGTAGGCGTCGAACATACTAAATGTACCCCATGTTGTCATTTCCCTTGCACAAGATAAAATCGAACCCATTCATCGTATGTGCAAGTAGGGTCTTGGTCGATGCATGCCAATAGGTTAGTGTGAAATGTTATGAACGCCCGCTGTTTTCTCCAATACGAGAACCGAGGTTATTCGGGTTACACCATTAATATTTTAAAACGCCGGGAGTGCTACAGTAACATCCAGCTGATTCGAACTTAGGAGGTTTTTTGTCTCTTCTGTAAATTGAAGATATATTTTTGTCGGACAATATACAATTTTTCTTACCAATATAGTATGGTCGTTGTACGCAAAAATGGGGTTGACCCAGAAAAATTGTTAAAGAAGCGATCTTGGTGTCATTCAAAGGCGGTCTGACAGTGGTAACTTTTAACGAGTAAGATAATGGTCAGGGTTAATCTTTTCTAATGTGACAGGGTTAATCTTTTCTAATGTGACAAGGTTAATCTTTTCTAATGTGACAGGGTTAATCTTTTCTAAAGTGACGTTATTGATACGAGGAATATAAACGTGTGATTTAAAGACGCGAAATTCGTGCCGTTTGTGTGAGAGATGGGGGGGGGGTAATACATATGATAATAATTTGGTCAGTTGCCGAATACCACCAAACTTATATATAATCATCTCCATTATACAATGCATGCATGAGTCTAATAGACGTGGTTTATATATGGCACAAGTGGTGCGATTCAAGTCATGAATGAGGGGAGTTGCGACAAAGTCTATACAAATATATTAATAGCACTGATTCCACCAAATCCATGCACGTTCGTCTCTAATGACATGATTAATTATATCACATTTTCACAATCTCGACATTGTGACCGAATTAAGTCACTTGAACAATTATATCTTCTCAACTGTCATATTTATATGGGGATGGAAATCAGGGCATTCCTATAATGATCTATCAATCAACACAGATACATAGCAGAAAGCATTAAAAGTATTTTATATCAATCTATTTAAGAGCTACATATATTCATTCAAACTGAGGGACCTTGAATCGTCAGAGGATCGCATATTAGAATGGCTCATGTATATATTATAACACGATTGAGTCTGTCTCATTCAATATAGTTTCCACAAAAACAGTTACAATTGACAAGAGCTATGGAAATGTAGTGCAGGCCTGTTCAAAAATAGTGGTCGCAGCGTGCAGTCAAATATGGTTACTTCTGAGATAAAGGAAAACGCAGTCCGTAGCACATGACTTTTCAGGATCCTCTGACAAGTGTATATCTGCCCGATACAGAGGATTTCTTTCATATTTTAGAACAGACGCATCGCCTAACATAAACAATTCAAAATCTCGCTGTGTCGGACACATGTAGCTGCTATATAAATGCATAACATCATTTCTTTTAAACTGAAAATGATTAGCCAGTATATATATAGCACCAGAACAGAGGAGCACCTGGACATATCTTTAAGACATCTGTATCTTCACGAAGATGTGATAAACTAGATTGATTGATTGATTGATACATCTCTATGTAAAACACAATTGTCGTCTTTTATTGTTTCGAACTAATGTGTTTATGGTGTTCATGTTTCATGCTATAACGTCTGAATTATACGCAGTTGTAAATAAATAAATACTTCTATATTGTGGGAGTGAATAAACGCGATAAACAAAATTATAATCGCTCCGACCTGACAAGGTGGGCCCTATTTATATTCCAAGTGTAAGAATCATGTTTTGTGATGCCATTTTGATATACAATTTATGAGAATACGTGTAACACTTTGAGAGCACGAGTATTCTCTATTCCCACCAAATATCCACAGAGGGTTTCACATCACTTTAACCTGGGCAACGCCGGGTAACCCTGCTAGTAATTCATATATACCGGTATAAGGGATAGGGGTGGTAGCAACTGATTTATAATAAATCATATAAACCGGTATTTCTTATTTTAAGGAATAGTTAGGTATGTTAGTCTCTGATTTATAGTAATTCAAGTATACCGGCCATTACGTATTAGAAGGGGTAGGGGTGCTACCACTGATTTATAGTAATTCATATATACCAGTATTCCTTATTATAAGGGATAGATGGTTGTAGCCTGTGCTTGTAGATTTATAGTAATTCTTATATAACGGTATTCCTTATTTTTAGTGGTAGGGGCGGTAGTCTCTGATTTATAATAATTCATATAAAACGATAATTCTTTTTGTAATGGATAGCTAGGGGGTGATAGTCTCTGGTTTATAGTAAGTACTATATAAGGGGTTGGGGTGCTACCACTGATTTTTAATAATTCATATATGCATTACTTATGATAAGTGGTAGGGTTGGTATTGCCTCTGATTTATAGTAATTCATATATACCTGCATTCCTTATTATAAGGGGTAGGGGTGGTAGTCTCTGATTTATAATAATGCATGTATACCGGTATTTACATGCATGGTATACACATACATGACAATTGGTTGCACATATAACATTTATTTGTAGCGCCTATTATTGTATATTATATACCTATATATACTATATACATCCTCATATACATGTACAAATATAGTCGCACTGCAATCACGCACATACATATACATAAGTTGTACTGTATATATGTATAATATACCGGTTATATGGGCCTTTATATTTACGCGTCACCATTTTGTGACGGTAACCGGGCTGCACCTTTAAATAAATTTACCGATGTATTAGATTCGACGCGACGAAAATGCGTTCGTCTGAAACAAAATTGACCGCAGTCGCGTCACTGACGGATTTAATACAATTAGATTCGAGTCGACAAAAATCGGTCGTTTGGAACGGGCCTAACCAGCTTATCTTGTGCACGTTAATATCGGCGTAGCCCGAGTTCCTGCCAGCCGGAGGAAACCCGGGCTAACATCTGCAGAGGGAAATATCACAACAATAATTGTCAGCCCGATGAATCCATTTATGGCAACGCAAATTGCCTTTAAATTGTCGACGAGTGGACAATGCCACATTAGTTGTACTATTTTCAACGCATGTAAATATTCAAACCCCGGCCATTAATGTGTGGTATAAATGCATTCTTGACGCGACTGTCGATTTGTCATACGTGGCCAAATATTTATGTAAACGCAAAGCGTCCAGACAAGTTAAGGTTACATACGAAATTATTCAGTTGTTGGGCCCATGTATGTAGGCATATTCTACCGCGATTTAAGACCATGCGCACTTAACGGGTACTACAACAGTCCACGTGAGACATCCATACATAATGAATTTTGTTTTTGGATTCCTGTCATATTCGCTACTAATACATGATTATGGTTCGGATCATAATCGTTAATGGGTGGAGGAGATGATCTCCCGACGCTTTGGACCACCCCGAGCGTTTCGTGCTCGAACTACTCAGTCTACTACAAATTCGTTAATAATAAACGATATCGCTCATCCGCTTGCGATATATTTTTACCGCGGTTTAAAATGCCATGTGCTCGTAACACGTAACACGATAACAGGTAATAACTAAATCCACATGAGGCATCCGCACCCATGGGATTTGTATATATATATTGTCACTTTGTTTCGGCTTGATTTGGGATCTTATTTCTGCACAATAAGTCACATATAGCTATTAGAACATTCCATCGCCCATTCGCGGCGCGATGGTATGTTTGACGTGATTTAATATACCGAGTGCCTCTAAGACCTCACATGAAGAAAAATATTTTCGACCCGCCCATACGATTGTGAGTTATATGCCCAATATTCCTTCATTGAGATAATATAAAAAAGCCACTTAGCTGACTACTAAGAATATCGCCCATTCGCGCGTGACATATACTTTAATAAACTGTGCCCTTAACGGTGATAACAAATATTGAAATCCATATTGTACATGAATGGTGTCTGTAGGTGTCGGTTGTTATTAACGTATGATTCACATTCGATGTGATAAATGTTCATTTATTTAGTATATAATATGTCAAGATAGAGAAATGTACCCATTCGCATCAAGAAAGCGCCCATACAAGTGGGAATTAAACATGAACATATTCCTTTATTTCGGTCATATCTCGAAGCATAGCTATTCACAAAGGAAATCGCCCATTCGCATACGAAAGTTGTGTTTGATGTGTCCAGTGCCTTAACAGTGAATACAACATCTACGTAAGAAATCCACACGAGGGGTTTATGTAGAAGGAGAAACTTGTTTCTTTACAAGTGGGTTCTTAACACTTTCGCAAACACTTCATTACTAGCTCACAACTTTTGTAATAAAAAGCCAGTTCTTTCAAATGTGGGCGAATTTTGTTTTGAAAAGTGGGAGCTTATGGTTTTTCTTACAAAAGTGGATATTTCAGATTATTAGAAGGGGTAACCAACTTGGTCAAAAAAATTAATACGCCATGGCGATCGCGCATAACAATTTTATTACAAAACTCGTCAATTTTCACCACAAAACTCGTCAATTTTACCACAAATCTCGTCGATTTTACTACAAAACTCGTCGATGTTACTAAAAAAACTCGTCTATTGTTACTACAAAAATTGTCAATTTTTCCAGAAAACTCGTCAATTGTTACTACAAAACTCGTCAATTTTCACCACAAATCTCGTCGATTTTACTACAAAACTCGTCAATTGTTACTACAAAACTCGTCGATTTTACTACAAAATCGTCAATTTTACAACAAATCACGTCGATTTTACTACAAAACTCGTCAATTGTCACCACAAAACTCGTCAATTTTACTACAAATCTCGTCGATTTTACTACAAAACTCGTCGATGTTACTACAAAACTCGTCAATTGTTACTACAAAACTCGTCGATTTTTAATACAAAACTCGTCAATTTAACCACAAAACTCGTCAAGTCAACGTCAAGTTGAGTTACAACGTCATTACTTCACAACGCGACGTCCGAGGTAATCGCGACCAGGTCCAAGTTAATAACATAGTCATAATTCCTCTAGGTCCGAAGTTTCGCCCCGATATGTCGAGAAACGACGGATGAGTGCCGACGGACCAACATTAGATTGAGCTACAACGCCATTAACGTCAGGACGCGACGTTTTTGACCATGTCCACATAAATAACATAGCCACAATACGTATATGTACCAAGTTTCGAACTGATCTGTCGATAAACTGCGGAGGAGTGACGAGGGGCCATTATAGAGTTGAGCTACAACGTCATTAACGTCAGAACGCGACATCTGACGTAATGGGGACTAGGTCAAAGTTAATAACATGGCCATAGTACTTCTAGGTACGAAGATTCGCTCATATCTGCCAAAAAACGGCACAGCAGTGACGAAGGACCAATATCGAGTTGAGCTACAACGTCAATAACGTCGGAACGCGACGTCCGAGGTAATCGCGACCAGGTCCAAGTTAATAACATAGTCATAATTCCTCTAGGTCCGAAGTTTCGCCCCGATATGTCGAGAGACGACGGATGAGTGCCGACGGACCAACATTAGATTGAGCTACAACTACCAAGTTTCGAACTGATCTGCCTATAAACTGCGGAGGAGTGACGAGGGACCATCATCGAGTTGAGCTACAACGTCATTAACGTCAGAACCCGACGTCTGGTGTAATGGGGACAAGGACCAAGTTTCGCCTCTATCTGCCGAGAAACAGCGGATGAATGACGATGGACCACCATCAGATTGAGCTACAATGTCATTAACGTCAGGACGCGACGGCTAACGTAATGGGGGCCAGGTTCAAGTTAATAGCATGGCCATAGTACTTCTAGGTACGAAGTTTTGCTCATATCTGCCGTTTTGACGTAATGGGGACCAGGTCCACATAAATAACGTGGCCACAATACGTTCATATCTGCCGAAAAACGGTACAACAGTGACGAGGGACCAATATCAAGTTGAGCTACAACGTCATTAACGTCAGAACGCGACGTCTGGGGTAATTGGGACCAGGTCCACATAAATAACATGTACCAATTTTCCAACTGATCTGCCGATAAACTGCGGAGGAGTGACGAGGGACCATCATCGAGTTGAGCTATAACGTCATTAACGTTAATAACATGGCCATAGTACTTCTAGGTACGAAGTTTCGCTCATATCTGCCGAAAAACGGCACAGCAGTGACGAGGGACCAATATCAAGTTGAGCTACAACGTCATTAACGTCAGAACGCGACTGAGGTAATCTGGACCAGGTACGTATATGTATCAAGTTTCGTCCCGATCTGCCGATAAACAGCGGATGAATGACGATTGACCACCATCAGATTGAGCTACAATGTCACGTCATGACGCGACGTTTGACGTAATGGGGGCCAGGTTCAAGTTAATAGCATGGCCATAGTACTTCTAGGTACGAAGTTTAGCTCGCTCAGATCTGCGAGAAACGGCGCCGCAGTGACGAGGGATCAACATCAAGTTGAGCTACAGTGTCATTAACGTCCACCACACAAACAATTACACAAAAAACATTGCATTTACTATATACGATTTTATTAAGTCCAAACCCGCCTTTGAAACTGACTAAATATTGTTGCTACAAAACTCGACGAGTATTACTACAAAACTCGTTAGCTTGTTTTTTACTACAAAACTCGTCGATATGTTACTACAAAACTCGTAACCTGAAATTACTACATAACTCGTCGATTTTACTACAAAACTCGTGAGCTACCACAAAACTCGTCGATTGTTACTACATAACTCGTGAGCTACCACAACACTCGTCAGTTACTACATAACTCGGCGTAACACTAACTATAAGAAAATAAGATGCTAGAAAATCTTCTAAGTATACTACCAAGATAATTTTACTTATTTTATGTTGATTTTTCTCAAAATAAGAAAAACATTTTGGCAGTGTGTATATAAAAAAACGGTTGATTGTCTGTTTTGATTAACCCTAAATACGAGGGTGTATGGCGGGACCTGCGCTGGTGCAGCATTACATTCTCTTAGATATGCTCGTCTCCCACATGGGAGCCTCGCATTTAAGAGAATACACTGGTTAACAAGGTCAAAGTAAATATTGTTACGCCAAAGTATTATCTTATATGCATGGGAGACTCGCATATTTATCAGAATGCATTGGCACAGGGTTTTCGCAAAATTCAGAAAGCTCCAGTCATGGAAGGGGTAACCCAGACGATTGAAGAGCTACGTCTTAAATGCTTGCACCGGTGTAGTTTTCCTCAGTCATTATAGCCCAGGCAGAAATGGAATAGGTTTCGCCTCGAGAGGGAATTTATGAGACCTACATTTTTGGTTAGGGTAAATACTTAACTTTCGGAATCCGTATGTTGGATTTGTCAGGCAGGCGGACTTTTTATTTACCGCGGGATTTTCTTGAGGCACCCGGTGAAAAAATAAGTCATTTTAAAAATAAAGTCGACATAAATCATAGCGTATATTCACACCTTTTGAAAGGATATATTCGTCCAATTTTGATACATTAGAATGCGCTGATGGCCAGACTAAGGTAATAATTGTAACCATCGAATCTCGGAATGACAATCAGAACGTCATGACTGTGACGTCATATATTTTTTAGGATGAGAAGAATATGACGATTCACGCAATACGCTATCTATTGTATCTTATGAAACATAAATCAAGACGGTTATATACAAATTATTGTATAGCACTGGAAACGACTTCCAATTCGCTATATTTAAATATATCATTTATCGGTGCTGAAAGTACTGCATTATTTTGTCTTTGAATGCAGAAAAACCAACCCTCACCCAAAACTAAGAGGAACGTAGCAAGGGTGGATGTAATTGTTGTATACGGCAATTTCATTTCGTCTTGGATTACTAACTCTAAGATGGCTGCCAATATGGTGGCCGATATATCGGTGAAAATTGTGTAATATGTAACAATGCACAATTACTTGCTTAAATGGCTTAACTAACAAAACAGCTGTTGATAGACTGCTAAACTATGATTTAAGATATATATCCCGATCTCCAAACTCGAACATTAAAGCGAAAATATTACGCACTACTCCTCTTGGAACCAATTTAGGTATTTTTCTCCAATAATAATCTAAAGCCCATTTTTGTCATCATATCGGAAGGCAAACAGAACAAAATGTAGCGTGGTGGAGATATTACGTGTGTACGCTAATTTCAGGTCCGTTTTGGACTACAAAATGGCTTAATAACCCCAAAATGGCTTACAATATTGTGGTAGGTATGGGTGGAAATGGTGAAATATGGCATGCATCACTAAAACGCCATCATCGCCGCCCTCCAATGTCTAATAAATGCAACACAACGTAATATTATATTCGTTTTACCATGCTATTCTGTGACATGATGACTAATTATATTTAAAATTGCTACCTGAATGGAACCCATGATTGACGAATATTGCATTCATGAGCATTCGTGCTCAAATAATCTGTGTTCCTTGAAATCTGTGGCAATTTGAGCGAGGTACTTGCAAATGAACAGGATTGTTTAAAACAAAGTCCAGAGTATAATATTAATACATTGAATGCTGCTGTTTGTCACCTGCTAGTCACATCTGACATAATCAATATGAAATTACTTAACCCTTTACCCAACAAACCGGCCAAAACCGGCCAAATAAAGCTTCAACAGCCTAAACTATCTTCGGTCTGTCTCAATAGAACCATACAAATATGGATATCATTGGAACCGGCTCCTTGACCACATTGTGATAGTTACAGTTATACCCTGTGCCAATGCATTCTCTTATATATGCGAGTCGACCATAGGTCGCCTCGCATATATAAGAGAATGCATTGGCCTAAAAAAAAACTTTTAACACTTTTTACAATTTTTTCTTACATTCTTTAACAATTTTATAATTTTTAATGTGTTAAGCCAATGCATTCTCTTATATATGCGAGGCGACCTATGGTCGACTCGCATATATAAGAGAATGCATTGGCACAGGGCCCTTCTGTTGGCTAAAGGGTTAAACCCGACAATAGAAGATGAGTCTATCTCAATGAATAGTATTCTGCGAGATACAAAATATGTTGGTGCATATGATGTGGATAGGTCGTGGATACCATCGGCTTATTATCGCCCTCGGGTGTATACTGTTCTAGAGATTCTAGATAGCTATGGTTCGCTGGGAGTTTTATTTATAGATAATGGGTTTTTCCGGTTGTGACAATTCGCAGTAGGTCCCTATTTGCGGAGGTCTATATTTGCGGAGATCCCCGAATTCGCTGAGGTCCCCTAAAATGGTCGAAATATGTTGATTTTAATGAGGGAACGGGTGCGTATATGTCAATTAATACGTATTTTAAACACATAACGACACGATCATCATAATAGTGGTTTGATCTATCAATCATATCGTCATCATCATCATCATCATCATAATACGGAACAAGTCTTTCGACTTTTCGTCCCAATAACATTATTGCAATGCTTGTTTACAAATATATGTATCGTCATTCGATATTTACTTGTGAGTCACTTTAACATATTACTTGTCGTCGAACTCGTATTTTATATAATAGAAGAATGAGTCTATGTATATTTTGAATTGATCGAGTGTTGGAGCTTCAACAGCGAAGTCTGACAGAGCGTTCCAGCTATTTACCACCCTCTGCGTGAAGAAATATTTTCCTATGACCTTGTTAACAATGAGCATCTGTTGCCTTTTATTATGTCATCTTGTTCTTCCTTATGAATGTCTTTCTAATAGGTCACAGGCATTGATATTGTAATGACCATTCAACAGTTTATATACCTCGATTAGATCTCCTCTAAATATTCCATATTTTAAAGACATCAGATTGAGTCTTATCATTCGGTCTCGGTAGCATAGAGTTTTGATTTGACGAACTTCTAGTCTCGTTGCTTTTCTTTGTATTTCTCTAACACAATGCTTTGATATTTGTGATATGGGCTCCATGCAGAGTTATATTATTCGATGATAGGTCTGACCATGCTTATGTAGAGCGATTAGAAAGTGTCGATGTCCAAGTTCGTGAAAGTTCTGTTGACTATGCCGACGATTTGAGAAGCTTTATTGTTTTAGGATATTATATGAAGGCTAATCTGGCCGTGTCAAATTGAGCTATATCGATGGGATATCTCGCATGTCAACACATTTCGGGTTTTCGTGGTGTGTGTATTCGCTGGATGTTTTATAGTTGCAATATGTAACTATTATGACCGCGTTAATTGCTTTCGATGTTTAGGTATGAACAATGGCTGGGCCATGCACTCTTGGCGCGAACACAATGCCTCCGATTTTTGATCCGCATTTAGAAGCTTTCTGATGTGGTGAATGAGAAACCTGCAGTAATAAGCCGTAGTTTTTTTGTATAATTTGACGGATTAGTTGTTTTAACGGAATTCTGAGGCGGTGCATTCATGTAACCAATATATTTTATATTATAATTTATATTTATGGCTAATAATATGATCTTGAGGGCGTTACCATTTCTGATTATGGTTTTCTTGTTCTCATTTTGCCGACGAGCCTGCAGAAATATCAACGGCAAAGGAGCGAGGGTCGCGCCTATGGTCTGTATTAATTAAATGACTGCTTCCGAGCTATGTTGTTTCATCATGCAGCATGAAATCGTTTCAAATGTGTAGTCGTCAGGTGAGCAATTTTCATGTTCACTCAGTGAAAGATTAAACTGTTGTTTGTAACGTCGTGTACACGTATATCAGGCACTTTGTTTTGTTTGTGGTACAAATGTGATACCAACATCTAGTGTGTATTTATCTTTTACCATAATGCTTCTCGAAACAATGACGTATTTCCCCAACGAGTGGTCTACTCTAAACTGCGTGTGTGGAATCGATGCGACAAACCAGCTTCGAGAATGCTGTCTGAACACCCACTCTCCCTCTTCACGTGAATGCAGCCTCAACACACACTCTCGTCAACTGTACCTGTAATGGGGCTACCCTCTTCTGCTGAGACTTCTGGTCTCGTTGCATTCTGAAGATGTCCATTTGTTTCTGCGACAATATTATCAACAACTCAGTGTCAATGGTGCTAAGATGTTGCTGTTGTAAAAATACCTTTCTGATTCGGCTGTCCTGTTGTTCCATTAACATTTGCATTCTTCGGATCCATGCAAATAGTTGGACGTCTCTTGTATATACGTATATTGTATGTACCCAACTACAATCTATACATGCATGGTAATACATTTTATTCACCATAGGCTTTGCTATACGCTTGGATCTCAAGTTGCGGCAATTTAATTGTCTATCATCGAAGTGAGCCTATATAAATAACTTAATAAAATAATAGAGCAAATGCAAACATATTCGACATTATTCACCACATAAAGAAAGAACACGCATATACAACATTGACCATACAGCAAATTAGTGGCGGCGGCAGGGTGCAACCTCATATGAGAAAATATCGACATTTCAAGATGAGAACCTGATTTCATTTCATTTCATATCAGCGATAACCAGATTGGCATTTTGGAATACTTGCTCAAATAGTTCGCCATTGAGATTGGCACATTCGTATGTTAAACTATAGTATCATATATTTGTCGATGTTTGTTGTCTCCTTGTATATATTTTATCATTAATTGAAAGTAAAACAATTATGAATTAGACACCGATTATTTCCGAACATCAAAATTGAATCAGCGCCAAAGGTTTCAAAATCCAAATTCCCAAATCTGACAAATCATTAAAACCCCAAAAAGAAACGAGGAATAGACCATAAGCGGCAAACGATTGAACTAAGTGATTAATGACACATCGTGCAAGTACCCCTGGAAACAATGATAGCTGTCGGCTGATCGAGATGCCCCCATACCATCATCGCAGTCTGGGCTAGACGAAGTTCGCGCGGGTTCGCACCCTGACATGAGCGAAAATTGGGACCGATTTGCAAGGTAGATGTGAGTTGAGGGACATATCAATGTGTTATTCCGATCAATTCATGGCCATTTCGATACGAAATGAGAATTTGTTCACTCTCACTGAAGCAAGCACATTTGAAGCAATGATACTCATACTCAGTGCCTCCATTAATATAATATATATACCATTGTTGTCGAAGCGGATCCCATACGTAAGACGGCCGTGATAATACAGAGACCGGTGAATTCTTCCAAACTCTAAATCATCATCGCCGCTTTCATTGATTAGTGTCCAATAACGCACAGAAGATGAGCACTCGTCGTACACAATTAATTCCGTTAGCTCAGATTTTGCATCTTTTGAAAGATTATCTGATCTGTGATAAACATACGAATAGTCATACAGAATGAGAACCCCCATGTGTGTGCAAAATAAATATATAGTTTCTGCTGAACAAGTTCGCGAAGAACAACCGTTTTATCTGTAATATATGAAAAAAACGTTTTATCTGTAATATATGAAACAACCGTTTTATCCGTAATATATGAAAACAACCGTTTATCTGTAATATATGAAAACAACCGTTTTATCTGTAATATATGAAAACAACCGTTATATCTGTAATATATGAAAACAACCGTTTTATCTGTAATATATGAAAACAACCGTTTTATCTGTAATATATGAAAACAACCGTTTTATCTGTAATATATGAAAACAACCGTTTTATCTGTAATATATGAACGCGATAACCTATAATAAATATAAAATTCTGTTTCCATGTTGGCGGAGAAGTACACTTTGTTTCTCCTTTTCTACCTTATGCTACATTTGGACGTGTCGTATGCAGACCAGGAGACCTGCTGCTGTTGCAAGTGCAATTGGTGTTCAAAGACATATTATGGACTTGTTCGGGTGCATGAAACTGATATGTTAGTACTTAGTAGGCGCTGTGCCAGCTGGCGGAATGTGGAAGTGTACTAACATCTCCGAAAATCTGAAGCAAATCGACCATACCACTCCATAGAAAATATCGTCTGAAATAGGTTCAATTGTAATTTAATATAGTTACTTCTCGATTCTGGACGCCACTATCGGCGACAAACAAACGAAAATTATTTCGCCATCGATAGTCACTGCATTTAATTGATATATGAAAACGACGGTGTGTGTTGTCAATTTGAATATAATATTTGTAAAAATAACTACATTAAGCATGATTATGCTTCTTTTATATTTGATCATCCCACCGGAGACATTCACATCACTTTAAAGAAAGACTCGTTAAACTTAATATTATGAATACGATTTTTCAAGGAGGCTTACCTGCACAAACACCCGGACATTCGTTAAAGTTCCAGAAACAAAATATAACTAAAAGTATACAAAACACTCTTCTTCACAAAACGCGTTAACGATTGAAACCTACTTGGACTTCTATGGCAAGAAACGTCAAGTCGATGGATCAGAACTGTGATTATCTGACGATCGTTTGTTTTCAAACAGTTGTTATCCGTCCTGTTAATTGAAAAAATTACCAGACTGTCCGATTTGCTTTTGCAAGGAGGCTTAATTGCACAAACGCCTGGACATTCGTTAACGTTCCAGAAACAAAATGTTTACAAACAACTCTTCTTCACAAAACGCGTTAACGATTGGAATTCTCCGACTTCATAATATATGCAGATCAAAGATCTTAGTCAGTTCAAAACCTACTTGGACTCGTTCTTCTATGGCAAGAAATGTCAAGTCGATAGATCAGAACTGTAATTATCTGACGATCGTTTGTTTTCAAACAGTTGTTATCCGTCCTGTTAATTGAAAAAATTACCAGACTGTCCGATTTGCTTTTGCAAGGAGGCTTAATTGCACAACCGCCTGGACATTCGTTAACGTTCCAGAAACAATATGTTTACAAAAAACTCTTCTTCACAAAACGCGTTAACGATTGGAATTCTCAGACTTCATAATATATGCAGATCGAAGATCTTAGTCAGTTCAAAACCTACATGGACTCGTTCTTCTATGGCAAGAAATGTCAAGTCGATGGATCAGAACTGTGATTATCTGACGATCATTTGTTTTCATTATGGTATATCTACTGTGTGAAAAATTTGATAGCTTCCATATATATCAAGACTAGAAGGTGACCCGACTTCGTCTTGGCTTTGACCTTGAATTGTCCATTTTGAAGGTCAAGGTCAAGTGGGATCACGATTTGACCAGTCCAAAACACTGCCCGGACAAAAGTACCCGACAAACGTGCCCGTCGAAATCCATCCGGTTTTACCCGATTTGACATTGAATTGATCATTTTGAAGGCCAAAGTCAGGTCGGGTCACGATTTGACCCGTCCAAAACACCCAGTGGACAAAGGTAACCCTATGTATAAAATTTCGTCGAAATCCCATCAAAATTGGCGATTTGACCTTGAATTGGCCCGATTTCAAGGTCAAGGTCACGTCGCACGGGCAAATGAATATGATTATGAGACCCCCCCCCCCCGGCCGAAAATACACCCACATACCAAGTTTCATCGAAATCCCGTGATATTCGGGCGTTTGACATTGAATGACCCGATTTCAAGGTCAAGGTCACGTCGCACGGGCAAATCAATAGGCCTATGTCACCCCCCGGCCGAAAATACCCCCACATACCAAGTTTCATCGAAATTTAGGTGATGATCGGCTGAGGGAAGTGGACTTTAGTGTGTACCAAAGGATTTAATCATGCAAAAAATAAAATCCAAAATGGCTGCCAGCGGACAGGTTTTATTGCCGAATGACCCCAAAATGACTCGTTCCCATCTACATGTCAATGTTAACAGCCATGACAAATTTCACAATGATCGGACCAAAGCTATGACTCGTCAAAATTAACATCCATACAAATATCATGATAATCAGGCAAACAGTTTGGCCAGTAGCCCGTGCTAGTGGATTGTCATGTAGATCCCATGTATATGTCAATATTAACATCTATGACAAATTTCATGATGATCCTACCAAATGTACGACCCGTAGCCCGTGCCAAAGGATTTAGACATGCAAAGAGTAAAATCCAAGATGGCTGCTTGCGGCCATGTTTTTTGGCCGATTGACCCAAAAATTTAACATCCATGACAAATTTAATGATAATCCGACCAAATATACGACCTGTTGCCTGTGTCAAACGATTTAGTAATATTAAGAGTAAAATCTATGATGGCTGCCGGTAGCCATGTTTTATGGCCGAATGGCACCAAAATGACTCGTTCCCATCATCTACATGTCAATATTAAATTCCACGACAAATTTCATGATGATCAGACGAACACTCGGCCTGTAGCCCGTGCTATTGGATTGAATTTTGAAATCCAAGAAGGCCACTGACAGCCATGTTTTTTGCCGAATGACCCCAAATTGACTCGTTCCCATCTACATGTTAATGCCCATGACAAATTTCATGATGATCCTACCAACGGTACGACCTGCAGCCCGAGCCAAAGGATTTAGTAATGCAAAGAGTAAAATACAATATGGCTGCCGATGGCCATGTTTAATGGCCGACTGACCCCAAAATGACTCGTTCCCATCTACATGTCATTTATAATGTCCGTGACAAATTTCGTTATGGTTCGACCAAAGGTATGACATGTAGACCATGCCAAACGATTTAGTCATTCAACGAGTAAAATCCAAGATGGCTGCCGGCGGCCATGTTTTATGGTCGATCAACCCCAATATTACTCGTTCCCATTTACATGTCAATATTAACATCCATGACAAATTTCATGATGATCAGACGAACAGTAGGACCTGTAGCCGTGCTAATGGATTGTATTTCGAAGTCGAAGTTGGCCGCTGGCGGCCATGTTTTTTTTCCCGAATGACCCCAAAATGACTCGTTTCCCATCTACATGTCAATGTCAACAGCTATGACAAATTTGATAATGATCTGACCAAAGGTACGCTATAGCGTGCTAAAGGAAATTGTTGACGAATCACACACGCACACACGAACAAACGCACCCTCACGCACAAACACACGGACGACGGATACCAAGCCATGGCAACAGCTCAAACTTCACAAAGTAAAGTTGAGCTAAAAAGTGGCATCATAATGCGATAATTCGATTGGAGATGCTACGAGAATGCTTGTGACAAATCTAGATTGCCAACGTTGTCAGAAACCCACGATTAGTATCCACGCTCACACTCCTCCCAATAACACATGTTGTGCGATATCATTCGAACAATTTACCATTTTGGAACAAGTCCCTATTCTTCTAACATTCTAATTGAAATATCGATTCGATGAACACGTACAACACTACAAACTTTTCATAATTTGGGCAGGACCAAGACCAACATTTAGTGCCAGGTCCGCGGCATATATATCCGATACATATACAATACCCGAGACCATATGTCGTGAGATACATGTATAAAACAAATTCAACAATAATACCACGTGCACGCGTGGCTCGTGTGCTGCGTTCCATGTGGTTGCGGTGGCCATTAAACTAAATCGCCCATATCCAAATTTCTAAACAATACTACATGACTGAAGACAAACTATTTGGCACCGTAAGCTTTAATCCAAGAAAATAGTAGCGGTTATATATTGTTTTTTTGTTATATGCTTCCCCATTAAAAAGTGGGAAATTGCCGCAACGTAAATATCGTATTTAGTAGCTAAATTGAATTGTTTAATGCATAAAGCCACCATTTAAGGTGGAACATACACGAACATATATACACTATATACATAATATATTTCAATAAGCATTTTGGCATCATACTACATATGGATTATATAAGTAATAAATTCATTATTAAAATCACGAGTCTATCTGTCGATCGATTCACACAAATAGTGATATACATATACATACATATACATATACACATATATAGCCATATACATATATATATATATACATATATATACATATATATATATATCTATTATATATTTTGAAAGATCTGTGTGTGTGTATCTGTCTGTGTGTGTGTGTGTAATCGATGGACTCGAAAACGGCCCAGCCGATTTCGATGAAACTTGGTATGTGAGGGTATTTTCGGCCGGGGACGAACATAGGCATATTAATTTGACCGTGCGACGTCACCTTGACCTTGAAATCGGGTCATTTCAAGGTCAAACGCCCGAATATCACGGGATTTCGATAAAACTTGGTATGTGGGGGCACTTTCTTATGGCGAGTCTCATAAGCATATTCATTTGCCCGTGCGACGTGACCTTGACCTTGAAATCGGGTAACTTCAAGGTCAAATCGCCAATTTTGATGGGATTTCGACGAAATTTGATACGTGGGGTTACTTTTGTCCACTGATTGTTTTGGACGGGTCCAATCGTGACCCCGACCAGACCTTGACCTTCAAAATGGTCAATTCAAGGTCAAATCGGGTAAAACCGGATGGATTTCGACGGGCACGTTTGTCGGGTACTTTTGTCCGGGCGGTGTTTTTGGACGGGTCAAATCGTGACCCCACTTGACCTTGACCTTCAAAATGGACAATTCAAGGTCAAAGCCCGGACGAAGTCGGGTCACCTTCTAGTCTATTATATATTTTGGAAGATCTGTCTGTGTATCTGTGGTCTGTCTGTGGTCTGTGTGTTCGCGATGAACTCGAAAACGGCCGACCCGATTTCGATGAAACTTGGTATGTGGGGGTATTTTCGGCCGGTGGGTGGCATAGGCATATTTATTTTCAGATCCGAGGTCAACTTTTCATGTGCCGAGGTCAAATCTGTTTTTACGCTGTGTTACGGGACTTTCATTTGAGTTCGGTGCTTACAAATCTATACGAAACAGCGCGAATAATAAAATGCCAGTCATAATAATGACACTGTGAGAATCTTTCGTGTTTCCTCTTTCCAACGATATATCATGCGTATGTATCCGTTTTAGTTATCTGCCTCAATTATCAAGAAGAAGTGGTACTATCTTCCATCAGGATAAAAACAATGCGTAACTTCTATGACGTCGTTAGAGGTCATAACGTTAGATCACGTTAACGCTTAACCGGCCGATGCATTTGACTGTTTCAGACGTCTTGGCGATATCTCGGGCACCGATGGTAATTTATCTTTACGTTGAAACTTGATAATTAATGAGCGTGTGTATATGCGGCGCGTTTATATACTTGAGTGGAAATCAAATCGGGTTAAACTGGCGGATTTTTACGGACGAAATTTGATGCAAAGGGTATCTCGGTATCCGCTGGGCCGATTTCCCGGTTTCCGCTGGGCCGATTTCCACCATTTTTGGGGATGTTGGTGTTTGACCTCACCTGGCCTTGACCTTCAAAATGGTCAATTCAAGGTCAAAGCCCGGACGAAGTCGGGTCACCTTCTAGTATATATATATATGAGTAATTACATATAGATGTAATTACATATATGAGTAATTACATATAGATGTAAATGCTGTTAATGCCAGATCATCAGTATGGTTGAAAGTTATTATTTCAATTTTCTGAAGGCTAATTTTAGAAATATACTCACCCTCTTCAGGAGCGATATATTAGCTATAGATATCAAACCATAAAACTTTTCTCGCGTTGGAGATAGCCAATAGTATTTTCATATATATATGAGTAATTACATATAGATATAATTACATATATGAGTAATTACATATAGATGTAAATGCTGTTAATGCCAGATCATCAGTATGGTTGTAAGTTATTATTTCAATTTTCTGAAGGCTAATTTTAGAAATATACTCACCCTCTTCAGGAGCGATATATTAGCTATAGATATCAAACCATAAAACTGTTCTCGCGTTGGAGATAGCCAATAGTATTTTGGAATGAACTGTTCACGGATATCTCTAAATTCGTCGCATATCAGTAGGAGATGATACTCGTCCCCTATCCCGTTACCGCACTGTTCACATATATTATAGGGTATACTGTTTCGCCACCGCCGTTTTTCAACGGGGAGTCGGTGGTTGGCTGTTCTAAATTTCACCATATAAGGGATCAGATGATAAACCGACAGTAAATATATCATACTGCTGTTCAAAGACGATATCTTCATTGTAGCTTACTTCCGTTAAAATCAGCTGAACTGTAACTTGTCGAATGATGTCATAACTTGACAGCGGTTTGCTAACTATCAGCTGATCAAGTGGTTATTATTGTTAATAGTAACCACTTGATTTTAGAGTTATCCATTTACAGCCGCACGTTGTCTGTTTGAGCACGTGGAAGTGGACCACATCTCCAAAATGAACAAACTTCAAAAATCGATATCTGATCACTCTGAGCTTTGAAGGGTGGGTTCCTCGACTCGAATCTAATATTTTTTACCCTCGAAGCCATAGAAATAGTAATTTAGGGGTGCTTAATCGGATTGAGTACCTTTAATTGTTTTGCTTATTATAAGTGAAAATGTTGCATAATTTAGCAACTTTAAGCAATACAAATAATAATTATCGACATGGTTAAAGCATATAATAAAAAAACACCTATATTTTTTGGAGTAGCTCGTTGAAAATTGATATTTACACTGCTAGTCACTCATGAAATAATTATGGTATTCATTCAAAAACCATAGGTATCGTCTATATACTTCGAGATCATTTCAATGATATCCATAACTATTTAAATATCAGAATTATTATTTGGATCATGCATAATCACCCATCATAACAATAAAATGATGATGCATTTATGTTCTACTCGAGTGTACACTTTAGAGAGACATAATGATCTTAATACGTCTATATTATGAACTAAAAATGTCATTATATAAATAATTTTTACGAAATTATTTTGTCACTTTTGAATTCGCGCAATACGGTGCCCGAATTCAAAGTACGCCAATTAAAAACTGAGCGAAAAATATAATTGTGCGAATTTAAACATCGATATTACTGTCGTTTAGGGTGGATACACACATGCATGTAATCTCTGTAAATATCGTGTATTTGGAGTTTTACATGGATCATACACACCGTGTAATATGTTTCCGATGACAACCCAATCATTGCGACTGTGTTTGACCACAGTGAGTTAAACTCTGAACCGCTGAAGAGCCGTTGACTGGGACAAAGTCGTCAGGCCGCTTAAAATAATTATTCGCGCGATAACTCAAATGGTCGACGTTCTGTTTATATCATTGTCAGTCTTCTATTGCTGTTAATACCAGTTATGGTCTCTTCCCCAACGCATGGGGCTATGACCCCAAACATGCACGGTAGCTATATTATCCCAGAAGCTACCGAATTCACCATTGCATATTTCCTCGACGGGGTGTGTGCATGCAGCACCATGAGTCATGACACCCTGCTTTATAAATATCGTAGTCATGTCTGTCGTGTCTGTTTTCTACGAGTGATTAATCTAATATGCAGCAATTTATTCTATTCATATAATTATTAACATATTATACAGCTTTAAATTTGAATGCATGGTGTTGCTGTTTGTCTTCATTCGGCGAAAGGGTTGCCTAGCTACGAGTTCCCAACTACGTCACCTTTCCTCTCTTGTGTTATACAGTTATACATGTATACGCAAAATTTACAACTATGGAATATTTAAGTAAAACATTATATTGTAATTCTTGCCCAGATAATCGCGGCTGATACATTGAATTAACTCCCTTAGTTATTGGAAGCTTTCGAGAACCAGCCCCTCCCCCAATCATGGATTGACTTTTGTTACCTGTTTATGTTCTTATAATTTATATTAATTGTATGCATTCTCTAAATATCTCCATGAATGGAGGAAATAAAGAATATATATATATATATATAAATGGGGGGGGGGATCACTCTTTTTAATTTCAACGCTGTACCTGCATTATTTTTTGGCGCTATAATGAATATTTGCAATCCCAATTGAATTAATGTTATCACATGAGCTCGTTCTCAAATTATCAGATAATTCTCAACAAGCCGGTATCATCATATAAAAGAATTCTGCATATTTTATTTTTGCTTTGGATAACCCTGTTTCCAAGAAATGACAGAAACAAATCAAGTATAAAATCCACTTTTCGAAATGAATTATAACTCGTGAAAAACAGCAATATATATCACACAAGAATTACCCATTTCGGCATCCATGGAAGAAGACATGTTTATGATTGGCCTGAAATTTCTTGATGGCAGTTTGTTTGATAATGGCTTATAACTACTCACTGGTGAAATTGACCTCTCGCGCGCAGGTGATTAATTTTGTCAATTATTGGTGTGGCCATGTAAAATACATGTATTTTACATACAGACATTACATGCATGTGTGTATCCACCCTTACAACCAGTGCGCACCATGTTAAACTTATTAAAAATATATGTGTTCTTAAATGTTTCATGTACACATAGACACTAACTCTTTCTGAACGCGCTCAGATTAGCCAAACTCGAGAATATAATAACTTACTTTTCTCAAAGACATCTTTGCCCCACCACAATCATAGGAATTTAACAGGACACACATACATTAAAGCATATTCTTTGAATGTAGCTAAAGATCGTGTTAAAGTGGCCTACTGGGTATTTGGATATATTCAATATATTCTGTCGGCGTCAGCTAAGGATTCGGAAAATGTTGTTCATTTGAATATGGCAAGACATCAAGTAATAGGAGTGGGGTAATATTTAATCATCTGATTCAGGTGTGCAATATCAGCTCTCGGACATGTAGAGCTCTCTGATAAAACAATGCGCGGATAAATCGATTATCGGCCAAGATATATAAGGTTTAAAAGGGGTCATTATGTAAAACGTAAAATATATTAGAACACAATATCAAGATAAATTAAATTAAATTATTGAATTGAAATTGAAATATTGGAATGTTATTAATTAGACTTTTGACTCTTTTTTATCCTCCACAATAAAAGACTCACCTATTATTGCTCTTTGTTGTCGAAGAAAAAAAATTAAAACAAATTCCAACCGTGAACTACATGGCATACAACCATAGGTGTCGTGCGATCTTAGAATGTACTGTAAATGTTTTGTTTATATACCGTACACAGGAAACGCATACCCTATTGCTAGGTAAACTGGTTCAACTTCCAATCGCATTTAGAATCAACTGTCCAATTCATTCTGTGCATGTGAAGCCTCCCTTGGAACATTTTACACTATATACAATATGGCATTGGCATTAGATCCATATTAACCGGTATGGCTCTCAGAGACAATAATCCATTAGTGTTTCAATGGCACCGCGGGATGTGTTAAATGTGTCAACGTATGTGGCAGCAGTAGATACGATGCTCGCGTCATCAATAATTTACTCAGTTTTAAGACACTTTTGTCGCGGTCTTATACTTATTTTTAAATGACAAAGAGCTCATGACCAGTTTCAGTATTGTCACAAATACATTCGATTGGATACTAACAGGTCTCAGTAAGAGTCATTTAAAATCCACTGTGTAGTGTATTACTGCTTGCATGTTATCCCTTTACCCAACAAAACGGCCAAAAACGCCCAAATAAAGCTTCAACAACCTAAAATATCTTCGGTCTGTCTCAATAACACCATACAAATATGGATATCATTGGAACCGGTTCATTGACCACATTGTGATGTTACAGTTATGCCCTGTGCCAATGCATTCTCTTATATATGAGAGTAGACCATAGGTCGCCTCGCATATATAAGAGAATGCATTGGCCTAAAACAAATCTTTTTTTAACACTTTTTACCATTTTTTCTTACATTCTTTAACAATTTTTATAATATATTTCTACATTCTTTGACAATTTTATCATTTTTAATATAAGCCAATGCATTCTCTTATATATGCGAGGCGACCTATGGTCGACTCGCATATATAAGAGAATGCATTGGCACAGGGCCGTTCTGTTGGGTAAAGGGTTAAGTGAGTCAACTTGTGTGGCAGCACTACACATGATACTCACGTTAAAAGACACTTTTCTCGCGGTCTCATTCATATTGTTAAATGGCGAAGAGCTCAGGACCAGTTACAGTACTGTCATAAATACATTCGGAATTATGTTAATCTGAATTACGCTCCATGTGAATCTATATCGACTTACCAGATGTACGTTTTTATATTGTATTTTGACTGTGGTCCGAGCCACTATATGCTTATTTCAGAATAAAATAAGTCCAATATGAACCTATGTGAATAGTTAGGTCCAATGTATACCGGTGGGGCCAATAATGATATAAATAACGATATCAATAGTGATATCAGTTGGACTGTATGTTGTTGTTGTTGCCATTAGACATCATGCAGCCAAGGTGCATCTTCAACTAACTGATGTATTAATTCAACATATCCTCATGCAAATGGGTTCATATTGGCGTAATTCAGATTCAAATAATTCCGGTATGGGAAGGGTTCGCGCTGCCACTTGCCAAATTTGCCAATTGCAAAAATAATTTCCATTTGGCAAGTCACTTTTGATTCCTCAAGAAAGTTTATTAATATTTGTCAATCAATACCACCAATTTCAGGAAACTCTTTCATTATTAATGGTATTAGTGCATGGCGATTTACATATATATAAGGTAATGAAAAGTTAACACCTCTATCAAGATGCAACTAATCTGATATCATTAGTATCGACGGGTGAGTTTATTGTTAACCTCCCCAATTTAGAAGAGCATATCTATAAATGACAAGTAAATGCATGTTATGTAAGTATGCATGCAAATGATCACAATATTAATCACAATATTATTTTACAGTGTTTACGCCATGTCACACGCATGCGATCGGGTTCTGACATTTTCAAATTTCAAGTGTTTGTGAGGTCAGTGATAATCTAATATAGAATTTAGGAATGGGAAGGCATGCCTAGAAGTGCCTGAATATCAGTTGCCCTTTTAAAAAACCTGAATAGCAATATCACATGCGTGTGACCGAGCGAAATAAAACTTCCAAATAAAATATTCACTGGACATCAACGTGGAATATTGGAACACGAGAATGTTTGTCGTCATATTACCTTATTCAGTGAAATTAGACAAAGGTTTCAGTCATCGAAGTTAGAAAGTAGCATATATCACCTGGAAATGGCCTATTTAAGAACTAAAAATAAAGAGTAAAGAGTTATTTCCTAGGTCTACTGAACAAGTTCGTAAATTGATTACTGCAATTTCATTTGTTTATAAGTAAGTAGTTTTGCGTTCCTCTCAATGAGTCGCTTGCACGTAGGATAAATGTAGCTGTAGAGTAAATTATTTTGTCAAGCTGGAGCGTATTTAAGTCTAGTTTCTCGTGCTGGCGAGTAGAACCGAAAAACAGAGCGAATAAATTGTCCGAAGATATGCGAGACATGAGTAGGTTATATAAGTATGCATGCAAATGATATACTAATCACAATATTAATCACAATATTATTTTACAGTGTTTACGCCGTGTCACACGCATGCGATCGGGTTCTGACATTTTCAAGTTTCAAGTGTTAGTGAGGTCAGTGATAATCTAATATAAAATTATTTAGAAATGGGAAGGCATACATAGAAGTCCCTGAATACCAGTTGCCCTTTTTAAAAAGTGAATAGCAATATCACATGCGTGTGACCGAGCGAAATAAAACTTCCAGATAAAATATTCACTGGACATCAACGTTGAATATTGGAACATGAGAATGTTTGTCGTCGTGTTACCTTATTCAGTGAAATTAGACAAAGGTTTCAGTCATCGAATTTAGAAAGTAGCATGTATCACATGGGAATGGCCTATTTAAGAACTGGAAATAAAGAATAAAGAGTTATTTCCTAGGTCTACTGAACAAGTTCGTTAGTTAGTTACTGAAATTTCATTGGTTTATAAGTAATTAGATTTTGCGTTCCTCTCAATGAGTCGCTTGCAAATAGTAGAAATGTAGCTGTGGAGTAAATTATTTTGTCAAGCTGGAGCGTGGGTAAGTCTAGTGTCACGTGCTGGAGAGTAGAACCGAAAAACAGAGCGAATAAATTGTCCGAAGATAGGCGAGACATGAGTAGGTATGTTTGTATTCCACAGTGGTTGATAATGTACTCCCAGGATTGATTCCGTGCAGATATTAACGGAAGAGATTGGCAGGAGAACATTATGTGCATCAGTTCATTTTCGTACACCATGGAGCACAACACACATACATAATTGTTGACGAATGTAGTTCGGTTTAGTAGTCGTACCATATTCGTGTACTTTACGGAGTGTTGTGCGCCTATGAACTGCAGTCTGTCCCATAGCTGCCACTGCTTAAGCGGATTGCGATGGGTCAAGGACAGTACTTTTAGTCTTGGATAAGAAACGACCGCTGAAAGCCAAGAGTTGGAATATGAACGCATAACGGAGTCTTTTGCTAATGCCTTCCATGCATCCTTCGATGGAAACGTCCCTTCGTCCATAAAGTTGAAAAGATTGTCGATTAGGTCGTACTTGGTAAGGAGCTGGAATATTTCTTGAGTGAAGCCTGACGTAGATCTATTGAAGAGACGCTGTTGGTGAGCCCTAAGAAGAAACAACCTAAGTGGAGTTTGGTGATGCATGGGCAGGTGGATGAGGTTGCCAAGGAAGCAGAGTTTTCTTATGTGTATTTGCTGTTCTATTGGCATTATTCCTAGCAATCCAAGCGATAATCTTGTGCTAGCTCTCTTCGGGAGTGATTGTATACTTTTTGCACATGTCCGAAGTGACCTCTCCATTATGGGGAGACTCGACGAGTATTCCAGCGGGAACAACTCACACCCATACAGAGCCTTCGGCAACACTACACATTTAAGAATTTCTCGCAGGGATGCCGGTGTCAGAGAAGAAGTGTTCGCTTTCCGTGCAATGGAGAAAAATGCTTTCCGTAGTTTTGAAGATACAATGTGCCCTTGTGTTCGTCCGTTTGCGAATTTATTCTGAACTATGCCAAGATGAATACTTTCTCTATGCTCTGGTACATTGTTTGGCCCAAAACACCAAGATCTACTGGATTTAGAATAGATGGACTTGGATTCATTAAACACAACTATGTTGCTTTTAGTATAAGAAAAAGAAAAACGCCACTTGATGCTATATTTGTAACATATGTCCAGAAGGCTATCTAGACCGGATTTAGAAAGAGATATTAAGCTGATATCGTCTGCCGTTGTTGGTGCGACACAAGAGACGCCGTTTATGGATAGTCCCATCCGAGTGGTCGTTAGCGATTTTAGAAGCTCGTCGATATACACGAGGTGGCAGAAAAGTGAAAGGACTGCTCCTTGTTGAGTTCCTTGTCCTATACTGAAAGAGTTTGACAGGCAACCGTTGTACCGCACTCGGCTCGTGATATCACTATATATACAACGTATCATGCTAACGGACTTTCTAGAGAAACCAATGCGCATGAATTTGAACAAGAGGCCATTGTGCCACACTTTGTCGAATGCCTTTTTGGAGTCCAAGAAGGCTACAAAAAGTTTAGAGTTGTTGTCTTGTGCATATGAGATAGACTCTTGAAGAATAAAAGATGTCATATTGCATCCAATTCCTGCTTGAAACCCGTTTTGTAATGCACTAGGGAATGTCACAAGCAAATGGCTATTAATGAACCGATTGAGGAGAACCCCTTCGAACACTTTGTAGATCACTGGGAGAAACTATATGGCTCTATAGCTATCGGGAAGTGTTGACGGCTTCGGTTCCCCCTTGTAAAGAGGAACAATAATTCCTGATTTTAGTGATGGAGGAATCCACTCGTATTCAATGAAGGAGTTGAATAACTTGCACATGCACATACAGCAATTCAGAACCGAAGAGAAGGTGTTCGTTGACTATGTCATCACGACCGCTTGCCTTTCTAAATTTCAGTTTACGAACTGTATCAACAACTTCTTCTTTTGTGATCGGATGACCTAGCGTAGGACATTCAGTATTCGCACTGTCAAGGAATGAAGATATACCTGGTTTCGAACATAATCTTCGAATATAGGATCATCATGTTCGTTTGGGCTATATAATTCTTGAAAATATGCGGCCCATCCAGAGAGAATATCGTTATGGTCACGACACATGTGACCTCCAAAATCCATCACCGATCCTAAACAAAAAGTTGCACCATAGCGAGGTCTTAAATAACGCCAGAAAAGTTTTTGGTCACCCCTTGCATATGCGTCGAGTTTACGGTTCTGTTCAAGTTGAAAATTATTTATATATATGTCAAGTTCCGTGTTCCAATAGGGTTTGATATGGCGCCTATTGGTTTTTTTGGGTATGGCTGTTACAGCGGCAGAGTTTAAGAGTTCAACAATGTCAGCGTAAAATAAATCAATATGATTTTTGGAAGCAATTTCACGGGTAGCAAGCTCGCTGCATTTCACATCCAGAAGGTCTTTATACACGACAAGGTTTATCTTGTCCCAAGCATACACTCTGTTCTGTTGTGTCGGCGTTTCCACATTGGAACACTCCGGCAATGTTACGGTGCATGTGATTGGTAGGTGGTTTGATGTATTCATAGCATGGTCAGATAAACTATATTAACCGTCGTACAAGTTTATCTGCCCAGCACCAATCACGGAGATGACTACTTCAGTGACTGTCTGGATTCACTAGATGTATTCTGTGCAACCTACTCAACAGAAGGTTCTGTTGTACTAATGGGAGACTTCAATGCCCACCTCCCCAAGGGTTATTTAAACAATATCACAACTTCTCTTAACGATAGATCTGCCCGATTCGTTAGATTTCTCGACGAATGTGAACTTGTTTCTACAACAGCGAGTGGTGCGTGTGGGGGTAGTGAATACTCGTTCGTGCCGTATTTTCAACTTAATCAGCCATCACTCATTGACCATATACTCGTATTCTCTCGTGACAAAGACCTTATATCTGACTATTCTATTTTATCTGACCTCTATCAAGATGCAACTAATCTGATATCATTAGTATCGACGGGTGGATGGAATGCTAGTATGTCTGGTTGTGATGTTTACATAGCTAATCCTCTTTGTTTCGATGTGCCCTTCTGATGAAGAAACCTTTCTACAATTGCATTGTTATGTTGTTGGTTTATTGTTATATGATTAACCCAAGTATAGCGACGATAATTATCACTAACTATATAACTGCTTTCCTGTCGATATAAAAGGTTGCTAAAGCAGCGACAGTCGAAATAGTAAAAATAAATGTTGGAAACTGATAGCATTTGGCAACTCATAACAGCATTTGGCAAAAATTATTCTCATTTGGCAAAAGTAAATTTCGGGCCAGCGTACCGTATGGGCTTATATGTGTATTTGAAATAAGTTCAATGTGAATTTATTTTCAGGAGAACATGCCGTTTAATTCATATGCAACCCGTCCACATGGTCCTCATTAAATGTCTTTATCTCCTCCATTAGCCTGTCTGTTTGTAGACCCGAAGACTCCGGTTCTTGATATAACATGGTGTCTTCGGACGGTGAGGGAAGTGTCCCCCTCCTAAATATGCATGTGGGGAGTCTGTGTGAGTGGCGCTTCCAACTGCACGTCCAACTGATCATGATTTGGGGCAGCGGGCTGGATCTCGCTTTCTGAGTCGGTGGCGCTGATGCCGGTTGGTGAGTGGTGACTCTGTCCGTGGCTGAGTGCGAAGAGGGATCTGGGCACCTCACGAAGCGCCCGTTTCCACCTGACCATCTCGCTTCATCCCTGCGTCGATGTGAATTGTCTTCCTCCTCTTCTTTCCGTTCGTATAGCTGTATCATGTGTGTTAGTCTCATGGTCTTGAATAGGTATCGGTATGTATCTGTCCACCCTTTCAACTGAGCGTCATCATATCACCCTTCACTGTTTCTAACGGCAACAACTGTTGTCAGCGTGGGCTTTCCAAGTTAAACCACTTCTTGGACCCAGTGGTGTTTATCACATCCTAAAATTGGTTAACCTTGGTGGTATATATTTGGTCGTGTCTTTTACCATGAGTGTATGTTGGGCTTACATTCAATCTGACACCGGAATCCTACCCATTGACATGTCTATACAACACGTGCTTATCTAAGCTAAACTACCAGAAGTTGTAGGGGGTTGGGACTGTGGAAATATCAAAATAAAATCGAATCTAAATCTAATCTAATCTAGCCACTGGTTGCGACTCGATAATCCACAAATATATGCACCCCCCCGGTCGTGGATAGTGGAGAAACTTGCTCAAAACATGGCGGTAACTTAATTAATTTTGTGTCAAAATTGCAATTACACATCGTCATTCTATCCTATAAATCAAATATAGTGACTAGTAAAATCACTGTCGTTTGTTTATCGACATCGAGTTTTTACATATCGTACCAAATATGATATCATTATTTACTGACTATTTGTTCTCGGGCGAATGGCGGACTGTATATTTACATTTTTGAGTAAATTGTTTTGTATTGAAATCAAGAACAAGGTCAATAAACCATAACTGGTAACACCTATAATATACATAATTTTACATAAATGTCACAAACAGATAATGCATTAAAGATATTTAAGTTGTTGTTTTCGTTGGGGGGGGGGGGTGTCATATAAGGATATAATAGAGTGGTGTAGAAGATGGGGTAGAGAGACATGTGGAAAGATAGATGAGTGAAGTGAGTTGGGTTGAAATATGTAAGCACCATTTTAAGGTTCGTTAGGTCTACCATATAGTCTGCTGTGATATTGCTGTTTCATATGTTGCTATCACCAGTTAAAGTATACTATGTTTGGATAGGTCATATGACATTTGAGACTGCTAGATAATTCCGTTATCATCACAGTTCAGTGGATATGAGGTTTTATTTTGCATCATAATATAAAACAATGAGTTTATACCATATGTATGTGAGAGATCGCAATTCTTATTATTAAATACTAAATAAAAGTGTTCCTTTTATGATGACTTTCATTCATTTAGTCGCGCTATATATAGACAATAAAAGTTTAATGCTACATTCTTCAAATGGGTGTAGTTGCTCGTTGTGCTGATTCAAAACATTTCAGTTTAAAGTAGTGGAATAGCCACATAATACATTAATTTAGGTACACAGTATATCGAACATTGATTTAGGTACACAGTATATCGAAACATTGATTTAGGTACACAGTATATCGAAACATTGATTTAGGTACACAGGAGCTAATATCCACCATTTTACTTCAACTCGAAACCCCTTGATTCCCGACGATGTGACGTTTTCTGGCGCCACTGACATGACTGGGGGGGGGGTCTCCGATTTTTTGCTGGAATTTCTGACTGAACCCCATTGAACTAACGTCATGTGCATCAACCAAGGAAAACACCAGCTGAACTTAACTTGTGTACATATGTGTTTGATAACTGTTTTTTTTTATTTTTATCTTAACCCAAAAAAAAAACAAATACAAAAACATACTAATGCAAATACTACTCGTTCCCGATCTTTCCCCATTTTACCCCCTTTTCATGTTATTTGTAGCTTGTTACCCGTTCGCCATTTTACCCCCTTTTTTCGCTGTTAGCATATTACCACCCCCAATTTACCAGTAACTTTAAAATATTTTTTCGATTTGCAATTTTATGCGCTTTTGTATTTCTTAGTAACGTCTCACTTATAGTTCTACATTTTTGTTGATGTCCATAATTAATGTCTTATATTTGAGATTGTATTTTATGTTTAACATGTCAAGCGTTTTAGAGCACTTCGGTGGATTTTACACGTATTTTTCAGTTAGGTTCTTAGCATATAATTTTTATCCATTCGCTATTTACTATTATTTTAAGATGTGTGCCATGTTTGTATTTGTATAATGCTCTCTAAATGTATCTATAATAATAATAATAATAACCGAAGCAGACTGAACGTCCTGGAAATTACATTTTCACAGCCCTTGAATTTAAATTTTTCATTTTAGCTTTCCATCTGCTGGAAAACGAGCTATACTACACGTCATTCGGTATTGTGGCGCTGCCTCGATAGTATCGCTGATGAACTGATGTGTATATTTTTATCATGTGTCAGATTATTTGCGGTTCTACTTACTAAGCGTTCAACCCATGCATTGACAGAAACATCATCTCGCGCCCATATGGACGAGCAAAGTGAAACGCTTCAAATTAGAGACCATGCTATGTGGTATGATAAACTTTACACATTAACTGTATATATGGTCATGCATATCCACATTCTTCTCCCAAAAATGGAGGTTTGCAATAAATAATAATAATAAGGAACAATTCAACATAGTTCACAAACAACGAATTTCCCATTGAATACTGCTTGGAAAATGAAACTATCAAGACATTTTTAGGCTATAATTGTTGTTGGGATTAATTTTCCCGGTATTCTTAAAGACATATTGTGGACTTGTTCATGTGCATAAAATTGATAAGTTAGTACTCATGTGCTATGCCAACCTGGGGAATGTAGTATTCTATTATCATCGCCGAAAATTTCCAAGAAATCTACCATACCACTCTATAGAATTAAGCTGGACTAATCTCAATTGTAAATATTTACATCTCGATTCGGGACGCAACTATCGGCGATAAACTCAAACAAATGATTTCGCCATCGAGATTTATTGAATTTAATTAATAAATAAGAATGACGATGTGTGTGGTCAATTTTGATTAATATTCGTAAAAAAGAAGTACTTTGAGGAAGATTATTCCCAATTTCTATTTGATCACCATACCGGAGTGTTTCTCATCACTTTAAACCATCTGGTTCTTTAATGTGCACACATTGTTACACGCGGGAAGGCCACTGTATCGACTCTCGATATGACGGTGTGCATATATAGCCACAGGCTAGGACACTGGGGAAAATACTAATATACCCATATGGACTATACTAGTGACAAGGTTCAAAAGATATATTTTGGCTAAAACCACACCAACTATCAAAACCCTAATGGAATCTAGAAATCAATTATTTCAGCGAAAATATCATTCAGTGTGTCTTATTGGCAATAAAATTCCCTTTTATTTGACATATAACTCGGCGAAATTGAACGAATCGAAGTCGAGATATCGTATTGGAAACTACCGAAATCTGCGGGGAAAAAATCGGGTCGTCATCTTCCCTGTCCGCTCAGATGCCTTTGACATATAGTTATAAAATAAATATTTTTGAGCAATAATTTGTCGCGAAGGTATACTAAAATGCGATGACATCATCTGTAAATGCTCATGGTGTTCCGCCATTCATTCCGAATCATTGCCAATAACACACCGGAGGATATTTGTGCTGAAATGATAGATTTCTAGAGTTTATTAGGGTTTGGGATAGTTGGTATGGTTTTAGCCAAAATCGATCTTTCGAACCTTGCCACTGGTATAGTCTATATTGGTATTTAAGTATTTTCCCCAGGAGCCTGGTATAGTCTATATTGATATTTAAGTATTTTCCCCAGGGACCTGTGTATATAGCATCCCTGGATATGACACTGTGAGAGGAGCGGAGGTACGAAATTTATCCAGTACGTTTTACGATGATTGGTTCTGAGATTATTTTGCTCTTTTTTTCGGAGCATTGGTCATGGCATCGACGGTTAGTATGATTGTGGTGGTCATTCTGACACAAAGTCCGACTGATACCATGCCATACCTCCTAATGTGTGATGGTTCATCCTGCTAAAAGTTGCTAGTGCAAACTGATGCTGTTAAGCAAATGTACCGTAATTTTTCTGAAGTTGTCAATTTCTCGGTGTTTGGATAAACTGAAAATATTCAGGAAAAGCCATTATGTGTATCAAACATTCAAAAACATATGTATTGCGAGATATTATAATATTGTTTGCATTAGTTGTTGCAAAGAGAACATAATCAAAACAGCTATATTAGTTGGGGAGCCCGCATATGTTCTATTTACACTTTTGCGTACAAAAGTTTTGAACCCCAAAAGTTGGTACCAATAATGGAACATTCTGAAAAACCGATTTCTTAAGTTGCTCATTCCTGGGGTTTAGGGGCCGCTGAACCCCAAAAAGTGCAAAAAATCACTTCTATTTACACTTCGTGTACATCGATGAATTTTGGTTTGATGATACTCCTAAGTGTACTGATTAAGAAAACACAACTTAAGAAAGGGATTTTCCTGGGGTTTTCAGATAAGAAAGGGGGTCCCATGCTGAACCCCAAAACGTGATTTTTCACTTTTTTTTACACTTTCGCGTACATCCATAATTTTTGGTCTCAAAGTACTTTGATATATACTAATTATAAAAACACAACGTAAGAAGCAACTTTTCCTGGGGTTTTAAGATAAGAAGGGGGTCATCGGGTCACCCATCAAAACGTAAAAAATTCACTTTTATTTACATGATTGCATTCGTCCAACGTGTGTGTGTGTGCGTACACCCCTGGAACGTTGCACTATTACAACCAATGCAACCCTTAATCGATACGATCAACTTAAGAAATAAATATTCATGTCGTTTTCTGATAAGAACGAGACTTCTTACCCCCCCCCCCCACAACCCGATCCATTTTCTAGAACTATAAGTGAGCCAGTTTTATGAAAATTATAGCGGGAAAATCTTGTAAAAGGTATACAAATGTATATATTTTCGTGAAGCTAAGACATAATGACACTTTTTTGGGCCAAAATTGAAACTCACCATTCAAGATGGCCACCAAAATGGCCGCCGGAAGTTGAAAATATGACATTTTTTCACAAATATCTTCTAGATCAATTCATGCTGTTTGGAACTGGTTGAGTAATGCAACTTTATTTTCTGTTTTGTATATTAACTGATCATTGGAGCAATTAAATATGCAATTATTGGGGTCCTAACCACTTCCGATCCCTCAAAAGTTCGACTTTACAGAACGCAGTACAAGTTTTTTTTTTAAATCACAATTGGGATTCTAGTCATATTTCAACAAGAAAAGAACATTGTAATGTAAGTGAGGCATATCATTACCTATGAATATTCCAAATGTCTGGAACCATAAATCTTACCTTGGCTCAAAATGGCTGCGAAAATGGAAATATGGAAAATGGTGAATATTGCCCAGGGTGTCCTGCAATCGCTTACAAGTTGTGGTTGATGTACACAATTGGCAAATCTGTTTTCTATACATTGCATACTAACATGTCTGATGCACCATGGATCATTTTTACTATTGTCACCACTAACATCACCAGAAATATTGGATTTTTCTCTCACAAACTTGACATAAATATCGGCAAAAAATAACTTTTCAGGGTTCGACCATTTGTTCAAGTAAAATGTAACTATCGTTGGATTGAATGGATGTGTTTATTGTTTATGGTCTATCTTAAATGTGTCACACTACGGTGTTTATAGACTAAATTGCTCAAGATGGCTTCCAAAATGGCAACCAAATTTGTAAAATGTTAAAAGTTAACATATCCCGAACATTATTCTCTGCGTTATCCGCAAAAAGTGGCAAATTGTGACTCACTTGGTTATTGTACGTGTTAGTTACAATGTAATTAACTGACAACTACGTTTTATTATGTTTGTCCCAGTTCCGTATGGGGCATGACAAATTCATTTTAAAGTTGCAGTATTGAATTTTGCGGAGAACCTCTTTTGTGATTCTGGCCATATTATTGAAAGGAAATGGACAGAACTTTGAGATGGAACTGAGATGAACCATAATATGTGGGTATTCTGGCCCATTATTATAAACATTTATCAACAGGATACAGAGTGGAAGCCAAGATGGCAGCCAGGGAGTTACTCTATGATCATATATGATGATAATAGGTATACAGTTAGTTATTGTATGGTCATGAATGATGTGTGGGTATAAAGGGAGTGCCCTGTTGGTAATGGTGGGACGTATATTTATATATGTTGTGGATGTGTTATCATTTGTGGTGTATGGGGAGTAGATTTATTATCATGGATGGCGTGTATGAGTGTTGCAAGTATGGAACTTATGAGTGGTCGTATGTGCGGATATTGGTATATCTGGAAGGGCTCACCATTGGTGATGTGCATATGTATACCTGGATTGACACTATGGTCATGGTATGGCGAATAGGTATACATGTAGTGGCTGTATGGTCCATGGTGGGGTGAATATGTATACAATGAGTGACTGTATGATCATGAATGTAGTGAATATGTATATATATAGTGACCATATGGTCATGTGTCTGGTGTAGTTGTATACCTGGTGTTCATGCATGGTGACTCGTGGCTGTATCGTCATTTGTGGTATGTACGGGTATAACCAAGTATGGCTGTATGATCAGGTGTACTAGTACATGTACGTGTATAAAGTGGGTGACTATGTTGTCAGTTGTGTGGTGTTTATGTACATATGGAGTGACTGGGGTAATGGGTGGGTTGTACATGTGTACCTTGGGTGGCTATCGCTTTCCACAATAACTCAAGGATATGTTAATCAACAGAGAGGTCATGACATATCGTGGAAAGCGATAGCCACCCATTATCACACAGTCCTTACATATATACATAAACACCACAGACATAACAATATAGTGACCCACAGTACACATGTACACCTGACCCATGACCACGGATGGCAATACAGCCACGCGTCACAATGCAGGCACGCCGGGTATACTCCTAAACATGACCCATAACCATATAGTCACTCCTTGTGTACCCATTCATCTCACCATTGGCTCTAAGGTCATCCCCTGTATACATATTCTCCAAACGCATGGTCAAATAGACAATCAATATATACATCAAAACCACAACAATGACAATAAAGTCACTCCGGTATACAGATGCACATCACCAATGGCCATGTATAGCCACTCTCTTCATACACATACCCTTACCCATGTTACCTGGTATACTCCTTCACCTGACCTACGGCCACATTCATACACGATCATGGTCAATCCTTGTATACATATTCACCTCAACATTGGCCATGTCAATCCCTGTATCCATATTTGTCACACCATAGCTGAATAACCACTCAAGATATACTAATACACCCCAGCCATGTCAGTATAGTCACTCCATGTATGCATATGCACCTCATCCATGGCCATATAGCCACTCGCTATATACACATATCCCTCGCCCATGACAATAAAGTAACACGTATGTGTACTGGTATAACCTACACATGACGATACCGACACGAGTCACCAAACAGGGACACCGTGTACATGTATACCATACGCCCCCTGTATAGATGTTCATTACATTTATGGTCATACAGTCACTACTTGTATACCTACATGTACTCATCTCACCATTAACCATACAGTCACTACATTTCGACACACATAGTAATATAACCACTCGATATACACATGCAGCCCACTATATACCATATATTCTCTCCAGGTATACATGTAAACCTCACTAATGGCTATTCAGCCCTTCCAGATATACAAAATACCCGCACATACGACCACTCAAACAATCCATACTTGCACATACACCTCACACATGGTAATTCAGCAATTCACTGTATAATCATACACACCATCCATGATAATACAGCTATTACAGCCCTATACACCCACCAATGATAATACATCCACGAGATATATAAATATACATCCACCCGTTACCACAAGGACACTCCCTATGTACCCACACGCTCGATAATGTCCACTCAGCTTACTCCAGGTATTCATATTCAATCGTGACCGTACAGTCATTCCATGTATACCTATACACATTACCCGTAACCATAAAATCACTACCTATTTATTCACACACCCCACCCATGATCACACAGACAACACCTGTACATCCCACCCATGACATTACAGTCACTCCATATGTACATAATCAACACATAGATGACCATGTAGCTATATCTATACACCACACCAATGACCATACAGGCACACCGGGTGCACCCGTACTGGATATACATAATCATACACCATACAGTCACTCCATGCATACCGATTCACCTCACACCTGACCATGACCTCTCCCTGCATACATAGATGCATCTTACCATGGACAACCCACTCATAACCATATAGTCACTCATTGTATACCTACTCACATCAGTCATGACATACAATAACTCCCTGTATACCTATTCACCTCACATATGATCACAGAGTAACTCCCTGGCTACGATCTTGGCATCCACACTGTATCATGTTGACATTTGTTTTATCATAATGGACCAGAATAGCCAAAGATTATGGTCCATCTCAGTTCTGTCTCAAATTTCTGCCCATTTCCTTTCAATAAATATGGCCAAAATCACAAAAGAGGTTCTCAGCAAATTTACATACTTTAAAATGAATTTGTCATGCCACATACGGAACTGGGACAACTGAAAATAGAACATCTAGTTGTCAGTTAATAAACTAACACGTATATTAACCAAGTGAGTCACAATTTGCTACCTCTTCGGATAATGCAGATAATGTTCGAGATATATGTAAAAAATTAGCATTTTACAAATTTGGTTGCCATTTTGGAAGCCATCTTGAGCAATTTGGTCTATAAACACCGTAGTGTGACACATTTAAGATAGACCAAAACAATAAACACCTTTGAATCCAAAGATAGTTATATTTTACCTGAAAAAAATGGTCCAAACCTGAAAACTGAATTTTTGCCAATATTTATGTCAAGTTTTTTAGAAAAAAGTCCAATATATTTTACGATGTCAGTGGTGAAAATAGTAACAATTAACAACGGTGCATCAGACATGTTAGTATTCAATGAATAGAATGCAGAATATCCAATTTTATACATCAACACAACTTGTAGGCGATTGCAGGACACGCTGGTGTAATATTTACCATTTTCCATATTTTGGCGGCCATATTGGCAGCCATTTTGAGCCAAAGTACGAATTTTGGTTCCAGTGATTTGGAATATTTATAGGTAATGATATGCCTCACTTACATTACAAAGTTATGTTCATTTCTTGTTGAAATATGACTAGAATTCCAATTGTGATTTTTTGTGAAATTTTATACTGCATTCTATACAATCGAATTTTTGAGGGATCGGAAGGTGTTAGGACCCCAGTAATTGCATATTTAATTGCTCCAATGATCAGTTAATATACAAAACAGAATAAAATTGCATTACTCAACCAGTTCCAAACAGCATGAATTGATCTAGAAGATATTTGTGAAAAAATGTCATATTTTCAACTTCCGGCGGCCATTTTGGCGGCCATCTTGGATGGTGAGTTCCAAGTTTGGCCCAAAAAAGGGTCATTGTGTCTTAGCTTCACGAAAATATATACATTTGTATACCTTTTACTAGATTTTCCAGCTATAATTTTCATAAAACTGGCTCACTTATGGATCGGGTTGTGGTGGTGGGGGGGGGGGGGGGTAACAAGTCTCGTTCTTATCAGAAAAACCACTTGAATATATATTTCTTAAGTTGATTGTATCAATTTAGGGATGTATTGGTTGTAATAGTGCAACGTTCCAGGGGTGTACGCACATACACACACGTTGGACGAATGCAATCATGTACGAAATAAAAGTGATTTTTACGTTTTGAGGGGTGACCTGATGACCCCCTTCTTATCTTAAAACCACAGGAAAAGTTGCTTCTTAAGTTGTGTTTTTATAATTAGTATCTATCAAAGTACTTTGAGACCAAAAAATATGGATGTACGCGAAAGTGTAAAAAAAAGTGAAAAATCACGTTTTGGGGTTCAGCATGGGACCCCCTTTCTTATCTGAAAACCCCAGGAGAATCCTTTTCTTAAGTTGTGTTTTCTTAATCAGTACACTTAGGAGTATCATCAAACCAAAATTCATCGATGTACGCGGAAGTGTAAATAGAAGTGATTTTTTGCACTTTTTTTGGTTCAGCGGCCCCTAAACCCCAGGAATGCGCAACTTAAGAAATCGGTTTTTCAGAATGTTCCATTATTGGTACCAACTTTAGGGGGTCAAACCTTTTGTACGCAAAAGTGTAAATAGAACATATGCGGGCTCCCTAACGTATATACGTCGTTCTGTAAACATCAACGCAACCATTATTACATTTTTCAAATATATATATATACTAGAAGGTGACCCGACTTCGTCCGGGCTTTGACCTTGAATTGTCTATTTTGAAGGCCAAGGTCAAGTGGGGTCACAATTTGACCCGTCCAAAACACTGCCCGAACAAAAGTACCCGACAAAAGTACCCGTCGAAATCCATCCGGTTTTACCCGATTTGACCTTGTAGAAGGTGACCCGACTTCGTCCGGGCTTTGACCTTGAATTGACCATTTTGAAGGTCAAGGTCAGGTGGGGTCAAACACCAACACCCCAAAAATGGTGGAAATCGGCCCAGCGGATACCTGGAAATCGGCCCAGCGGATACCGAGATACCCTATGCATCAAATTTCGTCCGTAAAAATCCGCCAGTTCAACCCGATTTGATTTCCACTCAACTATATAAACGCGCCTCATATACACGTACGCTCATTAATTATCAAGTTTCAACGTAAAGATAAATTACCATCGGTGCCCGAGATATCGCCAAGACGTCTGAAACAGTCAAATGCATCGGCCGGTTAAGCGTTAACGTGATATAACGTTATGACCTCTAACGACGTCATAGAAGTTACGCATTGTTTTTATCCTGATGGAAGATAGTACCACTTCTTCTTGATAATTGAGGCAGATAACTAAAACGGATACATACGCATTATCTATCGTTGGAAAGAGGAAACACGAAAGATTCTCACAGTGTCATTATTATGACTGGCATTTTATTATTCGCGCTGTTTCGAATCGATTTGTAAGCACCGAACTCAAATGAAAGTCCCGTAACACAGCGTAAAAACAGATTTGACCTCGGCACGTGAAAAGTTGACCTCGGATCTGAAAATCAATAGGCCTATGTTACTCCTGACCCGAAAATACCCCCACATACCAAGTTTCATCGAAATCGGGTCGGCCGTTTTCGAGTTCATCGATTACACACACACAAACAAACAAACAAACAAACAGATCTTCCAAAATATATAATAGATGTTCTTGAATGTTTCATACAGACACTGGCTTTTTCTCAAATCGCTCGGATAAGCCAAACACCGCGGAAATGACAACTTTTGAAAACACAACGGTACTTACGTAATGACATCCGTTTGCCCTACAATTCATCGGGAACAACCAACATCATATAGGGACTAGCAGGACCACTTGGTTATAGGGGTAGCATAGTTGTAGCGCAGTGGTCGGCTCACGGTCCATATGAGATATCTAATCCGTCGGGAACTACTCGCGAATGAGTAATTAGTAAATCAATGGTTACGTCAAAGACAAAGACATTCGTATGGTTTTGTATTTTTTATTTTATGTTCAGCTGTTCGTCCTGTTCTAAAGCCCATTACTGCGCTATATTTCATGTCCGGGACGTGACAGCACTGAAAAATAAATAAAATTACGACTACATTATGGCGTGTTCACATTAAACGTCAGAAAATAGCAGGTACGAATGTAACGTGACATTTTATTGCTGCATACATTATACCCGTGCTCATGTAAACTGATTACCGATGGATGATGTGGATTTATTCAGAATTAACAGAAAGTAGACAAACATTCAACTCTTGTCTAAAAACAACTAATTTCACGAAAGTGAATTTCATTCCTTATTCGAATTAGGTCAAACAAATTGTGTTGTAGGGTGTCCCCCAAGCCACTCTAAATATTCACCCCACACACCCCACCCGGATACAAAATGACCGACGTCCATGCAGATGATTTCAAATAGTGAATCCATGCCATTGATCGGCACCTTGACCGATTTAGGTCAAACAAAGGGTGTCAAATCGGATGTAATAGACAACCAGACAAAAGACTTTTTGTTTCAATCGGTCCCGTAAAAGGTGGAAATCGGTTAACCGATTTATTCGTGTGACAGAGATGTTTTGTACTTACAGTCGGCATGCTACATTGCACGCTGGCGTGACGAGTTGGGCGAACGCAGCAATTGACTTGGCAATTTGCGGACAGACAGCGTTACAAGTAGATTCGTCGGAACCATGGTGAAAGCTAACCCTCAGCTTATCCACTAACGTCATCATATCGGTGACTGTGAGAGAAAGAAACCTCGTTAGTCATTTTAACGGAGATGACTTGTTTGAACCTCCAAATTAAAGGGTACTCAATCCGATCAGATGCTGCTAAATTACTATTTCTTTGGTTTCGGGGGGGGGGGTAAACATATTTGATTCGAGTCGATGAACCCACCCATCAAAGCTCAGAGTGATCAGATATAGATTATTGTAGTTTGTAATTTCTCGAGATGTGTAATAATATGTGGCCCAGAAACACGTGGTCAAACGGAGGGTCTCGGACAAAATTTCGGATGAAGGTGTATCACTCTAAAATCAAGTGGCAATAAGGTCCAATTTCTTGACACTTTAGTGATGATACGGCTATAATCTCAACTGCAAGCTGGGAACTCATTCCATGCTTTAATATCTTGCCATTCTGCTTACATTCCTCTACAAATACCAATTATCTCATTGCAAGTCGAGCTTATTCTGATAAATCGCGCGTTTTTTCATTACTAACGCCGAGGGTTATTCGGTACATGATGAGTTTTTCCTTGACACACTCAGAGAAATCGTTCGGAGTGAGGCGACATACTGGTGGACGGATTCACGACTCTGTTGGTTGCGCCCACTGAAGCATAAGTGCTAAAAACAATCCTTCGTAACACCCACAAAGTGTTGCTAAAACTTTTGAATTATTTATTTTCCTTTCCGCGATGAACTTGCCGTTAGTTGTGGGGTTTTTTTTTATCAATAAGGTTTATTTGTGCATAAGTGTCATATCAATAACAGAGCACTGGGTCCGGTCAACAGGAACACCTATATAAGACCAGACCCAAACACCAATAGTCAAAATCCAATACACGTGCAACAGTGAAATAGGAAACACAAAATAAAACAATATAATAATTCATTGCTCAGCAGAAAATGAGGGCGGCTTCTGGTGAGGATCAGACAATTAAATACTATAAGGAAGTACTTGAGGGACACACAGGGCTGTGGTGTAGAGGGATGTCAACAATACATGTACTTGTTCAATCAGGTTTAATTGTATTATATTAAGGATTTTGAATTAAACCGCTTGGTAGGTTCGAAGTATAGATGGACAGTATTAAAGATAAGATTATTTGTTGCATCACTGTCAGAATTGTTTCCATAATTAGTTGTGGTTTAGTGGAGAGCGCGTAGTTGTTCTAAAACAATGAGACAACTAGTGAAAAATGACATTCATCTTGGACACACCGGAATTGACTACACTCTCTGCGTATAGGGCACGAAACTGTTGGCCCGGGGTGAACTCTGAACTGAAATCGTGAATTCAAAATTGTGAAACATGTCATTGTTATGCACGGGCCCAATGTAAAGAACCACACATATCACATGACATACCTAACAGGCCGTGACAAAAAGTAGGAATCGATATCATATCATACCGAAACAAGGACTACTCGATAACAACTGATTATTATCGTTCCAATTTCTGGGTGATTGATTTTCTACCAATTATAGGCAAATTCCGTTAGCATCGCTATAGGCTACATGTGGATCTACAGACATTTTTACTTCTCGCGTAGTTACCTGTGGTATGGATATATTTTATGTGCTTGTTTTCGTTCATATTCTAGCACCATATCGTTTTCTACGACGAAATGCCCGCAAACCATGCCGTGCAAACTTGTCAGTGTATGGATGTATACCCTTAGAAAGCGCATAAAATATTGAATACGAAAATGTCCGATATGAAGATATAGGTCACTCAGAATGATTTATTGTTTTATTGTTGAAGATTTTACAAAATGGACAAATATAATAATCCGAAACCAGATTTAATATTTCATTTTAATACCGGTTTGGAATTGATTGATATTTTGAACACAAACGATACATTGCATAATAATTTGATTATCAATAAATTTTTGGGCCAACCATTGATTATTGAAGTTCCCGTGACAATTAATTTGGGTTTCGTAGATAGAAATTTAAATATATGTTATTAAATTTGAAAACACAATCGTTGCTTTTGAAACAATGGCTATTGACTTTATGTTTGGCATATATTGATTTGTTTAGACTTATGAGTGCAAAATACACTCGTGTGCTGTATGAACGATGCAAACAACATGGTAGTTATAATACAAATGAACTAAAGGTACTCAATCCGATCAGACGCTCCTAAATTACTATTTCTTTTGCTTCGGGGGTAAACAATATTTGATTCGAGTTGAGGAACCCACCAATCAAAGCTCAGCGTTTGAAGTTTGCTGTTTCTATTTTTTGTGGACCAAAACTTGTCAAGAACCACGTGCTCAAACAGACAAATTGCGGTTGTAAGATGGATAACTCTAAAATTAAGTGGTTATTATTGTTAATGGTAACCACTTGATTTTCGAGTTATCCATCTTACAACTCGAATCAAATATTGTTTACCCCCGAAGCCAAAGAAATGGTAATTTAGGAGCGTCTGATCGGATTGAGTACCTTTACTGACTCGAGCCATAAATTCATTTTCATTTAATAACAATGTTGTTTTACATCGTTCATAAAGTAAATGAGTGTATTTCGCACTCATCCATGGCTCAAATTCTTTCATGTGTTGCATATACGCATGTAATCTTTTGAATATAATAGGAGATGGTCCCATAAATGGCCGAATTTAGTGTACATCCCCCTTTAACGGCCGCGCATACCCCTTGTTACATGTATAGGTAAAATCAAGCAGATTAAAGGTACTCAATCCGATCAGTCGGTCCCCATATTATCAAGTTACAACAACAACATTTCTTCAAAATACGCGTTAGTTAACAGTATCGATTAGTTATAACAAAATAATGCTAACCGCTGTTAACTATGGTATAAAATTTCACACGTTGTTCAACGAAATATGGCATGAGAATGACGAAATTTTGCCGTATTACCACTTGATTTTAGAGTTATCTTCATCCGCAAAATTGTCAGAGACCGTGTGTTTGGCGTCTTTTTTCTGGGTCACAAATATGTACACATTTCGAGAAATAAAAAAATTCAAAAATCGATGTCTGATCACTCTGGTCTCTGGTGAGTGGGTTCTTCGACTCGAAGCAAATATTTTTTACACCCGAAGTCAAAGAAATCGTAATTTGGGAGCTTTAATTCGGATTATACATCTTTAACTTACAGTGGTGTTTTATATAGGTGGCTGCGTCGATATCTCCATTCACTAGATCAGTTCCCGCAAGTTTAATGGCGTCTTCTATTTGCGTCAGTGTGAGACCATCATGAAGATGATCGAATTGGCCGACACAAGGACCCGGATCACAAGGTATATGTATGACAGGCTCACATGGACCCGGATCGCAGTGTGACTGTTGGTGCAGTATATGGTTGATTTGATCGAAGATATTCCGTCTGTCTATCACCATACACATAGCCAGTGGGGCAAACGCCAGAAACAGTGCAAAGTTCATAGCAGCATTATCTGTAATGATGTTAATATTTATACCATGACCACGTACTCTGCGATAGTATTAACGGTCATTGTGAACAAAAAAGTTGTTAAAGTGATGTGAAACACTCCGGTAGGGTGATAAAATATAATAGAGAATAATCTTGTTCAAAGTAGTAATGTTTACAAATATTATATCCAAATTGACAACACACACCATCATTCTTTTACATTTATTCAATGCAGTGACTCTCGATCGTGAAATCATTTTCGTTAGTTTATCGCCGATAGATGCGTCCCGAATCGAGTAGTAAATATCTACAATTGAGCGTACAAAATGTAGTTGAGACGATGTTTTCTGTGGAGTGGTACGGTAGATTTGCTTCATTTTTTCGGCGATGTTAGTAGAATACTACATTCATCCAGTTGACATAGCCTGGATACTAACTGATCATTTTCACGCACCCGAACAAGTACATAATATGTCTTTAACAGCCACTGTAGGTATAAAGGCACACTATGGGTATTTATAAACGTTTCTCATGCGATTTGAACGAAAATGTGATGTACCAACAATAGGGACTACACTGTCGAGTTACAGTAACACCGGTATTAATGATTCCGTGGCAAAATATAGTTCCAAGTTGACACTTTAACAAAACTTTAGTCATACTTTCACGAATCTGTGATAGTATGTGATGATATTATGTGACCAAAAAATGTAATCATAAATTTTAATAGCTTTTTATACACGTTCACAGTTCCCTCAGGTTCCATATCCCTTCGCCAAGTATACCAATGTACTGGGTTGCCGCTAAAACTCGTGGGTAAATCATCAATCCCAATCATGGTATTTAAACGATACCTGTATTATCAATTACAATATCAGACTTAGAGTAATGTCTGATGCTTTGGTCACTATGAGTACCGTCCAGTCGGAATCCGAAATGGACTCCACATTACCATAGGCGTATCTTCTATTCTAATAATTGAAAATCAGCTTGATTCATATGAAACGAGTACGAAGGTAATCTGGTCCTCATATACTTACATCTATATGCTTCCACGAATTGATACATGAAGGAGTATAGGTTGTACAAGTGTAGAATTTGTGTATATGAATTAGATAGACCGCACGTGGGTCTGTTTGGTATAGATAACCTCGGGTTAGACTGTTATATTCTTGGTATTTGACCACGTACATTCCAATCTCCACAACTTAAACATATTTAAAGCGATGTTTACGAAATCGTTCACCGCATAAATAAACTCAGTTCATTGCCACAATCGAACACATAGTTTTAACACATCTAGAATATAGCTTTGTATAAATAACTGCAAAATTTGAAAATTTTATATGACAGCCAAATTATCTTTATCCTTTGTTGTGTGGATATTCATATTATATAATTACATGGGATTAAATAACCGAAAGCAATTTGGGATCAGGCAACGCGCTCAAGTTGTTGTAGTTGAAGCCCTCTGTCTAATTAATTCTGAACATCCAGGAATAATGGATGCTGCATGAATATATCGGGTGTAGCTGAACCTACCTCAGTGGACTATACGATCCGTAGAATATATGTCACTCGTTGAATATCTGTTCCTTATCGCCGCATGTGTATGACTTTATCACACGGGCGCCGTGTCTGCCATGTATTTAGTGGATATGTGTCTATATATACAAAATGAAACATGAGTGTCCGAGATAATCGCGTGGAACGATTTCACGGAGTCAGGGACACAGGGTCCTCGGGGAAATTACCAGATATACCAATGTATATTATAACAGTGACAAGGTTCACAAGTCCGATTTTTGGAAAAACACACCATCTATCACATTCCTCATAGATTCTCAATATCTTTCTTCTCAGTCACAATATATTTCATTGTGTCGAATCGGCCGTGAAATTCCCTTTCTTTTGATATATAATTAGACAGTAGTAAACGAAAGGAAGTCGGGATATCGTATCGAAAACTAGCAAAACCTACACACGAAAAGCGGTCAGTTTCCCTGTCCGGTAATTAAGTAGTGATAAAACACGGTATACCATTTCAATTATTACGATCGCAGTTGCCGAACTTGCGAATTTCCCGTACGATATGTCGACGTCGCTTAAATTGACTTCGTCATTTCGGCCAATTTGGCCGGTTACTTCATGTGACTTTTTCATCTGACGTGTGTGTCGGATAATTGATCTGGAGGATTTATGTAAATGTTAGCCCAAACTACATTTCCAAGTAACGATGGTTTTGTTGTTTATTTTGAGGAATAATACCGCGTCAGATGAATTCAGCCCAAATATGTTAACAGTTGTCGTGTCAAACATTCGGCAGTAGGTTAGCGTTATTTAGTATTTGTGGATGTCCTTTAACATGGGGAAAATAGACTAACTGCGCTTGAACGAGCATGTGAATTTGTCGTTTTTAATGTACAGCAACTTGATAATCAATAACAGAGGCATTCTCTGTCAAATAAGGTCGCTCTATTTACGGTATTAATTGCGGAACTTTCTAATGTAAACTACGCGTAAACGGATACATACGGTAAATTCTAGAATGTGCCGGAATCGGCCTAATCGCCCCAGGGCCAACTCGCCCAGTCGACGTGTGTCAATTCGGTACCTACTATAACATGTACCCGAGTCCGATACGGAATAAAAGATGTATACGGGTGTTATATAGCGTTTGGTCCGTTGTTTCTCAATGAATATTATTGAAATTTGGTGTATATGTCCGGGCTGGGACATGGAATACAACAACGTTTGAATTGTTTTTAAATTTACAAATTTGTTGATTTTATTCAATTTGTTTTCGTTCTGAAAACACACTATAAAGTGTATATAATATAATAACGAACACGAGACATACATAATTTATAAACTGTTAACAAAAGATATCAAATTCAATACATGACAAAGATGACTCAGTGGTGTTTATAAAGTGAACATAAAAACATTGAGGTAAGAATCTTTTTAAGGAATGCAACTTTATTTAATGATAATAAACACATAAATTAAAATAACAAACATGAGACATACATGATTTATAAACTGTTAACAAAAGATATCAAACTCAATACATGACAAAGATGACTCAGTGAAGTTTATAAAGTGAACATAAAAATATTAAGGTAAGAATCTTTTTAAGCATTACTAAACCGTTTAGCACAGACCACAGTCCACTTCACTCATCCGATCATCACCAAACTTCATATTTATCTTCATATTGATCTATCAGATGAGAGCTCTCAAATATTTTTTTAATTTCATAGGAAAAAATGGTCGCCAGCGGCCATATTGCATTTACGTTATATTTTATCGCGTCATGTCGATATCTAGTATTACTTAGAAATTTCACCTTTCCAGATTCATAATTGCTCCATTGACTGTAACAGATGAAATTATTCCCCTCTTCGGATAGAGTGTCACTGAAACTTTATTTTGTCAGACTGTCTGTATAATCACTGATTATATATGGCAATAATCTGTAATAAGATGTAGCACTATTTTATTTTATATTTACATGCAGTGCTGTTTTTATACATCAATTCTAATCCCCCTAGATCATCATGTGATCGATCATACATCGCGCGAGGACCTGGTTGAATTAAGGGGGTTTTATGGATCACTTCTGTCCTCAAGCTAGATTATACTTATGACATTTAATGGCATGTTACTAACGTGGAGGGTTAGATATGCTTGAGAAACCACCACTCGTTAATTCACACCAAGTTCTCAGCTGTCATGTTCGGATATTAGAACCCATAGCCATGATATATGGTTTATTTTGTGTATACTAGTAATATAGTTATTTTCAGTACCTTTATATACCAGTACTGTGTATAACAATGCATATAAATTAATCCATGTATACATGTATATTGATTCAACGGATTCAGTGGTTTTGTCCATCAGTCTATCAAATTTGCGGGGAAAACATGGCCACAAGCAGTACACCCTGCTAAATTTCGAATTTGAATCAATTGGCGCACCCTGCAGCCAGCTTTTATTGGAGAACTTTTTCTTATGTGGATATTTTGGGTCACCGCTAGATGTGAGCCATATTTTGTTCTCAAACTGTCCTTGTGAAGACATCACTGCCAGCGGTGATCTTCAATTTTACTATTTTTATGGCTAAATAATTTGGTTGATCCTACAGACGAGACCCCTTGTCCGATCGTCATCAGATTCCACAATTATCTTCTGGATAACCAGGGTGAGAGTAATCTAATTTTCCCGAATTTCGTTAAAAAACATTACCACAGGCAGCAATTTGGTATCTTACTCTTTGATCCTCTTTTGCATGACTGAATTGTTTAGCAACTGTACAGACATATCCCTCATCTGGTTTTTATATACATGTATATATCTCTTCATGCGGATAGCCAGTATTACGTAGGTACTTCAACTTTCTGCATTCCTGTCATCATTTGAAATATAAAAATTTACCTGATACATGCACCCTTCAAAATTTGTTTCGTCGTATCTATTTTAATGACCCGTATGGTAATATTGATACAGATATATTTGTCAAACATTTCTTTGTACAATATACAGGTATTTAGTTTGTAACTAAATCTAGAAATATATAATAGTAGCTCGTGGACCCCACTTCGTCCGGGATGTTCCCCTCTGATTTTCGGAGAAATGCGCGATTTAACCTTGAATTGACTATTTTAAAGGTGAAGGTCATGTCGGGGTCACGATTTGACCCGTCCAAAACACTCCCCGGACAAAAGTCACGACAAAAGTACCCGTCGAAATCCGCCCGGCTTTATACCCGATTTGACCTTGAATTGACAATTTTGAATGTCAAGATCAGGTCAGGGTCATGATTTGACCCACCCGAAACACTCCTGGGACAAAAGTAACAGTAGGTATCAAATTTCGTTGAAATACTTCCGTTTTACCAGATTTGACCTTGAATTGATCTTTTTGAATGTCAAAGTCAGGTCGGGATCAAGATTTGACCCGTCCAAAATACTCCCTGGAAATAATTTCCCCTAGGTATCAAATTTCGTCAAATCTGTCCGGCAGTTTTCCCGGCCATAGCTAACAGACAAACAGACAGACAAATGTCCAAAATATATATTAAACTAGCTGATGTACTCGACTTCGTTCGGGCTAGTTAGGGATTTTTTTTGTGATCGCCTCCATCTGGACAGTACCCAGTATATACAGCGTCTGGCCAAACTATTGTTCAATTGGTCCAGAAACATGCCTATATCAGCACGTTTGAGAACATGGTCCCACGTGAAATTGGACCCGTCCATATTGCTCCCGGGATCGAAGTAGTCCTACACACAAATTTTTAGTCGGATCGGTCAAGGTCCAGAAACATGCCTATGAGCGAGGTCAAGTTGACACGTTAAATACCAAATTCGAGCAGTGTTAGAGTCTATAACACATACACACATGCATTCACGCATACACACATACATACATACATACAGACAGGTGTTTCAAAATGTATAATCGATAGCTACAACAATTCTATGGTAGATAGTTCACGGCCGACCTGATGCATGCATCTTAGTTTTCTTGTGTTATATATCAAACGAAACAAACATTTATGCCCTTTAACATAAACTGGGGCATATTTTGACTGAGTTGACAACCTAACGACCCGGTTTACTCCCAAATTTCCAGTAGATAGTGCACGTTTCCCGTACCATGTCTCGACTTCTCTTTATTTGATTCTATGGAATAATACACCAAAAGAAAGGACATTTCATGGTCAATAAGACATTGATATATTGAGACTGAGTTGAACGATTTTGAGAATCTATGAGAAATGTGAAAGATGGTGTGTTTTTTCCAAAAATCGGACTTGTTAACCTTGTCACTTGTATATTATATATTGGTTTCGCTGTTATTTTTCACCAGGGGCCTGTGGTCAGGAATTGCAGAATAAAGCCAGACGACGTTGGCATAGGTTCGAACCCTGGCGCAGGAACTTTGTTTTGACTGCGGCATATATAGCGCTAAAACTTTAGTCTGAACGCGGGGTTTGATGTAGTGTATTGTTTCACAATTTGATAAGCAAACAAATGTTCAAGAACATTTTATACAGCGAAAAATTAAATTGAAATGAGGCCAAGATACCCTTGGAGTTGGACAATATAATGTGAAGAGAATGAAGACGCAATCACCCGCAATCGGTAATTATATCAACTGAATTAGAATAATATTTGAAGGTATGGATGGCCTTCGTTATAGGTTACACTTTAGAAATAACAGTTACCAAATTATGAAAATACCTCAAGAATATAATAATAGTTTAGTATAATGATAGTATGAATGCGATATTATCCACAATACACACTTTGTATGTGCCGAACGTTTGTTTATATATAGATACAGCACGTACATATTGAGCAATAAGCAGAGTGATTTACGGTGACCCATTCAACATTAAATCTTGAGAGGCGAGCGAGCGCCATACTGGTATGTTGTAAACAACTTGGGTGATATTTCTAACCAAAGTTCCATAGTGTGGTCTCCGCGGAGTTGAATGTTTTGCTTATCGAATACTCTTGATGTACTGTTTGTTTACATAAAATGGCGTTTGTTTACATAACACAGAGTACTATCATGACACTATCATGCAATTTACGCGATATATATGATTTGAATAAGGTTGTCTATAATATAATATTATTTCTGTTTATCGCGGTTTCACCAAATTTGACTATTTTAACAGCAATACCCACGACCAACGCTTACCGTATCTTTAACATACGACCAACTACATGACATTAGAGTCCAGATCAACGGTACGCGTGCGCGGATAGAATAGTTTCGGTGCCATGGAGTCGAACATGGTGGTGCAGTATCTGGACTGAGATTGACTTGGCCGAAATATCATTGGCAGCGAGTTTAATGTTCACCTTTTGACGACCTTGAGATCCTGGCCATCAACCAAACATCGGACATGCTTTTCGTTAACGCTATTGTTGACTTAAATGTAAAGAACCGTAAAATGTGCACCCCCATCCACCCACCCTTCCGAAACGTTCAGGAACAGGCTGAAGAACCAGTAGTTGGTTCTTTGTGCTTCAAACACAGTTGTAGAACCAAAATTACCTACAATTACTGCTGTTTTGGTTCTTTAGAATTGAAGAACCAAAAGTGGACAGGCGCATTATTTACTACTAAACTTCAATCATCGTCGTCGTTTTCGTCGTCGTCATTATCATCGTCGTAATCGTAGTAAACGTAAGCATCTTCATCGCCATTGCAATCGTCATCGTCAACGTTGTCATCATCGCTGTCGTCGTCATAAGCATCATCATCATTATCATCATCATCATCATCATCACTGTCGTCGTAGTTATAATAATAGCCGTTGTCGTCATCATCGCTGTCGTCGTCGTAGTCATCAACATAATCGCTGTCGTCTTAGTCATCATTGCTGTCGTGTCGTCGAAGTCACCATCATCAACGCTGTCTAGGTCATCATCATCACCATCATCATCATCATCATCGTTGTCGTCGTAGTCATCATCATACTCATCAAGGTTGTCGTCGTAGTCATCATCATCATCATCGATGTTGTCGTCGTAGTCATCATAATCGCTTTTCGTTATCATCACTATCATTATCACTGTCGTCGTTGTCGTCATAATCATCGTCGTCGTCATCACAATCATCGTCGTCGTCGTCATCATAATCATCTAGGCTATTGGCAGCATCATCATAATTATTACCATCGTCGTCGTGTAGCAGCATAGTCAATATCATTATTATATTAGCCATCGATGTCAACCCCCTCATCATTATAATCATCATTGTCGTCGTCGTCGACTTCATCGACGCCATCTGTGTCAATTACGATCACCGGCATTATCATTGCATGAAGTTGTCGTATATATAGTTGTTTTGTGAATTAGATTATAAATGTTATAACCCGCTTGGGTATATGTACAATAAATACAGACCGCGGCGCTACGCGCCTTTGTCAATATTTGTTATACAGATACCCAAGCGGGTTATAACATATACTAATCTTTCTTTTTGCTAGTAACTCATGCCGTGAAAATTTGAAATCTCTTGACCTCTTTTTTTTCATATATTGCAAGAATCGTCTCCACCCTCCTAGCAAAATTCAAGTTCAACCCTGCAATATACTCGGTCCAGTTAGAGTCACAGGCCTGTAGGGAAAATTACTAAAATACCAATATTGACTATACCAGTGACAATGTGCAAATGTTCGATTTTGGTTAAAATCACATAAACTATCAAATCCCTAATAAATTCTATAAATCGATAATTGGAGCAAAAATATCCTCAAATATGTCTTATTGGCAATACAAGTCCCTTTCATTTGACATATAACTAGGCGAAATTGAACGAAGCGAAGTCGAGATATCGTATCGGAAACAACCGAATTATACCGAAGAAATCGAGTCGTCAATCTCCCTGTCCGCTCAGAGGCATTTGACCTTGTTATAAAATCAATATTTTTAACAATATTTTGTCGCGAACGTGTAATTAAACGCGATGACATCTTCTACTATATATTTTGAGACCGTATATGTGTATATCCTTTATAGAGTCGAACACGGCTCCACCTATCTAAGGGTAAAAATCCACGGGAATGGTCATCGGACCATTCGCGATCACTCCTTCACCCTTCAACTGCCACCGCAATGGGGATTGATCGCGTGATAATTGATGAGCGTTTGTATATGACGCGTCGCTATTAAATATCGCGTGTTTACAATATCAACACAACGTTGTCGCTCGAAATTTAGCATCGAATTTTTTTTATTTCTTCCATCTAAAATATAATTACGTGTTGGACTCTGTCATTTTAAGAATATATAAGTATTACACGCAGACACACCAAGTCTCAGCTTAAATTTGTTGTTTTAAATAAGAGTTGTATCGACATAAATCGATTTGAATGGGAAATCCTATTTTAATAAATTTTAGGGCCCTGCGAGTGTTTGCACCAGGGTCCATATTTGACAAATTCTACCTGATATCTTTTGCTTTTGGAAACTGGGGATATCTAATTTCGTACTTAGGGCTTCCAAGGGACGGGGAGATTTTCGTCGGGTCAGTTTGTCCGCCTGAACTGGGGATATATAATTTCGTACTTAGGGCTTCCAGGGGACGGGGGAGTTTTCGTCGGGTCAGTTTGTCCGCCTGAGGTGACATTGACCTTGAAACGGGTACCCACAAATGACCTTGGGCGATATCTCGGTCGTCAGCGGTGACATCGACGTGAAATTTGGTATGTATGGTCAACTCGGGACGGGTAATATTTGTGTTGGGTTATATGATATGCCTGTACGGGGTTACCTTGAAAAACAAAAATTAATGGATCGACCAAAGCCATGGGACCAATGCCGCCAGTGGCGGGCTATCGGGGCTAATCTGCTAGTAATCTATAAATGCTCATGTATGTTCCGCAAGTCATTCCGAAGCCATCCATACCTTTTTTATTTCATCCGATGTGTTTGTGCCCAATTTTTCAACTTTATTCTTGATTCTAAATATGGAACTTTTGAATATTCATGAATTTCATATATGGAATCGTGAATATTCAAGAGTTCCATATATGGAATGCACCTCCAGAACTTTGACCTGTAGCACTTAAACCGCTGAACGGGGGCTGCACATAGGTGAATCCAATGGCCGCGACTCAGTGATCTCGCTTATCCCCACCGAACATCAAACTACGATAAAACATCCGGAACCTAACGCAACCAGCATACAACATGTATTTAGGAGATAAATATACCCTGTTGAGTTGCACATTCTGGGATTCGAGCATGAAAACAGTTTTCATGCTCGAATCCCAGAATCTACAACGAAACATGGTACGTTTATCTCCATTGTAATTCAATCTAGCAAGGAATTTGCAAAAACACTGTATAAAAAGTATCATTTAGTCATTTTCATGACACGAATCGAGCCTTTCATTTCGCCGTTGTCACCGTGCACAAATCATTGGGTTTGTTCATTGCGTTACTCGGAACACTGCTCCGTAACCATTTCCTGCGGGGCTGGTTGGCTCGTTTCGCTACTCCGTTCTGCGCCGATGAAATTCTACATTGTCACTTTCAGATTTGATGCACGCTGAAGCGGCCGATGAACGGTATCTATAGACAACAACGTGCGGGTGTGCTCGTTTCGCTACTCGTTCTGCGCCGATGAAATTTGACCGTGCTATACATTCAGATTTGATGCACGCTGAAGTGGCCGATGTCGGTGAATCGAAAAGGAAAGTTAGCCGCTCTCGGCCAATCAGTATGCTTGTTTTTAGTGACAAATACTCAATTGAATTACAAATTGTAATAATCTGGGTGAGACAAAGATGACCAGTAAAACGTGCTGGGTTTTTAGAGGTTTTATTATATGAAGAAATCCATCTTTCCGTTCGTTTATCCGATGACTTTGATCGCACTGAAATAGATTCACATAGTAATAAGTAATAATAATAATGTAATGCATGAACAGTTTGCTCTCAAAACATTTAATGATATGTTATATCAATCTGATCATATATTGTCAATACCTCTAAATTGGTAATTTTGTTTTGGATGACATTGTGTTTTTGTCACCGCTTTGTTGCTACAATCATGTATGTCCTGATAGAACAAATTACTACATAATAATATAATAGCAATAATAGAACGCAGCAATTTCGAAGTTAATATTATTGTACTGTTATGACTTTTGATGGACTTTTGTGTTATAAATCTTGTTTTATTATAACTGCCAATTATATCGTCATTTTATTTGATAAATTATAAATTTCATATAAGTTTTATAACAGATATGACTAATTATGAAAGTTTACATTCAATGGATTATATCATGAAAAGGTATTGGCATATACCAATTCTATTTCCAGAGATAAATTGTTGGAAGTTAGAAACCCACTTGATACCATTGATGTCGGTCAGAATATATAGAGGATATATAAAGAGTCACACTTCTATACATTAAATCGAGTGCACTAAATTCTATTCGAGCCCAGCTTTAGCGAGGCTCGAATCGAATTTAGTGAAATCGGTTAATAAATTTCGTATAGAATTGCGACGAATTTGAGAATCATTTTTATCACATAATTCGGCCATAAAAGCAGTTTCATAATTATCGGTAATAGACACGTTTAATATCAGCGCGTGCGATGACGTCACGGCGTTCTTAAATAACTTGCGATCGCTGTAGTTTATGATTGTTGTTTTCGATGAATATTTCGCGTTGCTTCGGGTTTATTTGATCATGTGATAAAAGGTATATCACACTCGTCCTATTTTATACGTAATTTATCAACCTCGTCCTCTAAATTCTATTTGAGCCTCGGTAAACCTCGGCTCAAATCGAATTTAGTGAACTCGGTTGATAAATTCCGTATAAAATAGAAACTCATGTGAGATCCTCTATTTATCACATAATCACATTTTAGAAAGGAAAAACGACCTCGAAACGGCTGGGTTTCAACAAATTAATATGTATTTCCTTGTCACAACCAAAGAAGAAGTAAAGACATATTCAATACAACATTTAGTTCCATTTTAGATTTCTCTTTTCATGTTGACAAAATTGTTCAGCCACATTTATCACCCATGTTTATCTCACACTCAGCACTAAATAACCAAAAAAAACACATTTATCACCCATGTTTATCTCACACTCAGCACTAAATAACCAAAAAAAACACATTTATCACCCATGTTTATCTCACACTCAGCACTAAATAACCAAAAAAACAACATTTATCACCCATGTTTATCTCACACTCAGCACTAAATAACCAAAAAAACAACATTTATCACCCATGTTTATCTCACACTCAGCACTAAATAACCAAAATAACAACATTTATCACCCATGTTTATCTCACACTCAGCACTAAATAACCAAAATAACAACATTTATCACCCATGTTTATCTCACACTCAGCACTAAATAACCAAAATAACAACATTTATCACCCATGTTTATCTCACACTCAGCACTAAATAACCAAAATAACAACATTTATCACCCATGTTTATCTCACACTCAGCACTAAATAACCCAAAAAACAACATTTATCACCCATGTTTATCTCACACTCAGCACTAAATAACCAAAAAAACAACATTTATCACCCATGTTTATCTCACACTCAGCACTAAATAACCAAAAAAACAACATTTATCACCCATGTTTATCTCACACTCAGCACTAAATAACCAAAAAAAACACATTTATCACCCATGTTTATCTCACACTCAGCACTAAATAACCCAAAAAACAACATTTATCACCCATATTTATCTCACACTCAGCACTAAATAACCAAAAAAACAACATTTATCACCCATGTTTATCTCACACTCAGCACTAAATAACCAAAAAAACAACATTTATCACCCATGTTTATCTCACACTCAGCACTAAATAACCAAAAAAAACACATTTATCACCCATGTTTATCTCACACTCAGCACTAAATAACCAAAAAAAACACATTTATCACCCATGTTTATCTCACACTCAGCACTAAATATCCAAAAAAACTAATCGAATATCATAATTTTATACTAATTAACATAATAATAAAGTTCAGGCATCGTCATCATTGCGCGTCGATAACACACATGTCTCTTACTTAAAACTATGAGGCCTGGTTTAGGGGATAATTATGTGATAACTAATTGCCTCTTGTTCAATTTGTTGACAAGTCTTTCAAAACGTAGGACACGGTCTCTGAGTATAACAACGACGTTCATGAGTTACCAAGGTAACACAAAAGCATTGTTCAGCCTTTTTCTGAATTCCGTCGACATCTGTGGCTATTCAGTCTGATTTGGAAATATGCTAAATTCAAGCTAATTAATTATAATGGGCTACTGATTCAGACTACGACAATTCAACTTGACACTTGGCGATATTGATGGTGGCGATAACGATGACGATGGCGACAAAATGAAAGTTGTTGCATGGAAATGACGACAACGACCACATTGACGACGTCGACGACGATTATGATGATGACAATGATGATGATGATGATGATGATAATGACGATGATGACGATGGCGGTGATGATAACAATGACAATGATGATGATGGTGACGATAATGATGATGGTTATGATGATGATGATGGTGATGATGATGGTGACGACGACGGTGATGGTGGTGATGCTGATAACGATGACGGCGACGATGATGGTGATGGTGATGATGATGCTGATTATGATTATTATGATTATGATTATTATGACGACAACAACGACTTCTAAGTGACTCCATTGTATAAATGTATATATCGAGGTTATGCATACAAATTTCAGCTTTGATAATTAAAGCAGAAACGCTATATAATTACAGTGGGCAGGCGACGTTGCAAGTTGGTTCGACAAGGGCAGCGAAGTCAGCAGTAGCTGCAGCCAGTTGTGGGCAGACGGCTTTGCATCCGGCCTCGCCCAAAGCAGGGTCAATGTTCAGTCTCAGGTTCTTCACGAAGGCCAACAGGTCACTGGCTACAATGATCAAATATCAACATGGTGTATATTATCATCAGACGACATTGTGTGCGTGTATATTGTGGAATAATGACGGATGCATGTGAATGAATTTTCCCCAATGAACCAAAGGTTCTAAATGTCATCTCGACTCGAAATGAATGAATTTGACATAACGCTACAACGCGCGAAGCACAAAACATAGAACCAGTAATTTCTCTTCAACTTGACCACAGAATAGGCTGATATATACAGAGGAAAAGGGACATGCACTGTAGGACACATTCACATTTATTAGCTATTATGCTTAAAGTGTAATTCCATTCCGCTTAATTTAGATTTTTCATTACGATAAAACGTAATTCCATTACAATTAAACATAATTCTATAACACTTCAACTATACGTTCGAGCGCAATTCAGACACCCTCTCTCAAAACTCCAATCAGATCGAAATGGGTAATTACATAAAATATGATTAAAATACTATGATTCATCACCATTTGAAACGTCTGTGTCTCAGAAGGTACCCATATATAAAGTAATAGAAAATAGCTGAAATCATGGAAACATTTCCCCCGTCTCGCTCCCGGTAAGCAACATAATTCAAACTAAGATATAGTGTTATTTCCCTTCCATTAAAAAATAATAGGATTTGCAGTACAATCCAGATGAAACATAGGCACAACAAACACGTCGGTACCTCAAAAACATGTTCACAGTTTATTGCAACGGATAAGTTGAAAAGACAATGTTTTGGAGCTTCCTCTTCCAAATGGTCTATACTATGGCATATATTTTATATAAGGTGATCTGGGGGTTCGAAATTAAGTTGGCCTTTAACATTGTATTGAGTGACACAATTTTCGGAATTTATGTTTAATCTTTTTTTTAAATTGATGTTCTGTGACTCGCTCTTGGTTGATTCGTTCTTCCGTCGGCACACGCCGACAAGACGCATCATGTATACTTACAACAATGCCCTCCGGAATGACAATACAAGTCAGAATGGAGCACTGGCTGACGGAACTTACGGCCTTTCCATTTGTCAACATAAGTAGAGAGAAAGAAATAATGGCTTAAAACCTATCCGTCATATAATTTCCCCGCATAATGAAGGTGGTGCACACATATATGGATGTCAAAAGAAAGGGGAGGTTGTCTGCTAGGCATATTAAAGAAGATTCGAGGCTAAATGTGATGCTGACCAAGGTCCCAATTTCTCGCAGGCAAATTGCTCCTCGTTCTGATAACATAAATTTTGAGGTGGAAGCTGGACCCAGGAGCGGTTTGTTGGAATTTTGAAAATAGTTTTAGAACGTACCCCACAAAAACAAGATTCATTTAATGCCAAAAGTAGAATTTATAAATTTTTGAAAAATACTCCCAATGAGTTAAAAAAAAATGCCAAAATGTTTTGATAAAACCATCATCAGTTGCATATTGCTGACTATATGACATGCTAAGCGCATGTCACATAACGTTTCGACTCGTTACACGCCGACAAGATGCATCATGTATACTTACAATGCTCTGAAATGTATGTAGCAGCATCAGTCGCTCCATGGACGATAGAGGTTCCAGCCAGTTTAATGGCGTCCTCTACTTGTTTCTCGGTAACCGAGAGACCGTGAGCGATATCAGCCCAGGCACCAGAGAATTTTTGGCCAAGATCATTGAAGAAATGCGTCATGCTGTGGGTGGCGCTATCAACATTATGCTTAATGCTGTCCCAAATGTTACGTCTGCTCGGCGCGCAGAGAACCATGGGTGCGAACACCAACAACAACAGTGCGAACTTCATGACGTCAGATTCTGGAAGAGAAATTATTTATTTCTAACTCCATATCAAACAGATCGAGCTAGCGGAAGCTCGCACAGACGAAAACATACAAAAACAAAACAAAATAAAACATAACGGTGCACTTTTCGATACCACATCTTCAGGTGTAACCGACTGATTATATACATAATGCTGATGAAGGCCACGAGGCCCAATTTTTTTTATAAACCGAGTGTTCCAATTATTCCATCACATAAAAATGTCCCTTTAAATCACATTTACAATAACGTTTAAAGGTAGTCTATCTCTTCGAAATACGATTTATATAGTTTCCAGGGTATAACATAAATGTAAAAGATATGAGCCGACGACACCTGTCAAGAAACGCTTCTATCAATTAATATTGATTTTACATCGATATTTTCTTTTTCAATGCGGTTATCAAGTGGGAAATATTTTCGTTACTTTCGTTTTTAGATATATACAAGCTGATATAGGCTCCCTTCGGTAGCCTTTATTCAGCATCGGAGGGGCCTGTGACCCTCCGACGCTGATATTCAGCAATTCAGCAAGACCCACCAACATCGTAGCGACTAGCAGGACCACTTAACCAGGGATGAGAAAGTGAGTGAAACAACAATACATAATGTAACTGTACCTTGGCAAGGTAATCCTATCTGTGAAGGCTGGAACAAGCAGGTCACTGTTATTTGTACGTCGGTTCCTTATCGTGTCATTGTGATCCACCAAACGCATGTATATCAGTCACGATAGCAACAATGTCAGGCATTCGAAATCGACCGAGATTACAACTATCATTCATACTTATAGCTATTTTGTGAGTAAAATAGAGATAGAACTCAAAATTGTGTAAATTATATGTTTATAAAGGCATGTTTAGTAAATATTGCAATTCTGGCAAGTTAAAGGTGGCACGTCTGTGTTGCAGCGACCCGATGTATGTTTACATGACACCCCCGCACTATTCTGGCCACTATACAATTATATCTATATAGGGCTGTTAGCTTCATTCGCGGCAAATATATATTCGTCGGCATTTTAAGGGTTAGTGAAGGCACTTATGTGTGACAGCGAACACCGTCCACCCGTGTGTTTCAATGATACCCCAGCACTGTTGTGGCCGCTAAAGTCACTCCTAGTTACCGCATGGGCGGCTCGGGTTGCTCCGTCCGGTGTTTAGTCAATATTGCAATTCTGGAAAGTTACAATGTAGGGTTGATGACGGCACTTCTATGTAGCCACGACTACCGTCCGTCCATGTGTTGGTTTCCATGACACCCGCACTGATATGGCCACTAAAATCATCACTCGACACAACAAGAGCGGTCCGGGCTAGTCCTTGCTGGTCCTGGTGGTGTTTAGTCAATATTACAATTCTGGCAAGTTATGGTTAATCATGATGGCGGTACGTATGTGTTGTCGCGACCCCCGTCCGTACGTGGGGGTGTTTCAATGGCACCCCGCACTGTTATAGCCACTAAAATCACCCCTTGACACCACAGGCTCTGTCCGGGCTGGTCCGGACGGTGTTTAGACACACCGGCCAATATTTCGTACGTTGGTGCATGACGCTTAGATTGAATAACTTTCATTCCCTGATTCGCCAAATAAATGATTCGCTGATAATGAATACCTCTCGACACGATAATTAAATGGACTCAAGGCATTCGAAGTCGGTTCATGCAACTTCAAGATGCATTATCCGAATTAACGCTCCTAAATTACTATTTCTTTTGGTTCGGGGTTAAAAAGTATTTGATTCGAGTCGAGGAACCCACCCATCAAAGCTCAGAGCGATCAGATATCGATTTTTGAAAATGTTATTTCTCGGGATGTTCAATTATTTGTGATCCAGAAACACGCCATTTCAGATGAAGATGGATAACTCTAAAACAAGATACGACCAAATATAGTGAATACTCAAGTGATAATACGGCCATATTTCGTTGAACAAATAACACGTTTTTGAGAAATTTTATACCATAGTTAGTTAGCATTATTTTGTTGCAATTAATCGATTCTGATAACTTAAGCGTATTTTGAAAAAATGTTGTTGTTGTTGTTGTATATTGATGATATGGGGACCCTCTGATCGGATTGAGTACCTTTAACATAAATTTTATAAAACTCTGTAAACGATCTATCAGCAACAAGTACATGTAAAAATATATCGATTTCGTTCATATATTCATTATTAATACCTCTCCAATAACGAGATATCACATATCAAACCATTATTATATAAATAGCACTGTTACCATGTATCACATATCAAACCATTATTATATAAATAGCACTGGTACCATGGCATTACCGACCATAGTTCAAATAGATACGAAAGTTTAATCACAACTTGGCGGTAAACATTGGAAAAGTTCAAAGCATTGAAAAATATTATGAAAATCACATTTACACTACAATATTTTAAATTGTTGCTTGTTGACAATTCACCGTAACAGTTCTGTTTATACAACAATGGTTTCTACACGCGAAATTTCGTTATTGGAGAACAATAATGATACGTTTATCTATTTCTCCATGTTCTCCTTGATGTTTTTACAGTTTTTTATATTTGTTTGTAAATTCACCCATTGATGATTGAATTCGAGACGAAAAAAACGAAAAATGGTTGTCTCGATCGTTAATGATCAACTGTTCGATTTTAAACCAAATTAGTTATATAACCCCTAATTATGCTTGAATGAAAATAGTTTGAGGTTTGCACTTCATTTCTAATAACAAATAAATGTGAAAAGGCCTGCAAACTTCCAATATATGCACATGTGTATCTCCCCCACATTCTGAAATACATTACGTTAGATTTCATTTACATTCGCAACGTTTTACCACGCAATGAAATTGAAATTCGAGTTTCGTATGTATACACGAGGCCTAAATTCTTATCACTGAATCGTGTTCTTTGAGTCGCTGGGATCGTGTTCTTTGGGAAGATAAGAAGTTGGTGTATATCGAAGATCATTCCGGAATCGGACATCAAACGGATCGTATCGGTGACTGTAAGTACACTGCAGCAATGTTAACGACTTCGAGTTTGAATGGTGTCAGATATACTTTGCCTTGTCAAGTTCTTTGAGGACAAATAACTATTTGTGATTCTGTTCGTTTTTAACTTCCTGATGATTGTCGAATTGACGATATATAAATACCAGGCACGGATAGAGGCAATTTTTGTCAAATTGCAGACTATAAATTAAATGTATATTTAAAACATACTAAAAGATTTCTGGTGACATTCCATTCATAAACATAGTTTGTGCATGAGGTGTCTTCGATTTTGAACGTGTGTAAGGCGTGTGCGAGTTGTATGCGAAAGCCCCCCCCCCCCGAAAATACCAGGACATTATTGTTGTTATTATCAGTATGCTCTATTATAAACATCTGAATATGTCCATGTATATAGTGTCAATAAAGAATTTAAATACAAAAACAAAATAAAAAAACAACAACAAAAATAATGTAGCACACAGATGTACATGTAGTTTACCCTTTTTATAATAAATGGATTTAGCCACACATTTAAAACAGTGTATTTTGGCATTGTCGGTTGTTAATTTGGAGGGGTGTTCAGGATACAAAACCAGGCGGCAGACATACAAATAGATTTTTAAAAGTGCAGAAGAATTTATAATAATTGGTGGGAAATGTTTAGATAATCTGAACATTTCCTAAGGGAACTATACGCGTCGATGAGTATTTGGTATAGAAAGGATAATATTCCCACCATATACATGTGTAGCCACTAAAATGTCCTATTGAGTCGTTATTTGGTGGGATGATCTGGATTCAGAACACGGATTAGTCCCCGTACGACGTGGTTCGCTAAACGAACAGACCAGAATCAGTAAACGAACAGACGGTAATCGCAATCAATCGTTATTTCGTCATAATCCAGATTCAGATTCTGATTCCGATTGCGGACTGAAACGTTCATAATGTAAACAAACCGAGATTTCGCCACCTCGGAGTTTAAAAACACAATAAAACATAAGAATTCGTCCCGTGTGTACAACTTATTGCAGAATATAAACGATTTATATCAAAGAATTTTAAATGCGGGGACAAATGTGTGTTATCGAGTATAAACGGGAAGAATATTACTGAAATTAGCCAAATAATAATGGTATTGATAGAAACGCTGGGGGAGCACTTCGGTTGATGGCGAACTTGAAGAAAATCATTGTCAATTTCATTGTCACTTTCATCATGTTCGTTTCATAATTCCACCCATAAAATACCGCCCGAACGCATGTCGATTTCAAATTCGGCGGATACGTCACCATTGACAGAATTCACGTGAACCTGCATGGATATGTCTTCTGCTTTGTTCGTTATTATATGTTCCTTCTTATTCAAGAAATAGTAGGATTATATGATATCGATGGTTTATCAGATACACGTATGTACTATCTAGTCTTATATACATTTCATAGTTAAAATGTTTTGTTTATTTAAGTGCAGTCGTTTTGCACAATAGTCACTGTACAGTGCAGAAACACAGTCATTTTTGGCCAACGTGCTGTACAGGAGTTGGAAAATAAAGCTTTGCCCATGAAGCTAATGTTGTGGTCTTGTGATCGCACGTGAACTACATCTCCCAATCTCACAAACACAAATGTAAAGCTTATTCTAGGATCTCAGGACTATATAGTGGACATTTCAGTCAATTTATTGATTAAGTAACCACACGTGCAAGATCAAGGGACGTGGCTAGAGGTTTCCCATCAGAGTGCTCCATAAAATTTCCGGCCAACTGCACCCCGCTCCCTTTGAACAAAACATCAAGCTCACAGGTTCGCAGAATTCCATTTGCACCCCCTTGGAAACATCCAACCTGACACACCCTAAGATTGGAAAATTACCAACTTTTACTGGTTGAAAAATCAAACATTGAGAACAATTCCAACCTATATATGATGTCAAATTAATGTCCAACTAATGTTGTGTCAGGCATGAAATTTCCAACTGCTGGAAATGTAACAAAGTTTAATTTAAACATATTTATTTGTCCAATTTATATAACACATTGTATATAACACATACATTTGTTTATACAGACAATGGGATTGGAGGACAAGTACTGATTCACTTAAGGATACCCCCTCTCCCATATGTTATTACACTGAAAAATAAATAATTAGTAATGGCAAAGCAACATAACTACCAAAACAAGTTGAACATATATACAGGTCACCGGTCACCCCCTCCCCCGAGTTAGTCATAAGTTTGTATATGTATTTGTTTAAAATAGGGGTTGTTTGTTGCGTTTGCTAGCTTGTACGTATCATTGTTTGGAACAGTTAGTCACGCCACATTCCTGTACAACTAACAAGTTTCGTGTGTTCTCCACAACGTCTTCGGAATTTGATTCAGGAGATCTAGAGCTGTTGGAAATTCTTGCCCTCGTCAATAAACACACTTTAACTTGAAACAAAGATGCGATTAAGTCGGATTGACAGCGAATTAGGTGCCATGTATATATCCACATAAAAGAAAAGCATGACTTTCACAACATACATGAACATTATAAATATAAGATACAAATGATACTTGTGTCAAATACATGAGCCATGTTTGACGCTGGGAGAACATTAAACGTAGTATCGGAGACCACGTGGATTTCAAAATCTGACCTAGAATCGGGAATTAGCCCCGTCCCCGTAATCGGATTCGGATTCTGAATCCAGATTCTCACGAAATAACGACTCTGGGGATGAATCGATGCCTCCTATAATAGTTTTAAATAAACATTTATATTAAAGGGACCAAAGGCGTACACTAAGAAGAACATGGATAAATATATCAGTTAGATATAAAATCAATATTAATTGATAGAAGCATTTGCGGACAGGTGTCTTCGACTCATGTCTTGTATTATTATCCATCCCGTAGCAAACACTATTTCTGTTTGGGAAAAAGCCGTCACATGATAATGCGGGAAAAAGTGATATTGGACTCCCGAAAGTCATATTGGACTCCCGAAAAGTCATATTGGACTCAATTCGAGTCCAATATTACTTTAAAAAAATTATCGGGATCCGTGATGTCACGAAGTAAAGTAAGTTTCACTTCCCATTGAGTTTTTTTTCTCACTTCCGTGTTTGCTGTTCCAATTTTCAAATGTTTTCTGAGGATATACACAATTATACAATAATTTTATTCCCAACATTTGGATAAACATACAGATGGATAATAAAAATGTTGTTATACAATGTTTTGTACAGTGTGTGTTTTTCTTGTACTCGTCCAGATTGTGGTGAAAAGTCATATGACTTTTCACCACATCCTGGACTCTTATACAAGAAAAACACATACTGTACACAGCATTGTATAATAATTATATAGTTTATACCCGGAAAACTATACAAAACGTCTTTCGGAAGATACAGACCATCTTTAACGTACATGTGACTTGCTTCATTTCCAGTACAGCAGATTAACTCCCAATCATGAAGTTCGCACTTGTGTTGTTGGTGCTCGCACCCATGGTTCTGTGTGCCCCCGATAGGAGGAACATATTTGATACCATCGGACATTCGATTAACCACGCTTTACACTCGACCGGTGACTGGTTCAACCATCTCTCCCACGACATGAGCAACACATTCAACGACATCGCTAAGCAGCTTTCAGTGACCGAGAAGCAGGTGGCAGATGCGATCAAACTGGCTGGAAACACCATCGTTCACGGAACCGTAGATGCCGCAACTTACATTGCACAGCATTGTAAGTAATAGTTTTGTACCGTAATGTAACCACGTTGCACCGGATTACGATACGAACATGTCCCTCCTCATTCGGGGTATTCAAGATGGCCGCATGAATTCGAAAATTTAATAAACATACAATCAATTTGTGGCAGTTTACGGCTCGCGTTCGTTGGGGATAACACTATCTAAAAATTCTAAAAATAGTAACGGAAAAATTTCCTACTTGATTATTGCATTATACATTTGTATAAGAAAATATCAATATAAAATCAATATCAATTGATAGAAGCGTTTCCGGACAGCTGTCTTCTACTCATATATATTATTTTATACGCTCGGAAACTATATGAAACGTATTTCGGAAGAGATAGACCATCTTTAAGCGAGATAACTTATTGGTGTACAGTATGCTATATATAGTAGGAAGTGAAAACACTTTTTTTCATATTTTGAATTACATGTTCCTCATGTCTTTACAGCCAGCGACCTGTTGACCCTGGTCAAGAAATTGAAGGTCAACATTAACCCCGCCCTTGGAAAGGCCGGTTGCATGGCCGCTTGCCCCGCCCTTGCTGCTTTGTCCGAAGAGTTCGCCCCGCTTGTCATGCCAGCCTGCAATGTCGCCTGCCCATTGTAAGTACACATGAGTAATTGTATGCTACAATGGGCAAGTTTTGTAATGGGCTTTACAAAACTTGCCCACTGTAAGTATGCTACGAGCAAGTGTGCTACATGAGCTCCTAGTATGATGAGCTTACGGTTTCTAGGAGACAAGGCCTCTGCCGAAAACACGGCGGGGAATCACGTGGTTTAGAGATTGGTGAGTACCACGCATTCAAAATGTGCAAACGCACACAAAAATAACATATGAGACACCGATAAAAAACATAGCATTCTGACTGTTACGAGCATATGCCAGTTTATTTTTAAAGCTAGTTGATCAGCCGAAGCCAAAGAATTTGTAATTTAGGAGCGTCTGATTGGAATGAGTATCTTTAATAATGACAGTAAGCGCGGATATCAAACTTAGGGTGGACAATCAAATTTCACTGCAGCGCCAACGATCGCCTAAGTCGCTGACTGGATGAAACTATCTGCTAATAATTATTTGATTGACAGCTGTGGAAAGGTTCAGTGGTACAAATGGTGAAAAAGAATTACAAAAATAAATTAAATTACCAATACCACCATATGACTGAAGTTATATGTCATTGGAATTAAACAAAACTAATACATAGAAATGGAAACTTACCTTCAGATGTGTCACAAAATTGGAGGTAACTTTTTTGGAACTGGATATTGTAGTTGGGCAAAGTTTGCACTTCGCTTTCATAGGACACGATGTGTCATTCTGCAAATTAAAATGCTGCCATATTTTTTGTAGACATGTTGATAGCATTAGCAATGGTTGGTATGAATTTCTACCATAGCATATATACCATATCAGATGGAGATAATGAAACATTATCATAAGAGTGATATATTATAGTGATCTATTGTCTATTTTTTAAAGTTGGTTTCTCATTGTATTTATCAAAACAAGCCTTCTACCTCAAAGGTTAACAAATGCTTAAGCAAACAAACAGGAGGTGTCAACAGAATTCACCATTGAGACACAGTGGATAAAAACTCAGTGTTGTGACAACATAGTGATAGCCAGTCGCCAGTCTTACACTTTGAAAGTTTGGAGAGAAAAAAACATTTGAAGAAACCATTGGATGAATCATGAAAGAGAACTTTGAGAAGCAACAAGTATCTGTGATTTTGAAGTAATTGAAATTAAACCCTAATTACAATTACAATTACATCCTAACCAATTACAATTGCAATTACATGTAATTGAAAATAAACTCAATTACCAATTACATGCAATTACTTGAAAAAATGTAATTAATTACAATCAATTACAATTACAAATTACAATTACCCCATCCCTGATCAGTGGTCAGTAAGATGCATAGTGCATTAGACCGTCAAGTGGCGAAGAAGCTGGTTCGATTCCCAGCAAGCGCACATTCATGATCAGGGTTTTTAGCAATAATTCAGGAAGCGTCCGTTATGAAAGGATTAAGAAGATTGTGAGGTTCAAATTTAACAACAACGAAAATGGTGAACGAAGTCACTTAAACATATCTTTTCAACAGTCATATTTATATTGGAACGGGATTCACAGTGAGCAGGCATTCGCTATCATTGTTTTGTTATTGTTGTGTTGTTTATATAAAGGAAGAAAAGATTAATACTCACTTCGATGTGAGACTTCTTGGTACGGTGGCTGGTTTAGGACATGGTAAAAAAAGCTCGCACGTTCGAACGTGCGAGCCCTTACGTTCGAACGTGCGAGCCCTTACGTTCGAACGTGCGAGCCCTTACGTTCGAACGTGCGAGCCTTTGCGTTCGAACATGCGAGCCCTTACGTTCGAACGTGCGAGCCCTTGCGTTCGAACATGCGAGCTCTTGCGTTCGAACGTGCGAGCTCTTGCGTTCGAACGTGCGAGCCCTTGCGTTCGAACGTGCGAGCCCGTACGTTCGAACGTGCGAGCTCTTGCGTTCGAACGTGCGAGCCCTTACGTTCGAACGTGCGAGCTCTTACGTTCGAACGTGCGAGCCCTTGCGTGCAAGAGTTCGCACGTTCGAACGTAAGGGCTCGCACATTCGAACGTGCGAGCTTTTTTTACCATGTCCTAAACCAGCCACCGCATCTTGGCGCCATTTTTGAGCAATTTATTACATAGGTTCCAGGCCCTGTATACATAAACTGTCAGAAGCGTTTCGATTAATTGATAGGAGTATCTTGTTTCTTTTCCAGGGCCATCCAGGCTATCGGATAGACGCTGAGATTACACTGCATGGAGTCCCTTGTCACGTGACTTCGATTTCGTCAGAAATAAATTGTTAAAACTTACATGCGACGTTTCTTTCCAACAATAATATACTAAATCTGTAGCACTTTGAGACATTCACTTCATTTCGGTAGTCATTCAAGGGACATACGGCATTCGCAGTGTGTATATGTGTAAACATTATAATAATAGAGAGGTTACGCTTCTAGTGAGTGTGCGGAGGGTGTGGTTTCAACCTGTGTATCATTGGTAAATGTGTACTACGTAAGTAGTGGATTGGGCTGGATGGCGATAATGTTGCTAGCAATACACGTGAACGATAACACGAAATAAAAGCAATGCAACTGTTTAATTATTGACTCAAAACAGTTGTGTATGCCTTATTGATTATAAGCAGATGCGACATTAACGGGATACTCTACACTAAATTCGGCCATTTGTGGGACCATCTTCTTTCATACTCAACAGAATATATGCAACAAATGAATGAATTTGAGCGATTGATTAGTTCAAAATATACCAGTGTGCTCTATGAACGATGCAAACAACATGGTAATTATACTGAAAATGAATGTATGACTTTCATATAGCACACGACTGTATTTTGCACTAATCCATGGCTCAAAATAATGTATTGCACATATTCTTTTGAGTATAAAAGGAGATGGTCGATTAAAGGCCGGACTTAGTGTACAATACCTCTTTTATGTAATCCACTATGGAAAAGGCCGAACGCTGCTATGAGACGTCAACAGTTCATGGTCAGCTGTTGTTTCAAGTGTGCGGAATGGAAATATCAAAATGAAATAGCGAGAAAATGTAATATTGTTATGTCTGGCATATATGGTCACTAGTACATACATATCTTGTTCTCTGTTAATTTTATCTTCTTATTAGAAAATATATACTGTTCAGTCTGTATGATGACCTCAACAGAGTATACAAAAGTTCAAGTCACAAATCACATTTCATCATTTTGCATTAGCATTTTTAAGATGGTGGGGAAAAAAATTACCGTCACAAAACCTTATTTTCGCTTCCTCTCGGTTTCGATTGATGCTGTTATTGCCGCATCCTCCTCATGCTCAATGTCGCTCCTGCTTATCTTTTTTGCCCTTTTCTTGGGTCCTGCCACAACAGCGACTTCTGTCTCTTGAGTCTGATCCCTACCTCGTCCTTGTCCTGTCCATCGAGCTCTAGAACCCCTCCCTCTGACAGGCCTACCCTTCCCCTAGACATTGGAAGGAACTCGACGTGGGTGTTGAGTTCCCTTCGCTTTCTTGAAGACGGATGGGTCTTCTAATCGTTTTAGTCGGTCTCCCTGACCCTTCTTCCGGCACGATTGGAGAACTCGAATTACCTGTGTCACCACTTTCTCCCCCACTGCCTCCCATGTCTTCAGCTGAACCATCTGACTGTAAAAAAATGAAAGAGAAATATCAGAATTGGAATGTGTGAAAAAAAATAAGCGAAAGGAATTGACCACATCTCATTGCTATTAAATTTGTCTTATTTTGTGGTTTTTGGTCTAAGACGACTTGTTCCAATACTGAGCAAAGACACACATATAAATATTTAACTCTTTTGCTGCTATATTTACATGGAAATGCCCATTCAAACTCTGTTCACTTGACCCGGTCTGAGAAATGTGAAAAATCAGCTACAATAACCGATTTCAGTTATATCCTAGCTGAAGTCAACTATAGATTAATATACGCTCCAGTGGGTAAGTTTTATGGAACATGACAAAATTCGGAAAATGCACATCAAAATGCTCATTTTCAATATTTTGTTGTGTGGTGTAAAACTTACCAGTTAGAGAGTATAATATATAGCTGAATTCAGCTAGAATAATTGACTGGTCCCCAGACTATAAACCTTGCCATCGCTTTGGACGTCATTATTATGGGAGGGCACGTCGCAGCGATAGCGCCGTATTAGTAGTGTTTTACATATGTCAGAGTCAGGGGCAAGTCTACTAGAATGGCTTATTTCAGCCATTGTAGCTAGATTGTTACATTTCCCAGACCCGTTGTACACGTACAAGTTTAAATTATAGTGTTGACCAACATTGGGAACAACAAAAATCACTTGACCTGATAACTCCTTATTTCTAAACCTGCTACTACGTTATTTGAGTTAGAATTAACAAGCTATGTTGTGTCAATACAATGAAGTTTTATGAAATTAAATCGCTAAAAGTATTCGTATGTCCCTAGGTAAGTAGGTTAACACGAAATTGGGTAATTTATTTCCAATCTGTCGCCGTTCGATTGACATTTGCAAATCGTATTGTCTATGCGAGTAACTCTCAAAATTGATCAACATACATGTAATAGTATAGTTCGAATAATATAATAACACTCACCGACATTGTGAATAAATACTTTGATCACTTGGTGAAGCTGCAGACAAAGACAAAGACTGTTGTTTTTACAGGTGTAGCATCTAGATCACGTGACTTTTCAAATTAAGCCGATTCCGAACATCGTCGAAAACGTCCGGCGACGCTCGGAAAATTTCACGAATACAGTCAACTCTACAGTCGAGATCAGAACAATGATCGATACTTCGACAATACAATGTCGATTTTATTATTGATAGGTTCTTTGTTGACCGGATAACGTCAGCAAATCTATGTTTTAGAGCTTTTTGTATCCAAAGGGATGCAATATAATTTTAAAATTATAAAATTTTATGACTTGAGAATTAAGTGGGCCTTTAACTCTTCCTATAATAAATACCCATTGATGAGTAGCCCCCTTAGAAATGTTCTGATAATAAGTTTAACCCTTTCTATACTAAGTACCCATTGATGAGTAGCTCCCTTACGTAATGTTCTGATAATAAGTTCAATAAACGACCAGAGTTGAAATTATTATATGAACGTTTCCCACCAATAAATATGAATCCTTTATTACCTTTATAAATCAGTTATATTTCCGTCTGGCTGTCGTCTGCTCATATATCATCAACATCCTCCAACTGAGTAGTATACCAATCCAATGTATACTTGTATATCTGAGTGGGAGAATCCATTTAGTATAGAAAGGGTTGTTAATGCATAAAAAAAAAACAATCTCAGCCTACTCCGAAATCTCTAAACGTTGATGTTTCTTGTATGAAATTTAAAGGAGTTTAACATATATGTCGTATAGGACATCCGCGCCCGCCTCAGTCATCTCATACCAGCAGACCAGGATTAGCTAGGCCATGAAAAGTACACACATCATGACACATGTATGTTCTGTTGCATAATAGTGTGGATGTCAGCTAGATATCTGGAGTGAAAGCTGTGCAATTCTGATGTCTTCAAGATTGCAATTGACAGATAGTATGTAATATAAAAATGCTACCCGCTATGTATAATACTAACTTACTAAGTACGCCAGGTGTATACTGTGAGGCTGATCTGGCGATGTCATGTGAGCTATGGGGTAACTTTGATTAATAACGTACTCGCTATATTGCCTACTGGTTAGACTTTTTGCAGGATATGTGTATTCGCGGATGTATCTTCGCGGATGTCTCATTGTTGCAGTATGTATAACTTTTATAACCGCGTTAATTGCTTTCGATATCTAGGTGTGAATAATGGCTGGGCTACTCTTGAAGTTTTTATTGCGGGAACACAATGCACAATATAACAGCTAACATTGCTGATGAAGTACATGCATGTTTCAGGTGGAATATAGACTAAAGGTCGTAATGCAAATTATCGGGGTGTATTTAATCCGATTGGTCGATTTTTAGTCCGCATTTAGAAGCTTTCTGGTGTGGTGAAAGAGAAACTTTCAGTGATAAGCCGCAGTTGTTGTAATAATTTGAAGGATTTGTTGTTTTAGCGGAATTTTGAGGTGGTGCATTCATCAAACCAGTATATTATTTATTTTATATATGCCTAATGATATGATCTTGAGAGCGTTACCATTTCTGACTATATATGGTTTTCGTGTTTGTATTGGTGGAGATATTTATACAATTGCATTTGCATGTCCGCTGATAACAGAGCAGCAACGAAGCCTGCCCCGTTTTATCAACTGCGGCCTTGAAATAGATGTTTGTTTTAAAGAAAACTTTAAAGTTAACTGTCTCAAAACTAATATAGAATACACTGGCAATCGAAATTATTCATAAAGTAATTGAAAATAATTTCCAATTCAAGTGGTTTATTTCAAATACAATACATTGGCCTCTATATAATTCATGAATACAAAATACATACAACTATTTAAAAAACTAAATCATTAAAAATACAACAGAATACGATTGTTCACTCCCTGAATAATACTGTACAATTGTGCTTTCTTTGCTAAGATCATAGAATCCTCGTGTGGAACAATGTAGTTTACCGACCACTTGCTTCCGATGAATGCCTGTTTTGGATCAATAGGAAGTCGTTTCGGATGCATAATACGATACTTAAGGTGGCACTGTGGTGACCCCACTGCATGTTCTATATATACAGCTGGAATGACAACAGATTTACTTTAACTTTAAAGCCACATGGTGGTTTGCGCTCCAAAATGCACCTAATAATATTCGCTTTTTAATTTGATCGAGTATCGAAATAGCTCGATAAATACTTGAACTACCTTTATATGAGCATTATATAAGTCATACAAAATACAACTATGAACACGATGTTTTGGGCTCCAACAAAAACAGCAATTTGCAAGGTATTGAATAGAAAAGAGCGTTTCGTGTTAGTTAACCCTTTACCCAACAGAAGGGCCCTGTGCCAATGCATTCTCTTATATATGCGAGTCGACCATAGGTCGCCTCGCATATATAAGAGAATGCATTGGCTTAACACATTAAAAATTATAAAATTGTTAAAGAATGGTCGACTCGCATATATAAGAGAATGCATTGGCACAGGGCATAACTGTAACTATCACAATGTGGCCAAGTAGCCGGTTCCAATGATATCCATTGTTGTATGGTTCTATTGAGACAGACCGAAGATATTTTAGGCTGTTGAAGCTTTATTTGGCCGGTTTTGGCCGTTTTGTTGGGTAAAGGGTTAATATTCCTGATATGGTAGAAATAAAGAGCGTTTCTTTCTCTTCTATGCGAAACATTGAATACAGCTGGAAATTGCTGTAACTTTGGCAAGTGTTTTTCAGAGAATATGAAGCCGGTATATCCATATTTCATGTATCTGTCAACATATCTTGTACCTCAAGACAGGTTTGTGCATGACACACCATTTAGAAGGTTATTCACATTGCGCACCAGGTATGGAATTAGAAATACTAAAGTGGTACAGAACCTATTTAAAACCCTCTATTTTATATTCCGTTGATTATTTTGTTTGCGCTCGGTATTGTTTGGTATTGCTTGGTACATGTTGGAACCTAGTGATATCGCTTTGTGAACTATTTGGATTTTTAGAAGAAGCTCCAAAACATTGTATTATCAACTTATCCGGTGTAATAAACTGTAAACATATCGTTTTTGTTGAGTTACAGGCGTGTTTTTGTCATCTATATATGCAATCAACGTCGTTCTCGATGCATCTGTCGGCGTATAGGAGTATCTGATGCCGAATTACATACTGTATAATTTCGCGAAGCGATATTATACTAAGTATGTAGTTCGGCATCAAACACTTCTATACGCCGAAAGATGCATCGAAAACGACGTTGATTGCTTATAATTACGACAATCGGCATAAATTAGTTGGTGATTAAACTAGTTATATGAATAAACTATATTAAAAACACTAGTAGTAAAACTACACAAGTGATAATTGTGTCTGGACTTCATATGGTCTGGAAAATTGGGTCGAGAATAAATTTGACTACCGAACGGGAGTTCATACACACACACAATTCGATCTCTGTTTCCAACTTTCTAACTACGTAAAAGCAAGACAGCACCCGTAAACTATTAAACTGTATACTTGCTGGTGTATGCATTCTTCGCTCTCATGACCACCGGCATGTCATATTAGTAATGGCACGAAGCTGGATAAATGCTAATACTAATGGTGGAATAGTTATGTAACACATTCCTTTAAACCTAACTAAATTATCGCATTTCATAGTTTCACTGATTAGTCTAATTCGTTAATTTTGTTTTCACGGCATGGTAACTATGTACTCGTTTAGGAAATGACGTCATGATGTGGGGCAACCGTTGGTACATGTCGCCCAATTTATTAAAGTATCACTGCGCGTTGTGATGCGGGAAACGACATTTCCCTCGACTGATAGAGATAGTCGCTACCAAGCGTATCTAAGGGCATTGGCCAATCAAATGCACGCAATTAAGCGAAAGTAGTTGTAATTATATTGTAGTAAAAAGTGTATTATTGTCAATGGAGGGGGAATAACTCTATACCTTAAAGATATAATTATTCCCTTTCCATTGAAAATACATCTTTAGTTTGAATTCTGTTGCATTCTGGGATCCAAAACGGGGGTAACCTTTCTATGATTTCAGCTGTTTTCTATTTCTCTATATATATGGGAATCTTCTGAGACACAGATGTTTCAAATGGTGATGTACTATAGTATTTTAATCATATTAAATGGCATAGATTGTTATAAAAAAAACTGTATATCAAGTCACTATAAAAAAAATAATTGGTGACTCGAAAATTAAGTGGGTCATTAATATTGATATTACTATTAATATGGATATCATTATTAATATGGACATTTTTATTATTAATAGGGATATTATTATTAATATGGACATATTCATTATTGATATGGATATTATTGCAGAAGCAAGTCATCTCTGCATCACCTTAATCCGAACTATTCAGTCTGAGTTTCTAGATTTCCGGCATCTTCTGTAGACCGAGTTTGTGTTGACTATACCAGCATAACCTACGCATGTCATCAGAGCCTACCAGATGCGTTTATTTTACTCAACTGGCCCGTATAGGAATTGACCGGAGCGCGATGACGTGTACACACCACATTGGTCCTGTGCAAATTATATGTTGACGAGAGGATGAGCACTCTTCGTGTATATGACGTGTTCGTCAATATCTAAGACCAAAATTAATTTCCTTGAAACCGACCGTTGTTGTGAATTGGACATATACAGCATAAAGACACATATATATATGTGAACATGTTGCATGGAATGAAGGTTCTGGTGAATTTAATCATACTTGCGCAAGCTTACTTCTGTCTGAGTTTGTCGAAAAAAGTTTTTGAGACATGCGCAGGGCGTAAATTTGACGAACCTCCGATTGCGACGACAACAGTTGTCGATGTTCTCAAATGTTCCCGAGAATGCTCCAAACATGATGGATGCTCAGCTGCCAACTTTGATAGCAGCAGATCGCAGTGTGAACTACTGGGAGCGGAGGCAAGCTGTGTGTCATGTACAATGCTGCTAGCGGCACCATCTACCCACTTCATGCGGAAGGTGAGTAGCAAGAACTCCACTATAGTTATGTGCAATTAAATTCAAAAGAATGTATTCAATTATGATACATAAATTGCATAATATAATTTAGACAGTATAACGTGCGCATTGCAATGTATATACTGCAATTGGAACGTGCAGGCAGACGATAAAATAGTTGATGGTAACTAAATTGAATCCAAAAACGGGATGGGTTATTCGGTAGTATAACTATAAACATATATCCTTGGTCATAATTGGCTGTCGTTAAAAGCCTCAGGTGACCAAAATATATACTGGACCCTTTTTATGAACAAAGAAAGGTTTCTAATGGTCCTACTGTTTTGTATGTTTAAAGACACACAATCCGATTCGATGGTCCTCATTTCGTCAATTCCGATTCCAACAACAACAACAACAACATTTCTTCAAATGACGATGCATGCAGTTATCATAATCGATTAATTACCAAAAATAGCATCACATTTCCTACAACTTGTTATATATAAACATTTTGTTCTACGAAATTTGGTATATCGAGAGTATGTCGGTCGTCTCGTAGAATATATGCCAGGCCGCCAAATATTCCACGTGGTGAAAAATAAGATATCTCAAAATCGATATCTAATAACTCTGAGCTTTGATGGATGGGTTCCTCGAATCAAATATTTTTTACCACCAGAGCCAAAGAAATCGTAATTTAGAAGCGTTAATTCGGGTTATGTATCTTTAAGAGAGGGCTAGTTTGTGATTGTTATTTGTGCGTCTAATAACAGTGCGGTTTGATATAGTTCTTTCTACGTTTATTTACGTCTTAATTAGATTATTTGCGAAAAATAAGCGGCAAAATTTGCTAGTATATATAATGGTGGTTTTATCTGCCCAAATAGACCCGTTCCAAACGACGGATTTTTGTCGACTCGAATCTAATTGTATTAAATCCGTCGGTGGTGCGTCTGCGGTCAATTTTGTTTCAGACGGACGCATCTTTGTCGCGTCGAATCTAATACATCGGTCGATTTATTTAAAGGTGCACTCCATGTTACCTTCACAAAATGGTCACGCGTAGATATAGAGGCCTATATATACCGGTATATTATACATATATATACTAAAATACAGTATAAATTATGTATAAATATATGCGCGATTGCAGCGCGAATATATGTGCATATGTTTATGAGGATGTATATAGTACATATAGTTATATAATATAATATAATAGGCGCTACAAATAAATGTTAGATCGTGCAACCAATTGCCATATATGTGTATACCATGCATGTAAATACAGGTATACAAGAATTATTATAAATCAGAGATTAATATGGACATTTTTATTATTAATAGGGATATTATTATTAATATGGACATATTCATTATTGATATGGATATTATTGCAGAAGCAAGTCATCTCTGCATCACCTTAATCCGAACTATTCAGTCTGAGTTTCTAGATTTCCGGCATCTTCTGTAGACCGAGTTTGTGTTGACTATACCAGCATAACCTACGCATGTCATCAGAGCCTACCAGATGCGTTTATTTTACTCAACTGGCCCGTATAGGAATTGACCGGAGCGCGATGACGTGTACACACCACATTGGTCCTGTGCAAATTATATGTTGACGAGAGGATGAGCACTCTTCGTGTATATGACGTGTTCGTCAATATCTAAGACCAAAATTAATTTCCTTGAAACCGACCGTTGTTGTGAATTGGACATATACAGCATAAAGACACATATATATATGTGAACATGTTGCATGGAATGAAGGTTCTGGTGAATTTAATCATACTTGCGCAAGCTTACTTCTGTCTGAGTTTGTCGAAAAAAGTTTTTGAGACATGCGCAGGGCGTAAATTTGACGAACCTCCGATTGCGACGACAACAGTTGTCGATGTTCTCAAATGTTCCCGAGAATGCTCCAAACATGATGGATGCTCAGCTGCCAACTTTGATAGCAGCAGATCGCAGTGTGAACTACTGGGAGCGGAGGCAAGCTGTGTGTCATGTACAATGCTGCTAGCGGCACCATCTACCCACTTCATGCGGAAGGTGAGTAGCAAGAACTCCACTATAGATATGTGCAATTAAATTCAAAAGAATGTATTCAATTGTGATACATAAATTGCATAATATAATTTAGACAGTATAACGTGCGCATTGCAATGTATATACTGCAATTGGAACGTGCAGGCAGAAGATAAAATAGTTGATGGTAACTATAAATTGAGTCCAAAAACGGGATGGGTTATTCGGTAGTATAACTATAAACATATATCCTTGATCATAATTGGCTGTCGTTAAAAGCCTCAGGTGACCAAAATATATACTGGACCCTTTTTATGAACAAAGAAAGGTTTCTAATGGTCCTACTGTTTTGTATGTTTAAAGACACACAATCCGATCCGATGGTCCTCATTTCGTCAATTCCGATTCCAACAACAACAACATTTCTTCAAAAGACGATGCATGCAGTTATCATAATCGATTAATTACCAAAAATAGCATCACATTTCCTACAACTTGTTATATATAAACATTTTGTTCTACGAAATTTGGTATATCGAGAGTATGTCGGTCGTGTCGTCGAATAATTGCCAGGCCGCCAAATATTCCACGTGGTGAAAAATAAGATATCTCAAAATCGATATCTAATAACTCTGAGCTTTGATGGATGGGTTCCTCGAATCAAATATTTTTTACCACCAGAGCCAAAAAAATAGTAATTTAGAAGCGTTAATTCGGGTTATGTATCTTTAAGAGAGAGGCTAGTTTGTGATTGTTATTTGTGCGTCTAATAACAGTGCGGTTTGATATAGTTCTTTCTACGTTAATTTACGTCTTAATTAGATTATTTGCGAAAAATAAGCGGCAAAATTGCTAGTATATATAATTGTGGTTTTACCTGCCCCATTACCAACGTTCAAATGTGAAGTCAGCTTCCTGACGGCAATACATTCCTCAGACTTCAGAAGAATACCCGTATGTTGCGTAACAATCTGTAACATATGTCAATTTCTTTTTGCACCACTACAACGTGTTAGTTTCACATTTTAGCGTTCTGGAAAGTAACACGTCTGCCTGCGTCTTTACGCTCATTTGAAACGAAACCGAACATTTCGCTGCATGGCTACTCAACTTGCTTTACTCCTCTTTCTGTGAACCGATTCCCACCATGCGACCAGCAAACTGACCGGAGAATAGCTGCACAAATGATGGGTCTGTTAATTGACCCAGATTATGAGAGTTTTATTTTCTAAATAGCGAGGATTCCAACATAAAATTAACTTTTCGAACTGGATTAAAGAATATATGCGCGCATTTATGCCTGCTATTAAGGAGGTTCGTGTGTCTCCTTTGGTAAATAACAAAACAGTTGTCACCCTTGTTTTCGTGAGACACGGGGATTTGTCGCCGCTCTCGACCTGGAATGTCACCCTCGGGCCTGACGGCCCTCGGGTGACATACCAGGTCTCGAGCGGGTGACAAATCCCCGTGTCTCACTCAATCGCGGGCGACAACTATATAATGTCGACTTAACTTAATTTTAGTCAATTCTTAAAATTGAGGGATGTATATGTGTATATGTATTGTATTGCCATTGGTGGAGGTGTACAATTAATATACAGTGAATAGCTGAATGCTCATGGATAGGGTGTATAAGTATACAGCGAGTGGCTGAATTGTCATGGTTGAGCTGTATATGCAAGTCTGAAGTGTACTAGCGGCCGTGTGCACGGGGTATTTGTATATCTACAAGGGCTGTATGGCCATTGGTGATGTATATATACACCTGGAGTGGTGTTGTGGTCATGGGTAAGGTGTATTTGTATATCTACATGTATCCCGAGTGACTATATGGCCATGGGACGGCCAATATGTATATATGGATTGACAGTATGGCAAGATTAATGGTGGGGTGAATTGATATACAAGGAGTTACTATCGTCACGAATGTGGTTTATGCGCGTATATAGCGAATTGGCATGGGTCAAGTGTATATGAAAGTCTGGAGTGTATGGATGGCTGTGCGCGGTACGGGAAATTGGTATATCTCGAATGGCTGTAAAGGCATTGGTGGGGTATATATATATACCTGGAGTGACTCTGTGGTTTTGGGATGGGTGAATATGTATATCTTGAGTGGCTATATGGCCACGAGTGTCGCAAATATGTATATATACAGGGTGTGAGACTGTATGACCACGGGTGAGGCAAATCGGTATACAATAAGTGATGTATGATCATGAATCAGGAGTGACTATATATATGGTTATGGGTGTGGTGTATATGTATATATTTAGTGTCTACATATAGCCATGCATGTGGCAAATAAATATACCTGGAGTGACTGTATGGCCTATTGTGTGAGGCGAATAGGTATACAAGAATTTTATGTTCATGGATGTGGTGAATATGTATACATGTCGTGTGAGGTGCAGGAGTATACTTGGTATGTGCATAGTTACTCGCGGCTATATGGCAATGTTCTGGGTGTATGGGTAAATCCAAGTGTGGTTATATGGTAATGGGTTATATAGGTGTATGTTTACAGCGAGTGGCACATGTCCATTTATGTGGTGTTCATGTATATATATTTACATACATGTACACCTAATGTCGCTACCGATTTCCCCATAGCGTACACGCCCCCTGATTCAATGTGTTCATATAAGAAATAAACGGCGGTTTCAATGTGGTCATGGGATTTTGACCGCGAGAAAAAATCATCAAACTGCATGAACCCCGAAGAGGTTCATGCGGAGTTTGCTGATTTTTTACCGCGGTCAAAGCCCATGACCACGTTGAATCCGCCGTGTATTATTTATATTTATATACTTAAATTCATTATGAACTAGGATTGTCTGTCTTTCCCACTATTTATTCATCTATTTAAATGAACGCACGAAGTTCAGTTCAGAAAGTGTGAATCCTCGTTTTTTGGAAAACCAAACATTTTGAGAATCCGTTCTTGAAGAACGGAAAAAAAAAACGCAATTTCACAGTTTAGTATACACATATAACAAACTGTCTTGTTTAGCTAGTAACTAATGTAGACGTGTTGATTTCAAGAATGATAACTGAAACTAACAATTAAGTTTCGGCTTTGGATAAGAAATCGACAACACGCCGTTCTACCATAATGATATATTTGTGAGGTTCGGGGGAATATTTGTAGCGGTAAGGAAAATGATAAAACGTTATTAAGTAGCGGGATTTTTGAACAGCAACGTTCAGTAACACCGGGCAACAACACTGATTATATACCAAAATAAATTTCTTGCCAAATCCGGACGTACTATATAGATACTCAAGCAGTCGGCAATGTCCGACAATCCCCGGTCATTTCCGGGACCAATGTGTTCATAAACCTATGAACGACACTGGAAGTGACGTCACGTTGCGTTCATAGGTTTATGAACGCATTGGATACTGGGGCGTGTCTACCGTAACGCTATGGGGAAATCGGAGGAGATATTAGGTGTATGTAAATATAAACATATGAACGTAACGTGGCGCCACTTTCAATGTCGTTCACAGGTTTGTGAACACATTGATCCCGGAATTCACCGGATATTGTCGGACATAACGAGTGCTTGACTATTCAGCACGTCCGGATTTGGCAATCAATTTGTGTTTGTCTATAATCAGTGTTGTTTGAACTTGTTTCCCTGCACCTATAAAACTCATCTCCTCTGCTTAGGCCAAATAAAAAAGATAATATGTTTCCGTACATCGACCGACCCTAAAAATAACCCGCCGACCCTAATCTTTTTATTGATATTCGATTCGAACCAAAAAGGCCGATTCGCCGGGCCCTACATCCTGGATCAATGACGACCATACTCAAGGAACTAAAGCTACCACCACTATACGAGAAGAGGAAAATCCAGCGGCTGTCATACTTTTATAAGGTGGTAATGAACCTGGTACCAGCTATGCCATCCGACGACTTCCTCACAAAAAAAGAGAGAATCCAGGAAAATAACATCAAAAACATTCAGTGACCACCAAGTAACAAACCTGGTCACGAAGTACGAAACCAAAAACACGAAGTGCTTCCAAGTGCCACGATCACACTGTGCACAATATGAGAACTCCTTCTTTGTTCGCACCACAATCGACTGGAACCACCTGGAGGAAAATATTGTGTCGTCCGAATCACCAGAGACCTTCCTTGCTGATTTAGTGCCAGCAAAGGAGGAAGAGACACAAAAACCGCGCAACTAACATCTGCCCGGTCACCGTCCTACATTACCACTTTTGTGATCTTGGACGTAACAATACAGATACAGATACAGATACATCAGTTCAAAACAAAAACTTTTTTTCACCGAAAACAAACTGATTCGTTAACAAAATTTAGAATCGCGAACTAAAGAACTAGACAAAAATATCGAGGCGATATTGTGATCAGCGGAGAAAGGAACATGATAAATCGCCACATCAAACATGGGTAAAACATCACAAATAACATAAAGAAATTGCTTACGATCATTTATTGTGCTCTAGTTGTCGATTACAAAGACATTTCGGCTAAAACTATGTTGAACTTTTGCAGTGAGGCGGAGATGACTTTCAAATTACCTCCCCGGAATAGTGGGCATGCTAAAAATAGATTTCTGGATTTTCCAAACGATAGTGGGTGTGCTAAAATTAGGAGGCCCACTATGGCTTCGTGTACGACACTATCGATAATAGTGAATGTCAATCAACCAATCACAATGGGGGATAAGGCTTAGATAGTCATGTGAGATAAAATATTCCCACATATTGTTGTTGGTTTCTTTAGTCTCTGAGTTGTAGAATAAGGTAACCAGATTTCCATTATTGGAAAGTCTGTTGAGTACGAAGTAATGTTACGATTGGCAGATTGGCCGATTGCCAATTGTCGTTGTCGAGTAATTTTTGGACAGTTTTCAAGCAAATGTATCAAATAAATGTTATAGTATATGCATACTAGTAAAGTCATTGTATAGTCACTAGTCAGTGAGCGGCTTGAGTTCACGCCCGTATCAACATATTTGTTTACACGATCATGTGTGCCACGCTTTGCACAATCCACTATCCGTGAATTATTTTGTACACGGAAATTCGTAATTTAATTTATGACTCCAGCCATAAATTAAATTTATATCAAGTTATTAACTTTGATTTTGAGATAACCTATTAACCTGAAAATTTACAGAATACATCTTCGACTCAAATTACTTAGTTTTCTATGTATTATCGATATTATATTATCACCGGGAGTTTATTGGAAATGGCGTACAGTACCCATTTAAAGTTAAACTAGACTAAACAATTCGACGATTCAGCTAAACCCGGTTTATGGAGGCTAGACCTGCGAGGACGAATCCCTCTTTTCTGGACCGCGGTTTACATGGATTGGGCTGTCGATTGATGGCGTGAGTACAAGGTGAGATTGACAGCTTGGTATTATATTGTCGTAATTGATTCATTCTCACACCACCGTGCTTGTTTGCGATAATTGTGGGTGTTGCAATATTCATTCTACCGGCCTGCTTGTGGTCCACCTGATAACTGCGTAGTTAGGTTGCTCATCTCACACTCGCAGCTTGCCACCGAACAACCACAAACTCCGCTTATACCCGGGTTGGCTGGACCGCCAATGTATGTTTAAAGGTACACTATCCGATCAGTCGCTCCTAAATTACTATTTCTTTGGCTTCAGCGGTAAAAACTATTTGATTTGAGTCGAGGAACCCATCCATCAAAGCTCAGAGTGATCAGATATAGATTTTTGAAGTTTGTTATTTCTCGATATGTGTAATAATGTGTGGCCCAGAAACGCTTGGTCAAACGGAGGGTCTCGGACAAAATTGTGGATCAAGACGGAAAACTCTAAAATCAAGTGGTAATAGAGTCAAATGGAGGGATAATTGAGTGATCATACAGGGGGGGGTCGGAAAAAAATTTCAGGCACGTATGGCATTTTTTCCCTTTAGATCATTTTTTGTACCCACCCACCCCACCGCCAATTTTTTTTCCGTTTTCGGCAGTTTTTTCCGACCATTTTTTTACACCCACCCCCTCTTTTAACACTAAAACAGAGATTTGCGGGGGGAAATTCACTGTAAACAGCTGTATATGAATTTCTGTGCATACTATTTATCATGGATGTTAACATGGACATTTAAATAGGAATGAGTAATTTTGAGGTCATTCGGCCAAAAAAACATGGCTGCCAGCGGCCATCTTGGATTTCAAAATTTGCAACAAAATACAACACGATAACTGCCTGCAGTCAGTTTACCAGTTAGAATTACATTATTTCTCTCATTCAAACTGATTCAAAGTGGTTTTGAAGCCCAACTCATTGCCAAAACACTAAAAACAAGCAGGAATTTTTTTTTTTAGTTGCGGAAAAAAATGCTTGTTAGTGGCTTTGACCACCCACCCACCCCGGCATACGTGCCGGAAGAAATTTTTTCACCCCCCCCCCCCCTGGATCATACGGCCTTATTTTATTCAACAAAATGTTGATAAATAAAAACAATTTGAAAATTTGATACCATAGTTGACAGTGGCTAGCATTATTTTGTTGCAATAAATCGATTCTGATAACTAAAGCGTATTTTTGAAGAAATGTTGTTGTTGTTATATCTTGATGGTATGGGGACCATCTGATCGGATTGAGTATCTTTAAACCAGGTTTAATATCGCAGGTTTAACTGGAGATGGCGAATCCCTCCATACTGTCAAAAAGACAAAGTATCATGATTGACTCGCTTAAAGGGGTACTGTACGCCATTTTCATTAAATTTCCGGTCATAACAACGATCTAATATCGATAATATATAGAAACATAAGTAATTTGAGTCGAAGATGTATTCTGTAAACGCTCAGGTTAATAGGCTATCTTAAAATTTAATAATTTAAAAGTTAATAATTTGATATAAATTGAATTTATGACTGGAGCCATAAAATGGCGTCGACTAAATTACGAATTTCCGTGTACACGAAGTAATCAAATAAAGTAATTGAGGGATACTGGATTGTTAAACTGATCGCACACACGATCGCTTAAAATATTATGATGATACGGGGAGAACACTCAAGCCACTCACTGACTAGTGACGATACAATAACTTAAATGAGAATATGGGACTAGTATGCATATAATATAACTTTAATTTGATTCATTTGGTTGAAAACTGTACAAAAATTACTCGACAACGACAATTTGTATTTTTGCATTCCGGTAAATTTGCCATCCGTAACACTACTTCGTACTCATCAGACTTTCAAATAATGAAGAAATTGTTACCTGATTCTCCGACTCGGAGACTATAGAAACCAACAACAACATTTGGCGTACAGTACCCCTTTAATGATTTCAGCCAACGACGTAGTTAGATTCTCGTGTACAGCTTTTGGAGAACACACATATGCAATCTATTCTGGGTGATAATCTAGCAGGTATTCCTACATTAACCCTTTACCCAACAAACCGGCCAAAACCGGCCAAATAAAGCTTCAACAGCCTAAAATATCTTCGGTCTGTCTCAATAGAACCTTACAAATATGGATATCATTGGAACCGGCTCCTTGACCACATTGTGATAGTTACAGTTAGCCCTGTGCCAATGCATTCTCTTATATATGTGAGTCGACCATTTTTTCTTACATTCTTTAACAATTTTATAATTTTTAATGTGTTAAGCCAATGCATTCTCTTATATATGCGAGGCGACCTATGGTCGACTCGCATATATAAGAGAATGCATTGGCACAGGGCCCTTCTGTTGGGTAAAGGGTTAAGCGCAAACCACATATTTTTGAGCAAATATAACTTTCTTGGATAACTATAATATGGAATCATCCTATATTTGAACTAATGTATAGTATCGCAACACTGTGGTTATGTAGTAGTAGAACAATATCTCAATATAAAAGTACGTATATTGCACCTTGCTGTGTAGCAGCCCAGTTAATGTTCTATATGCATCTGCCATCATTCGTTGCAACCATGATGTGGGCTAGTGGTTGGGTCTCTCCTGATTGAATGTTCAAAGAAAATTCAATCTGATGCCTTGTTGTAGTTAACAGCTATTACACAAACACCAATCACGATTGCTCCTCACAAAACATCGAATAGTAGCAGAGCATTTATCGAAGATATTGGCTGAGTTTGCACCACAGGGAGTTACTGATGTTCGCAGATTTTTAACCCTTTACCCAACAGAACGGCCCTGTGCCAATGCATTCTCGTATATATGCGAGTCGACCATAGGTCGCCTCGCATATATAAGAGAATGCATTGGCTTAACACATTAAAAATTATAAAATTGTTAAAGAATGTAAGAAAAAATGGTAAAAAGTGTTAAAAAAAGATTTTTTTTAGGCCAATGCATTCTCTTATATATGCGAGGCGACCTATGGTCGACTCGCATATATAAGAGAATGCATTGGCACAGGGCATAACTGTAACCATCACAATGTGGTCAATGAACCGGTTCGAATGATATCCATATTTGTAGGGAGTTACTGATGTTCGCAGATTTTCTAAGATAGTTGATGGACTAAAATTGACTTATCCCATGCATGTGGGACTTCCAAATTCAACGATGTAAGGCTGAGAAACTTCTAACATTTTTCGATGCAAAGACAATAGTTGGTGATCGACCATCAAATCAAACAATCACATACTCTGTGTTTCTACAAAAAGGTGAGCTGATGATGACAGTATTCAGACAGACAACAGTCAGACCAACAACATTCGTGTATCACACGCAACATCACTTGACGTTACCGGTATATCTCCTGTTCCAGAAGCTGTATCACATGCAATGAAAAAGTCTACCGGAGATGCACCCGTGCTCACAACAATCCACTCCGGTTGTTTTTGTGTGTAACCAATACAGGTAAGTGGGTGTCTGACCAGATAACACGAGTTCCACGGTAAGTAACAACAAACCTAGCACACTAGAATGACAGAAACCAAGTCAAAGTAATGCACTGGCAGGTTGACCAAAGTCCTTTTTGTTAGTCAACAGAGGTTTTAGTAGGAGAGAAAAATGGCTTAAACATATTCGTCATTTTACCCACATAATCTTGGCGGTGCAAAAAGGGGGAATATATTAGGTTCAGGGTCCCAATCACATGCAGATACTGTGTTCCTCGTGATCTTAGCAGAAATATAGAGTCGGAGAGCAAGGTCCCGGACCGGCTTAAAAGATTTTTGAAAAGAATTTGGAACGTACAGGTCGAAAGTGGATAATTAAAATCAAAGAACCCTAAAAATTTGTAATTTGCAATGGAAAAGTCTACGGAAGATGCACCAGTTGCCCCCCGAACAATCCACTCCAGTTGGGCTAGTTACTACAAAGCAGTCTATTCGTATTTATGCTATTGCTCTACAACAACAATCGCCTTTTGCTTCGAAACGAAAATCGCCAAAGTCACTCCAACGTTTCAACTCTCAGAAAGAGAGGTTCATCTTTGAGGTTTCCAAGTTGACCAGATTTTGAAGGGAAACAATTAACTCCAGAAACACCAGTATGTGTGGGTTGAACCCTTTACCCAACAAACCGGCCAAAACCGGCCAAATAAAGCTTCAACAGCCTAAAATATCTTCGGTCTGTCTCAATAGAACCATACAAATATGGATATCATTGGAACCGGCCCCTTGAACACATTGTGATAGTTACAGTTATTCCCTGTTCCAATGCATTCTCTTATATATGCGAGAGAATGCATTGGCCTAAAAAAATCTTTTTTTACCATTTTTTCTTACATTCTTTAACAATTTTATAATTTTTAATGTGTTAAGCCAATGTATTCTCTTATATATGCGAGGCGACCTATGGTCGACTTGCATATATAAGAGATTGCATTGGCACAGGGCCCTTCTGTTGGGTAAAGGGTTAAGCGGTCGGTTTGGGTGAAGGGTTGCTGTCTATCTCACCCACCCGACGGTCAACTTGACGTTTTGATAAAGGTTCATAAAATTTTATAAATACCTTGTCAATGCAAAATTTGATGTTAGAAACTACTTCGCATATTTCGGTTTGCATCCTTGGTAATTTTATTTAATTTCCACTATGTATTCCTGTACTAATTTTTGCGTTACATTATTCTTGCACTAGTCAGGTCTTGAATTTATATTCCTAACTCCAAGCGGAATCATTTCCTCTTTGGTGCTTTTATTTTTTACACAGCGCTCATTATTTTAATTGAATCCATTGTCTGATTTATCTACACATTTGGTTCGCTACGTCTTGTTTTATACCTGATTCTGTTCTCAGTCGTGATATGTCATAGCTGCTAAAACGACGTTAAACCTTCAATCAATCAATCAATCAACCTTCATTGATCTGAGTAAGGTTTTATTGTATTCCGATTCGCGATCGTTTGATCGACAATCCTCTCGTATAATTTGATTCTGGTCATCAATAACTTACTTCAAAAATGTATGTTATAATAGGTATATACATGTAATCTCTGTGTGTTATAACAGGAATAAACATGCAATATATGTATGTTATAATAGGTATATGCACGTAAACTGAAAACGTGTGAAATATCGATCGCGCAGATTACTTTAAACTATGCAGTGAATGTTAAATAACTCGTTATGCCAAATGTATAGACATGTGATCGATCTTGCATCTTACTTTAAACTAGTGAATGTTAAATTATTCCATATATGCTAAGTGTTTTGAGATGTCTGAGATGATACTGATTTATTGGCAAAAAAACATCCACACGAAGACAGTTTGCTAATACAATGGATAACAGTATATACAAAACGTGTGATAATAAAATATACAAGAACATAATTACGTAATACTCTAAGTTGCACAAGGAGGCTCGGGATCATGTATCATAGTGATGATTACCTAACTGATGTGATCGATCGTGCAGATTACCTTAAACTAGTCAATGTTAAATTATTCCCTATGATTGTCTATGCTAAATAGTAGAGTTTCATGGCATGATCTACAATTAACCCCGAAACAGGTTCGATACATTGTCATGGTGAGCACCGTGCATACGGTACATGACCTAACTGTAATCTTAATATTATAAGTGGGGTATAGAGATTTGTTGGCGGAGCGATACATCGAGTGCGATACGCAGTCCCGCACGAGAGGTATCGCATTCCGCCAACAAATCGAGTGCGATAATTCGTCAAAATCCAGACAATCATGCGGTTCTATTTTTAAATACATATCTCCGTATCATAGTAAGTTGACTCCCAGTCGTACATCTCCGGTACAGAAAATGTGAATTTTATTGAGTTTTAACGGCATTTTAGGGTTAACGCAACAATTAGACAGGGAGCCCGTCTATCCGCGAGTGACCTTGACCATCTTTAATGATGTGTTTGAAATTAAATTCTGTGCCTTGACAAACATATTCTTGAAATGAAACTACTTGAATGAATCATCTCATCGATTGATCGCTTATTGTTTCTTTATTGTCGTGATTGAAAAAGTTAAAATAGTAACGGCGAGAACCAGTCTAACAACACTGAATGAAATAGTTCCGTCGACAGATTGCACTATTGCGATTCTGAGAATTATCACACGCCTGGAAACTCGTGCGATCATGCGAATTACGTTAATAGATATGTAATAAAAAATATTATTCATTTGTTTTTGTAATCATTGAGTCCAATGACTGACAACAACATACACGATAATGTCGACATAATATTGCTTTAGTCTCGTGTTCTTAACAGTTGTAGTACTCAAACGAAATAACACAAATATGTAAAGTCGTTTTTGTTTCGGGAGTTTTGCATTCGCAGTTTTACAAGTATTGGCAAACGCACTGTATCAAGTGATATAGCAAGCACAAACTTGGCAACTTCGAGTTATGTTTGCCAGAATGGTTTCATTTTTGCCGCTATTGGAACATCAAACAATATATAGACAACCAGCCTACATAGAGTCCGGTGTGCTCTAAATGAGCATTATATATTCATATAGATATGAGTCTATATAAGATGGAAAAGCTTGCGGGGACAAATACGTCATATCAAAACACGGCGCTTCCGGTCGAGATTGTCAGGTCGCTTATTGTTCGTGGTGCAGGCGACGCCGTGTTGTTCTTTCTCACCAAGTTCCGCCCGATAGCGTTGCACAACTCCCGCCGAAACCTGCTGCTACTTACTGTGTATGTGAAACAGTTCAGACATGTGTTAAATGTGAGCCAAAGGAGTAGCATCGAATAAGATGCCCGGAGCTGAACTGTTTTGAGTTCTTTATAATATGGACCCACTTCTAAAATCACCATGAATAGGTATATCGGTAGGCTGAAAACCATGTATTGTACGGTTGTTGCAATCAGAATGGAAATGGTCGAATTCGAGTCTCTTCGTTCTCGCGAGTTATTTTCAACTCTAAACCTTGCTACTGCATTTCTAGTTTTCCGCATTGAAACAATTAGGGCCGTGTTGCCGACCAGGACAATCATGAAAGGCACTAAACACCTAATGAGAGTTATCCAATGTGTTCCACGATCCACGAGAATTAAATACCATTGACTTCCTCCGTACGTGCATCTTCTGTGAGGCCCTTCTCCGAAAGTTATCCTGCCCAACTGGTGAGTGCTCAGAGCAGCATTCAGCAACGTTGTTATTGTCAGTTCAATTATCATTCTCTTCTTTGTCAGTTTTGGGCTGGATAAAGGAAACGTCACGGCCATAGTTCTCTCCACTACCAAAATAGCGAGAATACAATTCGACTCTCCAATAAGTGCGTGACTTAAAAACCAGAACGTCACACATGTTGATGTGGTGATCGCCCGGACGTCAAATCCCACGATACTAGACACGATTCCAGGTAACACGCAAACGTAAAGAGTCAAAGTGTCGAATATTGAGAGGCAAATAAAACTTATATACAACGGTGTTTTCTGCATCGCCTTCCTCTTGAACACCACAATCACCAGAATATTCCCAATAGTTCCAGTAATGAGGATTACGGAACCAACTGTCCTCCATAGCCAATATACAACGAGCGCGGCGCTATCAACGTTCCCACTTCTTTCAGTGGAGTTCATCTTCTACTACACTTTGCAATCCAGAGAGGAAATCGTGCTTCCACACGATTGTACCTGATCTGTGTAGAGCACTTTGTTCTACATTCATAGTGATCACTGAGTCACCTGCTGAATGTTTCTTTTGCAACTGTCGTATTCCCATGACAATATTTCAGGTTGTTCAGATAGATATAAGTTTTCTCAAGTCGTGTTAAAAAGAGAAATACTAGTAATTGAGACATAATTAATTCGCACTTCAAGTACAATCGAGAGTTGTCTATGTATTCCATTTGATGTTAGTGGGTAGAAGGCGAAATCGACAAAGATAATTAGTTTAGTTACATATAATTATATTGCGCGGGATGGGAATTGATCACCGTATATGGTGATATCAAGATGCAATACCAAGGATTGGGGCAGCGGTTGTGGGAGTTTTTAATTATCTTCAAAACCATGGCGAAATGCTCGATATCATTTCCATGTAAGATATTCTTGAGAAACTGGCTTCCATTAAAGGGATAATGTACAATAAATCCGGCCTTTTTGGCGGCCATCTCCTTTTAAACTCAACAGAATATATGCAACAGATGAATGAATTCGAGCCATGGATTAGTGCAAAAATACACTCATGTGCTCTATATGAACGATGCAAACAACATCAAATACACTTATTTACCGTATGTACAATACAAGCAACACAAGGTAATTATAATGAAAACGAATTTATGACTGGAGTCATAAATTCATTTTCATAATACTTACCATGTTGTTTTGCATCGTTCATAGAACACATTATGATACCACTGTATGTGAAGTTTGTTTATATGCCAGAGTATGCTCCCCTGATGACTCCAAAGCTGGTTATTATATGCTGATTCCCAACATTTAAATACATATCTTCGGCTTGGTCTTTGTAAACATTTTAAAAAACATATAATTTTCGTTTCCTAATGTTATCAAGCTACGCTGACAATCAAACAGAAATTATTATATGTTATGCTGTATCAGTATAATGTTTACAAACTATGCTGAAACCCCACTTATGAAGAGCGTTCCATTTTTAGATACAAGTTATATACAATTATCTATATATAGTTCTTATTATATTGCGGCCATTATTCAATTTGAATCCTTTCGTACACTGATAATACGATTTGGGTCTAGCCCCATATACACGTATGTGACACCACTCAATTTATCCGCTGGAAGCACAGCCATTGCACAAGAATACAATTGTATTGACAAATGTGGTATATGGCTCTGATCGTATTTGGTGCAAAATACACGCATGTGCTCTATGAATGGCTGCGGACACACGTATCACAGTAGCGATGGCATAGTAGGTGTGACAATTATATACGGTGGAGTTTGGTGACAATTGGTTATCATAATTAATATGCCATAGCTAGCCATGTCGCCCGCTGCATATTCGCACAATGAGTCCTCCAAAGTTCGTTATAATCAGCATTTTCTTGTTTTTGGTCCTTGTATAGTTCGCTTTGTTTATTCCAGATACTTTCTCGCAGCTGCATTTCCTCCAACAATTCCGACAGAGCTTCATTGGCCCGCATGATAATATTAGCGGAATTATGCAGAGAACAAAACGTCGCTAAATAAAAACCGCAATTGGGGAACTGTCTTAGTATGCATGAAATTAATATAAGTGGATAAACATCAATTGAGATCATATCAACCAAACGTACTGCATGCAGGATATGTGAGTGAATGAGGGATTGCCACGGTCAAACACAATTATGGAAGATCGATCGTGCAATTATATATATCGTAGTAGAGAATACAATGTAGCAAAACGTAATGAGTAGAGATCAACCTTGCATGGTGAAATGCAATGGGTTAATTGGTCGAGTCGATTCATTGTGTGGAAACTCAGCGCGCAACGTGGCAAGCTATGGCACAAAAATATGACGACCAATTGTCACCAAACTGCACCATAATAAATTGTCACACCTACGATGCCATCGCTACTGTGATACGTGTGTCCGCAGCCAATGATACAAACAACATTAAAATGCACTCATTTACCGTATTCATTGGTTTTGATGATTCTCTGTTAATCAAAACACATGTTTAGCTTATAGGTTCGACGACGTTCGGGTTGTTATACAACTCTCACATTGACTTGTGGGTCAGATTTTAAAACATGTTTTACTTTAAACATATTTTATTTGTAATAATACAAAGTGGATTGGGGCACAAGTTACATAACTTAATGAGCCCCTCTCCGGTATACATTGTTACATAATTGACAAAGTGGCACAATAAGTAACTTATTTACAGCTGTGGAATGTGAGAGAATGGTGACTGGTGAAGGATGATCTTTGTGGATCGTTAGGAAAGGATGATGTAAGGTGGTGGGGGTGCCAACGTCGATTGTGTTTATTTAAAACATTGTTATGGCCGAGCAAGTACCAGGTCGAAAAAACCAATAAACAACAATAAACATATTTATGTCCTACTTATTAATTAAGTTAATATCATTTGTCAAAAACGTTTAGTTTCCATAATAAAATGTTGCACTATTTTGAACAATTTCACATTTTGTTTTATATCTATGTTTGGGATGCCAGAAAGTAAATCATTCATATGTGTTAATTTGAGTCCTTCTCTGTGTAGCGAATGATACATTTCTATTCGTTCTGATTGGTACAGGGAACACATGAAAAGGTAATGATATGCATCTTCGCATTGATTGCCGCATGCGCATTTTTTAAAACTATGGTCGGTAAATAAGTCTTGTGGTGGTATGCGTAGCAATAGTTTTCATGGCATTTGTTACCGTTCTAATCAATTTGTTGGACAGCTTGTGAATTCGTAATTGGGACATCTGAAATAGATAGACTGTAGTGGATAAATATTTACATGACAATCTGATGTTCTTAGTGTAAATGAGTGAACGGCTTGGTTAAAGTATAGGTTTAGATCGCTGTTACACTTTTAGGGCATTTCGAAGATGTGACCATTTATATTCAAATTCTTGATAAGTCATGCCGCATTTGGCTATGTAATTTTCGCGTTGATATCTGTATTTCAGATCACAGAGAAAGGCGGTAATCGATAGTGGGATGGGGTGAATTTTGTTCTATAAATGTACTGTTTCATCACAAGCAAGAACAAGTTGGTTGTGTTATTGTCGTGGTCATCTTTTATACCGGAAATGGCATTCTGTTTTGTAAAATTAATCACCTATTGGTTGCTTTTAGTCCACGTCTTAAGTTCTGAGATAAATGTTTGAACGTGTGTACAGTACCAGAAAATGTGCGAAATGTGTTCTTGTGTATTTTGGCATCTATTACAGGTATCATTGGCTCGGATGTTGACAATTTTAAGCAATTTGTTACTGCTAATAAGTCTTGTGTTATATATACTGAAGCCATTGTAATTTCGTGTGGGGGGGGGTATATATATGGAAGTGCAAGCGTAAATACGATTCCCATTTTTCTATAGCTCTGTCCATTTCCGATTTTCCACTTTGTATAGGACTGTGGTAGAATTTTTGAATTTGATAGGGTTTTGTAGAATAACTGCCCGCCCTTTAAGTTGCACATAATTTAGTTTAGTTTTTGGCAGGATTGGGCACGGCACTCGATGTAATGGTTGGTTGAGGTAATTTGATAGGGCAAATATTTGACGCTGTAGACTGTTGATAGTCATAAAATCGGTGGGAATATTGAAGGTGTCGAAGAATGTTTCTGGTGTGTGAAAATTCTCATTTGTTTGAAAAGGTAATTGATCAAATATACCCCAACATCCCCCACAAATATTGGCGAAGGCGCCTCCGATTTGTATATGATGATTATTCCAAATAGTTGAAGTCATACATTCTTATCTGAATCGTTTGGTTCTGTTAATTTTCTATGATGTTGGTGGGTCCTGATAATTTACTATGGTGCTGGTGGGCCCTGTTGAATTGATATGATGTTAGTAGGCCAAACTGGTGCTATTAAGAAAATGCACCCTTATGTTTTCTAAAGTTTTCATTTTCATGGCGTTTGGCTACTCTGAACTAATGGCGGATAAGCCATGTTTATGAAACATTCAAATGTATATAATTACTAGAGGATTGCCCGTCAAAATGACGGGTATATAAATGTTCTTCGTTACTTTCTGCTGTTCCCGGTCATAAACATTCTCATTGCGATATTAGCAATGGATTGGTCACGCTTCTCTTTCACTGGAGGCCCGTGGGAACACTTTATCGAACTAAAATTGTATTGTCTACCCCCACACTACCCCACATATATGACCCGCCATATCAAATCCAGTCGTAAGTCGGGATTTGTTTACCCTGTGCCAATGCATTATCTTATATATGCGAGTCGACCATAGGTCGCCTCGCATATATAAGAGAATGCATTGGCAATTTTAATAATTTTTTCTTGTATTCTTTAACAATTTTATAATTTCACCCATACAGAGCCCCAGACAAACATGAGCAGACACACTCTTCTATATGCTTCTATATATGTGTGGGGCTCCCTGCAGGGTAATGGATGTTTTTTTTATTTTATGTCCTAAAAATTGTTAGAAACATTTATTTAAAAAAAATGATAAAATATTGTTAGGCCAATGTATTCTCTTATATATGCGAGGCGACCTATGGTCGACTCGCATATATAAGAGAATGCATTGGCACAGGGTAAAAAAAATCCCGACTTACGACTGTATTTGATATGGCGGGTCACATATATGCATGCACATATGGAACGCAACAAAATCAACATATTACAGCAGCGTTTATATAGGACCACAGGCCCCTGCACTGCGACCCATTTGCGCACTTCGCGCCCATTTTGATATTGTATAAACATTATTTTAATTTGCAGTCTCCCGGATATATACTCCTTCGATTCCACGCCGCCCCTTGACATGGTTCGTGTTAGTTGAAGTTGCATGTGGACTTTGTCGTGTGCACAATTGAATATGCATATATACCGACACAACTTTGTTCGAAACCAAACGTTGATGTACGCAAACATATATTAAAATATTTGTTTTGCACTGTAGTGCATATACACGTGATATATACTGTCGACGCAATTATCTGTATTTTGGACACGTATGCATATTGGGATATTTTTGACTCGAGCAATGCATTCATATAGTTGTGTCTAGAATCAGAACAGTAACCCTATTAGGGTACGTTCATACGCTGGCAATATTGCACTGCAAACTGCAAAAATGCCAGCTGCAAAGGTTGTTTTGTTTTGTTTTGTTAGCTGGCATTTTTGCCAGCTACCGACGAGCTTGTGCTGCGTCGTGGCTGGTCGTCAACAATCAACGGTGATATATGATAACGGCGTATATCTCTCTCAACACAAGGCCACTAACACTAATTGATTGTGTCTGTACCGTCCTTGATACGATCGAATGCGATCGGGGTGTGTTCTCTGTGATTCTCATACACACTTAATTATACATGAGTACGGATCTCCATTATATGAGGATATGATGGTATGGCGTGATACAAAGAGTACCAAAAGTGATGCTTCCCGAGTCATAAATGTGGGAGCTATAGGGGAGGTGGTGGCAGGACTCACTATGAGTATCCACGCATTGCTTCAAATGTGATTACTTCAGTGAGCGTGTACAAATTCTCAATTGTTATCGAAATGGTCATGTATCGATCAGAATGGCACATTGAGATATCACTCAATCCAGATCAAGCTGGGTTCGAATACTTGCCAACACCATCTACCCAGGCTGCGATATTGATGTAATTGTAGTGGTTTAAAAGTGACTGCTTGTGTCGTGGTGGTGGGGCGGGGTCCAACAGTAGGGATAATGGGATGTTAGTCTTTGGCATTGATAAAGCATATATGGGCCTATATAATTATTCATACCAATTGAATAACAATATATTGTGTGCTTTTGATTAACTTGTGTTACTATTTATTTGATTTCTTTGTTTTGTTTAACATCAGCACCACGCCCCCCCCCCCCGTTTTTCTTAACTTATTGTTTTGCTTAACATGAAGACCAACGAGTTTGTGACTAAAATTATTGGAATGAGTTTGGGATGATACCCGGGAAGATTTGATTTCGTCGGTTATCTTCGTTGGGCCAAGTTCGGACCCACCATCTCCTGTCTAGGTGACGTTTATTGTACTCATACATGAGCAGCATCCCAGCGAGAGAGCTGGTCGTGGCGATATCACATTCCAACATGTCAAGTAACATTATTTTGACTGGCCTAAGAATACCAACACACATCGTGTTCAAATATATTGCAAACAGCTCATCAATCACGCAAAACGACTGTCGTTCATTGATCACTACTAACGCTGATTTGTTGACAGCGGGCTGAATTAATCCGTTTTGGCAATTTTGCAGCTGGCATTTTTGCAGTGCAATATTGCCAGCGTATGAACGTACCCTTACTGTAGTCGCTCATGCTAACGTGTGATGTTCCATTGTGACAGACATGTTGTGCAAATGAGCAGCACACCTCTACTGACAATTTGTTCTTATATTCTTTAACAATTTTATAATTTATTATCATTTCTTCTTATATTCTATTACAATTTTATCATTTTTAATAATTATTTCTTACATTCTTTAGCAATTTTATGACTAATTTATTTTGTATAAGCGACCTGTGCATGGCTTCTCCGATATCTTCTGTTCCAGATTAAGCAGTCAGGAAATGCCAACGTAGCAGAAACTACATGTATGACGACAGGGACAATCAGAACAACAATATCAACGACAACAACAACAATATCAACAACAACAACAACAACAATATCAACAACAACCCCACGAATGACGAATGCAGCAACAACACCACCAAGTACATCAGTAATACCAGCAACAACAACATCAGTGTCGTTTAGGACAACTCCCACCTCGACAATAAAACCCACTACTACACCACCACCACCACCACCACCACCACCACCAACAACAACAACAACAACAACAATATCAACACAAATTACAATGACTTCAGGTAAATCCATCTAAATTTGTGAATATAAATATACAAATAACTGTAACTATAAATATACAATTAATGTCTGTACAGCAAAAAAGAAGCACTCCCCAGGCTCAACCATATAGTACGTTCAATTGGTAACACTATAGTATTATTATGGATATGCACTTGGCGGGAAAGGTCATCTGGTTTACGGCGCCAAAGATACACGTTTTAGATACCGGCAACGTCTAGCAAAACTTGTAAATAATAGAGACCTTTCGCAAAATCACGATTACGATTATGGATATGGACAATATCCTGCCAGTATACGGCCAAAAATGTTATCTTTACGCACGGGGGTTCTTATGTGAGACGAAATATACCCCACGCAGTTTAATTATGTGCAGATGTGTCAAGGATGTGCCACCGGTCCTATTTGTGGGCGCTCTAACATTATCCGTGTGGTGTATAACACACGGATAAGAACATGGGATCTGAAAGAGACACACATTACTTTTACCATCAAATACACTGTGTAACTGAATATAGTGGGGAATATACCGTCTCACCAATTAAAGGCCCACTTAATTTTCGAGTCACCGATTGTTTTTTATAGTGCCTTGATATACGGTTTTAATAACAATCTATGCCATACAATACGATTAAGATTATATAATTCATCACCGTTTGAAACGTCTGTGCCTCAGAAGATGCCCGCAGAGAAATATAAACAAGCTGAAATCATAGAAAGATTCCCCCGTTATGGCTCCCAGAATGCAACAGAATTTAAACTAACCATCGATATTCAATGGAAGGGAATAACTCTATCTTTAAGATATAGAGTTATCCCCCCTCCATTGAAAATAATACACTTTGCACAACAATCTAGATCAAACTTAAGCACAAAAACACGTCGGTAACTCAACAAAATCAACATGTTCACAGGTTGTTACACCGGATAAGTTGATAATACAATGTTTTGGAGCTTCCTCTTTCAAATGGTATATAATATGGCATATATTTTATATATATGTGAACTAGCTATCGCATGTAAGTTGTGATGGTGTCCACCTTACTAGGACAATATATTAATCCGTAATCGTAATAGTGATTTTTCGAAAGGTCTCTAATCATGATAATATTCGGTGGCGAGAACAATGGCGACCAGCGATGCACTCAAATGGCCTCAACCAAGGCAGATTAAGATCTTTTCGCACAATCGAATCACTGCATGTGCAGTGTTGATCGCTCATATGTTATCAGAAGATTGGATTATTCCTCTTGTTACAGGGGGAGTCGGAAATAATTTGCAGGCATATATGCTGATTTTTTACTTTCGACCCTTGTTGGGACCGTTTTCGACAGTTTTTTTCCGACCATTTTTTGACACCCACCCCTCTTTTAACACTAAAACAGAGATTTGTGGGGGAAATTCACTGTAAACAGCTGTATATGAATTTATGTGCATACTATTAGTCATGGATGTTAACATTGACATAGGAACAAGTCATTTTGGGGTCATTAGGTCCAAAAAAAACATGGCTGCCAGCAGCCATCTTGGATTTCAAAATTCAATCCATTAGCATGGGCTACAGGCTATACTGTTTGTCTGATCATCATGATATTTGTCATTTATGTTAATATTGACATATAGATGTGTTTTAAGCCAAACTCATTGCAACCTCATTTAGGACGGGAGCTGCGCTTGTGCAACAATATAGGTCCTATGCCAGTGCATTCTCTTATATATATGCGAATCTCCCATATAGGGTGCCTCATATATAAGAGAATGCACTGGTTTACACTGGCTTATTGTTAGACCAATGTATTCCCTTATATATGTCAGGCTCCCTGTGTGAGTCGCATATATGAGACAATGCATTGGCATAGTGTTTTCGCAAAACTTCAGGAAGCTGCAGTCATGGAAAGGTTGAGTGGCCAATAGTTGCTACATTTCCACTATTAGGGGTGTCAGGTTTGAAATGCGACACAATGGCGTGTATAAATTAAAACAATCAATCGGTTGGAAAGCCCACTTTTTATACTTTTGTGACATGCAAAACCTATAATGTTTTACTTCATGTATATATGTGAAACTCCCTCTAATACAGCCAAGACAATGGGCGATTTGGTGATCTGCACGCTTTACAAAATCATTAATTACTCTGGCAGCTCTTAGTTCCAAAAGAGACAATGAAGAAAATTTCATTTTTATACATCACAAATGTATGAAAATCAAATTTTTTTTGTCTTTTCTCAATTTATGTTCAGATTTTATATACATAGATTGGAGATGGTGATATGTTAAACTCGAGAATTGTCGCTGTATATATATCCATAGAAATTATTTAGTGAAAATATATTGCAGTGCTTGCCTATATCATTATGCAAAACGTGCATCAATATATGGCTAAATTAATTATTTGAGTCGGGTAGAATAAGTACATGTATTATGCCAAATATTCCAATTTCCGCGATCCCGCCCGCACGAAACAGTGAGATGTTGCTGGTGGGAAATCAGATCTGGCATCGTGAGTTACCACTCTGTGGTGAAAGTCCGGAAAAAAGAAAAAGCCCGACTGGGATTTCACTCCAATGCCACCATCTTAGTATGCGAACTATATATTACCAGAATTACACCAGACTCATCATGATCCGGGAATCCCCGTAATATTTTCTAAAGGGGAGTTTCGTAACTATAGTAACTATAGTGTTTTTTGTCTCCAACAGCCTACGTTTCGGAAGATAACTTCTGGGTGGATGGATCACACGCATTCAGCGACGGAACCTGGAGATACTCTGATGGATCAGCGATTGGGTGGGCTCCGTGGCTTTTTTCATGGGTGCCAAATACTTCACTGTGTGAGAACAATGCGAATTGCCGACCAGATGATGTATAACGCCGATTGTTCACTAACAATCCCTTACCTCTACGAAATTGATGCCTGATGAGGTACTGACGTCATCAACTTTTCCGTCCACTCAGAAATCTTCAAGGAACAGAGGGGGGGGGGGTAAACAAAAATTCCGAGCACGTATGACGGGATGTGTGATCAAGAGGACACGAAAGCAATTTGTTTTCATCTATTTTGGCCTTAAAAGTTAGAGATAATGTAATTTTAACATCAAAACTGTCACTATAGATTGTTTCTTGTTGTAAAATTACTAAATGCCTGGCATAAGGCAGTCTGTGTCACTCCGAACATAAGACACGTTGCATATATACACAGAACGACACGGTGTGTAAATGGGTCTGTCGATACGGAACGAGTGCTGTCGCGGAAGGATAGAACGAGAGGCGCTTGCGCCTCGAATTCTATCCTTCCGCGACAGCACGAGTGCCGTATCGACAAACCCATTTACACATCGTGTCGTTCTGTGTTTATTACATGCTTCGCGTCCTAGAAAAATACAGGATTAGAAGGTTTGTTTAGGCCCATACAGGGCGTGTTTGTCATGTGTGATGATTCTTTTATTTAAATAGTTCCAGTGTCATGGTTGAGGCGAACGTCATGGTTGAGGCGAACGTCCGTCATTTTACGTCAACGAGATACGTAACTATGGAACGTAAGTTCCATGCGGATTTGTAAATATGGAACAGCAATAACACTGTACTTCTAGGAACAAGCGTGTAATAAATAGAGGATATCCACACTGTTTCAGTGGATATGGGTTATATCTCATGAGTGATGACAAAACATTGAATTTCCGCGAGTGGCTTTAGCCACGAGTGGAAATTCAAATGTTTTGTCATCACGAATGAGATTTAACCCATATCCACTGAAAAGTGTGGATATCCTGTTTATTATATACTTTAGTTACTTGCCTATGGCCCCCAATGAATGTCAATACATCAGAAATTTCGCCAGTGGGATATCACTTATATCTCACTAATGGGATATCACTTATATCTCACTGCTAAAACCTTATAATTCATGTGCAAGTATATAATAAAAGCAATTATTCGGTACTGTCGTGTCAAACTGAGCTAATCACACACATCAACCTGTAGTAGGTAGTTGATATGAAACAGACAGTTAGTGGTGAAAATAATATTTTCCCGAATTTTGTTTTCTGTTTGTGCACGATAAAATAAAAAACACTACCGTGGTCCACGATTTACGGGTTAATGGAAAAATTTGCGCGCACCCATGCCACCCCCAAATGCCCCTTATTAAATATCGTGGGGTCTACCCCATGTGCATCATCAGACTCTGCCGCGGTCAGACATGATGCTTTGCTGTGTTTAGATAGGCCAAACCAACCAACCTGAACCTCAAACAAAAATAGCAAGGTGAAGGAGATGATCTTTCGATCTTTTCGAGAACTTCTTCGCACCAAATCACTAGTATTATGCATTTCATATATGGATGTGTTGAATCTGTTGGTGGTCTCACTCGCAAGAGGTTGGTCAATGTGGCCGTTAAGATTACAGCCCCTCTGTGCCACCTGAGATAAGATAAGATTTAATCGTTATTATAAACCACAATGTACTTAACATAATTAATGACAAAAGACGAAGAAGTAAATAGCAACATGAAAAATAACAATACATGTATAACTGTCACTGGATGTTCCAAACGCACATACATGTATCATTAATCAAGTGGCGATCTTGCAGCGGTGGACTGATGCACATTATTTGGTTCAGCTCGAAGAATTGTAATTAAAAACACTATTTCTGTTCGCGACGTAAGCTGGGCATGTAAACAGGAAATTATGTTCATCCTCGGTTCCGTACATGCAGGGGACATTGCAACGATGGTCATGCTGCCACACAGTGAGATACTGCCGAAGAGATGACTCCATATTGTCGCGTGGCAATTATATTTGTCATTCCAAATTTAAAACCTCACTTTTAGTGCATTATCTGGAAAATTACTCGTATTTAGTTGTTTTTTTGGGGTATTTATATGGGAGTCTATACTTTCGTCTCAACTTTTTGCATGATACTTTTGAACTCCAGATGTGCTATGGCGCGCAAGAGCAAATGTGTGCCTCAAAATCAAAGTACTGCTTTCAGGTTCATTTCATAATTTTAACCCTTTGAGTGCCAGGGGCCGATCTCATCGGCCCTAAACCTACAAAATAAGTCTGTTAAAGAATATAAGAATAAATTATTAAAATTGTAAAAAATTGTAAAAACAAAAAACAAAAAAAAACAAAAAAAATTGTTAGGCCAATGCATTCTCTTATATATGCGAGGCGACCTGTGGTCGACTCGCATATATAAGAGAATGCATTGGCACAGGGTATATGGGTTGATACAAAAATCGGACCTGGCACTCCACCCAAAAAGCTGAACGCCTGTAGCTGTGGGTTTGTATCCAATAGAGTTGACCAAAATCAGCTGTTGGATGTCCTTAGGCCTTTGTTATATTTTTCATCTTGACCTCATCTCCGATGTAAATTTTCAACTTAAGGGGGAGACGCACGTTTTGCATAAATCCAGTCAAAATGGCAAGATATTTTCAACACAAATTCTCTGGGTTTATCTGGCAAAAAATCTTGAATTTCACATATCATCATCTGGGCATCAGAGAATCTGAGCAATTATCAAGAAACGACAAAAACAATGGATTTTAATACATTTGAGAGGTTGAACATATTATTTTCTTTTTGTCCATTTCGGTACCAAGAACTGCTAGAATAATTAATAATTTCACATAACACTCCAATTCACCAAATAGCTTATTGTCTTGGCTCTATGAGAGGAGTCTTTATTTTTATCATAATGTTGAGTTAGATTTTTAATTGCATAATATAGCATACTACCCTCATATATTATAATGAAGAATAAAGCAGTCACAAATTTCCTTCAACACAAATGTTGACATGCAGCATGGTTCACTCAAGCAGGGATCAATCAACTGGGATTAGGCCACAGTGTTAAGAGATGCATGTGGTGTCATCTTTAATTGGTTATGAACTCATAACACAGAACCCATCTCAGCCCAATGTTTCATTTAGCAGGCATGACATGGACATTGTCAAATAGAAAATTTATTTATGGGTAGTTGCCTTTCTAAATGAAAATAATCATTAAATTTCACAAATCAAGAATAATTAAGTCTCCTCTCATGATATGAGATATGAACTGCACTTTTGAAAACAATCAATTTTACACATGTTTTTTGTACCTGAAAACAGTGAAATTTTAAATATTGTTCATGCCATAAAAGTGAAGCAAATGAAGTTATAATGTCCAATAGGTCGATTGTTCTTAAATATTGTGTCACAATGATCGTTTGTACCAAATTTCATAAATGAAAATCCTGATCTAGTTTCAGAAAATCTATTTTGAATTACCAGGACATTTTTCGGTAAAACGTAGATCTGACCCTTAAATTTTCCCCGAGAAAGCCCCTGGACTGACAAATCAACGTTGAGAGATCGCCATCAGTTGCAGTGTAGCTCCAACTGTGCATGTCTTATACTGCCATTGTTGTGCCCCGTTGGTAAACGCACCGTGACACCACTCCAATTATCAATGATTATCAGCATTATCGATAAGTTCGCTATACATGAGTTTACTGGTAATTTACAGTACACTCGACGATACCGAAACAGTAACTCATCGCCGATGCGAAACAACGAACAGCGATGTTTCAAATGTTCAATAACTTTCGCTTTCAACGCACATATGTTCAGGTATACCATCACAGTTTTGAAAATGCCAACGCGGCCTGATTGTTATTGAATCTCACAGATCTATAGACTAAATTGAACAAGGCATCATTCCGCGCTCCGCGTGTATAATGTTTCGCTGTTTCTGGTATACAGTGGGCGCATGGACATTTTATTTATAGAATGGGATTTTTTGAACGGATTAAAAGTCGAACTGCGACCCGGAGGCCGAGTCCAGTAAAAGGTGTAGTTGGGAATTTCAATTTCAATTGTTATTCGGATGCTAAGAAGTGCAAGGCGATTAATTCTATGAGTTGGTCATTCGTGAAACCAGTATATTTTATATTCTATAATTACAATCATGGGTATATAATATATGATCTTGAGCGCGTTGCCATTTCTTACTATGGTTTTCTTGTTATAGATAGGCTCGGGAACGATAGACACATCCTGGAGGGACAATAATTGCGTTCATCTACCCTCCGATCTTGCATCATGTCATTAATCTCTACTCTGGCTCATACTCCACCCATTCAAACATAGGAACCATTTTGATGTTTTGACAATGCAGGGAAGTTTATAATATTGAAAACAGTATACAGCTAACATATCTATTTAGTAACTTTGTTGAACCGATTATAATTTGCAACACTTGGAACAATCGTGGAATTTCTCCCGGGTTATCAACTCGATGTTTATTGCGACATCGAAACAAATCACCAAAATCATGGAATTTCGACTATCCCCTTCACTCTAAATCGCGTTGGGTAAAATTTTACCCAACACAATGATGCATATAGCACCACGCGAACTTTGGGTAAATTTTACCCAATGTTGGGCAATGTTTTTACTCAACACAGGGTAACAATTTACCCATATTAATTTCCATAATGCGTTGGGCGATTTTTTGTAGGCTTAGGCCCGTTCCAAACGACGGATTTTTGTCGACTCGAATCTAATTGTATTAAATCCGTCGGTGATGCGTCTGCGGTCGATTTTGTTACAGACGGACGCATCTTTGTCGCGTCGAATCTAATACATCGGTCGATTTGTTTAAAGGTGGATTCCCGGTTACCGTCAAAAATTGGTCACGCGTAGATATATATATACCGGTATATGTTATACATATATATATACTAAAATACAGTATAAATTATGTATATATGCGCGACTGCAGAGCGAATATATGTGCTCATGTATATGAGTTAGTATATAGTACATACATATATATAATATACTATAATAGGCGCTACAAATAAATGTTATATCGTGCAACCAATTGCCATCTATGTGTATACCATGCATGTAAATACCGGTATACAAGAATTATTATAAATCAGAGACTACCACCCCTACCCCTTATAATAAGGAATACCGGAATTTATTAATTACTATAAATCATAGGCTACCACCATATATCCCTTATAATAAGGAATACCGGAATATATTAATTATTATAAATCATAGGCTACGACCATATATTCATTATAATAAGGAATACCGGTATCTATGAATATTATAAATCATAGGTTATACTATACCTACCCCTCATAATAAGTAATACCGGTGTACATAAACTATTATAAATCATAGGCTACCACTCCGCACCTTATAATAAGTAATACCGGAATATATGGATTATTATAAATAAGAGGTTACCACCCATATACCCCTCATAACAAGTAATGCCGGTATATATATATGCATCATTATAAATCAGTGGTACCACCCCTACCCCTTATAATAAGTGATACGGGTATATATTAATTATTATACATCAGAGACTACCACCCATATCCCTCACAATAAGGAATATCAGTCTATATAAATTATTATAAATCAGTTGCTACAACCCATATCCCTTATATCGGTATATATGAATTATTATAAATCATTCATAAATATATCCATAATAAGATGTGAGTCAGTGACATGCCATGTTCGTTGAGAAATCAAACTGCCATAATAATTAAAATTTTCACAATGTTACCTAAGCAATTCTTATAGATATATCTTTCTTTATAACAAAGAGAGCGTGCGACAAATGACGTCATGTGGGTATTTCCGCAGATAAGGGGAACTCCCTCATTATTATACCATTATCATATCATTATCATATCATTTGCATTCGTTATTCGGCAACTTTCGGCTCTTCTCGTCACATGTATTAGATTCGAGTCGACAAAAATCCGTCGTTTGAAACCAAGACGGATTTCAGACGCATCACCGACGAAGATTCGTCTGAATTGGACGGAGATTCGTCTCTGATGCGTCTGACACGGATCTAATTGTTTCAAACGTCGCATTTTTGACGCATTTAATACAATTGAGGGTCTGGTATTAGATTCGAGTCGACAAAAATCCGTCGTTTGGAACGGGCCTTCGGGCCGTTCCAAACGACGGATTTTTGTCGACTCGAATCTAATACCAGACCCACAATTGTATTAAATGCGTCAAAAATGCGACGTTTGAAACAATTAGATCCGTGTCAGACGCATCACAGACGAATCTCCGTCCAATTCAGACGAATCTTCGTCGGTGATGCGTCTGAAATCCGTCTTGGTTTCAAACGACGGATTTTTGTCGACTCGAATCTAATACATGTGACGAGAAGAGCCGAAAGTTGCCAAATAACGAATGCAAATGATATGATAATGATATGATAATGGGATAATAATGAGGGAATTCCCCTTATGTGCGGAAATACCCACATGACGTCATTTGTCGCACGCTCTCTTTGTTATAAAGAAAGATATATCTATAATAATTGCTTAAGTAACATTGTGCAAATTGTAATTATTTTGGTAGATTGATTTCTCAACGAACGTGACATGTCACGGGCTCACATCTTATAATTAATATAGTATCAATGATTTGTAATAATTCATATATACCGGTATAAGGGATATGGGTTGTAGCAACTGATTTATAATAATTCATATAGACCGATATTCCTTATTGTAAGTAATGGGGGTGGTAGTCTCTGATGTATACTAATTGATAATACCGGTATTACTTATTATAAGGTGTAGGGGTGGTACCACTGATTTATAATAATTCATATACACCGGCATTACTTATTATGAGGGGTATAGGGGTGGTAACCTCTTATTTATAATGATTCATATATTCCGGTATTACTTATTATAAGGGGCAGAATGGTAGCCTCAGATTTATAATAATTCATATAAACCGCTATTACTTATTATGAGGGGTAGGAATGGTAGCCTATGATTTATAATAATTCATAGATACCCCTATTCCTTATTATAAAGGATATGAAATAAAAGCCATCTATTCAATTATATATAGTGATACTTGTTTTAGGGGGTAGCAGGAAGACAACCCGATAGGGCTAGGCTAACCCCCAACAATATACAATAAGGATATAGGTGTAGCCTATGATTTATAATAATTAATATAGTCCGGTATTCCTTATTATAAGGGGTAGGGGGTAGTCTCTGGTTTATAATAAATCTTGTATACCTGTATTGACATGCATGGTATACACATATATGGCCATTGGTTGCACGATATAACATGTATTTGTAGCGCCTATTATAGTATATTATATAACTATATGTACTATATACATCCTCATATACATGTGCACATATATTCGCGCTGCAATCGCATATATATATATATACATAATTGATACTGCATTTTAGTACATATATGTATAACATACCGGTATATATAGGCCTCTATATCTACGCGTGACCATTTTGTGACGGAATCCACCTTTAAATAAATCGACCGATGTATTAGATTCGACGCGACAAAGATGCGTCCGTCTGAAACAAAATTGACCGCAGATGCATCACAGACGGATTTAATACAATTAGATTCGAGTCGACAAAAATCCGTCGTTTGGAACGGGCCTTAGGCTTAATCGATATGTAGGAAAGATGGTACACATGTGTCACCTGATCAGGGGAATATAATTGGATGTGTGCCTTTAATCTCAGATGAATTAAAATGGGGCTAATAAATTATATTAACATAGATGATCATTGAAGAGCTTTTATTATCAGATAATATGTGGGGAAATTGATTTGACCCAATAATTAAGTAATTATTCACCCAAATGTTCGGGTACAAAAAAATCGCCCAACGCAGAAGATAAATTAATATTGGGTATACTGTGAAACAGATTAAACAGGTATATTAACAAAGAAATATATTAAAGGTATTCAATCCGGTCAGACGCTCTTAAATCACTAGTTCTTTGGTTTCGGGGGTAAAAAATATTTGATTCAAGTCGAGGAACCCGCCCATCAAAGCTTAGTGGTCAGATATCGATTTTTGAAGTTTGTTATTTCTCGAGATCTGCAGTAATAAGTGGCCCAGAAGCACGTAGTCAAACGGGCGGTCTTGCGGACGAAGATGGATAATGCTAAAATCAAGTGGTAATAATAACCACTTAATTTTAAAATTATCCGTCTGCAGATCTCGGGAGATAACAAACTGCAAAAATCGATATCTGATCACGCTGAGCTTTGATGGGTGGTTTCCTCGATCGACTCGATTCAAATATTTGTTTCCCCCGAATCCAAAGAAATAGTAAATTAGGAGCGTCTGATCGGAGTGAGTACCTTTAACTGTGTTGTTTGTTCAATATTATAAAGTTCCCCCGTCAGAACAGGTCAGAATATCAAAAAGTTCCCAGGTTTTGTTCTTGTGGAATAAGATTTCTATGGGCGTATAGTCATAGCCTAGATTCATGAAATGATCTGTAACATCTTGACCAGAGGCTCGATATGCTGTTTAGGAACGCAATTAACCCATTACCCAACAGAACGGCCCTGTGCCAATGCATTCTCTTATATATGCGAGTCGACCATAGGTCGCCTCGCATATATAAGAGAATGCATTGGCTTAACACATTAAAAATTATAAAATTGTTAAAGAATGTAAGAAAAAATGGTAAAAAGTGTTAAAAAAAGATTTTTTTTAGGCCAATGCATTCTCTTATATATGCGAGGCGACCTATGGTCGACTCGCATATATAAGAGAATGCATTGGCACAGGGCATAACTGTAACTATCACAATGTGGTCAAGGAGCCGGTTCCAATGATATCCATATTTGTATGGTTCTATTGAGACAGACCGAAGATATTTTAGGCTGTTGAAGCTTTATTTGGCAGGTTTTGGCCGGTTTGTTGGGTAAAGGGTTAATATCCGCCCAGGGTATGTCTAACATTGCTGAGCATACAACGGACACTTATAGATATAGCTTCAAGATAGCCTGTACGATCTGACACCACGAATCAACCATATGTACATTTTCATTATCAGAAAATAATTAGTTCGGACCAATGAGGAGTTTTGACTACCATATATCTATTTTCAAAGAGGAAGGTTTAACACCTTTTGAAATTGTGTCAGCCTAACAAAATTACAGTGATCGACTCTTATTAAGAACGTCCATGTTTCCGTCGTCCAAATGTGGTAGATAATAAAGAGCGTTCCCAATTGTGAGCTTCTGTACTCGTTTTCAACAAAAAACTGGCGGATGCTTCTGTGGATCTATAAGATACGTGTACCATACAAATGATAGATTGTAAGTGTTTTTCATTTTTCTTTTGTTGGTGAACTGAAAACATATATAGGAAATTTTGTCTTAGTTGGCGTCAAATCGGGAAGAGCATCTTTAACCCTTTACCCAACAGAACGGCCCTGTGCCAATGCATTCTCTTATATATGCGAGTCGACCATAGGTCGCCTCGCATATATAAGAGAATGCATTGGCTTAACACATTAAAAATTATAAAATTGTTAAAGAATGTAAGAAAAAATGGTAAAAAGTGTTAAAAAAGATTTGTTTTAGGCCAATGCATTCTCTTATATATGCGAGGCGACCTATGGTCGACTCGCATATATAAGAGAATGCATTGGCACAGGGCATAACTGTAACTATCACAATGTGGTCAAGGATCCGATTCCAATGATATCCATATTTGTATGGTGTTATTGAGACAGACCGAAGATATTTTAGGCTGTTGAAGCTTTATTTGGCCGGTTTTGGCCGGTTTGTTGGGTGAAGGGTTAAGCTAATTGGAAATGTTATTAAATTTTAATCTGGGGAATTTCAACATATAATTACACCTACGTGTACTTTTCAAACCTGAGTTTAGTGTGCTGTCATTTGCAGAATGAGGTCCCCGGAGGGGGCATTTAGTGACGCTATCCCACATAACGGCCTAGCATCACTAAATTCACCCTCTGGGGACTTAATTATGCATGGCCTCGTCTGCTATGGGATACATTGTCTCAGATTCAGTTCCCAAATGGTGAATGTTGTGATGTACACCCATTTGGGAACCTCGTTTATGCAATGTGTCGTCTGCCAATTTGGGGATATAGAGAAACTAAACTAAAAAAAAATAGAATGTTTTTTATTTCTATAGCAATTTGATAATAAAGAAACTTTCCAGAGAAGATGAGGCCTAAGCAGAATGAGGTCCACAGAGGATGAATTTAGTGATGCCAGCCCGCTATGCGGGATAGCTAGCGTCACTAAATCCACCCTCTCCGGGCCTCATTCTGCAAATGACAGGCGCACTAAACTCAGGCTTGGTATGCCAGTAGATGTTTCTCGTGGGTTTGGATAAGCCCTATACGAAATTCCCGTCCCCTCAAAAGGGATTTCTTTAAAATCTGTTGTTGGAAGTATCGTCCATTGAAGAGATACCATAATTATCTTCAATTATCAGGCATCCTTTAGTGGGATGAGGTGTTATCACTTCAAGCTTTAAGTGTCACCGAAGTTAACAATTGTATTATCCTCGCAGCAATCTTAAAGGGACATAAAGCACTCGCAGTCCTTAAATGTGAAAAAATAAAAACAGACTCGCAGTCCTTAAATGTGAAAAATAAAAACAGGTTTGTAAAAGCATCACCACAAAGAAGAACATAATTAATAATGCATAGCATTAATTTTGTAAAGCGCGCGCGCCTTATCCAATGAGGCCCAAAGCGCTCAAAGTTTTACCCTGATGAGCCTAAGCACTCAGTGACAGTCTACTCCACCCATGGGAGAGGTACTGACAAGAGTTTTCACTGTTCATAATCAGCTACGTATACCCTTATGGGTGGTGCAAAGCAGACACAGCACGAGCGACCTTGCTCAATGGTCATAGCTTGGCGCGAGATTCAAACAGTGTACAATCCTGCAATTGTGTGAAAACTCGCAACAGACCACCGACCAGCTACGAACTCGTCTCGCAATGCTTACCACTGGACCACGGAGTTTTGTTTATGAAAGATCTAGTTTTTGAGAAAAAATGTCATGGCTATCAATGCTTTTTTCTGCGCGATGCACCTTAACCTAAACGACCAAACTATATTTCCACTTTTCTAGGTGTGTTTGAAATTACAGTTTGAAAAAAATATCCTAAAAGTCCACCTGCCTTCTATTGCGACACTAGTTCTTCCTTAACCCTTTCATGACGATAGATGGGCTGTGGATAATTAAAGATCCCGTGACAGTGCATTCTCTTATATATGAGTCTCTCATGGGGGGCTCGCATATATAAGATAATGCATTGATACAGGTTTTTCATCAAATTTAATGAAACTCCAGTCATGGAAGGGTCAAGGGTCAAAAATTATTCTTCAAATATCTGGAAAGAATAAATCCTGCAAGAACTAGTGATATTGTATTTCATGCGACTTTCCCGCCTTCTGATTGGCTGAGAGCTGTATCCCTATTCCGGTTTCATATGTGAGATGGTCGGCACTACATCCGGGCACTACATACATATTATGGTACTGGCAATATTTGGTATGTGACGTCACGGCTTTGCGCTTGCCGTTGAACACTTACACCGAATGTTTCGCGCTAATGCATTTGAAGTTGAAAGTCAAGTTCCATGCAGAGTTCAGTCCCCTATATACGCAGGACTTACCTCTTCTCGCACCTACATGTATTGTGAAGAAATTTCACATTTATTTATTTCAGACTTTTGTAGGTTACAATTCATTCTGCATTATTATGAGATACTGTACTGTCCATATTCATTTGAAAATGGTCGACATCAATGAATGAATTGTAACTGGCAAAAACTTCAATTAAAAAATGTTAGATTTAGTTAAGAAAGTACACGTGACGGCAGCGTTCAGACATCGCGTAACTAGGGGACTGCACTCTGCTTTGCAGCTTGGTTGAAAGTACCACGGTGGGGAATCACGTGACATGGTGGGGAATCACGTGGTTTCGAGTTGATGAGTATCACGCTTTCAAAATGGCCGATGCGATTGCAAACGCGACCAGAAACTGTAATAAAAATGTAATAAACTAGGATAATTATATATTACATAGTCGTTTGTCAGCTACGAGCATAATTATGCTATACTATTTTTCAAACTGATATCTCATTTGTGTTCAAACCCACAGTTGTTTGCTCTAACATTCTGACCAAAGTTGTCAGTCGAAGGATTCTCTTAGTATAGATGTATGGACTGGTGTATTCCACGAACCTCCGACTGGCAACTTTGGTCAGAATATTTCCGAACAAATTAGGTATCAACTTGTTTTTTAAAGGCACGGTTGGCCTTGGCGGTGGGTATCCTGTGAAAATATCTCCACCCGTCAAAAACCGCTACAAACAGAAAGAACATCAAAATGTAGATAGACTTTGTTCGTATACAAATAAGAAATATCGCATCAACAGTATGTTATTGTCATATGTTTGACCATTGTTATGTAAACAAAAGCATAAAAAGTTACTTTTCTGGCGTTTCTTTATATTATGATGGTAAACATAAAGAGCGTTCTTTGTTGGTGATTTCCTGATATGAAACTAATAAAGAGCGTTTATGCCAGTTGTGTGTGATTAGCCAGTAGCATTGTGCGGTCTTCTGTAACACAATCGGGCTCTTGCCTAGGCAAAATAGTGTAGGTCTTTACGATAACATGCTGTTTACGCGATGGTCATGGTAGATATGAACGAAACTGTATGCGTTTTAATGTTTTTCTGTTTACAGTGTTTGGAACAAATATTAATATTTTCGACAATTAAGGCATCACGTGCCTTTAAAATAAACTAGCATATCCTTATACAGTCAAAATGCTATGTTTTGTGTCAGTTCCTCGTATATTACCCATATTTTCTCATATGATGCGACAATCAAGTGGGACATGTTTTCGTTAGTATTTTTTAATTGTTAGAGTTATCTCGCTTGCTACGCTCCGAACGAACGCGAGCCGGAAAATTTCCCAAATTGATTGTATGTTTGTTATACAAGAAAATTCGAAATACAATTAATATTAATTGATATAAGCGTTTCCAGACAGGGGTCTTCGATTAATTTATTTTATAACCCTGAAACTATATCCAACTTGTTACAGTAAGAGATAGCCCATATTTAATAACCTATTGCAATGTGTCAATAATCCATATGTGCATGCAGACCTAGCCTTACAAATGTATCCCGGTGGGCTTCCGCGAAGCATCTTCGATTCATGCACATACTATGCATCGTGCGACACCAGAACATGTAAGCCACACACGGACAATCAATACGATGTACTTGTTGGTATATAATTACCATTGGAGAATATCTACGATCAATTTGTTCTTGGGTGCATAACAACATAAACTGTGCATGCGTTTGTGTATACTTGTAGAAGTGAAACCAATTCATCAGAATTAAAACACTGGTGGCCTTTCATGACAGAAACCTTCTAATATTTGGAATCCTGGATTGGCTCTAGACTGGGTATTATAGTTAGTGTTTAGATGTATTCGCTATTTATTCAGGTGCATAAGGAAGTGAGTAAGAATGTGTTTCCATCGGTTATTCAACAATTAATGCAGGAGATATATTCATGAGAGTCAGGTGAATATATATCAGACAAATATCCGTTCGTTTCGGTTATTTTCCCGTTTCCCGTATATTTTCCAAATTTATAGTCTAGCCATAATAATTTCTGCATCCAAGCGATGGATTTTCAGAATGTACATTTACAGCAACGATTAACATGTTATAGACTATGATGTGTCTCCAACGGAATGTCAAGTGTGTTGTCCATCGATTCCATCACTGTTAATTGATCTAATAGTACAACTTCAACAATGTATTTCCAGAATATTTATACTGCAAGTCAGTTCATTTCCTTTTTGGATATTTTCTGTTCGTGCAGGGAATTTACTGTACACAACTTCGTGTTTGTATTTGCTGTTGGGGGGAAACGGGGATTACGCATAGGCAACAGAATATGTCATCGACTCCGAACCATTTATATTGGTTCAAAATCAAGTGCTCCGGGCTGAAATTTAAAAATAGCATCGGGAAAAACCCAGTGAAATCGAAAGGGAACTTTCGGATATTCCTGGCGTTCCGTATATAAGGGCCTGGTACAAGACATGGACAGGTAAGTTCACACTTTTTTAGATCTGCTTTGATGAAAGTCATGGGATATCTTCCGAGAATATGTTCACTATTTCTATTGTGTGAGTATGAGGAATTCTGCTTATTTGGTTCTCAATAGTTTGTAAACATGAACACCACAACATAGCTATCGCCCAGGATGGTCTGACATCCGTACGTTATTTTCTCATTCTCCAAAAAACTTGAATAAATTTATATTATTATATACTGTTATTAGCAAATGAGAAGTTTATATAACGATTATCAATTGCTGGATGGTAAGAAATACGAACTGTAATATTTTTTAACGGTAAAAATATTTTTCTCTGATGAGTTTCTATGGACATATAGACAGACCATGTTGTTATTTTGAGAACATTACAGCATTTGTGATCAGAAATCTAGATTTTAAAAACAATTTTAACAAATATATGTGCCACGCACCAGATGATTCTCTAAGAATTCTCTTGTGTGTTTGGTAATAATAGTTGAAACATGCCTTGTAAAGGTGTTCCATATAAATTATGTTGATGTTGGAAGTACTTCCGAATATATCCATATTAAACATGTCCAAATTTCCAAGACAATTTTTCAGTTGTTTATCTTTAAAGAAACAACTAAAGATTCATAACCCGAATTAACGGTACTAAATTACATTATCGGATGTCGAAAAACGATATAACAGAATCAGATATATAGCACTTCAGTCTCGATAAAACTAGACCAAGATTTCATTATATAATCAACACTGGCGTTGATTGTAATTAAATCTTGATTTAGTTTCAAGGAGCCATATATAACTTCGTGCAGCGCCATCAAATGTAAACGTTCGAGAATGAATGGAAACACATTATACCTTTAAAGATAATGCAGCCAGTTTCAGCTGTAGACAAATAATTTACACCACCTTTAGTTGTGTCTGTTTTATACAGTTTTATACACAAAAAGCCAAATGTAGTGTTGAAATCTGGTTTAAAAAAAAATATGTTGTTGTTGTTGTTTTTGTGGCCCGGAAGAGATAAACTATTTGAATCACTGCTTGCTAAGAGAAGAGAAAATCGTATAATCAAAGAGAGACAAATTGCCCACTAAACACGAGAGGTAACTTTTTACGAGGAATATAATGGGTAACAATGTTCTAAAGTGACGATGTTGGTGCCAGGGACAGAAAAGGGGGATGTGCAACAAATCGACAACATTTTTTTGTCGTCGATTTAAATAAAACTTATACATAATCATCTCCATGATATGAGGGGTCTAGTGGTGTGGTATGAAGATGTCAACAGTGGCGGTTCGAGTCAGGGTTGCTGAGGGGATGGGCACCGAAATTTATTTTTAATATTTTTAGCGTCGATTTCCACCAACTTGATACGTATTTTTCTCCATGATACGTGGAATCTATTTGTGTGATTTTAAAGGCTCAAAATTCGTGCCGCTTGGGTCAAAGATGGGGTGCACTAAATCTGATAAGAATGTATCGCTGATATCTACCAAACTTATATATGGTCATCTCCATGATATGAGGAGTCAAATTGTGTGGTTTAAAGTTGTCAAACGTGGAGCCGCTCGAGTCGGGGATGGATGAAGGGGGGTGTGTCGAAATAGATAAAACAAACAAATTGCGCCTATCTCAACTAAATTGATCACGTTCTTCTCCACCACACGCGGTATCTAATCATGTAGTTTAAAGACGCCACATTGGTGCCGTTTGCGTTTGGGGAGGGGATGGGCACTAACAACCATAAGAATGTTTTAGCGCCGATCCCCCCCAAGTTATATATATATACATTTCCATGATACCATACGATTAATCTAATGATGTGGTTTAAAAAAAATCCAAGTGGCCCTATTCGAGCCAATGCTGGGGAGGGGATGGGCACCAAAATTGCATGAACTATTATAATTCGTATTTAGATGTATTAGCTATTCATTTAGGTGTAAATGTATAAGGAATTTCTGACTGGAGTAAGAATGGTTTTCCACTCAAAAATCAATGCATAGGATATATGTATGTCACGAGAGAGAGGTGAATATATATAAGACAAATCCATGCAACAGTTCCTTTTTGTTTATTTTCCCGTTTCCAGTATTTTCCAATTTTCTAATTTAGCCATATAGCATTTTCTGCATGCAAGCGATGCATTTCCTGAATACCTATTCTCAGCAATAATGTCCATATATAAATTATGAGGTCATTCAATTGAATTGTCAAGTGGGTTGTCTATCGATTAATTGCGTTCTCGCTGGTTGTTAATTGAATCTAATTGTAGAACATCAATGTTTTTCCAGAATATTTATACTGTACGTCAGTTCATTTGCTTCTTGGGTATTTTTTGTTCGTGCACGGAACTTACTGTATACATCTCATTTTTAATTGTTTTGTGGGGAAAATGGGAATATGCTTAGACAACTGAATGTCGTCGACTCCAGACCATTTATATTGGTCAAGATTTGTCGATTCCATTGCGCCGGACTGAAATTTTAAAATAACTTCTGAAAAACCCAGTGAAATCGAAAGGGAACTTTCGGATTCCTGGCTTTCGATATATAAGTTTGTCTGGTACAAGAAATGGACAGGTAAGTTTACAATTGTTTGGATCTTCTTTGATAAGAGTCATGGGATATCTTCCGAGAATATGTTCACTATTTCTACTGTGTGAGTATTAGGAATGCTGCTATCTGGGTTCTCAATAGTTTGTAAACATGAACGCCATAACATATAGCTATCGCTCAGGATGGTCTGATATATGTACGTTCTCCAAAAACTTGATATTTTATATTATTTTTATGCTAGTTATTAGCAAATGAGAATATTTCAGTTCAAGTTTATAGAACGATTATCAATTGCGAGTATTTACTGACTGAATGTAAGGAATAAGTAATTGTGATATATGTAGTTGTAATATTTTTTTTCTAATTATTTTCTATAAACCTGTACAGAAAATGTGGCTATTTGTGATTAGAAATCTAGCTTTTAAAAACAATTTTAAGTACAATATGTGCAACACCAAATGTTTCTCTAACAAATATCTTGTGTGTCTTTTTGGTTATAATAGTTTAATCGTGCCTTGACAAGGAGTTCCATATGTGACCCGCCATATCAAATCCAGTCGTAAGTCGGGATTTTTTTTTACCCTGTGCCAATGCATTATCTTATATATGCGAGTCGACCATAGGTCGCCTCGCATATATAAGAGAATGCATTGGCCTAACATTTTTTTACAATTTTAATAATTTTTTCTTGTATTCTTTAACAATTTTATAATTTCACCCATACAGAGCCCCAGACAAACATGAGCAGACGACACTCTTCTATATGCTTCTATATATGTGTGGGGCTCCCTGCAGGGTAATGGATGTTTTTTATTTTATGTCCTAAAAATTTTAAGAAACATTTATTTAAAAAAAATGATAAAAAATTGTTAGGCCAATGCATTCTCTTATATATGCGAGGCGACCTATGGTCGACTCGCATATATAAGAGAATACATTGGCACAGGGTAAAAAAAATCCCGACTTATGACTGGATTTGACATGGCGGGTCACATATACATTATGTTGATGTTGGACGTACTTTCGACTATATTCGTATATTCCTGGCATTCCGTATAAAGGGTCTCGTACAAGAAATGGAAAGGTCAGTTTACATTTTTTTGGATCTTCTTTGATGCGAGTCGTTATTAGGGACTTTACGCCCAGGGGTCAATACTATGAAGCGTTTTCTTTGTAAGATTCTACAATTGTTTGTAATAAATAACAATTTCTCATTCCGTTAATACTATGAACCTACGATTACAAACATAAATCGCAAACAGTATGTGTTCTTTGTATCTACAATCATTGAACGTTAAAACGTTAAGGAACGTGACTAGAAGGTCTTCGTATTGTGCGTCCAACATAATTTTTAAGTTTTTCACACCCTTAAACCGGATACTATACCAATATATGATACGCAGGGACGTGACGACAAGGGGTCGATTCACCCCTTGTGAAAATGTTTTATCAGCTGGAAATATCAAGTACAACCCACAGGGACGTCGCGACAAGGGGGTTGCGTTGGTGTCCCGCCCCTTCTCAAAACAACATTTTGTCAACATGTTCAACAGTTGGAAATTTGATACCTGACACAACCCGAGTTGGAAATTCACAACAACAGGTTGAAATTTTTTTCGTAGTTTAATTTTCCAGCAATTTATTAGTGGGAATCTGTTGGTTTTAGACCAACATTTGCATATTTTCCTCCTTTGGTCAAAAGTTTGAATTGAAATGGCCAACATTTAGAAATTGCCCAACCTTAGGTGGGGTGTCAGCTTAGATGTGAGGTACCAGAATGTGTTCTTCGTAACAACTAAAATGTCCCAATTGCATGTCATTTTCGAGTTACATGAACGTATGTTGAAAGTTACAACGTTAAGGAACGTGTATAGAAGGTCTTCGCGTATAGGGTGTCAAAAATAACTTGTCGATTTTCACATCCTTAAACCGGATCATATAGCCATCTCTGATACGTAGGGACGTAGCGCCTCGCCCCCCCCCCCTTATGAAAATGTTTTATCAATGGAAATCTCACGAACAGGGACATAGTGGTCTTGGTAACACGATGCCTGGCAGGTTACAACTGTTCAGAGTAGGGAGGTTCGAGTCGCCACCAATCCCCTATGTGTCACAACGTCTCTGACCAACGTTGGTGGTTGATGTAGACGGGGCCCGGTGTCCGTAGTGAGTGATACTTGCGGATTACAGCCAACAGTAGCATGCTACATGTACTTAGCATAATCAACGATATCTCCAAGAATGTTAATGGTGAATGCAGTTTGTCCGATTTAGTTCTACGCCGGGTATATATACTGCATTTAGCCATTGTGATCCATCCATCTCAAGTAAAACCCGCAGGGACGTCGCGACAAGGGGTTTTGTTTGGGTATCTGCCCCCCCCCCCCCGAAAAAAACAGGTCTAACATATAAACCAGAACCTCACTCACACACCAATGCTAACTCATTTGGATAAAGGGTACTTATTCCATAGACACCACAGACTCTTGATATACGATTCCATCGCTATGTGGAATTTTTAGGCATTTTGTTTTGGTTAAAATGGCGCATATTGAAATTATATTATGGATACCCCATCACCAAACGGAGCCCAATATATTGTGAATCACTCACAGGTGACACCTTGTCCGTTAGCAATCTACGATAATCAATAGTTGATCTTTGTAAAATTTGTGAAATTTTGTCAGCTCATCGTTTCATAGTACCGGCGATATTACAAATCACAAAATAATAGCACACATTGACGCATTGTAACTTCCCCGTAGTAATCGTGTGTCAGTTAATTTAACTTCCACATGTCCGTCCAATTTGAACTAGGTATTCAGACAACACTGGTAACGGGTGAATGAGTGGTGAGTTGTTATTTTTTTTCCCCTACGTTTTAGGGGTTTCACCCCTCTCACAGTCTAAGGTATAACAATAATTTATACCCTAAGCATATCGGTGCCTATATATGAAATTTAGATGTGGACACTCCTCCCCTCAACTGAAAAAGTAACATCATATTCGGACACAGGGGCGTGACTAGTGAGTGTTCATGGGCTGCCAACCTTTAATATTTCAACTGCACCCATTGGACAAGTCCAAACTCCAAGTTTTGCAAAATTAAATTTGTACCCATTGGGTTGGAAGTTTCCGTCTGGTAATATTTATAACCTGATACCGGCACTAGTTTGGAGAAGTTCTATCTGATGGCCATTTATACCATAATTTTCAACAAAAGTCGAAAATAGGCTAGTGATTCAGACTAGATGGTCTCCAAACAGATTTCTCACTTATTATTGGTTGTGAAATTAAACAATGAGAACAATTGAGCTTGTATGTGCTGTAAAATGCTTGGGTCAGCATATCGGTATGAAATTTCCAACTGTTGGGGCACCCACCAAGCCTTTCAATACCCCACCCGTCACCCCTCGCGTCCCTATTAGGCCTAAATGGTATGGTCAGGAGACGATAACAATTAACTATTAAACTATTAATAATTTGTTCATAATTTATTGTACAAATAATACGGCCCAATTTTCCCTGTACTATGAAACCACTGTGATATTGGACACAAATTTGTTCTTACAAATTTGTAAATACTATATGTATTTACATGTGGTATAAAATGTTTCATAGTATTGAGCCCAGAACTGTGGCGGGAGTTATCTTGCTTGTATTTTTTCGAGTAAAGTAAAATGGAAACTTATGAAGATAGAGGGCAGCCTTCCGCAAGCATGATGATATCAAACATGCATTTTGCAAAGGTCCGTTAAATATCAAAGCAATGAGATTTATAAGTAAACAAAGCATTGTTTTCCAGATAATTTCGATTTGTCGCGCTATCAGAAAATACATGTAAACAATACAAAAAACGATCGTATCATCACTCCACCTTTTCCTATCACGGTAAATGATATTTCATTTTGAAGACAGATTAATCGGGGACATGTCAGATGATTAGTCACATTCAGGGGTTTACGAGAATACCCGGGCTCCATGTGTACACGTAGTACATCTTTTGAATTGGTATTTGTAGTGGGTACATGAGGTGCAAACAAACATAGAATTCTATGAGCGCATCGGCTCTGAACTGTATATATGTGACCCGCCATATCAAATCCAGTCGTATGTCGGGATTTTTTTTACCCTGTGCCAATGCATTCTCTTATATATGCGAGTCGACCATAGGTCGCCTCGCATATATAAGAGAATGCATTGGCCTAACAATTTTTTTAAAATAAATGTTTCTTACAATTTTTAGGACATAAAATAAAAAAAACATCCATTACCCTGCAGGGAGCCCCACACATATATAGAAGCATATAGAAGAGTGTCGTCTGCTCATGTTTGTCTGGGGCTCTGTATGGGTGAAATTATAAAATTGTTAAAGAATACAAGAAAAAATTATTAAAATTGTAAAAAATTGTTAGACCAATGCATTCTCTTATATATGCGAGGCGACCTATGGTCGACTGGCATATATAAGAGAATGCATTGGCACAGGGTAAAACAAATCCCGACTTACGACTGGATTTGATATGGCGGGTCACATATATATAGAGCATGTGGAGTTATTTGGTTAAATTGCTGATGTCTGGTGTTACATGTATACTTGGAGATACTTATCTCAGACTTTTATAAACTTTATTTTATTTGTTTTGAACCCACGTCGAATGGCCTGGTGTCCCTTTAACTAAATTTACTGTATATGGTGATACCTCGCTCATCGGTGAATCAAGTCAATTGCATGCAATGCCCTTTTTCGATCAGAAACATACCGTATATACATCAGTGGGAGTGACCCTATATACCAAATTCCCCTTTCACCCGGGGTAAATATTTCATTGTGAAAAATAAGTTATCTGAAGTTTTCCCATTATATCAGAAATTGTATTGATTTTATGATTATACCAGCAAAATGTGTTGCCCATATCCAATAATAAAGTGGATCAATATGCTTGTTATTGAAAATTATCAATAACTCTGTCGTGATGGAATGAAAATTTGTCATCTCCAAATTGTATTGTTAATTACTTGTAAGTCGAAGTTATATACTAATATATACTTAAAGGGGAGAGAATCCACTTTTGTTTTGTAACCTCGTAACAATTGTTATCCATATTAATATGTATATACACGTGAATATGTATATATTATCTATTTCAATGTATACCCCGCCTGTTATATTATGTATTATATCTCAAGCACTGTTTTTACAGTTTAATGGGAAATAAACATATTGAATTTAATACGTATAGAATAGCAACGGGGTGGGACTCGGTCCAAAACAGCATCATCCCGACCGATGTCCTAGAAATGTTTATTCATTTAAATGACCACAACCAGTGGTATATAGTGCTGCAATTGCTGCACTGACCCGCCTGCCCATTGCGTTCAAATACAAACATATACATGTATAATTATATCAACAAAATTCCCCCAACCATCGAACGCAGCACCGCGACCCCGATAAGCACCTCCAACCCAGACCGGGCGATGGCACCCGATCTGCAACCGGAGGGGCCCACCCAGCTCGCCTCCCTGCAGTGAGTGGTCGGGGAATAAATATAGGTCAAACTGACCGTACAATTATATATTAACTGGACAGGACAGGTCAGCGTATAGAAACTCACGCGCTTGACGCGAAGCTCAAAGCAGGGCGGGGATATCCCAAGCTGTTGTGGACCGAGAATACTTGGTCAAGCACCTTGATGACGCGGGTATCACGTTTATATGGCAAATACAACAACGCGGTATTGACAAAAATAAATTGATGAATAATTATAGACGAAATTCTAGAGATCAATTTGTCCAAGATTGGCATTCCGCTATGAGTAACTCAGGGAAATGAAAAGCATATAGGATTCTGAAGTCAACGTTTTGAATGGAATCATTTGTTTCACATGCCTCTCAATATCCATTTATGTATTCTGGATCAGAGAATAAAGCATATATATAACAAAGACATAAGAACCCTAATCCGATTTTGAATGGCGAAGCATTATTTGCCAATAGAGACCGTGCGATGGAACAAAACTCCACAGTCAGAGCGCAAATGCACGTTTTGTGACATGGATGTTATTGGTGATGAATACCACGTATTACTTGAATGTCCAGAACTATCCCATAACAGAAAAAGGTACATCAAGAAATCTTACTGGAACTTCCATAATCAGAGAAAACTTAAAATTACAATTCTTCTTTCAAATAGCAAACCAAATATAATTCGAAACTTGTGTAAATTTATTTGCCACATCAACGAAAGAGCTCATAGCTCCCCTGTGTAATTATTAACTTGTGTAGTTATATTATCTGTGTAATTATAATCTCATCTTGATCGTCTGTGGTTGCGATCAATGATATGTTTTGAATCTATGTTTATGCATATTTATATATATTTGATAGAAGAATTAAAATGAATCTGAATCTGGTAGTGACCGGTGGATAAAGTGCAATATCATCTTTGATCCAATGATTTGTAAATAAAATAAATTGTATTTCTTTTTTGTCTCCCACATTGCAGGCGTTACGGCGTTGAACCATGCACATGCACACAACGTGACCATACCAAACCATACACGATGTCGAATTGAGAGGGTCTTGGGAAATCCTTGCATGAGAGAAACTATCTGTCAAACACACAGGGAGATACAGAGGACCAGATATAATATAACACGACCACGTGGCGACCACAGTTACAATGACAATGTCATTATACCAAACAACGCCATTATACGAAACGTTTCCCGTACGCTGGGAAATATCATCGATAAATATATGGTTAGTAATTAAATATTAGATCATGTCACGAATCTCTACTTAAAGGTACTCAATCCGATTAAGCACCCCTAAATTACAATTTCTTTGGCTTCGGCTGGCTTCGGCTGGCTTCGGGGGTAAAACATATTTGATTCGAGTCGAGGAACCCACCCTTCAAAGCTCAGAGTAATCAGATATCGATTTTTGAAGTTCGTTATTTTTTAACAATAATAACCACTTGATTTTACAGTTATCCATCTTACACCCGCAATTTGTCAGTAATTTGTCCGTTTGAGTGCGTGGAAGTGGACCAGATTTAAAAAAATAACGAACTTCAAAAATCTATATCTGATTACTCTGAGCTTTGAAGGGTGTGTTCCTCGACTCGAATCAAATATTTTTTACCCCCGAAGCCAAAGAAATAGTAATTTATGGGTGCTTAATCGGATCGAGTACCTTTAAAAATTGCATCGATATACAATACATAATTATGTATTGTTAATCGATGCATCTTTTAAAGCGGTGCGCTCGTTTTAAACTGATATACTTTTTTATTTATATTTTACTCGTTCTAGGGTGGATACACACATGCATGTAATCTCTGTAAATATCGTGTATTTGGCGTTTTACATGCATGGATCACACAGACATGCAATATTTGTCCGCTGACAACCCAATCATTGTGGCTAAGTTTGATCACAGTGAGTCAAGCTCGGAGCGTGCAGAGAGCTGTTGGCTGTGACGAAGTCGTCAGGCCCCTTAAAATAATTGTTCAAGCGATAACCCAAATGGTGGACGTTCTGTTTAAATCATTGTCAGTCTTTTCTTGATTGTTATACCAGTGATGGCCTCAGGATTTCCCCAACGCAGGGGCTATGATCAACATGGGGTTTATATTAACCCGGAAGCTACCGGACTGACCATTGCATATTTTCTCGACGGGGGGGGGCGCATGCAGCACCCTGAGTCCTTAGTACAACTATGGAATATTTAAGTAAATCATTATATTGTGAATTCTTTCCCAGATAATCCCGGCTGTTAAATTCAACTAAATCCCTTAGTTATTCGAAGCTTTCGAGAACCATCCCTCCCAATCATGGATTATGGTCGAAAATTTTATAATTCTAGCCTGTATAGGCTAAAATTGTGACAGTTAGGAACTTGTTCAACATTTGGCTTGAGAAACATAAAACTGTTCTGTAAATTATGGGTGAAAAATGGGGGGGGGGAGGTGTCACTCTTTTTAATTTCAACGATGTACTGGATATTTGCATGGAAATCCCAATTGAATCACATGACCTCGCTCTAAGATTATTCTGTGCAATCTCTACAAACCCGGTATCGTCCTAAAAGAGCTTCAAATTCTGCATATTTTATTTTTGTTTTGGATGACACTGTTTCAAGAAATAACGAGAAACAAATCAAGTATAAAATTGACGGACTCAATCCACTTTTCGAAATTAATTAATACTCGTGAAAAACAGTGACAGATTTCAGACAGGATTTATTCATTTCGGCGTCCATGAAAGGAAAATTGTTTATGACTGGCCTGAAATTTCTTGATAGAAGTTTGTTTGATAATGGTTTATAACTACTCACTGGCCACTGTGTAGGAACTGTTACATCGAAATCGTTCTATCGCCGGTAGTGTGATGGTTCTTGTCTGATTTGTTACGGTTCCTGATGATTGAAAATAATCATTTTTGTGACAAAATCACGCATAATTATAGATATCTTGAATATATTAAACTTTCCTGAATGAACAGAGGCTGCAGAAGTGCCGTGTTATCGAAACCTGAACTCTAGACCACAATTAACTCGGTATTAGCGAGTTAACGTGTAAATATCAACATGTTACCACTGAAAATCAAGCCACGTGGACGCAATTTCTTTGTTTTTCGTGGCGTATAAAATATGAAACGCATTCTGAAGACAAACACTGACTATAAAGTTTACCCGTGTTATTCTTTTGTAAAATAGCTGAGAAAGTATCGCGATAGGTGTTGATAATTGGGAGCTGTAACCTCGCAATCAACACGGGTGCGTGTTACGGTTCTATTTCAAACCGATCATGGCTGTGACGGTTCTGTCCATGAGATTTATTCGAACGAACTTGGGTCCGAAAATCGTCTTGTGTATCTGACATTTTAAACCAGATAATGACTGTATAGCTTATGTAATTTGCATAATAGAACAGGTATATTAAGAAATAACACAATAAATACCTAATACGGGAGATTAAGTGACATTAATAGGCAGAAATAAAATATTGAAAGTCCCAATGTGTATAGTATCATAATCATGCCCGCCTATATAAATGACCAATGGTAATATAAATCTACTCTCAGGAGAATATTATATGTTATATTCATTTACTTAATCTGGGCATTATTGAAAGATCCAGGTGTGACAATATTTCAATGCCAGAGCCATCATATTTCCTCCTCTGAAGTCCGCCTGAGGGACATTTACACATGTTTGTCGCCCAGACATGAATATAACTTATGAAATCGCGTTCAACTGAATCACTGATAGGTTATGACCAGTCTATGTAAACATACACTCAGATTCATACTGATACTGAGTCTATTGCATTCCCATCAACTTTTCATTTCTGAACGGTTGTGGGCTTCCCCCAAATTACGTCACACCGCACTAAATATAAATCTGAAATTAGTTGTGATTGACAGGCGTAAACATGGTCACGTGCCAGTGCCGTCATGGCCGCTTCAACCCTGTGAAGCCGATTCTAAGAATCGGAATTAATAGTTGCCGGGTTTGTGACTGTTCGTTCGGCGGTTGTTTTACTGACAATAAAGGGAAACAGCTAGCTTCCGGGATCCAAAATAATATGTACAATAACTAAGACAGATCTTCTTGAAATTATAAAAAATGTCAATTTATGTGGATCTCGATCGTGGACTCAGAACGAATTATGTTTTAGATTGGCCAGGCGATTTGTCGCCCATGTTGTCAAAAAATAACACAAATCAACGGCCACGAATCAAAAATACATGAATGTCGGGACTATCTGCTAAAACAACTACAGAACTAAAAAAAAATGCTTAATCGGTGTCTATCCCCAACTTTGGTCAAAATGTTCAACAGTTACAAATTTCTTATCTTACAATAGATTGGTTTGAAATTGTTCTCTTAATTTGATTTGACAACAATTTAATGGTGGCGATTTTTTCGTTTTTAGACTAACATTTGCATACTTTCCTACACTTTAAACATGTAATCAACCATATTTGACATATACAAATGGACACCTCTTCTTTAGAGTTGATCCAAAACTCATGATGGGTGGACATGAAGTAGGGAGCAGGTGTGATCTAGTTTTCTATATCACATTTACGCCCCCCCCCCCAATTGGCAAGAAACTGGTTTAATGGACAAAGAATCTAATTCCATTTAATTAATATGCTTTGTATTAAATAATGTATGCTCTTTTGCAAAATAAATAATAGGATTCAAGTCGCTGCTCTTTATAGCACATTTAGTCATCAAAGAATTAACATCCATATAATAATATTTGTAACTGCATGATTCTTTTCTCTTTTTTATATGTTACTGCTTGTTGAACTTAATAGCTAAGAATTCCTACAAATTAATCAATAGGATTCAAGTCAATTCTCATTACAGCGCATTTAGTAACCAAAGGTTTAACATCCATATAATAATATTTGTAACTGTAGGATTCTTTGCTTTTTTATATCTTCTATTAAAAAATCAGAGATCCCTAGTCAATCTAAAATATGATTGAATGGAAGATTACCGTGCTTGTATATGCTTTAATAGCTGCATATTCTAGAATTCTAGAATTTAACCTAGATAATCAGCATCCAGCAAGCGGATGCCCGACATAAACTTCATAAACTGCGTAATCAGAGCATTGTATGGGTGTCAACTAACTTTTAATGTCTTATTTTGGCTTTTTGTTGAGTAAAATACGTCTACGAAAATAGACAACACTAGCCGATGTGCCCGGCCCTCTGCGTCCGGGCTATTTAGGGATTGTTTTGTGATCGTCTCCGCCTGGGCAAACTATTAATCGATCGGCCCGGAAACATGCCTATATGAGCTTAATATGGTCAAGGTCAAGGACAAGGTCGCACGTGAAATTGGACCCACCCATATTGTTCCCGGGATCAAAGTAGGCCTACATTATACCAAATTTGAGTCGGATTGGTCGAGGTCCAAAAACATGCCTATATGAGCGTATATGAGCGAGGTCAAGGTCAAGGACACGGTCGCAAGTGAAATTGGACCCGCCCATATTGTTCCCGTGATCAAAGTAGAACCAGCTACCAAATTTGAGTGGGATCGGTCGAGGTCCAGAAACATGCCTATATGAGCGTATTTGAGCGAGGTCAAGGTCAAGGACACGGACGCACGTGAAATTGAACCCGCCCATATTGTTCCCAGGATCAAAGTAGCCCTACACACCAAATTTGAGTCGGATCGGTCGAGCAGTTTTTCGAGTCTATAACACAAATACATGCATACAGACAGAAGTTCCAAAATATATAATAGATAAAATACACGACAGATAACTCTATATATCCCGTCTACGCTCACGCTTTACGAAGTCCAGCGCAATGAAATTTCACTATTGTTAACCGGCTGTTGACTCATGGAAATGTCGGGCCTGCAAAACGCGTTATTTTTCAAACTAGCTGGCGACTTTGTGAATTTTGATAGGCGTAACACAGCTTATTGGATAAGCATAGAAAGGCAGTGTAATTCGTCGAAATTAATGACAAGTGGTGCAAATTCCAACTTAATGCATAGTTTGTTGTGTTTTTCTTTGTAAACTTTCACAAAATTGGCAGTTTGAACCATGTACCATGGCAAATATTAGCAATAGTTTTACCCGTATAGAACGATTAATGGGGATAGAACCGACTCGATCAGGAGAGAATCCAAACAATAATCAAAATTCGCGGTTCTTGTCGTTGTTATGACTCGCACAATGATTTTTTCGTTATTAACACGCTCATTGGTGCCACAGATTGTAACTAATCGAATTATCACCTAGATGCCTCAAAATTGCGTTTTAACTGTCAAAAAGTTGTGAAAATGTATAATTTCGATCAGCAAGAACCGTCACAAATCAGACAAGAACCATCACAAACCGGCGATAGAACGATTTCCGATGTAACAGTTCCTACACAGTGTCACTGGTCTCGCCTATTGAAATGGACCGATCGCGCGCAGGCGATTAATACTAGCAATGATTGGTGTGACCATGTAAAATACATGGATTACATGGATCTTACATACAGAAATTACATACAAGTGTGTATCCACCCTTAATGACAAGCCCCTGCGCTACATTCTTCAAATGGGGTGAGAGTGCATGTTCGGATACTAACTTTTTGGTTTTAATCACTGAAATAAGTCCACACTATATATGTTTTAATGGTACTCAATCCGAGCAGACGGTCCCCATATCATCAAGTTACAACAACAACAACAACATTTCTTCAAAATACGCTTTAGTTGTCAGAATCGATTAATAATCATTCAATCATTCGAAAATAATTCTAACCACTGTCAACTGTGGTATAAATTTCCCAAAACGTTTTATATATCAACATGTTGTTCAACGAATTATGCATGGCCGTATTATAACTTCTTGATTATCACGAAATGTGGCCGTATCACACTTGATTTTAGAGTTAGCCATCTCCATCCGCCATTTTGTCCCAGACCGTCGCCTTGACGAATTTGTTCCAGGCCACAAATAAGTACATATCTCGAGAAATAACAAATTTTAAAAATCGATATCTCATTACTCTGATCTTTGATGGGTGGGTTCCTCGACTCGAATCACATTTTGTTTTTTACCCCCGAAGCCAAAGAATTAGTAATGTGGGAGCGTTAATTCGGATTATCCATCTTTAAAATGTATACAGAATTGTGCGTACTTAAATGTGATGGGTAACAATTAAGGAAAATGTTCTCAATAGTCAGATATATATGGTATGATAAGACTTTAATGTCTCACGTTCATCTGCATGCACATATGCTACTTTTCTATATAGAGTACATAAAACAGAAGAAAGGCATGTATATTAAAGACATATTGTACGATTATTTTAGTGAATCAACATGATGATGAGTGTGTATACGATTTCAGAGAATTCAACTTCTGTAAGCACCATAATTTTGTTAAATATTTTTCCTTAAATCCGGACGAATTAATCACCGATAAACAAACGTCAATGCTCCCCCGACAAGTCTTTTAGTCACTGAATTTAATCCATATATGTGACCCGCCATATCAAATCCAGTCGGAAGTCGGGATTTTTTTTACCCTGTGCCAATGCATAGGTCGCCTCGCATATATAAGAGAATGCATTGGCCTAACAATTTTTTATCATTTTTTTTAAATAAATGTTTCTTACAATATTAGGACATAAAATAAAAAACATCCATTACCCTGCAGGGAGCCCCACACATATATAGAAGCATATAGAAGAGTGTCGTCTGCTCATGTTTGTCTGGGGCTCTGTATGGGTGAAATTATAAAATTGTTAAAGAATACAAGAAAAAATTATTAAAATTGTAAAAAAATGTTAGGCCAATGCATTCTCTTATATATGCGAGGCGACCTATGGTCGACTCGCATATATAAGAGAATGCATTGGCACAGGGTAAAAAAAATGCCGACTTACGACTGGATTTGATATGGCGGGTCACATATGGAACTCCTTGTCAAGGCACGATTAAACTATTATAACCAAAAAGACACACAAGATATTTGTTAGAGAAACATTTGGTGTTGCAATAATTTTTTCTTGTATTCTTTAACAATTTTATAATTTCACCCATACAGAGCCACAGACAAACATGAGCAGACGACACTCTTCTATGTGCTTCTACATATGTGTGGGGCTCCCTGCAGGGTAATGGATGTTTTTTTTATTTTATGTCCTAAAAATTGTAAGAAACATTTATTTAAAAAACATGATAAAAAATTGTTAGGCCAATGCATTCTCTTATATATGCGAGGCGACCTATGGTCGACTCGCATATATAAGAGAATGCATTGGCACAGGGTAAAAATATCCCGACTTCCGACTGGATTTGATATGGCGGGTCACATATATGCAGTCCATACAAACGTAAATATTTACTTCTTTATTCGGGACGAATGTTTGGGTGATAAACCACCTAATTTAAGCACGCGATTTGATAGCGAACGATACTTAACCGGGGTTCACGATTAACCCTTTACCCAACAGAACGGCCCTGTGCCAATGCATTCTCTTATATATGCGAGTCGACCATAGGTCGCCTCGCATATATAAGAGGATGCATTGGCTTAACATATTAAAAATGATAAAATTGTCAAAGAATGTAGAAAAATATTATAAAAATTGTTAAAAAATGTAAGAACAAATTATAAAATTGTTAAAGAATGTAAGAAAAAATGGTAAAAAGTGTTAAAAAAAGATTTTTTTTAGACCAATGCATTCTCTTATATATGCGAGGCGACCTATGGTTGACTCGCATATATAAGAGAATGCATTGGCACAGGGCATAAATGTAACCATCACAATTTGGTCAATGAACCGGTTCCAATGATATCCATATTTGTATGGTGTTATTGAGACAGACCGAAGATATTTTAGGCTGTTGAAGCTTTATTTGGGCGTTTTTGGCCGTTTTGTTGGGTAAAGGGTTAAAAATCGATTGCTATTCAATCGGAGTAACACGTTCCACGCGATGTTAGGATTATATTTCGAAATGAGTATCCTGAGTTAATCGGAAGGGGGATAACTCTATATATAACGTACTTTGGCTAAATAACGGAGATTTGTATGAAATAATTTACAATACCACACGTTACTCTGATTGAATATCAATTGCTATCTAATCGTGAACTCCGGTTAAGTATATATCGCTATCTAGTCGTGTGCGTATTGGTGCATAAATATAAGGCAATGATTCCGTCAACAATATTCATTGTATCAGTATCTACATTTGGATATCAAATTTATGAAAATAACTCATTTTCGACAAAATAATTTGCTATTTTTTTCTGGACACTCCATCGGAGTGTTTCACATCACTTTAATTAATTGTAGGATCATAGCAAATTAGCAGGAGCACGTGACGACGGGTTATGAAAATACTACGGTATATTAACCCTTTGTTTACTAAATGGATTATTCATTTTGAGTGATGTTCCTGGATGTTCAAGAAATTTAAGTAGACAGCCGAAAAGATAATACAAATGCGTGAGGGTTTGTATTGATTCGTGGGAAATGTCCTAAGGGAATTACTCGTCAGTGAGCAATTAGTAAAGAAAATTTTAGCCCTTTCTGTTGTAAATACTCATTGATGAGTAGTTCCCTTAAGAAATGTTAAAATAATAAGTTGAACAAACGTTTGTTGAACTTATTTTGTAACATTTCCCTCCAATAAATAGAACGTCCTCTGCAATTGTATTATCTGGCGTCTGCATATGGTTTTCTGAAAACCCCTCCAGATGAATAATAGACCAATACAACGTATCTTCTAGAACTGCGCGGGAGTATCCAATAAGTATAGAAAGGGTTAACCCTTTACCCAACAGAACGGCCCTGTGCCAATGCATTCTCTTATATATGCGAGTCGACCATAGGTCGCCTCGCATATATAAGAGAATGCATTGGCTTAACACATTAAAAATTATAAAATTGTTAAAGAATGTAAGAAAAAATGGTAAAAAGTGTTAAAAAAGATTTTGTTTATGACAATGCATTCTCTTATATATGCGAGGCGACCTATGGTCGACTCGCATATATAAGAGAATGCATTGGCACATGGCATAACTGTAACTATCACAATGTGGTCAAGGAGCCGGTTCCAATGATATCCATATGTGTATGGTTCTATTGAGACAGACCGAAGATATTTTAGGCTGTTGAAGCTTTATTTGGCCGGTTTTGGCCGGTTTGTTGGGTAAAGGGTTAATGCTACCTTATCTCGAAATAGCCGACAGCTCAAATATTAATGACCTTTAAGAAGTTTAACTTAATTTGACACATAATTAGCCTTAATCCGACCTCCTATTTTAGCGCAATGACAGCATCGATGTTATAATGTCGGAAATTTAGTATTATGATATTCAAGTTGTGTTGGGTACATGGGTGATAATGGTGGTTGAACAATTTTGTCAACATGAACAGACATCTAAAATGGAACAATATTTTGTCTTGAAGGTGTCTTTACTTCCTCTTAGGTTGTGATAAGGAAATCAATTTTAATTTGTTTTAACCCCAACGTTTCAAGATCGTTTTTCCTTGCTAAAATATTATTATGTGATAACATTGATCTAAAATTCGTCGCAATTCTATACGAAATTTATTAACCTCGTCCACTAAATTCGATTCGAGCCTCGCTAAAGCTCAGTTCGAATCGAATTTGAGTGCGCTCATTTAACCCTTTACCCAACAGAAGAGCCCTGTGCCAATGCATTCTCTTATATATGCGAGTCGACCATAGGTCGCCTCGCATATATAAGAGAATGCATTGGCTTAACACATTAAAAATTATAAAATTGTTAAAGAATGTAAGAAAAAATGGTAAAAATTGTTAAAAAAAGTTTTGTTTAGGCCAATGCATTCTCTTATATATGCGAGGCGACCTATGGTCGACTCGCATATATAAGAGAATGCATTGGCACAGGGTATAACTGTAACTATCACAATGTGGTCAAGGAGCCGGTTCCAATGATATCCATATTTGTATGGTTCTATTGAGACAGACCGAAGATATTTTAGGCTGTTGAAGCTTTATTTGGCCGGTTTTGGCCGGTTTGTTGGGTAAAGGGTTAATAAACTTCGTACAGAATTGCGACTCATTGGAGATCCTCTATATATTATTACCACTATAATTCTGAGAGTTACAAGCACCAATCAACTATTTCTTCCACAGAATATTTCATTCCCGGCACTGACAGACAGATACTTGGCGATGATAGATGGAACAGTGATTAGCGGATTCCCCACATGGAGTGTACCATATGGCCATCAAGTGAGAATTACCCCCCCCCCACACCTCATTGATACCTGGAACAAACTGACCAGATAAACATCAACATTATGTGATATTGGAAATGTGTGACGGGTTTCCTACTATCCTATCACCCAGTAGTGCAATGGATAAATATGGTCTACCTCCTTCCGGACCACAATTACTACGACTATATACTTTTTTATAAATCCCGATTTTTCTCTTTACAATTTCCTAGTTTCCATATACTATTGACCGATAAGAGTATCGTATAGATACAGTTCATCAAGACAACAAATAACTATTATGTCAATAAAATACAGATAAAACTGAAAATTGTGTATATTATTTGTCTATAAAGGCGTAATAAAGTGGTATATTTTTTATCGTAATTCGCGGTTAATCTCTTAGCTGATCTGTAATTTTCTTAAAGTCGTTTAGACGAGCGTTGGCGACGGAATATTTTAGATTCGAAATGACTATGGCCTGTTTGATTCAGGTTGCTAACAAGATTGAGTGCTCTCTCTTGGTATTTATTGATAGAGTGCTCTCTCTTGATATTAATTGATAGAGTGCTCTCTCTTGATATTAATTGATAGAGTGCTCTCTCTTGGTCCGCAATGGGTACGCTCCGGACGTTTTCGTGTGGATTTCTGTTCTAAAAATAGCCCATAACACTGACCAATGAGCGTCATAAGAAATTCTAAATAAAATTGATATTAATTAATAGAAGCATTTCTGGATAGGTGTCCCCGATTAATATCTATTATTAATAACCTGGAATCTTTATAAAAATTGCGGGGAAGAGATAGACCATCTTTAGCACAAACTCCAAGACTGCCTTGCAGAAAACTGTTTGCGACTAACATATAGCTTTGTTTCTCGACATTGAGTTCTAAAATGTAGTTATAGTCCGTATTTCAATATGACCACTACAACAAACTTCAAAAATCGATAGCTGATCTCTCTGAGCTTTGATGGGTGGGTTCCTCGACTCGAATCAAATATTTGTTACCCCCGAAGCCAAAGAAATAGTAATTTTGGAGCGTCTGATCGGATTGAGTACCTTTAATCGGGGATTAATGTTGACTAAATACCGTGAAATTTTGTTAAAAACCCTGAGGAACCGAATAAAGTTAACAAAAAAAGCGACACAACTTCACGCCGACTTCAAACTGCCACACGGCTTTAAGGTGAACAATTTTCACGTACTCTCACAGAAATATAAATTCCTCGCAACTGATAATTAGGATGAACTGATGCCACTGAATTGTGTGTACAGTAAATTAGACATATATATCTTTATTTATCCTCCATATATAATGAAGATATAAGTATATAAATACATAACACAAGCAATGCAAATACATATAAGAAACATCAATGAACATATTTACAAGGGTTAACGGAAATATTTACTCTCTGGAGTCCAGGCCCGTTTATGGGGAAGAACATTGGACACAAACGTACACAACCCTCCAGTACTTTTGTGTAGTCGATCATGACCTCCAGCTACCCAGACTCAAAGACCTATGTAATTTTAGTAGCATGTGTGAGACAGTGGGGACCATATACGGGCGTGGTCTCCAGAGAGGAAGATCTTCCCAAAATGGACACAAAACGCTACATTGTGTTACAATCGAAACGGTAATTTAGTAAATGTCGTATATAATATATTTTATGTTGATGCTTAATCCTGTGTTTACATGATTGCATGTATGCCAGCAAACAAGTGGTATGTATGCCATAATTTGATAGCATATTTAAAGAAGAATTTACTACAATCAGGCCCGTCAAATATTACATGAACATTATCAGTCAGGCAAGCGACCGAGTAGTGTACACAATTTGTCTTCAGGTGATAGTAAGGAACAAGTAATAAATAATCATATAGTAAATACAAATTAATTCCAAATGTATTCATAATGTCATACTCAAACTCATTTCTAACAGCAGATATAGCATTGCATTCTATTATAGCGTGCAGAACCACATCGTTTGTCAATTTCTCACAATTGACACACGGAATCTGTTCTTGTTGTTTTGTTTGACTGATTAATTTAGATACAGTGAGGTATATGGAACTGTTTTCTGGGTCACATTTACATATCTTCCAAATGTCACCGACACGTAACTCTGGGTGAAGTTTTTGGAAGCGAGATAAGCTCTGATCATTGCTAATCCTTTGAGACCACTCTGAGGCATACAATGTGTCGGCGCTATTTTGTGTTGTATTCTTCCATGATATTTTGTTAGGAAAACACATTTTGTGTGAAAATTCATCTAAATATTCCACGAGGTTATATCTATCCAACAAATTGTGTATATCGCCAAAGTAATTATGTGTTATAGATGTGTGCAAGATGCTTTCATACATCCTGTGGATGAATACAGCTTTTGAGGTTTTACCAGGTATTACATTGCACAAAATGATGATGAAAACAAAGTTAATTTTCGCTGATTGATATAAAATTCTAGTGGATGTATTCCCAGTAACCCAAGCGCAATGTCGGTACGGGTCCGAGAGTTGAAGCCCTGAATATTTTTAATACAAAAACGATGACCTCTCTCAAGTTTAGGCATGTCGCTATCAGATAAGTTTAACAAGAGTTCCGTACCGAACAAGGCTCTTGGTAATACAATAGATTTGTACAGTAGTGATGAGCTTAATGGGGTAATGCCATTAGCGTGTAACCCTGCGTTAGATAGCATGATGTATGTGCTCCTTAATTTATCACATATATGTTCTATAAATTCGTTTTTATATTTGTATTTGTTAATTGGTATGCCAAGGTGCATCGTACTATCGACCTCTGTCAGCTGATCAGTCCCCATGCGCCATTGACGACTACGCTTATTTGATTGCGTTTTTGTTTCATTGAAAACAATTACAACAGACTTTGATGAATTGTATTTATAGCGCCATTTGTTGCTGTATTTGAAACATGTGTCAATAAGTGAATTAAGCCCACTCTTGGTTAATGAACACAACAACATATCGTCGGCATGCGTTGGACAGGTACAATTAATAGTGTCCATGTGGAATCCGTATATAGTGTTTGAGAGTATATTGATCAATTCGTCAATGTAGATCATATAAAATTTCGGAGAAATTATACCTCCCTGCCTTGTACCCTGTTGAATTGAGAACCAATTTGAGGAAACGTTATTGTATTTTAGTGAACATGAGACGCCAGTAAGCAATTGGTACATTACGTTGAATGATCTCCCAGTGAGGCCTCTGGTGTACAATTTATAGAGGAGTCCATCAACCCATACGGTGTCAAATGCTTTCCAGACGTCTAAGAAGCAACAATATAATTTCTGATTTCTTTCAGCCGTATGTGTGATGCATTCTTGCGTTAGATATGACGTCATCATAGAGCTTATCTGTTTTTGAAAGCCGTGTTGTAGAGGGTTAACTGCAACAATATATGGCGCATGTGACTCAATACGATTTTGTAAAACCTTTTCCAGTAATTTGTAGAATGTAGGCATCAGTGTTATAGCCCTGTAACTGTCAAACGAGTGTTTTGGTTTTGAGCCTCCTTTATGTAGTGTGATAATAACACCTCGTTTGGCGGATTCAGGAATAAAACCATGATGCAGAATGGCAGATAACAGTTGACAAAGGCAGTTGATTAGTCGCTGACCACCATATATAATATTTTCATTGTAAATGAAATCATAACCAGCAGCTTTGTTGCGACTCAGTGTATTAACCACAGTGTGTAGTTCACATGGCGTTACGGGGTATAACAGTACATTATCTACTGCATTCGATTTCCCGCATGAACTGTCAATGGTGTCTTTGGCGAAGTTAGTAACTTTTTTATAGTGACAATCGTCGAACTTTACATTAGTTAAAGGAGCATACAACTTCTCAAAGTATAATGACCACGCATGGACAATATCATGTGTTGTGCGTAGAGTGCGGTCGCCTTCTTGGAAAAATGTTGTCGCTGAGCTCTGAGACTTAGATCGTTTGGCATTGAACAGTTTAAAGAACGTGTCTTGATCAACTTGTGCACATTTGTCTATGTCTTCATCACGTTTATGCATAAATTGTTGTGCGCTTTTTCTATATTGCCGACGGAATGCAGCTTTCGCATGTTTGTAGTTTATAAAACTAACGTTAATAGTACCATCGCGTGGTCTGCCATCAGCTATCCACACCTCTCTATGATGAAGCATTTCTTTATGAAGTTTGCTAAGATTTGAATTCCAAAAAGGCTTTAGGTGTTTATTGAATTTTTTGCGTGGCAATGTGATGAATGATGCAGATGAAATGGCAGCGGTGATTGACTCGTAAGTTGTAGTTATGTCGCTTTCACACTTGATTGCGACATCAGGCAATTTGGATTCCAAAACACTCTGATAATTTTGAAGAATATTTGAATTTGGTGTGACTTTCTTCCAGTTGAATTTAATGGGATCGTCTTTCTCAATGGCGTAACGTTTATTATTTATTGGAAATTCTATGGAAATAGTTACAGGTTTGTGGTTTGACAGATCCGCCAATACATCGTTGCATAACACATCACACGATCGTACAAGTGGGCGATCGTCCTCGTGAATTAAGATGTGGTCAATTACTGATTCGCCTGTACCACTGTAAGAGGTGCATGTGGCTATATTCTTGGTCAGTGGATCATCGTGGTTAACTGAGAAAAAACATTTCTTTGATAAGAACTTTTTAAACAATTTGTTCCTGCGATCATCTTTGTCAATATTTCCGTTGAAGTCACCCAATATAATACACCGACCAAGATGTTTGTATGTGTCAACAATATCGTTCAGTTTGTCAATGTACTCTTCATATGTACTAATATTGTAATTTGTAGATGGTAGATAAACTTGAAAAATATAAATAAAATCACTAGCCGACATCTGCATTTGTAACCCAATAATTCGATCATCATGAAGTTCTATATGTGAAACATGGTCAGCGTGTCGCTTATGATAAAATAAAGCAATTCCACCTTTGTGTCGGCCACGCTGCATCGGAAGCCTTTGGCTATAATCACACACGGCATGACAATTGTATTGGTTACTGAGTGAATTTAAGAAATCTACATTGTGTTGGTGTAGCCAGTGCTCGCTAATCCCAACGACATCAAATTCCCCATTTGATAAAAGGGAGGTGATATAAGCCCCACTGCTGAATGCTCCCGACACATTCCACGTAGCAAGTCTAAACATTGTCATGTCACGCAATAGAACATTTCTGTAATTAATTAGTGTAACCAATATATGTAGAAAAATCCACCGTAAAACATAGTTTTTAGGCATCATGATAAGTGAACCGTGTAATAGCGTTCACATGAAATAACATTGGTCAATATAAATACACGTATATATAAATGGCACATATTTCTATATGTTAAATACATGCAGCCAGTTGCATACATATTAGGACATAGATTAGTACAATTTCTGATCATCAATTTTGATTTGAAAATTCCCAATCACGACAATATTCATTTGGTGGCCAGAATGTTTGGCTTTTGAGTAATTCAGCCTGTGATTCGTCGACATTAATACGAGCTGATAAACGACCGGTATCTCGTTCACGAAACATTTTAATCACAGTGAATCTTATGTCCTGTAGCATAAGATATCCTTTAATGAAGTCAGCAGTAATCCAGTCACTGAAGTTTGTAGCAAATAGTCGATGTGATGTTATCGGGGTTCTTATGTTCCTATGTTTGTTGTAGTAATTGTCATTTTCGCGGTGCCTCTGTGTACGATATCCATCGTTGAACCCTTTGTCGCGGAAATCAGAGCGAACACTTCCATGATTAGAACGTGTGTCCGACCGTCTGTCAGTCTGGTAGCTCTTTTGTGTGTTACGCGTGGGTCCATTGTCCCGTTCATCATTGTAATTGTCGTATTTGTTCCAACTTCTATTTTCATTGAGTTCGTATTCATCACGTTTATTGTAATATTCATCAACATTCACACTGTTGTAATCATTCCGTTGGTCCACATGTACATTACTATGGTGTTCATCTCGTTCACTGTCATATCTCTCGTACTGATTTTCGTTATTAACGTTAGAATGTTCATTCTGTTTGTGCGTAGAGTTTGATATATTATCAAGCGTGATAAAACTCTCGACTTTATGTTTGACAGGACTCTCGTCGGCATAGCCTGCATCATATGCGTTGTCATCAACGGTGCGCATTTGTGGTTTAGAACGGAGAGCATCATCAACCGTGTCCGTTATCGAATTAAGCACTGTGTCCATTTTATTGCAAATCATGTCACCAAAATTAATGAGAGAATCTTTTAAGCCACCGAAATGTTTGTCTAATGATCTATCGATTGCTTTGGCTTCGTCGATGTGTGATTTTTCGGGCCTTGCGCTCTTATGTTGGCTATCTTTCATAGTGGCAAGTGAACCCGTATGCGATTTCAGAGTTTTATCTACACTGTCTATCCTTCCGTTTATGTCAGTTATGTCAGTGCGCATAAGTGTGATGTTTGTTTTAACTCTAGCTACACCGGAGGCCTTTTCGTCATGGACGCGTTCGATGGAATATTTATTTGCATCAATGCTGTCGGTATTGTCCACAACTCCCTCAGCGAGTTCCTCAATTTGTATAACAATTGGTTCTTTTGGAGATTTAGGCGACTTATCAAGATTGTCTGTACCAGAACGTTCAATACCAACGGTTGCCTCGAGAATTGATAGACGCCCTTTAAGGACTGGAATTACTTCATGTAATTGCTCTTTGATGGCGGTATTTTCAGTTTGTAACATTGCGACGTCGCGTCTTAAGCTAATCAGGGTTGATACTAAGAATGAGTTTGTCATTACTGGTACATTACATTGGGATTGTGTTACAGCAGGTGAATTTTCAGGATCATGAGAAATACTTTGGCTAAGGCCACGTACACTTTTGCTGATCATATCATTCAATAGAGAAACATCACTGTCCACAAGAAATAATAATATATTATATATGTCAGATGCTAACTTGTCGATGACACTGATTGGTTCACACTTCTTATTTTTGTCTTTAGAGTCACGCTTTATGCGCTTCTTCAGTTGTGAGTTGCAATCGAATGAGAAAGAAGGCATAATTTTTGCTTGACTAAAACAGTAGTCTCGAACTTGTTCCAGAGTTTCTTCGTCATTATTTGATTTACTTATCAGGTATATTATAACACGTTCTTTTGTGTGGCTGTGGAGAGTTTCCATTATCCACAGTAGATAGTTGGGACGATAATCACTTATAGGCTGTCGCCCATGATTTGCTTTAACACAGGTGATAAATTCGTGGACGGATGAGCTTAGTTCGGGTAAGGCCATATCATCAGCGTTTGAATTATCGCGAGTTGTTGAATCAGAGTCTGGTGTTGGTAGATTTTGAGTACATATGTTCTCCATACGTGGCGTGAATTGTGATATATCAGTTAAGGTATACGAATCGTCCCCTTCCATTCTGGCTCACTCAGGTGTAGATAATTAACACTGAAGTAATTACACTGTGTCGGTTATCGATCACTGATTGCAATATCAATCGCTGACGTATCATGGACATCGACAGTCGGTTGTAGCATGGTTTATACTCGAGCGTGAATTTTCACCCGACCAGCGTTTGTCCACTAATTAGCATGGCCATGAAAGAATTGTAACAAAGGGTGATCAACGTGGAAGGCAATATGGCGGCGAATCATTGTTTACATATAAGACAATAGGAACATTTGAATAGTATGGAAGAAATGTTTCAGACAGATATACTCAGCGATTTCGAGTGTAATCCTTTGTTTATTCCTGGAACCGAACCGCGAATCCATGGCGAATTATGTGGTCCTATTTGCAGAACACATTTTTAACGCTATGAGCGGAAAATTATCATAATTATGAGGACACAAAAATATGCAGCCAATTATTTCTAAAACTATATTAAATCAAGCTGTAGCCGAAACCTTATGGAAATCACAAAACAGAAGGCAAAATAGAGGACATCCAACGAGGTCCCCAGTTTATAGCGAAATTTATAAAACGAGTCCAGTAAATTAGGTCTGGACCGAGCGAGGTCCACGCCTGATTCACTGAACGATTTTTTTAAATTTCACGATACACTGGGGATGAGTTGAAGATTCTATTTGTTACATGATTCAAAACCTGCATGAAATCCATAAACGGACTTAAATGGGACGAGAAACTAAAAGCGGCTTCTATAAGCTAAGGCGGAAGTTAATCCGGAAATAGTGCCAAAATAACTAACACGCTTTGTGGTATTTAATGACTTAAATTTAATGAAATACTTGTTCAAACTAAATAAAACTTGTCACAACCATTTATTTAGCGTCGTAGCCTACGGAATGCAAACAGACGACACGTCGGGGTTCAAATGTCGCGTTTTCACGCATTAAAAATTCATTTCACTATACCTGGCGCTATTTCCTGTTATACAACGGTCGTTGAGTACCGGTATTATAGAATGGGGTTATACAATAAAAGAGGGGTCGGATCATGTAATAATGTGATCTAGTACACTTACTGGATTATTGGTTTTGGTTCAACTAGATACACTTCGATAGAGAATATGGACTTTCTTTTGAAATAATTCTTTTGAAAATTGTTTTAATAAAATATTTTTGCCGCAACATAAACCAGTACTTGCACTAGATTCGTGCACAGGAGCTTGGAATTTGGTCAAAACCCCTCTTTTATTGGCGGAACCACCACCCGGGGCCATATAATCACAGGAGCTTGGAATTTGGTCAAAACCCCTCTTTTATTGGCGGAACCACCACCCGGGCCATATGGCCCCGGGTGGTGGTTCCGCCAATAAAAGAAGGGTTTTGACCAAATTCCAAGCTCCTGTGATTCGTGTTAGTGTTCTAGCTTTTCGATGAATTCCTAACTTTGAGAATGTACGTGCAGTTCCAATTCTGTGATGACCATCAATGTTGAAATAATCTAATTCTGCGCGACTTTAAACTAATCGAATTGATTTGATTCAGGACATCAACTTCACTTATTGTCTCTTATAGGAGCACAGCATGGCATCCTACCGTACCGTATCATCTGCTGTGTGGTACATCGTGCAGGCGCGGCGCATCCTACACATACTGCAAATCGAAGACAGCTACTGTAGTGAGATCCATTTCATAATAAGGGAAATGAAGCGCGTGCTCTGCAATTTGGACCGTTTTATCCCAAATCGAGACTCTGACGTCATTCATGTTGGATACAGCACAGTGCACTTTGGGTTCCTTCATTGTTACCCAGATAGTGAATGCTACACATACGTGTACACCATATTCAGCAGAATAAGAACTCTATTGGACAACATGGTATCCAATATATGATTTGAAATGGACAGCAGAAGTAATTAGGGATCTCATGACTGTGGGGGTATTTGTATGGTATCTCTGAAAATGAAATGGCTGGATGATGGAAAGTACGAAACGAAGTAATTAGTTGTACGCGGTTTTCGTAGTACATGTACTGCAATTGGAGGAGCAGCATTGTTATACTGCCGGTACAGTGGGCGACAACAATCGGTCATCAGAAAACGAGTTTATGAAGTTATAACAAAAAGTCATGCGATTTTCAACATACACGTGTCACAGATGATAACTCAAGGTATTATAGGGCCCAGGTTATGTGTTGTGTTATGCCGATACACCGACGAAATAGCTGTTGGAAAACGAATCTTGCAACTCGAATGCGCGCAATTTTAGGATGTTCATCTGTGGACTGTTCAGTCCGTTCCCGGTGCAAATTTGACATAGAAATAGAGCTTGTTGTACAACCTATAAGAGGAAAGCAACATTTTGTGGTTATTTTTTAGATGTTTGGAAGAAAATAACATAATTATACTCACTATTCCAACTTATTTGCGGATTCTAAGTCAAAAATTACAGTACTACGAAAGCGCGTACAAATAATTACTTCCGATCACTCACAGTGAACTGTAGCATACATAAAAAAGCATGCAGGTAAGTACCAGCACATGTTTTATGTGTGATACATATAGATGGACAATGTACATTTTGTATTCAATTGAGCTCTGAGGTAGGCCAACCTTGGCGAAAGGCCTGCTATGAATGAACGTTGTTGCTACTATATTGACTATACCTCAAGGCCAGGAACGTATGTCACTAATGTAATCTCTAAACCGTCACTTCAGACGTTCTGATAACTGCTATATGGAACTCATGCAGTGGCTGGGCTAGATAATTGTTGCAATAGTTATTGCACTTACCAGTGAAAGGGATTATGTGCATTTTACGAATATCTATTAAATGGTTGATGTGTGTTTGTAACTTTGGTTTTCAAAATCCAATACCTAATTTCATTGTAAATTTAAGTTATAAATATAAATTTTTAACGTTAACTGATTTTTCACAGCTCATATTATAGTTTATTTAGTAATTATATTTTAAATAAATATAAAATAAAAACCGCTTTGGATTAGAGACTTGATAATGTGACGTAGGTTCCTGGCCTGTACCACGTGATTCATTTTGACAATGAACTTCAGTGGAGTCTGGAGTTGATGATTTCGATTATACACATGATTTTAAATCATCTTATATCCGATCTGTGATCGGATACACCTTGATAATTTATGGCAGTTAGTCATAATCAATTAATTGTACCATATATTATGGCAAATGATTATGTAGTTATATGAATAGTCGTTTATATGTTAAATGTTCACATGTACGTAGATTTGTATTGGTATATTGCATGTAGTTGGGATATGTATATGCATATTAACCCTTTCTATACTAAAGCATCATGATGAGTAGTTATCCTATAGGAACCGTTCAGATAATAAGTTTAACCCTTTCTATACTAAAGCATCATTGATGAGTAGTTATCCCATAGGAAATGTTCAGATAATAAGTTTAACCCTTTCTATACTAAAGCATCATTGATGAGTAGTTATCCCATAGGAAATGTTCAGATAATAAGTTTAACCCTTTCTATACTAAAGCATCATGATGAGTAGTTATCCTATAGGAACCGTTCAGATAATAAGTTTAACCCTTTCTATACTAAAGCATCATTGATGAGTAGTTATCCCATAGGAAATGTTCAGATAATAAGTTTAACCCTTTCTATACTAAAGCATCATTGATGAGTAGTTATCCCATAGGAAATGTTCAGATAATAAGTTTAACCCTTTCTATACTAAAGCATCATGATGAGTAGTTATCCTATAGGAACCGTTCAGATAATAAGTTTAACCCTTTCTATACTAAAGCATCATTGATGAGTAGTTATCCTATAGGAACCGTTCAGATAATAAGTTTAACCCTTTCTATACTAAAGCATCATTGATGAGTAGTTATCCCATAGGAAATGTTCAGATAATAAGTTTAACCCTTTCTATACTAAAGCATCATTGATGAGTAGTTATCCCATAGGAAATGTTCAGATAATAAGTTTAACCCTTTCTATACTAAAGCATCATGATGAGTAGTTATCCTATAGGAACCGTTCAGATAATAAGTTTAACCCTTTCTATACTAAAGCATCATTGATGAGTAGTTATCCTATAGGAACCGTTCAGATAATAAGTTTAACCCTTTCTATACTAAAGCATCATTGATGAGTAGTTATCCCATAGGAAATGTTCAGATAATAAGTTTAACCCTTTCTATACTAAAGCATCATGATGAGTAGTTATCCTATAGGAACCGTTCAGATAATAAGTTTAACCCTTTCTATACTAAAGCATCATTGATGAGTAGTTATCCCATAGGAAATGTTCAGATAATAAGTTTAACCCTTTCTATACTAAAGCATCATTGATGAGTAGTTATCCCATAGGAAATGTTCACATAATACGTTCAACATACGACCACCATAGGTCGTTTGTTGAATTTATTATCTAAACATTTCCCTCAATAAATAGGACTTCTTCTACACTTTTATTTATCTGTTGTCCGCTGTTATCACCTGTACATCCCTGCGATTCAATAATGTACCATAATACCATTCCGATCTACAAAGATAAGATAAGATAAGATAAATTTATTGAAAGTTACGCCCACTCGAGGCCGATGTCAAAAGAGTTACATAAATAAAATGTTATTATAAGTATAGTAACATTAATATATTAATGTTCAATGTTTGGTGATTCACACCGTTTATGTAGAAAGAGTTGGACCATGTTGCAGATGATATTACATGTACAAGTTATAACTGGGAAAATCCATTTAGTATAGAAAGGGTTGATAAATATACATGATGCAGGGTTCACATTTTATATAACTTCATCGACATCGTTAGTTTACGAGCAGACATCGAAATTGGACAGCGAGTATGTTGCTCCTTTCTCTTTGAAAAGCCGACGAATATCCTAGCGGATGCACGTCTCTATATTTCATTTCTGCGACGACGCGGCATTCCCAACATGACGTAATAAACAATTCCAAATATGGAGTGCATTCCTGGCGTAGTAAAATTAATGTTTGACAGAAATGTAGTATTTATAAATATTTATAAATACAACAAAAGATGCGAAAGAATAATCAGTAATGAATATCGTTGACTGATAAAAAAAACTCTCAGATAATGTTGCGATGAGTAAAATGAATTATGGATATATCGCCTGTATTCAGTTTTCCAACAATAGTTGAGTTTGACAATGCGTGGGAATATTGTCAACGCATCAATGACCTCAGATCTGTGAAGTGATCTGTTATTCCATAAACCAATGAAATCGCGCGTATAGTCTGCGCCATTCTCCAATGAAATGGAGGGAATCCCTTCAAAACAGAACCTAATTTTAATAGATAGTTCTAGAGACGTACATCCGATATAGGCAAGCCTTGAAATAGGGTGTCTGTCATTTGCAGAATGAGGTCCACAGAGGGTGAATTTAGTGATGCTACCCCGCATAGCGGGCTAGCATCACCAAATTCACCCTCTGGGAACCTCATTCTGCTGAGGTGTAAACAGAATGAGGTCCCCAGAGGGTGAATTTGGTGATGCTAGCCCGCTATGCGGGGTAGCATCACTAAATTCACCCTCTGGTGACCTCATTCTGCAAATGACAGACACACTATTTCAAGGCTTGGATATAGGATTTTCGTCGGCTTTTCAAAGAGACTGCTTGCTCCCAAAATAATATATTATTTAAATTTCGGTATTTCTATACTAAATACTCATTGGCGAGTTGTTCTCTTAGGAAATGTTCAGATAATATGTTCAAACGAGGTCGTTTGCTGAACTTATTTTCTGAACATTAAATTTCACACCAATTAATATGAATCATTCTGCTCTTGTGTTATCTGTGTTTTTTTTCTATCTGCCGTCTACTGTTATTACCTGAACACCCTCCAAATGAATAATATGTCATTCCAATGCATAGTTTTATAACTGATGGGAGAATCCATTTAGTACAGATATGCTTAAACTTCGAATGCATGCTCGGGTGAATACCATCAACGTATATTCTGGCGTCTTCGCCACGTAGTTAACCCTTCCTATGCTAAATAGACTATCCCACTCAGTTATAAAATATACATTGGAATGGTTTATTATACATCTTGATGGGGTGTTCAGGAAAAATAAGCAGACGACGGATAAACAAAAGTGCGGAACGATTCATATTTATTGGAGGGAATAATAAATAATATGGTTGTTTGTTGAACTTATTATCTGTACATTTCCTATGGGATAACTACTCATGAATGAGTAACTCATGAATGAGTATTTAGCTTAGAAAGGGTTATATCACAGGTATAAACTTAGGTGCTGTTGAATTTCAAAGGGGGATAACTCATGAGTCAAAATTAATTTAAATGATTTAAGCAGAAAATATTTCTAAAAACTAAATAATATTGAACTATAGTTGAAGCGTTAAGAAAACCACAAAAGCTTAATGTTGATAAAATTGATGTTGTTGACTAATATAGTTGTGTTGTTACATAAAGTAGATTAATTTTGGTATAAAAAATGGTTTCCTTTCAAAACCAGGAAGTGTCGCTTTTGGAAAAAATTAACCAAATTGCTCAGACTGTATCTTTACAAAACAAATAAACCATTGCTTGTTCCAGTTAACCCTTTACCCAACAAACCGGCCAAAAACGGCCAAATAAAGCTGCAACAGCCTAAATTATCTTATATATGCGAGTCGACCATAGGTCGCCTCACATATATAAGAGAATGCATTTACCATTTTTTCTTACATTCTTTAACAATTTTATAATTTTTAATGTGTTAAGCTAATGCATTCTCTTATATATGCGAGGCGACCTATGGTCGACTCGCATATATAAGAGAATGCATTGGCACAGGGCCGTTCTGTTGGGTAAAGGGTTAAAGGCTCACTTAATTTTCGAGTTCCCGATTATTTTTAATAACAATCATCTATGCCATAAAATATGATTTAAATACTATAATTCATCACCATTTGGACCGTCTGTGTCTCAGAAGGTGCCTATCGGGTAATATTTTCGCTGAAATCATAAAATCACTTCCCCCGTTATGGCTCCCAGAATGCAACATAATTCAAATTATAGTTTATTTTGAATAACTAAAATATAGAAATATTCCCCTTCCATTGAAAATAATTGACTTTGTGCAGAAACTTGATCACAGAACAATTGCATCGAATAAGTTGAATGTACAATGTTTTGGGGCTTCATCTTTCAAATGGTATATAATATACATATATTGATCTGGGAATTCGAAAATTAAGTGGGCCTAAAGATGACCTTATGGGAGACTCGCATATATAAGGGAATGCATTATCAAGGTTAACGGAAACTTCTCGTATAACGTAACGTAGTAAATGACTGTCAGTCAGATACTATTTAGGTGTAATTATTTGAAGTTCTTTGTATACGCGTGTGCATTTAGCATACATCCTCGAGTCAAATTAATTAATTTATTGCATATGTGACCCGCCATATCAAATTCAGTCGTAAGTCGGGATTTTTTTACCCTGTACCAATGCATTCTCTTATATATGCGAGTCGACCATAGGTCGCCTCGCATATATAAGAGAATGCATTGGTCAAACAATTTTTTACAATTTTAATAATTTGTTCTTGTATTCTTTAACAATTTTATAATTTCACCCATACAGAGCCCCAGACAAACATGAGCAGACGACACTCTTCTATATGCTTCTATATATGTGTGGGGCTCCCTGCAGGGTAATGGATGTTTTTTATTTTATGTCCTAAAAATTGTAAGAAACATTTACTTATAAAAAATGATACAAAATTGTTAGGCCAATGCATTCTCTTATATATGCGAGGCGACCTATGGTCGACTCGCATATATAAGACAATGCATTGGCACAGGGTAAAAACAATCCCGACTTACGACTGGATTTGATATGGCGGGTCAGATATGCATTCCCCGTAATGGAAGCTGCTTATATTGTACTTTAGGTGTTAATAGTTTAATCAATGTATGCATGTTATGATACTCTTTGACAATGCTTGGGTTTGTACCAGGCAACATCGTTATAATATTATTACTTATGACTTGATGATATCTTATTGAAACTGTTAATTTTGTAATAAAGATGTTATTTTTTAATCAATGTATATATGCTTGTTTTGATATTCTTTGACAATGCTTGCGTTTCTACAAGGCAACATGAATATAATATTATTACTTTTGATTTGATGATATCTTTGAAGCTGTTCATTTTGTAATAAAGATGTTAATTGTTTAGTCAATGTATGTTTGCTGTAATAATCTTTGACAATGCTTGCGTTTGTACCAGGCAACATGAATATAATATTATTACTTCGTGTCCTGATGATATCTTTCGCTGGTTGCTTGACAACAAAGATGAATATTCAGGCTTAATGCACGTGTCGTTAAAAATGAGGAAAAATAGAAATAAAAAAAATTAATTGAACGGACATGACTCATTCGAACCTCCAAATTGTGTCTGCATAATTGGAGGGACGGATACGATAGGTCGATAAATACACAAAATATTGATATGCCGGCTTCAAATGATTTGAAAAACACTTGCCAAAGTCACAGCCGTTTTAAATTTTTCGCCCGAAGTCAGACAAATTTATTCCTACCATATCAGGAATTTTGTTGTTTGTTCATAGTTGCATTTTTCATTACTTCAATGCGTCTTTATTTGGGTTACAGAATGCTCGCAGAAAGGTAGTTAAGATATTTATCGGACTATTTAGATAACGGGAACAATTCAAAAGCCATATAATATTATTTGTATTTTGGAGCGAGCGCGCTACTTTAACAAACGCATAGCTATAGTGATATAATCTTATAGTAAAAGCGATGCGTTTGTTAAAGTGGCCTGCTCCATTTTATTATAGATTTGTTTTATTTATATATTTACCCGTTTTAACGAAATTCTGTGATTCTGGCCTGCCTTTAAGATCATTTAAAGATCTACGGTCCCTTTGATAACCTAAATTAATATTTGTTCGGCTTTGGGAGTAAATTATTGTAATCCCCTCCGGATATATCACAATATTTGTTTATTCTATGATCCACCCTTTTAAATATTGTTCCAAGTAGAAATTTGCACACTATTCCGTAAATTTATCGCGATCGTAAAAAAAGTATACAAACACATGTAATCTCTGTGACCTTTTTGACAACCGAATTTTTCTTCGATAGCAAGGTTTTCATTATCTAAATATCGCAAATGTAGCTTTACAGCGAACACTCATACCAACTAAGTACTTTCAATTCATTTCAACATTGTTCATCTGGATCGCATCCTAATAATTTGTAACACTGTGTTACCGAGATATACAATTTTATGTTTATAGTGAATTTCTCATCACTTCTTTCAGCTTCATTTTCATGTTTGCAGTAACGTTGCTTTCATCATGTGCGAAGGAAGACAACTCCATTTGATGTGTGTATTTCGTCATTATTTGTAATTATATTGTCTCATTAGTGTCAATTAATTAGTAACCGTATTCATTTCGCGTGGCTGTGTTGGTCTTTGCTGTCGTCAACATTTTATATTTTATCGCTTATATTTCCATATTTCGGTCTCAAATTCTGATGACATTATTGGCCTCGGGAATATCTCAGGACTTTTTTGAGCACTTTGATCGGCCTCAGGAATCGGGCGACTTATGGCGGAGCCTTTTGTCGATTTCCGATTACTGAGAACTTTGCCATTGGTCTCATGATGTTCTAAGGAATTCGGCCCACCCTATAAATATAAAGTGTCCAGTTGCTAGCGTCTCACAGACCGAAGGCGACCCACAAGACTAACCCGTGCATAAGACGATATGCAAGTCCATCAATTGCTAATGTGTGAAGTGCAAAGTCGTGGCATTAGTTGCATCCTGGTTAGGCATTTCTCAGGAAGTTCTTCGGGATCTTACAGGAATTCCACCCCCTCTGAGATCATGATTCCTGGTCAGGAATCCTTTTAGTTATAATAACTTAGTGATTTGATTCAATTTTCATTTCAGTGGAAATTCCAATTTATCATATATAGTGTGGTTCGCTAAACCTATATAGACATTAGAATTGATATAGTCGAATTAACTCTCGATAATTGCTATGTAATTATGTACTTATAAACTTAACGCTTTAAAGTTATAGTTCACTTCGAGTTGAACAACAACATTTTGTTCAATGCAATTTGCTATCGAGAGAATGTCGGTTGGGAAAAGTCCGGGTGGGTGAAAAATAATAGATTAAAAAAAATTGATATTTAATAACTCTGAGCTTTGTTGGGTGGCTTCATCGACTCGAATCAAATATTTTTACCCCCTCCCTATTCAAATAAATAGTAATTATAAGGGGCGTTGAGCATTAACCCTTTCAGTGCCAAGTACGATTTTTGTATCAACCCATATTTTCTTGGTCATTTTTCAAATTTATTGATTATAATAATGTGATACATTGATGGAAAGATCTCGTAGGGTGTTGGAACCAGTACATATCGAAATACCATAGAGTGCCTCCCCCTCGATTGTCTCCCTTTTAGAGCTCTGTCCATCAATGTATCACATTATTATAATCAATAAATTTGAAAAATGATCAAGGAAATATGGGTTAAGAGCTCTTTCCATCAATGTATCACATTATTATAATCAATAAATTTGAAAAATGATCAAGGAAATATGGGTTGATACAAAAATCGGACTTGGCACTGAAAGGGTTAAGGTGCTCACTCAGAGTCGATATGTCTCATGCATTGAGCCATGTTTATATCAATCTTCAGCGTTGTGACGCTTTACATTTTATATGTTATTAATTGGTTGTTTCCATATTGGCCGAGTTATGAGGCCGAGGTCTGTCGTATTGGCCTGAGGCCGCAGGCCGAAGGCCAATACGACAGACCGAGGCCTCATAACTCGGTCAATATGGAAACAACCAATTAATAAGTATTTTATTAATTAGCGATGACGAATTGTGTTGTACGAGGTTCGACATGATCAAAGCTAGTACGGGATGCCAATTATTACCGGAGAGTTTCACCTGTTAACGTTGCAATCGCGTATGACGTCACTTACGTTACCTTGACTTATTGGCCGCGTTTTCTACTTATTGGCCGACTTTTTGTTACTTATTGGCCGCGTTTTCTACTTATTGGCCGACTTTGTGTTACTTATGACGCGGGCAGCGTTATACTTATTGCGGCCGATAACGCGTAGCTAATTAATAATATTGGTTATATAGTTATTCAGAGGCTGACTTACTTGGTCGTTATTATTGCAAGTGTTATACATTATGTAATTTCTTGTTAGTTAGTTAATTGCTGGTGATTGTTGATAAGCTACGTATATTATATATTAAATTCTTGTTAGTTCAACCAAAATCTTCTTAGCCGCCCTTGGAGGTATCGCCATCGATGAGCTTTTTCTAAATTCATCCACCCCACTCCCCTCATGCAATAGGTCAGCCCCAATAATGGTGAGGCACCAACACACAATCATGGTGACGTACGGTACAAGGCTAAATACATCGATGCACCCCACTCCCATCAATAGGTCAGCCCCAATAATGGTGAGGCGCCCAACACACAATCATGGTGACGTACGGTACAAGGCTAAATACATCGATGCACCCCACTCCCATCAATAGGTCAGCCCCAATAATGGTGAGGCGCCCAACACACAATCATGGTGACGTACGGTACAAGGCTAAATACATCGATGCACCCCACTCCCATCAATAGGTCAGCCCCAATAATGGTGAGGCGCCCAACACACAATCATGGTGACGTACGGTACAAGGCTAAATACATCGATGCACCCCACTCCCATCAATAGGTCAGCCCCAATAATGGTGAGGCGCCCAACACACAATCATGGTGACGTACGGTACAAGGCTAAATACATCGATGCACCCCACTCCCATCAATAGGTCAGCCCCAATAATGGTGAGGCGCCCAACACACAATCATGGTGACGTACGGTACAAGGCTAAATCCATCCACCCCACTCCCCTCAATAGGTCAGCCCCAATAATGGTGAGGCGCACAACACACAATCATGGTGACCGTACAAGGCTAAATCCACCCACCCCACTCCCCTCAATATAGGTCAGCCTCAATAATGGTGAGGCGCCCAACACACAATCATGGTGACGGTACAAGGCTAAATCCGAACTTGGTCAGAAGCCGAAGACATAGTCCAGTGCATTTATGGTTTCACCTCAAAATAATTGCAACACAAAGTTTCTCAGTGGGAATAAGTACTTTAACCCATCACAAATAATATACTAAAAATCAACAAGAATCAAGAAATGCGAAATTGATCAATTTTGTGAAATAAATTTGTCCAAATTTGGTAAAATACTCATTTTATGGTTACGTAGCGTTTTTTCGAAGACCCATAACTCCGAAGGTCCGATTCTCCGAAGGTCAGATTTTCCGACGCCCCGATTCTCGAAAGCCCATAACTCCGAAGTCCCGATTCTCCGAAATCCCATAACTCCGAAGACCCATAACTCCGAAAGCCCATAACTCCGAAGGCCTATAACTCCGAACGCCCATAACTCCGAAGGTCTATAACTCCGAAGGGCCGATTCTCCGAAGATCCGATTCTCCGAAGGTCCGATTCTCCGAAGATCATGTTTTATCGCTTATTAAATAGTGTACAGTCCAGTGGCGGGGTCAATGGGGCCCTAGGGAAGACCGCCCCCAAAAAACATGTCAAATGTCATGTAAACGTCAGGAAATCCCTCCTAGGCATTCAAATATTCACAGTGTTCCTGCCCAGGGGAGCCCCCGGACCAACGATTGGGGGTGACCCCTCCCATGTATGCGCTCCCCAAATCAGGCCTTCGTGATATGCTTTCGGCATATCATGTGCATGATATATCCCCCCACATATCCCCCACATATGCTAATTAATGTGCACCCCTAAATGGGAACCATGGCGCCGCCACTGGTGTGCACCGGGTATATTATAACGAAACGCTGCAAGAATGTCAGAGTAGCCTAACATGCACAGGGGCGACAAGTTCTTCCACGTTCAACCCTGTACATTTTACTCTGGCATCTCATGGGCCAATGTGACGTTATAGTATCTGGTGTATAGTCAGTGGCGGGCCAGGATTCCCATTTAGGTGGGGGCAGTAGGAAAAGTTTGAATATTTTGATGCCTCATGAACGATTTCCGGGCGTTTACATGACATTGGACATGTTTTGGTAGGGGCCCATATTGTCTGAAATAGCAAGTAGAGGTTTAATGGGGGCAGTGGGAATTTTGGGACCCCTTGGCTTCGCCACTGGACTGTACACTATTTAGTAAACGATAATACCCCAATAAAACAAAATCTTCGGAGAATCGGACCTTCGGAGAATCGGACCTTCGGATTATGGGCCGTCGGAGAATCGGCCCTTCGGAGTTATAGGTCTTCGGAGTTATAGGTCTTCGGAGAATCGGCCCTTCGGAGTTATGGGCTTTCGGAGAATCGGATCTTCGGAGTTATGGGCCGTCGGAGAATCGGGTCTTCGGAGTTGTGGGCCGTCGGAGAATCGGGTCTTCGGAGTTGTGGGCCTTCGTAGAATCGGGTCTTCGGAGTTGTGGGCCTTCGTAGTAATAGGTCTTCGGAAAACCGGTCTGACACCCATTTTATAGCTTTTTAAGGACGTTTATAAAAAACTTCCTTTCACATGTCCTTCCATTTATACATCCATTTTGTAGAGTGCACAACCCTGATTACAGAACAGAAAACCTTTCCTAGATACGTTCAGTATTTTTTTAGTTATGTGCCTCCAAAATTTGGAGTTTGTCTAATTTCGGAGGCTCAATTTCTCAAAATTAGTTAAAATCCATTTTTTATGGTCTTGTATTTTAAAAAATAAAGAAAATGAAGGGATTCCTTGTTGTTTTAGTTATTTCCTCTCTATGTTGTGCACAAAATATGATTTCTTTATGCATCTATGATTGAGAGGACAAAAATATTCTTATACAAAATGTGTGTTTCACCATTGTATGGACAGCCAAATTTGCCTGTGGTCCAGAACCGGCGTGATGAAATAGCATATTTGATGTCATACAAATCAATAATTATATATCCATATTCCCTGTCTTTCTCATAATCACTTAAGTATACATCGTTAAACACATTGTAAAGGAATTTCCCAAATCATGGTGTAGAAAATCAAATTATGGCCCTATGAATCTTTAGAATTGACTCATCTAAAAATGGCTTTTTGGGGCGTTTTTTGTTCATTTTTAAAGGTTTTTGTGTATAAATTGTAAAAACAATGTATGTTTAATGAGCAAAATCATTTGAACTTTCCTCCTGAAACACTTTAGTGTTGAAATAAATGCCTTATGTTGGATATGTCAATGAATGTCACTGAATTTCAGTAATTTTTCTGGAAACTGATGCCAAATTTGAATATCTGAAAAAATGGGGTAGGGGAAACCATATTGACAAAATCTAGAAAGTATGGACCTTGATGCATACAACTTTAACATCACCAGCTCCTACAAACCTTATTCTTTCATACAGAGTAAACTGCTTCCTGTTTTGATGTTCATATTTAGAGCTACGATCCTTTTTGTTGTAACTCAATGGCGAACTGGCGAATCATTATTTCGGGCTGGTTCTATATAACATGCTGATAAAGTTCTAAATAAACATCTAATAATTATTAAAGTACTAAACTGTTTGCCATGCAAGAATAATCTGCACAAACTGGAATAAAACAACCCTTTGGCTCCAATGACTAGAATATGGTGACAAGATCATAGCCTTTGTGATTTCACCTACCCCGTTATCAACATTCAAATTTGGAGTCAGTTTCTTGAAAAATATGTGAAATCCAGTAACTGTTTTTTGGCATAACCTGTCGGGGATATCTCGGACAATCACCCTAGAGTATATCATAATCATGTGCGACTGCTGGCCCACGCGCGCAGTGAGCAGTGTTAATTAACTGACCGGGACAGTGAATCGTGTGTGTGCTATTTGTGTCATAACGACCTGTGCTTCCGAAGAATAAACATGTATTGAGATTGCGTTCTGTATTCAACTTCTACATTCCGTCACATAACCAATTTAATCATATTTTTTCCAACACTAAGTGTTTTAGGAGGAACTTTCAAATGATTTTACACATTAAACACTAATTGTATTCATTGTTGTTTACTATTTGTGCACACACAAAAAACTTTAAAATGGACAAAAACACCAAAATGGCATTTTTGGAAAAGACAATACAAAGGATTCATAGGGCCGGGCCATACGTTGATTATGGCACATATGTGTTTAGCAATTCCAGGGCAGTGTATTTAACCCAGTATACGTAAGAGGTTATGAGAAATACAGGGCATATGGATATCAATTTATTGAGTTGTATGACCTCAAATATGGTATTTCATCACACCAGTTCTGTGTCACAAGGCAAATTTGGCTAAGTCCATACAATGGAACACACATTTTGTTTAAGAATATTTAGTGTGTGGCTGGCTTATCTGTCTACCACACACATTAATGTTTGTTTACTTACATATTCCTTTTTCTTTCTTTTTTTTTTTTTTTTTACTTTTTTTTTTTTTTTTTTTTTTTTTTGTTGTATTCGTTCATTTGTTCATTGCAATTGTGTAAACATTTAAAATATATTGTAACAGCTCTTCGTTAACGGAGGAAATAAAAGGATATATATAAAGAAATAATTTTTTTGTGCGCAATATAGTAAAGGTACTAATACAACAGTAAGATATCCCTTCATTGTTCTCTAGTTTTTAAAATACTAAATCCTAAAATATGGATTTTAGCTAATTCTTCAGAAATTGAGGCTCCGAAATTAGACAAACTCCCAATTTTGAGGCATATAACTCGAAAAATTCTCAACGTATCTGGAAAATGTTTGCTGTTCTGTAATCAGGATTGTGTACTCAACAAAATGGATATATAAATGGAAGGACATGTGAAATGAAGTTTTTTATAAACATATTTGAAAAGCTATAAAATGGGTATTTTACCAACTTTTACTAAATTTATTTCACAAAATTTATTAATTTCGCCTTTCTTGATCCTTTTAGATTTTTAGTATGTTGTTTATAATTGGTTAATAGACTTGCTAAGAAACATTGTCTTGCAATTAGTTTGAGGTTTGGCACTTAATTCTCATAAATGCACTGACCTAAGATTGATTGATTGATTGATTGATTGGGGTTTTATGTCGCTTTAGCCACTAAGGCCATATTACGAAATTGCCAGTTTTAATGGTGGGGGAAATCCGCACACTTACGGCTAATCTAACAGTGATTTCAATGGCTGATAAACTCGTCGACCATGTGCGGAAAACCACCGGCCATCGGCAAGTAACTGGCAACTTTCCCAGATAACGATTTCGAGTTACAAAGTCCACGATGGAAACGTGGATTTGAACCCTTATCGCCAGCGCTGGAAGACGAAACGGCTTGGAGTTGTACCCCTAACCGATTGAGCCACCGAGCCCCCCCCCCCCCCTCCCCCACTGACCTAAGAGGCACGAAGATCCTTATGAACATGGGAGGGAAAGATGTTATGAGTTATGTATTCAAGCGAACATCCCAAGCAATAATAATGAGTGCTCCGTCTCTCAAGACCGACAACGACGTTGTACACATCGACCCACAACTCTTGTTTCAGAGGCTTATCACTGTTGCCAAAGCGCCGACCAGAGGTGATGTAACCTGCTGTGTCAGACTTTTAGGTCGAAAAAGATTTAATTTTATACATACACTATCACCAGGTGCAGTGTTGGAATGGGCTTAATTTTGAACCAACTGATTGGGGATGGCAGGATAAGGATGGGGGGCTTAATCCTATCAATTGTGAGGAACCACCAGCTCCAAAAGAAATGCTGAACATCATTCGTTGTAAATGTAAAACGGACTGAAAAAACAATAGGTGCACATGCCGAAAACATGGAATTATGTGTTCTATGTCTTGTGGGGAATGCCAAGGTGTTGACTGTTCGAACACACAGCCTTTCGACAACAGTGAAATGGAGGCCTGGACTGAAAATCAGAACGATCTATCCAGGCTTATTATTTTTTCAAAATTCTATATTTGTTCTCTTTTTTCACTATTTTGCCACAAGATATGGACAACTTTAATAGTGTCATTGATACCACAACATGGCCCAATATTGATGGAAAATCCCATATATAACTGACTGACAACAGTCCAAGTCCAACTATGGCAATTTTCTAATGCATAAACATGTAATGTGAAATTCCATTTTCTCTGATTTCTTCTCATTTTTACATCTTTTCACCCAAAAATATTTTGATTATTTGCTTGTAGTAACAACATGAAAAAACCCCACAATTGTGGATATAACTAAATAACAATAGTTCCAAGCCCAGTTATGTCAATTTTACAACTGCATCAAGAGTTAGTGTAGACTTCCAGTTTTCACTGAATTTTGGCAAATTTTTCAACTTTTTGACTCAAATTTCGAAAATTTAATCAATATTTATAGAATAAAATGATACAAAATCTTGGATACAACTGTACCACAGTTTATCATTGTGAACATATCACAATTGTATGTTTAAATCAAGAGTTATTAACAAAAAATGTTAATCTCCATTTTTCACCAATTTTTCATCATTTTCGCCACTTTTGCCTCAAAAAGGCCATTTCGCATGTTCAGATTTTTGTTGATTTTTAGCTGAGTATACTCTATAATGCTCCCAACCAAAATAAAACAAAATCTTTTGTGTTGCAATTATTTTGAGGTTCAGCCCTATTTTCTCATAAATGCACTGGACTAACAACGGACGAACCCGGACGGTGACAATCGAGGGGGAGGCACTCTATGGTATTTCGATATGTACTGGTTCCAACACCGGTGCAAAACGATATGGACATCAATGATAGCCGAGATGCCCATTACAATTAGTCCATGGGCTGGTAAGACGCCTCATGCAATCCTCTACTTGTACCTGTGCCCTGATGTGTATTGTCATAGACTAAAAATAGTCATTCCTTCATCTATGGTATTGTTCAGGAAAAAATATTTTAAGGGGGAGACGCACGTTTTGCATACATCCGGCAAAATACATTCTTTCAATAAAGAATGTATATGGATCTATCTGGCGAAACATATAATATTGAACTTCATAAATCGTCATCGTTATTGTATATAGAATCTGGGCAAGTATTAAGAGATGACAAACATAATATACAATCGAGAGGTTGAAATTATTATTTTCCTTTTTTGTCCCTTTCGGTACCAAGAACTGCTTGAATAATTAATAATTTAACACAACATTCCAATCACCAAATAGCTTATTATCTTGGCTCAATGAGAGGACGCTTCATTTGTATCATAATGTTCAGTTAGATTTTTAATTAACTCTTTACCCAACAGAACGGCCCTGTGCCAATGCATTCTCTTATATATGCGAGTCGACCATAGGTCGCCTCGCATATATAAGAGAATGCATTGGCTTAACACATATTAAAAATGATAAAATTGTCAAAGAATGTAGAAAAATATTATAAAAAATGTTATAAAATTGTTAAAGAATGTAAGAAAAAATTATAAAAAGTGTTAAAAAAGATTTTTTTTAGACCAATGCATTCTCTTATATATGCGAGGCGACCTATGGTCGACTCGCATATATAAGAGAATGCATTGGCACAGGGCATAACTGTAACCATCACAATGTGGTCAATGAACCGGTTCCAATGATATCCATATTTGTATGGTGTTATTGAGACAGACCGAAGATATTTTAGGCTGTTGAAGCTTTATTTGGGAGTTTTTGGCCGCTTTGTTGGGTAAAGGGTTAAATAATACAGCACCATACCCTCATATAGTATAATGAAGTATAAAGCAATCACAAATATTCCAGCCCAATGAAAACAAATGTTGATATGGATATGCAGTGTGGTCCACTCAAGCAGGGATCAATCAACTGGAATTGGGCCACGGTGTTAAGAGGTATGATGGTCAGCTTTAACTTGGTTATGAACCGATGACCCAGAACTCATCTCAGTCCAATTTTCCACAGATCAACAGGCACGATATTAAAATTCTCAAATATAGAAACCTATTTGTGGGTAGTTCCATTTCGAAATGAAAATAATCATTATTTTTCACAAATCAAGATTAATTAAGATTAATAATAAGATTAATATTCTTCTCTCATTATCTTTAGATATGATATCATTGACATCTGAACAGCACTTTTGAAAAAAAAAAAAAAAGACAGAAGTTCTTGGTACCTGAAAATAGTATGTGAAATGTTAAATATTTCCCATGCCATAAAAGAAGTATATGAGGTGATAATACCTGATGGTCGATGGTTTTAAATATTGTGTCGCTGTAATCGCTTATTCCAAATTTCGCAAAGAAATTCTTGACAGATTTTGAGAAAATCCATTTTGAAATACCAGGATTTTTTTGGCAAACGGTGCGTCTGACCCTTAACAGGAAATATTTTGGTCTTGGTGTACCTACCGGGTCAAAGTTATCCTTACTCAGTTTGCATTTTTGTTTTCGATCATGATAACTGTGTGTGGACGGAAATGAACGCTTGTTTGCGGTAAACTGCTATAAACAAAAGTCGCTCACCTCACTGACTACGGTACGTATATTTTCGTCTTTTCCTTCAATTGTGTAAAAATCCCAGCCCTAAACACGTCACGTTTGCGATCAAAAGCACATTTTTCAAACTATACGATGTCGTATTTCATAACAAAGACATGTTTTGGATGCCATAATATCTCATTGAAAGTCACGCTTAACATTTGGGCCATGTTTCCTGTGATTTTTCGATATGCGAGATATTTCAAAATTTCCACAGACAATATTGCTACGTGTACTAACAAATATTTATTAAATGGTCAAATATCCCAGTCAAGATCTGAGATACATTATATAGATCATCCTACACATAGTAGTCCTGTGAACGTCCAATGTTTGAGGTTTGCCCATGTTTGTTATCCTAATTAGCACTGCACTTTAATATCACGAGTAACCACGAAAACCCCACTGTCTTGTGTCAATGGTAGTCTTTTATATTTTAAAACTATAGATTACCTATAGTTTATAATGTGCTAGAATATGTCCAAAAAACGTCACATTGTATAGTGTTTTCGTGGAAATAAGTCACATGCTATCATGTTCTAGAAAATAACACAATATAACACAGTATAAACTATATATAGATATTTCCTTAAATGTAAAATATTACCTTTGACCAAAGATGGTGGGTATACAATAATATCGACACATAATACATAAGTCCCAATGCGATGTACCACATATGGGCGTATTTTTAAAGAGCGTTTTATGATTACTAAAGTTCCATATAATAGTAACATATAAATACAGGTTTTTGATTGAACCTATTGTCATGACAGTGTACGAAAATATATAATTTCCAAGAGTGGCTCACCATAATTGTCCTTACCACGCACAGTTTGGACATGTGCGGTAATTTTTTAACAAACAATACGATACATAAACTGGTGTCTGCCTGGACTATTTTATGGAACAATATTTTGAATCCTCCGCTGACATAAATCAACCCATTGTATTGTATAATTTGTATATGAAGAAGGAACGAGATGAAATGTTACCACTCAAGCCCATTGGTCGACTCTCGTGGTATCCTTGCAACGTCCATATCTCGTGTGGTAATTTCTAACTAATGTTAACATATATGTGGTTCTATAGTTATGTATTATGTGTAGGCCTATCATACACACTCACGGTGGGGAATCACGTGGTTTCGAGTTGATGAGTAGATTGAGTACCACGCATTAAAAATGGCGGAGGCGAAGAAAACACATCGAGAAGAAATATTGATGTAAAGAGAGCGAAAGCAATGAAGCGTTTTTAGAGTGCTTAGAACACACACGCTTAGATTCCATATTTCCTTCAAGGAAGAAGCAATTAAAAGTCAGTAAGAAACATGATTTTAAGGTACTCAGTCCGAATTAACGCTCCTAAATTACGATTTCTTTGGCTTCGGGGGTAACAAATATTTGATTCGAGTCGAGGAACCCACCCGTCAAAGCTCAGAGTGATCAGATATCGATTTTTGAAGTTTGTTATTTCAATTATTTGTGGCCCAGAAACACGCCGTCAAAGGGATGGTCTCGGTCAAAATTGCGGATGAAGATGGATCACTCTAAATGCATGTGGTAATATGGCCAAATTTCGTGAATACTCAAGTGATAATACGGCCATATTTCGTTGAACAAAATGTTGATAAATAACACGTTTTTGAAAATTTGATACCAGTGGTTAGCCTTTTGTTGCAATTAATCGATTCTGATAACTAAAGCGTAGAAATTTAAAGAAATGTTGCTGTTGTTGTGATATCCTGATGATATGGAGATCCTCTGATCGGATTGAGTACCTTTAACATATTACTTGGAATTGGACTGTGATATAATTATGTCGTTGCTGAATATATTTGATGACATGGTAGAATGTTCTGCAGAAGAATGTGAGACATGGGTTCACCATACATGCATATGTGTACCAGTGAACCATAGACTTATAAATGCAAAAGCTGTTCAGTTTGGTCGAAATTATAAAATAGGTATATTGCTACAGAATGACACGATGAATCCTGCTTATGATTCACAAGTCACCGTTAGTGGCATACATGTATACACGGTGAACGAGGAGTTCCTTGATACCGGTATCGGAAAACGAGAGCGGGACATATATAAGTAGGATTCCATGCCATTATGTAAATTGTTACATTGATACATGTATATATTAAAAATATAGATAGATAGGCCTACTATATGACTAATTCTACTGATGCCCAACGTTTAGTTGAAATATATGACTTACAAATTATATTTTTAATTTATTTTATTTGTAATAAATTGCATAGCTTGTCACAAACCAAAAATCAACATTATTAGCATTATATTAATGACATTTTAAAAGCGAAAATGAAATTCCGGGCTCGATTTCGTACTCGGACTGAACTTTTAGTGTGTTCCCTTTAAAGATGCATAATCCGAATTAACGCTCGCAAATTGCTATTTCCTTGGCTTCAGCCTGAGCCTGAGGGGTAAAAAATATTTGAGTCGAGACGAGGAACCCACTCATCAAAGCTCAGAGTGATAAGATGTCGATTTTTAAGTCTATTATTTTTCACCACCAATAATATAGTGGCCCAGGTGTCAGGTGAAGCCGACGAGAAGACAGTCTCGGACCAAATTGCGGATGAAGTAGGATAACTCTAAAATCAAGTGGCTTTTTTGTGTCAATATTTGACAAACCGGCAATATTTTGTTGAACAAAACGTTGATAAATAACAGGTTTTGGGCAAGTTTATACTATAGTTGACTTTGGTTTAAAGCATTATTTTTGGGCAATTAATCGATTCTGATAACTGAAGCGGCATTTCAAAAAATGTTGTTGTTGTTGTAGGTCAACATGACCGCTTTCGCAGATACGCACTACGTTCATGACTGAACTATTGTTGTTGTTGTTGGAATCGGATGGAGTACCTTTAATTTTTACTTTCGTTTACACTATCGGTCGGTGATTTCCAAAATTCTATAAATAGAATTCAAATTTTTCGTTTCCGGTTATGTGAGTCTGCCAAATTTGAAGCGACTTTTGGCGACATAATCTAAATAAAGCAGGAGAAAATTCAATAATAACAACGATGGAGAAGATGAATGAACTTACGAAGAAGAGGGATGCAATCGAAAGCGAGATTAAGGAATTGCATGACGTTCTAGAATCGGTAAAAATTAACGATATTGCCATTTTTCGTTGTGTTTCAGTTGACTTGTTGAACTTGTTCAGGTCTGGCAAAACCACAAACTCATCAAAAACAGACGAATTTATCTATCATAGACCAATTCGTCTATATATTATGCTCTCAAATGAGTTGTTTCTTGCGAACCAAACTCACTACTCAGTAATTTCCGCATGGAATTTGATGACATACACATTTTTCATTTTATCCAAATCACACATCCTACAGTTTTTACTTGTTTGTCTAACCAAATCGCTGCATAAAACTTATTCAACATGCAATATTCTGAGAAAATTAGCAACAAGTTTGACCAATTTGAAATGTCATGGTTGTTGTGAGCACTGCTGTTTATGTCAGTATTCGCTGAAAGAAACCCTATACTAGAAGTACCCCCGCTGGACAAAACAAGTGTCCATTGGCACTGCGGTGTATTTGCCGTTCGGCCGCGGTGTCAGAGTTTGTAACTGCAGTTGAGCACAGCGGTCGAACGGCAAGTACACTGCTGCCGAACGGCAAGTTCACTGCAGCCGAACGGCAACTACCCTCGCCGCCGAATGACATGTACACCGTGGTTAGATTTCTGGTTTGTATCATCTTTTTTCAGTTTAATGAAAGTACACCGTGGCAACTACACCATGCCAAATGGCAAGTAAACCGCGGCCCAACTGTAGTTAGCCGGTGGAGCTGCGGTGTAGTTGCATTTCGGCCGCGGTGGCAATGCTAACTGCAGTTAAGTGGACACTTGTTTTGTCCAGCAGGGTATATATGCATTTCAAGTATATTAAAATATATTCGGATTTAATAAGCATTTATTGTAGCGGTACAATTATAATGAGTTGTCATTCCACGAGTGTAATGGTTTAAAAACGGTGAAATATTAGTTCCGAGTATTACTTTAGCATATGAATAAACTTTGTACTCGAGATTGAGCTGCAGATGCATTTGGAGCTCATCCAATCAGAATCATTTATGAACTGGGTCGAGGATATGCACTGACAACATCGTATTTTTCTGCCGCAGTGAAGTTATCTTTTAATACTGAAATTAAATAGCAGCATTGTCACAAGATACAGATGCAGTTGTCATAATTCTGATATTAATCGCAGAACGTTTGCAATAGTTTTAGATTGCTGAAATGAGTCCCCATTTTTTTATTGCTGAAATGAGTAGGAAGGTTGGTTCTCAAGAAGCATCTCATTTGATGTCAAAAATCTACGGGATATAAAGATATCCCGTCGAAATTTCCGCCATACCTGTAATGTGAGCTTTTGTTTCAAGTCCGGAAAGGAAGAATATGATGCAAGACACGACCAAACCGCGATGTTCCCCGGGGCCCGGTCAATACATACATGTATACTAGTGCGTCACCCTGACATACATTTCACCTTCCTTTTCCAAAAAGAGACATTTATCGAGCATTTTTGGCGAGCAAGCGAACAATATTTAAACATTCGGGTGTGTTCGAACCGACTTCCGGTCACACCACGGTCAGTATCGTGGGGAAATAATTTATGTCATCATTCAATGTATAGTCAATTTTGGACTACTCATTTGAGAGTATACTATACACTTATACAGTCAAATTTGTCTATGATTGATGAATTCATGATTATTCATCTATTATAGATGTATTTGCCAGACCTGTTGCTCACTCGATCACCATTGTTTAGTGTTGTTACTGTTAGAACAGTCATTCCAATCACCGAAATTGGCCATGTCAATAAGCAATGCTATGGGAAACTCTGTGGCAACATGTGAATCTAACATGCCACAGATTAATTATGCCATAAAACATTTTTCCTAATTTCGAGGGCTGGTCATTTTCAATCCTGGTGCTGAAAATTATTTTTGCATTGAAATGATCAAATAAACTCAATGATCTGCAGGCACTGATTATATGAATAATGAATAATATATGAATAATATATTGCTGATTGGTTAAACCTGCATCACACGTATTTTGTTGATTACAAAGTCGCTTTATAATTATCTTTAAATATAGCCTAGGAAAAGAGTGGAACTGGATTCAAATATGTGATTAATTGAGCAGATCTCTTGATAAATGTAGAAGTTTTGTACAAAAGGTGGGGTTTTTTATCGATAATTATTGAGTTTGAAATCGATGGTATAATTCTACTGTAGTAAAGCCTGAACATGGATCAAGTGCAGTCCATGAATTTTGTGTTAATCGCCATAAACAGAAAGAATATTATATTATAGACAAATTGTGTTCTTATACCAATCATAAATATCACGCAAATTTCATGTTATTCTAATGTTAGTACTCTGTGTTACGTAAACAAACGGTATGTAAAGGTATGCGATAAGAAAACACTCAACACCGGGGAGACACCACTAAGAGAAAATGGCATCAAGTTGTTTACAACATATACCGGTATAGCATTTGCTGATCCTCACCTCTCCATATTTTGGTGTTGAATGGGTTAGTGTGAATCCTGGGACTGGGACTAATGTTATATTAGTCCCAGGTGAATCACTCTCCCAAAAAAATGCCACGGTGTTGAGTGTTTTGCTAATCGCTCACTATTTACGTGCTGCAATGTATATAAACAAACGCTCGGCTCACACAAAGTGTGTTTTGCGCATTATATCACATTCATACCATCATTATATTATACTATTTGTATATTCTTGAGGAAATGTTGGAAACTGTAATTTCTAAATTATAACCTTTAACAAAGGCCATCGTGCCTATAACAGTACAACAGGGACCATATTTGTAAATATGTTTGTTAAAGTGGCACACTCATTTTAAGTTTAGATTTTTTAATTTAGATTTTTATTTGTTTTTAACTACAAACCCCTGTGATACAAGACAGACCTTTTTCTCTGAATGGTCCTAACTGGTATGTGGCCCATTTATTGAAGTGGGCCAAAAACAAAAAACAATGTAAATTTACAAATCTCAATAAAATGTATTGACTAGGGGGTTTGAAATAGGGTCGGTCGGGTTAGCAGAAACAAAGGTCTTTTCTTTAGGCCATACCTGATTATGAAATGTGGTGAAATGAGCCATGTGAATTTCATAATTTGTTCTCTTTTGCAGGCCTCAAAATATGGTGATGGACATTTGCAGAATGAGGTTCCCAGAAGGTGAATTTAGTGATGCTACCCCACACAGTGGGCTAGCATCACTAAATTCACCCTCAAGGGACCTCATTCTGCTTAGGCCTCATTTTTTCTGGAAAGCACCTTTAATATAAAATTAAATTTTTTTTAGTTTCTTTAAAAAGATTCTTTTTTAGTTTAGTTTCTCTATATCCCCAAATATGCAGATGACGCAATGGTTAATCAAGGTGTCCAATGGGTGCACATCACAATCTTCACCATCTGGGAACTTATATCTGAGTCTAGGTCTCCCGTAGCAGATGAGGCCATGCAGAATGAGGTCCCCAAGGATGAATGTGGTGATGCTAGCCCTCTTTGCGGAGTATTGTCACTAAATTCACCCTCTGGGGACCTCATTCTGCAAATGTCCGGCACCATATTTTTATGCCTATAGTTGTTTCTCTTTTGATTTACAGCAAAAGAATGTGGGTATGCATGGTCCATTGGTTGATGCAGAGGATTACCCAAGAGCTGACATAGATGTCTACACTGTTCGACACTCGAGACACAGGATCATATGTAAGGACACATACACTAATGCCCTAAATAATCGACTCCTTAACCACAGCAGAATTATGGGTAATTTTTCAGGATTTAGTCGGAAATATGGCTTGTTGCCATTCATCGGAAAGCTCTCAGTGAGAGATTTCCGATGAATGGCAACATGCCATATTTCTGACTAAATCCTGAAAAATTACCCATAATTCTGCTGTGGTTAAGGAGTCGATTATTTAGCGCATTACTGTAGAAGAGGTTATTATAAACAAGCCTTGAAATAGTGTGTCTGTCATTTGCAGAATGAGGTCCCCATATGGTGAATTTAGTGATGCTGCCCTGGACAGCGGGATAGCACTGCATCACTAAACTTATCCTCTGGGGACCTCATTCTGTATGGTCTCATCTTCTGGGAAGTATTTAGTCTCAAATTAACATTGTATATATAGAACTTTTTTCCCGTCTGTTCAGTTTCTATATTCACTAATGCATAATCAAGGTGACTAATGGGTTAACATCACCAGCTTCAATCTGATCCTAGGTCTCCCATAGCAGTGGAGGCCTATGCAGAATGAGGTTCCCAAAGGGTGAATTTGGTGATGCTGGCCCGCTATGCGTGATAGCGTGACTAAATTCCCCCTTTGGGAACCTCATTCTGCAAATGACAGACACACAATTTCAAGGCTTGAATTATAAAGTGGTGCAATTTAACTTTTTTATTATTGCCATATCAAGAAAGGACCAATATAGAACACTCTTTAATCTCCCAAATTACTATTTCTTTGCTTCGGGGGGTGGGGGGGGGGGGTGGGAGTGTGTAAAAAATATTTGATTCGAGTTGAGGAACCCACTCATCAAAGCTCAAAGCTATCAGATATTGATTTTTGAAATTTGTCGGCCTAGCAAATAATAGTCAAGCCTATGGTCTTGGACCAATTGCTGATGAAGATGGATAACTCAAAAATCAAGTGGCTTTGGGTGTTAGATATTTAACAATCGGCCAAATTTCGTTGAACAAAATGTTGATAAATAACACTTATTGGGCTATTTTATATTATAGTTGACAGCGTTTAGCATTTTTTGGCAATTAATTGATTCTGATAACTGAAGCAGCATTTCAAAAAATGTTGTTGTAATCTGATGATATGGGGACCATCAAATCAGATTGAGTACCTTTAATATTCCAAAACATACCAAAGAAGAAAAGATATCTTTGTTTTTCTTCGGATGCAATGAATTCTATGGCTTCAATCAGGAACGTGGCTAGAGGGTCTCCATGGGAGTGGCCACTTTCGCACTTTGAAGTTTCCAAATTCTATTTGCCCCCCCCCCCCAGTCATGAAAGGGGTATGTAGTCTAAAATTTCCAACTAATGTTGTGTCAGACATTACATTTCCAACTGTTGAAAATTTTGACCAAAGTTGGGGGGTCCCTGTCACCACATAGCTAGCTTCAACCAGGATTTCCGAGACATATAAATTGTGTGTATACATATGAGTATTTCATGTAATTATTGAGCTAATTTAATTTCTTGAACATATTTTCATCTCTTAGACATGACCAATCTGATAAATTACTAAGTTTAGTCTGAACACTGGGGATTGTGAGTCAATTTGAACCATTTACATAACAACAATAAGGATGTGATTTCCTTCTCTGTAATGAACATGTTTTCAAACTGACCAAATGGAACATTTTCACATAATGACCATACATGTAAGTACACAATAATTGCCTATCTATCGAAAATATTTAATGGATAGCCTTCTCTGTTGAACAGTAATGACCATTAGGACGTGATTGCCTTCTCTCTTTGAAAACATTTTGAGGGAATTGCCTGAGAACACATATTTTTTTAATGTATTTGGCCTTAATTACATTATTATAAGTATTACCATTTGTCATTAAGAGTTCATTTGTGGGGTCCTGATGGCTCAGTTCACTAAAGAAATTTTCAGTTCTCTCTATTGAACATGGTTTACAGAATGACCACAAGGATGTGATTGCCTTCTCTATTGAACAGGTTTACAGAACGAACATAAGGATGTGATTGCCTTCTCTATTGAACAGGTTTACAGAACGACCACAAGGATGTGATTGCCTTCTCTATTGAACAGGTTTACAGAACGACCACAAGGATGTGATTGCCTTCTCTATTGAACAGGTTTACAGAACGACCACAAGGATGTGATTGCCTTCTCTATTGAACAGGTTTACAGAACGACCACAAGGATGTGATTGCCTTCTCTATTGAACAGGTTTACAGAACGACCACAAGGATGTGATTGCCTTCTCTATTGAACAGGTTTACAGAACGACCATAAGGATGTGATTGCCTTCTCTATTGAACAGGTTTACAGAACGACCATAAGGATGTGATTGCCTTCTCTATTGAACAGGTTTACAGAACGACCATAAGGATGTGATTGCCTTCTCTATTGAACAGGTTTACAGAACGACCATAAGGATGTGATTGCCTTCTCTATTGAACAGGTTTACAGAACGACCATAAGGATGTGATTGCCTTCTCTATTGAACAGGTTTACAGAACGACCATAAGGATGTGATTGCCTTCTCTATTGAACAGGTTTACAGAACGACCATAAGGATGTGATTGCCTTCTCTATTGAACAGGTTTACAGAACGACTATAAGGATGTGATTGCCTTCTCTATTGAACAGGTTTACAGAACGACCATAAGGATGTGATTGCCTTCTCTATTGAACAGGTTTACAGAACGACCATAAGGATGTGATTGCCTTCTCTATTGAACAGGTTTACAGAACGACCATAAGGATGTGATTGCCTTCTCTATTGAACAGGTTTACAGAACGACCATAAGGATGTGATTGCCTTCTCTATTGAACAGGTTTACAGAACGACCATAAGGATGTGATTGCCTTCTCTATTGAACAGGTTTACAGAACGACCATAAGGATGTGATTGCCTTCTCTATTGAACAGGTTTACAGAACGACCATAAGGATGTGATTGCCTTCTCTATTGAACAGGTTTACAGAACGACCATAAGGATGTGATGACGGAGATTGAAGAACAGCTGTATGGGATCCATGCTCAGGCTCGACGCGAGAAGGAAATAGAAGAGAGGGTTGAACAAATGGAGGTTACTAAGGAGAAGGCGGAGCCTAAGCCGTTCATTGTGGTGGATCGAGTAGACGCAGGCTCTCCTGCATCTGCAGCTGTAAGTAAAGCTGTTTTTGTCACTTTCGTAAGTTTTATAGAGTTATCTATCATGGATACATTAATTTACAAGATTTAACCTCTTCACTGCAGAATGACGGCATGTGCTGAGCCATTGACATTCTGGCCTTTTTTCAGTGGAAAAATAAAATGGAAATGTTGCGAAAACCATACAACTGACTTCATACAAAGGCTATTATCATACACAATCAAGGAATCTCATACATATCTTTAGAATGTTGAAATCACTGATTCAATAAATTACACTAATTTCTGAGTTCTCCTTAGGAATGATGGTCACCTGCTTGGTATGGATGTATAACGTGACATTTTAGATCCATACTCAGTACAGACGTACAGTATTACCCTAAATAATTGACTCCTTAACCACAGCAGAATTATGGGTAACTTTTCAGGATTTAGTCGGAAATATGGCTTGTTGCCATTCATCGGAAAGCTCTCACTGAGATCTTTCCGATGAATGACAACAAGCCATATTTCCGATTAATCCTGAAAAGTTACCCATAATTCTGCTGTGTTTAAGGAGTCGATTATTTAGGGCATTACTGTATAGTAGCCAAGAGGTTAACAGTTTAAGCCTTTCTGTGCACATATCATTCACTAGTTCCTTTGGACATGTTTATGATAGACGCCTACGCCGATTAATTAGAGCATTACTGTATCTCATTGATTTCAAATTTGGTTTATGGATTACTCACTTGACAATATAGGTCAAGTTTGAATGTGGGTGCGGTCCGCCCATTTTTATGGTCCTTGTCGACATAGAATTTACAGATTATTTTGGTTTATGGATGACAACTTTAGTTTCAATTATCAGTTTGTTTTCAAATTTAGTATATGGATTACTCACATGAAAATACAGGTCGTGTTCGAATTTGCATTAGGTCCATTCATTTTTACGGGAGTTATGGCCCTCGTTGACTTAAATTTATCCGATTATTTTGGTTTGCGGATGATAACATGATTTTACCCAGAATTGACTTATTATTATTCTGATGTTTAATCAAATAAAACTAGGTGTGTTAACAACTTACATAGTTGGAAGAAAAGTTTTTTTCAATTGTTTTCCGAGAATAAAATTCTTCATTTCTTAAAAAGTCAAATAAAGCCATGAGTCATTATTCAGGGGACATGTGGCCTAGATAATTTTATTTTTCATATTCATGTTCAGGGCCTTGTGGTTGGAGATCAAGTTACACTATTTGGATCGGTCACAGTAGAAAATTTCCAGAGCTTACAGAACATCGGAGCTGCTGTCAAACACAGTCAGGGAGTAAGTTTCTAACTGAAATAATTGAAATTTTTGAAATTAACGAATCTACAGAAATAAGATAATTTATCATTTGTGAGTTAACCCTTTCTATGCTGCATTGATTCTCCATCTCAGTTATAAAAGTACACATTTATTATTCACCTGGAGGGGTTTTCAGTGAAAATAAGAAGACCAAATTATGACAAAAAGATGTTACAATTCATATTCTTTGGTGGAAAATTTTCAGATAATAAGCACTATATATAGTCGTTTGTTGAACTTATTATTTGAAGATTTCCTAATGGAACTACTCATCAATGAGTATTCAGTATAGAAAGGGTTAAATACCAAGATGAATAAAAATAACGATTATCGATTCTCGCTACAATTTGTGTGTAATAAATTTGCTAACTGGAAATTATATTATTAATGTTGCACTGAGGTGAGTTAGCTATTGTCTATGTATTAAAGGTACTCAATCCGATCAGACGCTCCTAAATTACTATTTCTTTGGCTTCGGGGTAAAAAATATTTGATTCGAGTCGAGGAACCCACCCATCAAAGCTCAAGAGTGATCAGATATCGATTTTTGAAGTTTGCTATTTCTCGAGATCTGCAGTAATAACTGGCCCAGAAACACGTGGTCAACCGGATGGTCAAGCGGATGAAGATGGATAACTCTAAAATCAAGTGGTTATTATTACCACTTGATTTTAGAGTTATGAATCTTCATCTGCAAGACCGTCTGTTTGACCGCATGTTTCTTGGCCACTTATTACTGCAGATCTCCAGAAATAACACACTTAAAAAATTGATATCTGATCACTCTGAGCTTTGATGGGTGAATTCCTCGACTCGAATCAAATAATTTTTACCCCCGAAGCCAAAGAAATAGTAATTAGTAGCGTCTGATCGGATTGAGTACCTTTAATTAAGACGATGCAGATATGCTTTTTTCAGCATTGATGTCCATGGTAAAAATTTATCACAACCCTAATACATGTAATTCTTAATCCTATAAAAAGGATTAAGTATTATTGGGGGTGGGGTAAATTTTTGTTCTGGGGACCTGTGGGTAAATTTTCAAACATTAAATCCTTCAAAAAAAAATTAAGGTGCATTTTCAAACTAGGGAATTCATTGAAAAGCTAGAGTACTGAACTAGTCCAAGTACCAGCTTTGAAATAGTGTGACTGTCATTTGCAGAATGGGGGCCCCCAGAGGTAGTCCAAGTCTGCTAGTACTAACACCAGCTAAAATTTTGGGATAGCGAGATATCTTAGCTGGTTTTAGTACGAGCAGACTTGGACTACCCCAGAGGGTGAATTTAGTGAAGCTATCCTGTACAGTGAGATAATGTCACCAAATTCACCCTCTGGGAACCTCATTATGCTGAGGCCTCAACTGCTATGGGAGACATAGCACCAGATTGAAGTTTCCCTTTTGAAGTTGTGATCAATTTGGGACATTTTACGTTCGTTCGGAGCATAGCATGCGAGATAACTCAATTACAAAATTCTAAAAATTGTCGCATTATAAGAAAACATTGATATAAAATAAATATTAATTGATAGAAGAATTTCCGGACAGGTGTCTTTGACACATATCTATTATTTTATACCCCGGAAACTATATAAAACATATTTCGGAATAAAATATATTTCGGAATATAATTCACCACGGAAGAGACAGACTATCTTTAACCCTTTACCCAACAAACTGGCCAAAACCGGCCAAATAAAGCTTCAACAGCCTAAATTATCTTCGGTCTGTCTCAATAGAACCATACAAATATGGATATCATTGGAACTGGCTCCTTGACCACATTGTGATAGTTACAGTTAGCCCAGTGCCAATGCATTCTCTTATATATGCGAGTCGACCATAGGTCGCCTCGCATATATAAGAGAATGCATTGGCCTAAACAAAATCTTTTTTTTAACACTTTTTACCATTTTTTCTTACATTCTTTAACAATTTTATAATTTTTAATGTGTTAAGCCAATGCATTCTCTTATATATGCGAGGCGACCTATGGTCGACTCGCATATATAAGAGAATGCATTGGCACAGGGCCGTTCTGTTGGGTAAAGGGTTAAAAACATCTCCATGAATGTTTTGACAGAAAATGTTTATCATAAATTATCTTCAGCAACATCGTGGGGTATATGTGACCCGCCATATCAAATCCAGTCGTAAGTCGGGATTTATTTACCCTGTGTCAATGCATTCTCTTATATATGCGAGTCGACCATAGGTCGCCTCGCATATATAAGAGAATGCATTGGCCTAACAATTTTGTATCATTTTTTTTAAATAAATGTTTCTTACAATTTTTAGGACATAAAATAAAAAACATCCATTACCCTGCAGGGAGCCCCACACATATATAGAAGCATATAGAAGAGTGTCGTCTGCTCATGTTTGTCTGGGGCTCTGTATGGGTGAAATTATAAAATTGTTAAAGAATACAAGAAAAAATTATTAAAATTGTAAAAAATTGTTAGGCCAATGCATTCTCTTATATATGCGAGGCGACCTATGGTCGACTCGCATATATAAGAGAATACATTGGCACAGGGTAAAAAAATCCCGGCTTACGACTGGATTTGATATGGCAGGTCACATATGGAGATTTAATACCTGGATATCAATTTTGAACCCCCAAGGCGGAGGCGATGGGTTCAAAAAGAGACATCCATGTATTAAATCGCCATGTATCCCACGAAGTTGCTGGAGATAATGATTTTGTCCCCACAATAATAGCCATGCAGCCTCTATTTAAAGCCCACTTAATTTTCGAGTCACCGATTATATTTTTACAGTGCCTTGATATACGGTTTTAATAACAATCTATGCCATAAATATGATTAAAATACTATAATTCATCACCATTTGGAACGTCTCAGAAGGTGCCAATAGAGTAATAGAAAATAGCTGAAATCATAAAATAATTTCCCCCGTTATCTGCCGTTATGGCTCCCAGAATGCAACAGAATTCATACTATAGTTTATTTTCATTGGAAGGAGAATAACTATATATCTAAATATGTAGAATTTTTCCCCTTCCATTGAAAATAATTTACTTTGTGCAGAAACTTGATCACAGAACAGACGGTAGTATCTCATCAAAAACAACATGTTCACAGTTTATTACATCAAATAAGTTGAAAATACAATGTTTTGGAGCTTCATCTTTCAAATGGTATATAATAGGTATATAATGTGATCTGGGGGTTCGATAATTAAGTGGGCCTTTAAGTGTGATTTTCATAGGTTCTCTCATTAATTCATGCCAATAAGAATAATTCAGTAGCCGACCTATGGATCCGGTGTCAGGTGATGTCAAACTTGACGTGCGAGAGCAACTTTGTGGAAACTGCCAGTTCAAGGGTAATTCATACACCCCTGATGTTTCACGTGCTCACATATACCCCTATTTGGCACACATTTTCTTAAACCCCACTGTCAAGGGTGACAGGGGACAGCATTATTTGAACGTGGCATTGTAGCCAATCAGGTTAATAGTTACAACCTCATGTTGGGACAAGGAAATATAATACTCTTGTTTACCCTTTCAGAGGCCACTAGCTGTGTGGGTTATCAGAGATGGACAACAGGTTAAATTATCGCTTACACCACAGCCATGGTCAGGGAAAGGTCTGCTAGGGTAAGTTATTTCTACACCCCCCCCCCCCACCTCCAGCCTGCCCCTTACACCACTGCCATGGTCAGGGAAAGGTCTGCTAGGGTAAGTTATTTCTAACCCCCTCCAGCCTGCCCCTTACACCACAGGCATGGTCAGGGAAAGGTCTGCTAGGGTAAGTTATATTCTACCCCACCCCCTCATCTCTTCCACCACAGACATGGTCAGGGTAAGGTCTGCTAGGCTAAGTTATTTCTACACCCCCCCTCCAGCCTGCCCCTTACACCACAGGCATGGTCAGGGAAAGGTCTGCTAGGGTAAGTTATTTCTACCCCCTCCAGCCTGCCCCTTACACCACAGGCATGGTCAGGGAAGGGTCTGCTAGGGTAAGTTATTTCTACCCCACCCCCTCATCTCTTCCACCACAGACATGGTCAGGGTAAGGTCTGCTAGGGTAAGTTATTTATACACCCCCCCACCTCCAGCCTGCCCCTTACACCACAGGCATGGTCAGGGAAAGGTCTGCTAGGGTAAGTTATTTCTACCCCACCCCCTCATCTCTTCCACCACAGACATGGTCAGGGTAAGGTCTGCTAGGGTAAGTTATTTCTACACCCCCCACCTCCAGCCTGCCCCTTACACCACAGGCATGGTCAGGGAAAGGTCTGCTAGGGTAAGTTATTTCTACCCCCTCCAGCCTGCCCCTTACACAACAGGCATGGTCAGGGAAAGGTCTGCTAGGGTAAGTTATTTCTACCCCCTCCAGCCTGCCCCTTACACCACGGGCATGGTCAGGGAAAGGTCTGCTAGGGTAAGTTATTTCTACCCCACCCCCTCATCTCTTCCACCACAGACATGGTCAGGGTAAGGTCTGCTAGGGTAAGTTATTTCTACACCCCCCCCCCTCCAGCCTGCCCCTTACACCACAGGCATGGTCAGGGAAAGGTCTGCTAGGGTAAGTTATTTCTACCCCACCCCCTCATCTCTTCCACCACAGACATGGTCAGGGTAAGGTCTGCTAGGGTAAGTTATTTCTACACCCCCCACCTCCAGCCTGCCCATTACACCACAGGCATGGTCAGGGAAAGGTCTGCTAGGGTAAGTTATTTCTACACCCCCACCTCCAGCCTGCCCCTTACACCACAGGCATGGTCAGGGAAAGGTCTGCTAGGGTAAGTTATTTCTACCCCCTCCAGCCTGCCCCTTACACCACAGGCATGGTCAGGGAAAGGTCTGCTAGGGTAAGTTATTTCTACACCCCCCCCCCTCCAGCCTGCCCCTTACACCACAGGCATGATCAGGGAAAGGTCTGCTAGGGTAAGTTATTTATACCCCATCCAGCCTGCCCCTTACACCACAGGCATGGTCAGGGAAAGGTCTGCTAGGGTAAGTTATTTCTACCCCATCCAGCCTGCCCCTTACACCACAGGCATGGTCAGGGAAAGGTCTGCTAGGGTAAGTTATTTCTACACCCCCCTCCAGCCTGCCCCTTACACCACAGGCATGGTCAGGGAAAGGTCTGCTAGGGTAAGTTATTTCTACCCCACCCCCTCATCTCTTCCACCACAGACATGGTCAGGGTAAGGTCTGCTAGGGTAAGTTATTTCTACACCCCCCTCCTCCAGCCTGCCCCTTACACCACAGGCATGATCAGGGAAAGGTTTGCTAGGGTAAGTTATTTCTACCCCCTACAGCCTGCCCCTTACACCACAGGCATGGTCAGGGAAAGGTCTGCTAGGGTAAGTTATTTCTACCCCACCCCCTCATCTCTTCCACCACAGACATGGTCAGGGAAAGGTCTGCTAGGGTAAGTTATTTCTACACCCCCCCCTCCAGCCTGCCCCTTACACCACAGGCATGATCAGGGAAAGGTTTGCTAGGGTAAGTTATTTCTACCCCCTACAGCCTGCCCCTTACACCACAGACATGGTCAGGGAAAGGTCTGCTAGGGTAAGTTATTTCTACCCCACCCCTCATCTCTTCCACCACAGACATGGTCAGGGTAAGGTCTGCTAGGGTAAGTTATTTCTACACCCCCCTCCAGCCTGCCCCTTACACCACAGGCATGGTCAGGGAAAGGTCTGCTAGGGTAAGTTATTTCTACACCCCCCCCCCTCCAGCCTGCCCCTTACACCACAGGCATGGTCAGGGAAAGGTCTGCTAGGGTAAGTTATTTCTACACCCCCCCCCTCCAGCCTGCCCCTTACACCACAGGCATGGTCAGGGAAAGGTCTGCTAGGGTAAGTTATTTCTACCCCCTCCAGCCTGCCCCTTACACCACAGGCATGGTCAGGGAAAGGTCTGCTAGGGTAAGTTATTTCTACCCCCTCCAGCCTGCCCCTTACACCACAGACATGGTCAGGGAAAGGTCTGCTAGGGTAAGTTATTTCTACCCCACCCCCTCATCTCTTCCACCACAGACATGGTCAGGGTAAGGTCTGCTAGGGTAAGTTATTTCTACACCCCCCACCTCCAGCCTGCCCCTTACACCACAGACATGGTCAGGGAAAGGTCTGCTAGGGTAAGTTATTTCTACCCCCTCCAGCCTGCCCCTTACACCACTGCCATGGTCAGGGAAAGGTCTGCTAGGGTAAGTTATTTCTACCCCCTCCAGCCTGCCCCTTACACCACGGACATGGTCGGGGAAAGGTCTGCTAGGGTAAGTTATTTCTACCCCCTCCAGCCTGCCCCCTTACACCACAGGCATGGTCAGGGAAAGGTCTGCTAGGGTAAGTTATTTCTACCCCCTCCAGCCTGCCCCCTTACACCACAGGCATGGTCAGGGTAAGGTCTGCTAGGGTAAGTTATTTCTACCCCCTCCAGCCTGCCCCTTACACCACAGACACGGTCGGGGAAAGGTCTGCTAGGGTAAGTTATTTCTACACCCCCCACCTCCAGCCTGCCCCTTACACCACAGACATGGTCAGGGAAAGGTCTGCTAGGGTAAGTTATTTCTACACCCCCCACCTCCAGCCTGCCCCTTACACCACAGACATGGTCAGGGAAAGGTCTGCTAGGGTAAGTTATTTCTACCCCCTCCAGCCTGCCCCTTACACCACAGGCATGGTCAGGGAAAGGTCTGCTAGGGTAAGTTATTTCTACCCCACCCCCTCATCTCTTCCACCACAGACATGGTCAGGGTAAGGTCTGCTAGGGTAAGTTATTTCTACCCCCTCCAGCCTGCCCCTTACACCACAGACATGGTCAGGGAAAGGTCTGCTAGGGTAAGTTATTTCTACCCCACCCCCTCATCTCTTCCACCACAGACATGGTCAGGGTAAGGTCTGCTAGGGTAAGTTATTTCTACACCCCCCCACCTCCAGCCTGCCCCTTACACCACTGCCATGGTCAGGGAAAGGTCTGCTAGGGTAAGTTATTTCTACCCCCTCCAGCCTGCCCCTTACACCACAGACATGGTCGGGGAAAGGTCTGCTAGGGTAAGTTATTTCTACCCCCTCCAGCCTGCCCCTTACACCACAGACATGGTCAGGGAAAGGTCTGCTAGGGTAAGTTATTTCTACCCCCTCCAGCCTGCCCCTTACACCACAGGCATGGTCAGGGAAAGGTCTGCTAGGGTAAGTTATTTCTACCCCACCCCCTCATCTCTTCCACCACAGACATGGTCAGGGTAAGGTCTGCTAGGGTAAGTTATTTCTACACCCCCCCACCTCCAGCCTGCCCCTTACACCACAGGCATGGTCAGGGAAAGGTCTGCTAGGGTAAGTTATTTCTACCCCACCCCCCCTCCAGCCTGCCCCTTATACCACAGACATGGTCAGGGAAAGGTCTGCTAGGGTAAGTTATTTCTACCCCACCCCCTCATCTCTTCCACCACAGACATGGTCAGGGTAAGGTCTGCTAGGGTAAGTTATTTCTACACCCCCCCTCCAGCCTGCCCCTTACACCACAGGCATGGCCAGGGAAAGGTCTGCTAGGGTAAGTTATTTCTACCCCCTCCAGCCTGCCCCTTACTCCACAGGCATGGTCAGGGAAAGGTCTGCTAGGGTAAGTTATTTCTACCCCACCCCCTCATCTCTTCCACCACAGACATGGTCAGGGTAAGGTCTGCTGGGGTAAGTTATTTCTACACCCCCCCCCCCCCTCCAGCCTGCCCCTTACACCACAGGCATGGTCAGGGAAAGGTCTGCTAGGGTAAGTTATTTCTACCCCACCCCCTCATCTCTTCCACCACAGACATGGTCAGGGTAAGGTCTGCTAGGGTAAGTTATTTCTACACCCCCCCCCCCACCTCCAGCCTGCCCCTTACACCACTGCCATGGTCATGGAAAGGTCTGCTAGGGTAAGTTATTTCTACCCCCTCCAGCCTGCCCCTTACACCACAGGCATGGTCAGGGAATGGTCTGCTAGGGTAAGTTATTTCTACCCCACCCCCTCATCTCTTCCACCACAGACATGGTCAGGGTAAGGTCTGCTAGGGTAAGTTATTTCTACCCCCTCCAGCCTGCCCCTTACACAACAGGCATGGTCAGGGAAAGGTCTGCTAGGGTAAGTTATTTCTACCCCCTCCAGCCTGCCCCTTACACCACAGACACGGTCGGGGAAAGGTCTGCTAGGGTAAGTTATTTCTACACCCCCCACCTCCAGCCTGCCCCTTACACCACAGACATGGTCAGGGAAAGGTCTGCTAGGGTAAGTTATTTCTACACCCCCCACCTCCAGCCTGCCCCTTACACCACAGACATGGTCAGGGAAAGGTCTGCTAGGGTAAGTTATTTCTACCCCCTCCAGCCTGCCCCTTACACCACAGGCATGGTCAGGGAAAGGTCTGCTAGGGTAAGTTATTTCTACCCCACCCCCTCATCTCTTCCACCACAGACATGGTCAGGGTAAGGTCTGCTAGGGTAAGTTATTTCTACCCCCTCCAGCCTGCCCCTTACACCACAGACATGGTCAGGGAAAGGTCTGCTAGGGTAAGTTATTTCTACCCCACCCCCTCATCTCTTCCACCACAGACATGGTCAGGGTAAGGTCTGCTAGGGTAAGTTATTTCTACACCCCCCCCCCCCACCTCCAGCCTGCCCCTTACACCACTGCCATGGTCAGGGAAAGGTCTGCTAGGGTAAGTTATTTCTACCCCCTCCAGCCTGCCCCTTACACCACAGACATGGTCGGGGAAAGGTCTGCTAGGGTAAGTTATTTCTACCCCCTCCAGCCTGCCCCTTACACCACAGACATGGTCAGGGAAAGGTCTGCTAGGGTAAGTTATTTCTACCCCCTCCAGCCTGCCCCTTACACCACAGGCATGGTCAGGGAAAGGTCTGCTAGGGTAAGTTATTTCTACCCCACCCCCCTCATCTCTTCCACCACAGACATGGTCAGGGTAAGGTCTGCTAGGGTAAGTTATTTCTACACCCCCCCACCTCCAGCCTGCCCCTTACACCACAGGCATGGTCAGGGAAAGGTCTGCTAGGGTAAGTTATTTCTACCCCACCCCCCCTCCAGCCTGCCCCTTATACCACAGACATGGTCAGGGAAATGTCTGCTAGGGTAAGTTATTTCTACCCCACCCCCTCATCTCTTCCACCACAGACATGGTCAGGGTAAGGTCTGCTAGGGTAAGTTATTTCTACACCCCCCCTCCAGCCTGCCCCTTACACCACAGGCATGGCCAGGGAAAGGTCTGCTAGGGTAAGTTATTTCTACCCCCTCCAGCCTGCCCCTTACTCCACAGGCATGGTCAGGGAAAGGTCTGCTAGGGTAAGTTATTTCTACCCCACCCCCCTCATCTCTTCCACCACAGACATGGTCAGGGTAAGGTCTGCTGGGGTAAGTTATTTCTACACCCCCCCCCTCCAGCCTGCCCCTTACACCACAGGCATGGTCAGGGAAAGGTCTGCTAGGGTAAGTTATTTCTACCCCACCCCCTCATCTCTTCCACCACAGACATGGTCAGGGTAAGGTCTGCTAGGGTAAGTTATTTCTACACCCCCCCCCCACCTCCAGCCTGCCCCTTACACCACTGCCATGGTCATGGAAAGGTCTGCTAGGGTAAGTTATTTCTACCCCCTCCAGCCTGCCCCTTACACCACAGGCATGGTCAGGGAATGGTCTGCTAGGGTAAGTTATTTCTACCCCACCCCCTCATCTCTTCCACCACAGACATGGTCAGGGTAAGGTCTGCTAGGGTAAGTTATTTCTACCCCCTCCAGCCTGCCCCTTACACAACAGGCATGGTCAGGGAAAGGTCTGCTAGGGTAAGTTATTTCTACCCCACCCCCTCATCTCTTCCACCACAGATATGGTCAGGGTAAGGTCTGCTAGGGTAAGTTATTTCTACCCCCTCCAGCCTGCCCCTTACACCACGGGCATGGTCAGGGAAAGGTCTGCTAGGGTAAGTTATTTCTACCCCCTCCAGCCTGCCCCTTACACCACAGACATGGTCAGGGAAAGGTCTGCTAGGGTAAGTTATTTCTACCCCCTCCAGCCTGCCCCTTACACCACAGACATGGTCAGGGAAAGGTCTGCTAGGGTAAGTTATTTCTACCCCCTCCAGCCTGCCCCTTACACCACGGGCATGGTCAGGGAAAGGTCTGCTAGGGTAAGTTATTTCTACCCCCTCCAGCCTGCCCCTTACACCACAGACATGGTCAGGGAAAGGTCTGCTAGGGTAAGTTATTTCTACACCCCCCCCCCTCATCTCTTCCACCACAGACATGGTCAGGGTAAGGTCTGCTAGGGTAAGTTATTTCTACACCCCCCACCTCCAGCCTGCCCCTTACACCACAGACATGGTCAGGGTAAGGTCTGCTAGGGTAAGTTATTTCTACCCCACCCCCTCATCTCTTCCACCACAGACATGGTCAGGGTAATGTCTGCTAGGGTAAGTTATTTCTACACCCCCACCTCCAGCCTGCCCCTTACACCACAGACATGGTCAGGGTAAGGTCTGCTAGGGTAAGTTATTTCTACCCCCTCCAGCCTGCCCCTTACACCACAGACATGGTCAGGGAAAGGTCTGCTAGGGTAAGTTATTTCTACCCCACCCCCTCATCTCTTCCACCACAGACATGGTCAGGGTAAGGTCTGCTAGGGTAAGTTATTTCTACACCCCCCCCCACCTCCAGCCTGCCCCTTACACCACAGACATGGTCAGGGTAAGGTCTGCTAGGGTAAGTTATTTCTACCCCCTCCAGCCTGCCCCTTACACCACAGACATGGTCAGGGAAAGGTCTGCTAGGGTAAGTTATTTCTACCCCCTCCAGCCTGCCCCTTACACCACAGACATGGTCAGGGAAAGGTCTGCTAGGGTAAGTTATTTCTACCCCACCCCCCTCATCTCTTCCACCACAGACATGGTCAGGGTAAGGTCTGCTAGGGGTAAGTTATTTCTACACCCCCCACCTCCAGCCTGCCCCTTACACCACAGACATGGTCAGGGTAAGGTCTGCTAGGGTAAGTTATTTCTACCCCCTCCAGCCTGCCCCTTACACAACAGGCATGGTCAGGGAAAGGTCTGCTAGGGTAAGTTATTTCTACCCCCTCCAGCCTGCCCCTTACACCACGGGCATGGTCAGGGAAAGGTCTGCTAGGGTAAGTTATTTCTACACCCCCTCCAGCCTGCCCCTTACACCACAGGCATGGTCAGGGAAAGGTCTGCTAGGGTAAGTTATTTCTACCCCCTCCAGCCTGCCCCTTACACCACAGACATGGTCAGGGAAAGGTCTCCTAGGGTAAGTTATTTCTACCCCACCCCCTCATCTCTTCCACCACAGACATGGTCAGGGTAAGGTCTGCTAGGGTAAGTTATTTCTACACCCCCCACCTCCAGCCTGCCCCTTACACAACTGCCATGGTCAGGGAAAGGTCTGCTAGGGTAAGTTATTTCTACACCCCCCACCTCCAGCCTGCCCCTTACACCACAGGCATGGTCAGGGTAAGGTCTGCTAGGGTAAGTTATTTCTACCCCCTCCAGCCTGCCCCTTACACAACAGGCATGGTCAGGGAAAGGTCTGCTAGGGTAAGTTATTTCTACCCCCTCCAGCCTGCCCCTTACACCACGGGCATGGTCAGGGAAAGGTCTGCTATGGTAAGTTATTTCTACCCCACCCCCTCATCTCTTCCACCACAGACATGGTCAGGGTAAGGTCTGCTAGGGTAAGTTATTTCTACCCCCTCCAGCCTGCCCCTTACACCACAGACATGGTCAGGGAAAGGTCTGCTAGGGTAAGTTATTTCTACCCCCCTCCAGCCTGCCCCTTACACCACGGGCATGGTCAGGGAAAGGTCTGCTAGGGTAAGTTATATTCTACCCCACCCCCTCATCTCTTCCACCACAGACATGGTCAGGGTAAGGTCTGCTAGGGTAAGTTATTTCTACCCCCTCCAGCCTGCCCCTTACACCACAGACATGGTCAGGGAAAGGTCTGCTAGGGTAAGTTATATTCTACCCCACCCCCTCATCTCTTCCACCACAGACATGGTCAGGGTAAGGTCTGCTAGGGTAAGTTATTTCTACACCCCCACCTCCAGCCTGCCCCTTACACCACTGCCATGGTCAGGGAAAGGTCTGCTAGGGTAAGTTATTTCTACCCCCTCCAGCCTGCCCCTTACACCACAGACATGGTCAGGGAAAGGTCTGCTAGGGTAAGTTATTTCTACCCCACCCCCTCATCTCTTCCACCACAGACATGGTCAGGGTAAGGTCTGCTAGGGTAAGTTATTTCTACACCCCCCCACCTCCAGCCTGCCCCTTACACCACAGGCATGGTCAGGGAAAGGTCTGCTAGGGTAAGTTATTTCTACCCCAACCCACCCCAGCCTCATCATCATCGCTTACACCACAGGCATGGTCAGGGAAAGGTCTGATATGGTGAATTATTTCTACCCCACCCACCCCACCCTCGTGTCATCACTTACACCTCAGGCATGGTCAGGGAAAGATCTGCTAGGGTGAATTATTTCTACCCACCCCACCCTCATTGTTGTCACTTACACCTCAGGCATGGTCAGGGAACGGTCCGCTAGGGTGAATTATTTCTACCCACCCCACCCTCATTGTTGTCGCTTACACCTCAGGCATGGTCAGGGAAAGATCTGCTAGGGTGAATTATTTCTACCCACCCCACCCTCATTGTTGTCGCTTACACCTCAGGCATGGTCAGGGAAAGATCTGCTAGGGTAAGTTATTTTCTACTAAATGAATTCTCCATTTAATAATTAGTTTTATTTAGCGCTTAATCAACCAAGGCCACATTTAAAAATATTATCCATGACCCTATCCAAAATTAGAAGAATGATTAGGTAGGTAGTTAATTTGTTCTTTTTTTTGCCATTTACAAGTAATCACCAAGCCTCCAAATAGTGTGTCTGTCATTTGCAGAATGAGGTCCCCAGAGGGTGAATTTAGTGACGCTATCCCGCATAGCGGGCTAGCATCACCAAATTCACACTCTGGGGATCTCATTCTGCTTAGGCCTGAATGAGCAGCAGCAGAATGAGGTTCCTAGAGGGTGAATTTGTTTGTTCTAGCCAACTGTGCGCGATAGCGAGACTATATTCACCCTCTGGGAACCTCATTCTGCAAATGACAGACACACATATTGCAGGCTTGGTAATCACTGGAGTGGATAGTTTTAATAACTGTTCGTATTAAAATTTAAAAATTGTATCTATTCATCTAAATAACATAACAAAAGTCATATATCATATATCTTTTAAAAAAGTTTTCATTACATTTTAATCATTCTGTTCATGTTTTATCCGGATTTAAAAAAAGAAATTATCTGGGAACCCAATAAAATATTTTGAGTATGGTTTTTTTTTTAACCATTTCATGACTGGAGCCACCTGAAATTTTGCGAAAACCCTGTGCCAATGCATTCTCTTTTATATGAGTCCTCATATGGCTCCTCACATATATAAGAGAATGCATAGGCCTATCAATATTTACCTTGATCTTGTAAGCCAGTGCATTCTCTTATATATGCGAGTCTCCCATAAGGCTCCTCGCATATATAAGAGAATGCATTGGCCTAACAATATTTACATTGATCTTGTAAGCCAGTGCATTCTCTTATATATGCGAGGCTCACTGTGGGAGACTCGCATATAAGAGAATGCACTGGCGCAGGGTATTTAATGCTGCATCAACGCAGCTCCCATCTTCAGGAAAGCAACTATCACCTTCATTCTATAGTATTTTTGTTTGCCCAAAAAAACAATTCGGGGGGGACTATAGAAATGAGCAGTGTCCATCCGTTTGCATGTCCATTCATCTGTCTGCATGTCTGTCAGAAACATTTGTTTTCCGGATGATAACTTGAATAGTATTTGACAGAATTTTATGACACCTGGTATGTGGCCTTCATTTGAGAATTTCCCTATCAAGTTCGAATTTTGGATCCAGTCCGACCAAGTTATGCCCCTTTTCGACTTAAAATTTGAATTAAAGTACAGATCAAGTTCGAATTTGGGTTCGTTCCGACCATTTCTGATGCAGTTATGCCCCTTTGTCAACTTAGATTTTGATGATTATTATTCTGGTATATAATCAAATATGTTAACAACATAGACAGTTGGAAGTAAAGTTTGATTCAAAGATTGTTTCTAATAATGCCTCCAGTCAAGCCTTGAAATAGGGTGTCTGTCATTTGCAGAATGAGGTCCCCAGAGGGTGAATTTAGTGGGCTAGAATCACCAAATTCACCCTCTGGGGACCTCATTCTGCTTACACCTCAGCAGAATGAGGTTCCCAGAGGGTGAATTTGGTGATGCTAGCCCACTATGCGGGGTAGCATCACTAAATTCACCATCTGGGGACCTCACCCTATTTCATGGCTTGCCTCCAGTCAAATAAAGCCACCTTATTCTGGGGACTTGTGGCTGTCTTTTATTTTATACCCCCCCCCCCCCCCCCCGTAACGAGTTATGGGGGTATATAGGAATCAGCTTGTCCATCCATCTATCTATCAAGCTGTCCGTCTTCTATCGAGCCGTCCATCTGTCCGTAGACGTCTGTTTAAGCTTGGCACAAATATTTAATACCATGGGAACCTGTGCACCTGCGATTATGAGGTCCGTCCGACTTTTTTTTTTGTGGAGTTATCCCCCTTTTTCGTCTTAGACAATTTTATCAAGATGCATAATTTTTGTTTTCCTACATTCTGCAGTCAATTTTTTCGAAACAAGGCACAGATATTTAGTACCATGGAACCTGTGCATCTGCTACTATGAGGTCCATCCGACTTTTTTGTGTGGAGTTATCCCCCTTTTTTTTACTTAAAAATGTTCGCAACACTCAAATAAGTATGTCAGTCTGTCCATCTATGTGTTCGTCCGACTTACCTTTCCAGAGCATAACTTGAATGTGTTAAACATTTCCTCCACTGGCTGCCATGATATTCTTAGTCCCATTGGGACAGCCCACCTCTAATTTGTTTAATATTATACCTGTATAATAACAAATTGCAATGTACTGACTATTTTGTCAAAGTATATATTTTTCTGAAAAAGAATTTTATTTTTATTTTAGATGCAATGTTGTTCCAATAAAATCCTGACCATGACAAGAATGTTCAAACGCATTGATCAATATATCTCATCATCATATTCGTGGATTGGAGGACAAGTGAAGTGGAATAATTCTGAGAACATCCTGTGGTATACTGAATTATACGATAGTGCTACACGAGTTTCTCAGATTGACGTTACTGCCAGTTATTGTTAAGTCTTGTTTAAAAAAAGGTGTCATCTCATAAGAAGTGACTGTAGTTACGTTGTATAACACGTACCTATATTTCCCTAGGGATTGTGGCGAGGGTTCATGCTGCCTTTTGCCAAATGCAAAAATGATTCACATTTGGCAAAATATATTTTCATATATCAAATATTTTGGCAAGAGACTTATCAATTTCTCAAGAAAGTTGTTGAAAAAATCGAATGCTCAATACCATTCCTTTCACAATTACTGTTGACTCAGGAAAAGTTAATACCTTTTTCATGATGTATTTAATCCGATTGCACTGGTATTGAGCGATGGAAGGTTTATGCATGGTGGTGGTGTTTATATACAGTAATGCCCTAATTAATCGACTCCATAACCACAGCAGAATTATGGGTAACTTTTCAGCATTTAGTCGGAAATATGGCTTGTTGCCATTCATCGGAAAGCTCTCGGGGAGAGCTTTCAGATGAATGGCAACAAGCCATATTTCCGACTAAATCCTGAAAAGTTACCCATAATTCTGCTGTGGTTATGGAGTCGATTAATTAGGGCATTACTGTAGTTAACCATCTTTGTTTCGGGTGCCCTTCTTATGATCCATGCAAACCATTTTAAATTTTGATTATCCGGTTGTTGTTTTTTTTCTATGATAAACCAAAGTATAGAGGTGTGAATTATTAATAATTATCTGCTTTTCTATCGATATCAAATGTTATTCAAACAGCGATTGTCAAAATAGTCAAAATATAAGACTCAATGTTGCGGAATCTCATAGCATTTGCAACTTCTAAAACAATTGGGCAAAAATGATATTCATGTGGCAAATATTTGGTCAAAGTAAATTTTGGGCTGATTGTGGCTACACTTATAGTAAACCAGTCAGCTTTATCAGCAAAAATTGCTTATGTTTTGATGTATTGCAGTCTTTGATTATGGGTGCCATTTAGATTGGAAAACTTCTATGTTAACCTTCAAATCATCGAATATACCAGTCATGGAAAAATATCATCCCGTATAGAGACAGCCATGTTCTATTTCCACATGAATCCATGAACCAGTTCCCATCGGTTTCATAAATCGATAGTTATGCATGTACATGTACTATATTATAGTCTATATTATATGTGACCAGTACTCGTGTAGAGTATCAGTGTGAGTGATGGCAATAAGCTGTATTGACAGATTCACAAATCAGTGCTTGCAGAAAACTTCTCTCAGAATTGTGCTCTGCAGAAGGAAAGGCTACAGTGTATACACCATGCATGCCGATTTACAGCGTATACACCATGCATGCCGATTTACAGTGTATACACCATGCATGCCGATTTACAGTGTATACACCATGCATGCCGATTTACAGTGTATACACCATGCATGCCGATTTACAGTGTATACACCATGCATGCCGATTTACAGTGTATACACCATGCATGCCGATTTACAGTGGTTGCCTATCCAAGACAGGATATCTTTTAAAGGTAATCAATCCGATTCGATGGTCCCCATATCATTAGATTCCAACAACAACATTTTTTGAAATGCTGCTTCAGTTATCAGAATCGAGTAATTGCCCAAAAATAATTCTAATTGCCCAAAACCTGTTATTTATCAACCTTTTGTTCAGCGAAATTTTGCCGGTTTGTCAAATATCTGACACAAAAATACACTTGCTTATAGAGTTATCCATCTTCATCCGCAATTTGGGTTGAGACGGTCTTCTCGTCCACTGTTTACTGGGTCACTTAATATTATCGGTGGTGAAAAATATTTTGATTTCAAAAATCGATATCTGATCACTGAGCTTTGATGGGTGGGTTCCTTGACTCAAATCAAATATTTTTTACCCCCAAAGCCCAGGGGGGAGTCGGAAAAAATTTGCAGGCACATATGCTGATTTTTTGCTTTCGACCCTTGTTGGGACCCACCCACCCCCGCGTCCAAATTTTTTCCGTTTTCGGCAGGGGGGGGGGGGGTTAGAATCAACGTTCTCTCAGTTCCGGTGCAGACACAATGAGAGACCCTTACCCTGCTAACAACACATTATTTAGTAGAATTTACAAGATTTTCATCAATTTTGGGGGTGGGTGTCCCAGACCTTGGTGGAAAAAACTTACGGTCCCGGGTGGGTGTCCCAGACCTGGGTGGAAAAAACTTACGCTCCCGGGGTGGTGGCTCCCCAAAACTGAAAAACACAAAATTTTCACCTTGTATCCGTAATTTTTTTCCTGACCCCGGGGCCCCACCCTGTTTTCGGCAGTTTTTTCCAATCATTTTTGGACACCCACCCCCCTTTTAACACTAAAACAGAGATTTGCGGGGGGAAATTCACTGTAAACAGCTGTATATGAATTTCTGTGCATACTATTAGTCATGGATGTTAACATTGACATGTAAATAGGAACATGTCATTTTGGGGTCATTCAGTCCAAAAAAAAACATGGCTGCCAGCAGCCATCTTGGATTTCAAAATTCAATCCATTAGCATGGGCTTACAGGCTATACTGTTTGTCTGATCATCATGAAATTTGTCATTTATGTCAATATTGACATATAGATGTGTTTTAAGCCAAACTCATTGCAAAAACAGTCAAAAAGCCTTGCAGGAAAAATATTTTTGAGTTGCGGAAAAAATTGTTTGTTGGTCCTATCGACCACACACCCACCCCGGCATATGTGCCCAGAAATATTTTTTCCACCCCCCCTGCAAATCCAAGGAAATAGTCATTTGCAAGCGTTAATTCAGATTATGCATTTTTAATATCGATACATATGGAGTCTTCACACAGGGGAAGCCTCCTTCCCAATCTGGTGACTGTTAACCCTTAAAGGGGGACTGTACATTAAATCCCGACATTTATGGGACAATCTCATTTTATACTCAACAGAAAATATGCAACAAATGAATGTATTTGAGCCATGGATTAGTGTAAAATACACTTGTGTGCCCTCGAGTCATAAACTCATTGTTATTATAAATACCATGTTGTTTGCATCATTCGTAGAACACATGAGTGTATTTTGAGCTAATTCATGGCTCAAATTCATTCATTTGTTGCATAATTCTGTTGAGTATAATAGGAGATGGTCCCATAAACGACAGACTTTAGTGTACAATCCCCCTTTAAGCCTGGAAATATAGAACTGTCATTGTGGAAATCTTGCTTGCTCACAGACTTCAAATATTCAATAAAACTGTTTTTTTCCCCACCACATTATCCAGACCCCAAGAAATAGAATAACAAAAACTTATTTTTTTTTAGAAATCCACAAATCTATAGTTTATTTTTCTTATGTGCATGTTATAATATTTATTTTTAATATGTAAAGAGCTTATGGCCCCTCACGGAGGATCTTGCTATTATAAATATTATTATTATTATTTCCAGTGACCAATATAGAGATTTATAGTCTGTTGATGCTTTGAAGTGGGACAATAAAGATTGATTATCTCTTCCTATAACATTTTATATACAGTAATGCCCTAAGTAATCGACTCCTTAAACACAGCAGAAGCCATATTTCCGACTAAATCCTGAAAAGTTACCCATAATTCTGCTGTGTTTAAGGAGTCGATTACTTAGGGCATTACTGTAGTTTCCGGGTATAAAATAATAAGTACTATTCGAAAACACCTTTCTGGAATCGCTTCTATCAATTACTATTGATAATATCGATATTGTCTTTTGTCAATTGGGGCATTTTTGTCACTATTTTTAGAACAGACACCATGAAGGTTCACGTGATCTCAGATAGAGATAGAGTTCTCCCACGTTCTATGCCCTGCAAGCCGTAAATGTCCCAACTTGATTGTATGTATTATACCAGAATATTGGAAACAAAATCAATAATAATTGATAGAAGTGTTTCCAGACAGGGGTGTTCAATTCATATCTATTATTTTATAACCTGTAATATATATAAAACTTGTCTAGGAAGAGACAGAGCATCTTTAACCCTTGCTATACTAAAGCATAATTGATGAGTAGTTTTCCCATAGGAAATGTTAATAAGTTTAAAGGTACTCAATCCGATCAGACGCTCCTGGTTATTATTATCACTTGATTTTAGAGTTATCCATCTTCATCCGCAAGACCGCAAAATCGATATCTGATCACTCTGAGCTTTGATGGGTGGGTTCCTCGACTCGAATAAAATATTTTTTACCCTTGAAGCAAAAGAAATAGTAATTTAGGAGCGTCTGATCGGATTGAGTACCTTTAACCCTTTCTATACTGAAGCATCATTGATGAGTAGTTATCCCATAGGAAATGTTAAGATAATAAGTCTAACCCTTCCTATACTAAAGCATCATTGATGAGTAGTTATCCCATAGGAAATGTTCTGGTAATAAGTTTAACCGTTTCTATACCAAAGCATCATTGATGTGTAGTTATCCCATAGGGAATGTTCAGATTATAAGTTATTATTGTCTAAACATTTCCCTCAAGAAATAGGGCTCCTTCTGCATGTTTATTTATCTGTCGTCTGCTTTTATCGCCTTAACACCCCTACAAATCAATAATAGATCATTCCAATTTACACATTTTAACTGACTGGAAGAATCCATTTTGTATAGAAAGGGTTAAATTGAGCAAAGTGAGTTCCTGGACAGTGTAATATGCAACCATCAGTGATCAGTCAGGTAGGGAAAAACAATATCAACCCTGAGTTTCGTATGTCTGTCATTTGCAGAATGAGATCCCCAGATTATGAATTTAGTGACTCTATCCCGATTGTACCCTGATTTTGAACATCAAACTCACCTCTACCATTTTAATAGATGTTTGTAAAATGCACATAATCCCTTTCACTCACAAGTACATAACTCCTGTAATGATTATCTACATGATATGAGTTCCAGATAGCTGCTATGTGAAGCAATGGTTTAGAGATTATGTTAGTGACATAGGTTCCTGGCCCTGAATGTCATTATTGACAGAAAGCAGTTGTAGTTGTTGGTCGTGTCCTCTTGTTCTATTTCCAGTGTAAATTCCCCCTCTAGTTAAATGTACCTGTACCTATAGCATTTTATCCACATCATGCAATTGACACTCTCAATTATAATTGCATAGCGGATTAGCTTCACTAGATTCTATTTCTTTTTTAGTTTAGTTTCTCTATATCCCCAAATTGGCAGACAACACATTGCATAATCAAGGTTCCCAATGGGTGTACATCACAATATTCACCATTTGGGAAGTTCAATCTGAGTCTATATCTCCCATAGCAGATGAGGCCTGTCAGAATGAGGTCCAAAGAGGGTGAATTTGGTTATGCTTGCCTGTTGGGTGGGATAGCATCAATAAATTCACCCTCTGGGGACCTCATTCTGCAAATTACAGGGACACTAAACTCAGACTTGAACAATGTGTATATGTCATACTAATAGCTACTAAAATCAAATTTGTACAGTTTATTTGGTTAAAATACACATCAATCATATGCATTTCCAAAACGTTGATTAGACTTGGCATGATCTCCAATGCTCATCCAAGACTGAAATAGAGTGTCTACCATCTGCAGAATGAGGTCCCCCAGAGAGATAATTTAGTGTCGTTATCCCGGACAGTGGGACAGTGACACCAAATTCACCTTCTGGGAACCTCATTCTGCTGAGGCCTCAACTGCTATGGGAGACCTAGGATCAGATTGAAGTTTCCCAGTTGAAGTTGGTGATGTTGACCCCATTGGTCACATAGATTATGCATTTTATCTTCTGCAAATTAGGGGATATAGAAACTGAACAGAAGGGAAATAGTTACTAAAGCAATTTTAATTCGATACAATAGATATTTCACAGAAGATGAGGCCTAAGCAGAATGAGGTCCCAAAGGGGTGAATTTAGTGATGCTAGCCCACTGTGCAGTGCAGCGTCACTAACTTCACCATCTGAAGACCTCATTCTGCTAATGTCAGACACACTATTTCAAGGCTTGTACTGATCAGAATGTGAACATTAGTTTCAAATTAATAAAATATTGTCTGAATAAGACATGTCCACCAGTCTTTTGAAAAAAATCCATTGGCAATAGACATGACTTCTGTATGGCATGCGTTTAGAGCTTGGAGTAGTTAGTATTTTTATCTGGCAAATGACCATTCAATGCCCAGAATATGCTTAAATTGTCACGAGAGCTTTGAATATCTATGATTTATTAATTATTTGTCCACTCAACTATGATATGAAACGCATTATCTATTTTGGTCCCATTTTAAAGCATTACTATCCTCATGAAACAACAAAACTCTATCGGAAAGCCACCCCTATTGTGATCACAATTTTCCAAGTCCCATAAAAATCGCGTAATAAATAAGCCGAGAAATAAATAAATAATACCACCACCGCTTGTCGGCTATCTCCGTCGCAAAACCTCGCATGACGTCAAGCGAGGTAAACTAATTAAAAACAGGGAATCGGAGTCGGAGTTAATTATGTCTACCTATATGGCGATGGAAAATCCGTTTTGTTTTGACAAAAACATATAGAGGGACGATTGAGCGGGGTAGATAACACTTTCATATAAAGCTTATAAAAACACGAGCCGGCATGTGAACTTTATTCGTGTGTGTGTTCGCGATGTTGTTTTAATTTTCCGTATATATGCCCCGAGTGTCCCGTATTTACAATCATTCATTCATTCTAGTGACTCTCAGTTAGGCATATGCTGTATTCATTTCCAAACGATGTTCGTTTACTGACATTTGGCAGGATTTCTGTGGGAAACCCGTTGCGCAAAATCAGAAACCGATTACATATACCAAATAAAGAGCGTTTAATTTGACGAGTCAGTCATGGTTACGAATACATACAATTGCAATTAAAGTGGGGAGTATGTTGATGAATAATTCACGATGACAACTATTCTAAGTCGAGTCCCCATTTCCTTCACCATGGCTCAATAAAGAGCGTTCCATGTTAAGCGTTTTCCTAATATGGTACGAATAAAAAGAGTTTAATAAAGCGGAAATTGCTATGACAATGATGGAAGAATATATAAAGCATGCATATCGGAAGTGCATGTACATGTATTGACCTGTATTGTTGTAATCAGTAAACAATCACTAGAACAACTGTTCTAAGTCGAGTCCCTTTAACTTGACGCAATAAAGAGCGTTCACTATTTCGATATATTGCGAATAAAGAGCACTTGAATATGTGATTACATATTAAACCGGATTATTATCCCTCCTTCAAAAAGTGTTATATATGATTGGATGTTTAAACGAACCACGGCGAACATTTATATATTTTATAACCCTATTGTTATGCGTAATTGACACATAGAGGTCGATTTATGACCTGGATATTCAATAGACCGCATCGCTAGAGTGCTAATTTTATAGGCCAATAACCATGCATAGATGCAGTGAATTTCCATCAGTGACAGTCGGCCAGATTGTTTTGGGGTGGGGGAAGCAATATTCCGAAATATATATAAACACCATATTGCCCAAATATATACATGATTCATAACCAAGGAAAAATGAACTTATCATATCATGTTGGTAATGAATGACTTGATTATAATTGATTAAATCCGACAGCAATAAACCAATTTTGTGTTGTTTTACCGCGTTACGATAAATTAAAACGAAACGCTCTTTATTGACACACGACTAATGGCATCTGGAAATTGGAATGTTTACGAGATGATAATTGCCTAATAACTGTGCAAGTCTTCGCGTATATATGCAATCTTGATATGCATATATAATATAACTTGGACTATTCCGGTAACGAAAAAATATATATAAACACGAGCACGCGTTTATATAGATAAATGCGCGCAAAACTGAATAATATGCGGGCATGGATTTATAGTAACAACACATCGCGATACATATAATAATAGTAATAATAACACGATAAAGACATTTAATTACGAGAAAGGCGATGTTTTCGGCGAAGTTTTGCATTGGCAGTGTGATAACGCGGCAATCTTCAAAGGCCGCGATCGACTACATGCAAACTTAAAATACCGCCGTCGCGTATCTATGCGTTGTCAATGAGTTACCACGTGATCGATCACTTCTGTTTACATGTGACAATCACGTGATCGGGCTGATGATCACGTGACTTCGTCTACAACAAAATCTTCGGCTAACTTCGGTTTTTTTTGTAATCGTTATAAAAATAACGATTGGCGGCCGAATATTAGATTATAGGCGCCCAATGGACATTTGATATATATATTATCGGTATATTGAAAGAAAATAATATTGTTTTTTCAGGACCGTATTCCTTTAACTGAAATATGGCAATCACTTCATTCTAAAACTTAAAAGGTACTCAATCCGATTCGATGGTCCCTATATAATTAGATTCCAACAATTTTTTTATTTTTTTTAATTCCGCTTCAGCTATCAGAATCGATTAATGGCCCAAAAATAATGCTAACCACAGTCAACTATAGTATAAAATTGCCCGAAACGTGTGATTTATCAACATGTTGTTCAACGAAATTTGGCATTATCAACACAAAGCCTCTTTATTTTAGAGTTATCCATCTTCATCTGCAATTTGGTCCAAGACCATCGGTTTGTCGGCTTTTCACTGGGGCAGTAATAAGTCTCGATGTTGTAAAATAATAGATTTCAAAACTCGATATCTAATAACTGAGCTTCGAATCCAAATAAATAGTAGTTGAGGGGCGCTTATTCAGATCATGCATCTTTAATATCAAACTAGAACAAACAGTGAAGATGAAGATGGATAACTCTAAAATCAAGTGGTAATAATAACCACTTGATTTTAGAGTTATCCATCTTCATCAGCAAGACCGCCCGTTTTCCCACAACAAGGAGCTGATAAGGAGCGTAAATTTATCGTCAGCTCAGAAGATATATGGGGATAATGGTGCACGTATATAGGTTACGCAATAGACGCTGTTTACCTCAGGGGACTAATAATTATTAGCTCAACTTTACTTTGTAAAGTTTGAGCTATTGCCATGGCTTGCTATCCGTTGTCCGTGTGTTGGTGCATGTGTGTACTCGTCAACAATTTCCTTTAGCATGGGCTACAGGTCGTACCTTTGGTCGGATCATGGCTATTGACATTGACATGTAGATAGGAACGAGTCATTTTGGGGTCATTCGGCAAAAAAACATGGCCGTGTCGGCCATCTTGGATTTCAAAATTCAATCCATTAGCACAGGCTACAGGTCGTACTGTTCATCTGATCATCATGAAATTTGTCATGGATATTAATATTCACACGTAGATGGGAACGAGTCATTTTGGGGTCGTTCAGCCAAAATACATGGCCGCCAGCAGCCATCTTGAATTTTACTCTTTGCATGACTAAATTCTTTGGCATGGGCTACAGGTCGTAGCTTTGGTCGGATCTTCATGAAATTTGTAATGGATGTTAACAATGACATGTAGATGGGAACGTGTCATTTTAGGGTCATTCGGTCAAAAACCATGGCCGCCAGCAGCCATCTTGAATTTTACTCTTTGCATGACTAAATCCTTTGGCACGGGCTACAGGTTGTATCTTTTGTCGGATCTTCATGAAATTTGTCATGGATGTTAACAATGACATATAGATGGGAACGAGTCATTTTGGGGTCATTCGGCATAAAAATATGGCCACCAGCAGCCATCTTGGATTTCAAAATTCAATCCATTGGCACGGGCTACAGGTCGTACTGTTCATCTGATCATCATGAAATTTGTCATGGATGTTAATATTCACATGTAGATGGGAACGAGTCATTTTGGAGTCATTCGGCCAAAAAACATGGCCGCCAGCAGCCATCTTGAATTTTACTCTTTGCATGACTAAATCCTTTGGCATGGGCTACAGGTCGTACCTTTGGTCGACTCTTCATGAAATTTTTCATGGATGTTAACAATGACATGTAGATGTGAATGAGTAATTTGGGGTCATTCAGCAAAACAACATGGCTGCCAGCGGCCATATTGGATTTTACTAGGCCTTTCAACTTTCCACATTCCAAATCACTCCATTGACTGTAACATATGAATTTATTCCCTTTCCAAGTAGAGCTACAGTGTCATTGGCACTTTCATTTAAAGTTACTTGAAACATAACACAAGATTTTGGACCGATTTAAACAAATTTGTTGTTGTTACTCGAAAGGGCACTAATTATTTCTTCACGCGATTTTCCCGCTTCATATCATGTATGTCACCCGTCATTTTTGACGGGCAATCCCCTTGTAATGTAATAAACGGTAACACATCTGACAGGGTCAGCGAGAATCACACATAACCCTCATGATTGACAGTAACAAGTCAGAATGGAGGATTGACTGACGGATTATAAAGCTTTTCAGTTTGTCAACTTGTGTATTGTGAAAGAAAAACAGGGACTCGGACCTGGTAACATGGGGGTTTGACCAATTTCTAACTAATTTCATACCAAAAATAGGTTGAAATTGTTCTCGTATAGTTTGATTTTACAACGAATTATTAGTGGGGAATTTGTTGTTTTTAAACCAACAGAATTGTCTTGCCTTTGGCCATCAGTAGGAAATTTTCCAACCTTAGGTGGGGGCGGGGTGTCAGGTCGGATTTTTTTGTGCTGCGAAATCGCAGCACAAAAAATAATGTTCAGATTTCATAAGTGTCTCCTACTGGGTTGAAGGGTCCTGATCTCTCCTCGGTGGCCAATCACAAACTGCTAATTATTTGTTTTAAACCGTGGCCTTAATTTGCCTGGAGTTACACCTCTATAGATGCTAGGATTTTGCAGTGTTCAGGTTCAGATTTCAGAATGTTATCCCGCTGGTGCTGAGGGGTCCTGGTTTCTCCCGGTGGCCAGTCAAAAATTGCTAATCACTATTGTGACCGAGGGGTCCCAATCCCTCCCAGTGTCGGCACAGTGGGTACTCTAAACTCATCTTCCCTCCCCGGTAGTACGTCAAAGACTAATGTTCATTAAAAATAACATAAATTCAAGTCTGTGAGCTGCCAGTTCGGAAATTTCAAGTCAAATGGGTGTAGTTTAGCCTGTTACAAGAGGGGTGCAGTTAGATATTCCAAGGTGTGCGCCCCCCAACGAAGACCCTCTAGCCACGTCCCTGGAAAGAAATAATGGCTTAAAACCTATCCGTCATGCAAATAATTTCCGTATGCACATAATGAAGCTGGTACATAAATGTATGGATGGCATGTGAAATGGGAGGATATCTGCTAGGCTTGTATATTCAAAAACAGGCTAAATATAATAATGGGTGGCATGAGAAAGGGGAGGATATCTGCTAGGCATATTAAAGGGGAGGATATCTGCTAGGCATATTAAAGGGGTGGATGTCTGCTAGGCATATTAAAGGGAAGGATGTCTGCTAGGCATATTAAAGGGAAGTATGTCTGCTAGGCTTGTATATTCAAGAACAGGCTAAATATAATAATGACCAAGGTCCTAATTTATCGCAGACATATTATGGAGGGTTATTAGGGTCACAATCCTACCTTCACATTTTAATTCTAACTTAACATTTTAATTCTTATATTTTAATTCTAACTTAACATTTTAATTCTAACTTAACATTTTAATTCTTATATTTTAATTCTATTTACATTCTAGAAACATTCTAGAAACATACTATTAACTCTAACTTAATCTTTTAATTCTTACTTAATATTTTAATTCTAACTTAACATTTTAATTCTTATATTTTAATTCTTATATTTTAATTCTAACTTTACATTTTAATTCTAACTTGATATTTTATATTTTAATTCCAACATTAGACCTTTTTGTAGTAGATTTAAAATATTAAAATAAAACTATTAAGTAAGAATTGAAATATAAAGTTAGAGTTACAATTAAAATATAAGAATTAAAATATTAAGTAAGAATTAAAGTATGAAGTTATAATTAAAATATCAAGTTAGAATTAAAATATAAGAATTAAAATGTTAAGTTAGAATTAAAATTTTAAGTAAGAATTAAAAGACTATATATAAGTTAGAGCTAATAAAATGTTTCTAATGTGTTTCTAGAATGTTTCTAGAAAATAAATAGAATGTAAATAGAATTAAAATATAAGAATTAAAATGTTAAGTTAAAATTAAAATGTCAAGTTAGAATTAAACTATAAGAATTAAAGTGTTAAGTTAGAATTAAACTATAAGAATTAAAGTGTTAAGTTAGAATTAAAATGTGAAGTTAGGATTGTGACCCTAATTACACTCCATAACAAATTTCTCCTAGTTCTCATGACATGCATTTCGAAATGGAAGCAGGATCCTGGGACGGTTTAATGGGGAAAAAATTTAAGTTTTAGAACGTCCCAGAAAAATTTAGGCCTGATGTAGAATTTATATTATTTTTACTCCCAATGAGTTGAAAAGATGCCAAAAGGTTTCGATAAGATCACCATCAGTTGCAGATACGCAATGTCACTAACTCGCGGCCATATTGGATCTACCAGGCCCTGTTCCGTGATTTTAGTGCTCCAGGTCAAATTTCTGGCGTAGCATTTCCATATATGGAAGTCATGAATATTCAAAAGCTCAATATATGGAAATGCTTCTCCAGAACGTTGACTTGTAGCAGTGAAACCACGGAACCGGTGCTGGATGAATCTCTGAAACCACGAACGGAGCTGGATGAATCCAATACGACCGCGACTCGGTGATCTCGCTTATTGCTGACTATGCCACACTAAGCGCAGGTCACGTTATGTTTCGGCTCGTCACATACATGATACAACATCGAGGTACATGCAGTGCTGCTGTGAATACGGAAGTGTTTGAGTGTATTCATCATCGGACTGAAACTCGTGCTGGTGTTTGACAGTCACGACAATGTGGAGCGTTCGAGTTCTCACCCCGGAAGGTGCTCGCCGCGAGGGATTACATTTACCCTTACGTGGATTGTTCGCTGGGACGTCCGCCGGCAGGAGTAACCGACATGTGAGTATTATGTATTATTATCCATGTATCATTATTACCAGGGACATGTCGACATTGGGTTTGGAGGGATGGTGTAACCCGGCAACTTTGGTCAAAATTTTTAACAGTTGGAAATTTCATGCCTCACAGCATTTGTTGGAAATTGTGCACCACACAAACATGAATATAGGTTGAAATTGTTCTCATTGTTTGATTTTCCAACCAATAATTCATTTATATTTAGGCCATATAACCTTGGAGTTAGATCTGGTTAAAATCCGTCCGGAAATTTCAAGGTCCCCCACCCCCTCCCCCCAAACTAATACCCTCCAGTAATGTTTCAAAGATAATTTCAGCCCAAAAATGTGGAGTGTGTTTCAGTGTATTGTGCACAATAAAACTTCCTGTTTCGAAGTCGACCATGTGCTCAAATTTAGCCAAAGTTTTAGTTGGATATATATTTATAAATACAATGTATTCAATTAATATACCTACATGATCTCTGTGTTTTTGTATATACTAGAGAACAGTTTTTCACATGGAACTATCTCAAAAAAGTTCTCAAATCGATTCGAATCGATGGTCCCCATATCATCAGATTCCAACAACAACAACAATTTTTGAAATGCCGCTTCAGTCATCTGAATCGATTAATTGCCCACAAATAATGCTAACCACAGTCAACTATAGTATAAAATAGCCCAAAACGTACGTGTTATTTATCAACATTTGTTGAACGAAATTTGGCCGGATTGTCAAATATCAAACACCCAAAGCCACTTGATTTTAGAGTTATCCATGTCCATCCGCAATTTGGTCCGAGACCGTCGGCTTGAGGAATATATTCCAGGGCGCCAAAAATGACATATCTCGGGTAATAACAAATTTCAAAAATCGATATCTGATCACTCTGCGCTTTGATGGGTGGTTTCATCGACTCGAATCAAATTTTTTTTTACACCGAAGCCAAAGAAATAGTAATTTGTGAGCGTTAATTCGGATTATGCTTCTTTAAGTGGTTCTGCTAATTTTCTATGACGTTGGTGGGTCATGCTAAGTTGCTATGACGTTGGTGGGTCATGCTAATTTGCAATGACGATGGTGGGTCATGCTAAGTTGCTATGGCGTTGGTGGGTCCTACTAATTTGCTATGATGTTGGTGTGTACTGCTACTTTGCTATGATGTTGGTTGCATGATCCTGCTGAATTGCTATAATGTTGTTGGGCCCGACTGAATTGCTAGGATACCGGTAGAATTATGACCCTTTTTATCCTCCACACACATCCAATAGCCCCATTGTCAAAGACTCGTCCATATCCGTTTAGCTCGGAAATAACAACTTCTGCAAATAGAGACCATATTTGCATAATGCTGCAAAACGCGGACCTGGTAACATGGTAAATGACCTTGACCCGTTATTAGTATATGGCCCAATTTGGGAGAACTCAGATATTTACAATTTTACAGATAAATACATAAATATTCAATAAATCACAATAACTGTTTATAAATAGCATTACTCAGTTCAAGTTTAACAGCAAGCCTTGAATAGTTTGTCTGTCATTTGCAGAATGAGGTCCCCAGAGGGTGAATTTAGTGATGCTACCCTGCATACCGGGCTAGCATCACCAAATTCACCCTCTGGCCGGTGACCTCATTCTGCTTACACCTCAGCAGAATGAGGCTCCCAGAGGGTGAATTTGGTGATGCTAGCCCGCTATGCGGGGTAGCATCACTAAATTCACCCTCTGGAGACCTCATTCTGCAAATGACAGACACCCTATTTCAAGGCTTGTTCAACAGACAAGTTTCCCCCGTTATATGCACATAATCGATCACGTTCAAAATTAGTTCAACATGGTCATTTGTTGAACTTATTGTCTAAACATGTCCCAAGGGAACTACTCGTCAAATGAGTATTAAGTATAAAAAGGCTTAACCCTTTACCCAACAAACCGGCCAAAACCGGCCAAATAAAGCTTCAATAGCCTAAAATATCTTCGGTCTGTCTCAATAGAACCATACAAATATGGACATCATTGGAACCGGCTCCTTGACCACATTGTGATAGTTACAGTTATGCCCTGTGCCAATGCATTCTCTTATATATGCGAGTCGACCATAGGTCGCCTCGCATATATAAGAGAATGCATTGGCCTTTTTTTAACACTTTTTACCATTTTTTCTTACATTCTTTAACAATTTTATAATTTTTAATGTGTTAAGCCAATGCATTCTCTTATATATGCGAGGCGACCTATGGTCGACTCGCATATATAAGAGAATGCATTGGCACAGGGCCCTTCTGTTGGGTAAAGGGTTAAAAGTCCACTTAATATTCGAACTCCCAGATCACATTATATAAATTATATGCCATATTATATACCATTTGAAAAAGGAAGCTGCAAAACATTGTATTTTCAAATTATTCTTTGTAATAAAATGTGAACATGTTGTTTTTGTTGAGATATCGACATCTGTTCTCTGCTAATGTTCCTGCATAGTCGATTATTTCCAATTGAAGGGGAACAACTCTATATATTTATATATAGAGTTATTCCCCTTCCATTGAAAATAAACTACAGTTTGAATTATGTTGCATTCTCGAAGCCATAACGGGGGAAATGATTTTATGATTTCGTTATTTTTCTGTTACTCTATGGGCACCTTCTGACACACAGACGTTCCCAATGGTGATGAATTATAGTATTTTAATCATATTTTATGGATATATTGTTATTAAAACCGTAAATCAAGGCACTATAAAAACAATTACTCGGTGAATCGAAAATTAAATGAGCCTTTAACATTTCTTCCACATGTAAGAATCAGACCCAGACATTTGCTGATTGGACGCAATGAAGATCGGTATCGTCTGCTTGGTGTTGGTTTGTCTGGTGGGCGTGTCACAGGGTCACTCGAGCTACCTGATCCGGATTCCTAATGGGCACACTGTACCGAGCCCGTGCGGACGAGCGACCTGGCTTGGAGTCGGTCACATGGATCCTGGAGGCGGTGGTCGCGGGAAGGGATACAACAGATTCGGAAACGTAATTATAATTTCTTATATTTCCACACACAAAAAATATATACAGGTGTGATGTTGAAGACGCCCCCCATCCACAAGTGTACCAACGACGATGTTCCGGGAACATGTTTTATTTTATTTTATTTTATTTTTAGAAGGGTCACAGATGGATTTTAGCGGATATAACACCAAGTTTGGGGGAAATGGCTTCAAAAACACAATTTTTTGGTTCAAATTATCATGCAGTTTGGATGACACCTCTACCCGAAACATTATTCTACATATATAACATCCAATATATAAAATGGCGAAAAACGGTTCAAGAAAATCCAATCCCAAATTCAAATTCAAATTCAACAGTGTTCAAATGACTGTCTCCCCGTTCAAATCGAATTTGATCAAATTCTCATCAAGTAACACATATTTCCCCCAAAATCAGGCTACCAAACCGAGAATCGCAATAATAGTGATTTAAAATAACACACATTGAGCCTATATATACGCCCTGTCACTAACTCGCGGGCATATTGGATCCACCAAGCCCGGTTCCGGGGTTTTAGTGCTACAGGTCAAAGTAATGGAGCAACATTTCACATAGGGAAGTCATGAACTATTCATGACTTCCATATGTGGAAATGCTAGTCCAGAACTTTGACCTGTAGAACCAATCTCTACCAGAGCGCACCAGACAACCGAGTCACCAAGGGAGGTAAACCCTGCATGGAGTTTGCTGTAGCACTGGCTATCGCCACGGAACCGGTGCTGGGTGAATCTCTGAAACCACGGATCGGAGCTGGATGAATCCAATACGACCGCGACTCGGCGATCTCGCTTATTGTCTGCTTATGCCAATAAGTTCCAAAAATGATAATTAATTGTTTCCGCTACACATGTTATTAATTCTGTCGATAAAGGGATGCTGACAAACAATGAGAATTAAAAAAAACTTTCGATTGGCTGCGAAACCGAATTAACTGATTTGCACCAATCACATTACAGCTACATGTATCGTTGTGTTTCAAGATGAAAACTGATGGATATTTCAGATTGCCTTTGTGAAATGAATAGAACCTTAATTTGTTCGAGAATACTAGAATGTGGCCGCGTTAATAACAATTTATGCCATACATTATGGTTAAAATGGTATAATGCATTACCATTTGGAACGTATGTGTCTCAGAAGGTTCCCATAGAGTAATAGAAAATAGCTGAAAGCATAAATTCATTTCCCCAGTTATGGCTCCCAGAATGCAACAGAATTCAAACTGGAGTTCATTTTCAATGGAAGGGGAATATCTCTATATCTATTTAACACAGAACAGACATCAATATCGGAACAAAAACAACATGCTCACATTTTTTACATCGAGTAAGTTGAAAATACAATATGTTGGAGCTCTTTCAAATAGTATATCATATGGCATATAAGTTATATAATGTGATCTGGGAATTAAGTGGGCCTTTAAAATGTAATCTGAAAATTAAGTGGGCCTTTAAACTTGGTTTGCTTTATAATATATAGTACTGATGTTAGTGGTGAAAACTAATATCCCAGGAAGCTTTAGGGCTATAGTGCTAACATATTTGATTTTTTTTTTTAATAGTGCGTTTGAAGCCATTTTCGCAAAGCTTGGTGTTATTTACTGAAAAATCCAGATGTGACACTTCTATATAAAGTGTAATAATTTGTTTAATGCTCCCGGACCCCTGTGTGATAAACCTGTGTGAAAATGTGTTAATTCCCCTGAGGTACACTATATTCGGTGATACGCTGACAAAATACTATAAAAAAAGCTGTGACTTCCTACCGATGGGTCGGAGCGAAATGGATGCCATCGTTGACACTATACTTGTACACATTAGCACCACATGGTGACGTAGAAATCTTTCCGGTGAGGTGTATAAAGCTCGTATATTTTACACGCGCGTGTAGCCGCAAGATAAACCTACGATAAAACCGGCGGATGGTCGCCGAAAACGCGACTTGGGAATATAGTTATACACAACACCTTGCATGCTTTTTAAGTTGCTTGCCTATACAGTTGATACACACGCGTGTAAACTGCATGGACTTTAAAGGCATAGTCCGGTTATTCTTCAAGTGGCATACAATTTGCTAAAGTTTAAGAGTCACTTTCACTTTGACATTTTCACAGCGAATTGTCATATGTTGACTTCGTCTTTCGGTAATCGAGTCAACCGCGTTAAAAATATAGCGACAGCGGCCGTGTTGTAGAATACAAATGGCAGAAAAGTTCAGTGGAGTCGCTGAGGGGATATATTGTTGGGAGTTTATGCTGCAGCTATGATAGTATACACTCTTGATTTAACCCTTTACCCAACAGAACGGCCCTGTGCCAATGCATTCTCTTATATATGCGAGTCGACCATAGGTCGCCTCGCATATATAAGAGAATGCATTGGCTTAATACATTAAAAAGTATCAAATTGTTAAAGAATGTAAGAAAAAATGGTAAAAAGTGTTAAAAAAAGATTTGTTTAGGCCAATGCATTCTCTTATATATGTGAGGCGACCTATGGTCGACTCGCATATATAAGAGAATGCATTGGCACAGGGCATAACTGTAACTATCACAATGTGGTCAAGGAGCCGGTTCCAATGATATCCATATTTGTATGGTTCTATTGAGACAGACCGAAGATATTTTAGGCTGTTGAAGCTTTATTTGGCCGGTTTTGGCCGTTTTGTCGGGTAAAGGGTTAATTGACGAGGGTTATTATCAGTGAAAGAAAATGGACTCGATACAATTTGAAAACTATGCCTTTAAACATATAGCCATTTGGGCATAATATGATGGGGCCATCAAGAGGGCCACCCTTATGCACATATAGAGACTAGTAAATAATTCGAATTGTAAGACGGGTATATAATTATACGCTATAAAACGTGTTTGAACTCCTGCATGAAAGTTGGCCGCTATGTAGTGAATGAGGCACGAGTGATGAACATACGAATTCAGTGCAATTAACGTATATTATACAGCGAGAGTAGATTCTGCGTGCTCGTGGTGATTGATGCTACCTCGAAAATAGGTGACATATGATGTCCCTGTGTCATTAACCATGTAACCACAGCTCATAGTTAAGTCAAAATTAGCAATTAAAATGCCGTGACTGACAGCGACAATGAAAAAAGGTATACTTGATTGCATAATTATTCTGCCGACCACGTTAAGGTGTGGAGCGATGTACTATATAAAGGTGAAACGCAGAAAATATAGTTCATTCATAGTGCAGACTAGGATTCTTTATCTCGGGCGGTATGCCATTCACCTCTTTGCATCGAAACGGTATCCAGCGAATATACACAAGCAAAATTCGTTCGTTCTTTACACCCCCACACCAGCGTTTTTGAAACCAAACCTTAATAATTCGGATAATATCAGGTGGAACGTGTCGACCTTTGATGATGCTGAACAGATCCACATGGTTGGCGCAGTCGAATGCTTGCTGGTATCCAAAAAGCACACGAAAACCGGTGTGTCCTTGGAAATATAATGCCGAACCTACTTTTCAGTAAACTTTCGAAAGCACACACGAGATAGCAATATGTCGATAATTATTTTTTACCTGCTTTGTTTTTAATTAATGAGACAAGAGTCACTCTTAAACATTTCGATGGGATATGACCTTGTTTAATTTTATGGCATTAAATAGGATTTCGAGATAACCACATACGTGAAAGTGAATGTGACAAAATTTCAAATGACCCCCACTTTTTGTTATCTTTCGCCGCCAAGAAGGAACCGAAGCAAGCGAAAAGACCAAACGAAGGAAGCGAAAAACGTATGTGGCGGAAACACGACACCATATTAGGGTGACCTATAGATGGAGCTCTCGAATTTTTCCAAATTTCTATGAAAAACATGGCCGCCAGCAGCCATCTTGGATTTTTCAAATTTAAATGCATAGGCACACCCTACAGCCCGTATTTATGGCCGGATAATTTTTAGCTCAACTTGACGAAGTCAAATTTGAGCTATTTGCCATGGGTTGGCGTCGGTCGTCCGGCCGCCACTTTCACCCTATAGGTCACATCTCTCATCCGTTGTCACAAAACTTATATGATATTCGGGGGGACCTCTAGATGGGATGCATGAGTAAATCCTTTGGCAAGTCCTACAGACTTCATCCGAGCATCACCAAACTTCACATGATGCTTCGGGATGACCTCTAGATGAGTGTCTCCTATTTTGACCTAAATTCGTTTAAAAACATGGCCGCCATCTTGGATTTCAAATTTGAATCCATCGGCACACCCTGGAGCCCGCATTTCACTTCCGATCGTCACCAAACTTCATATGGATCTTTGGGGTGAACTCTAGATGGGAGCCTCCTATTTTGACCGAAATTCGTTAGAAAACATTGCCACCAGCGGTCATCTTGGATTTTACTCTGTGTATGACTAAATCCTTTGGCACACCGTACATACCACATCCCTTAGCCGGTCATCGCCAAATTCACATGGATCTCCGGGGTTGCTTCTAGATGGGAGCCTCCTATTTTGACCGAAATTTGATAGAAAACATTGCCGCCAGCAGCCTTTGGCGCACCCTACAGATCATATCCCTCATCTGATCATGATCAAACTGGACCTCAGCTGACTTCTTTATAATTTTTGTCATTGCTCAACAAACAATTAACTCCTCCTCAAGTTGAGCTACAGTGTTATCGACACTTTCATTTTGTTTTGCATTTCTCAGTTCTATATAGTGGTCAGGCCACTGGTCAGGCTCGCATTTTTTGACAAACGATAACCATTTGAAGTTATTTTTATCTCCTGAGTTCTTCTCTTGCATATGCATGTACATTGTAGTTTCCTAACGAATTTGTTTCTCATTTTTTTTAATCATAATATCGAATTTATCTGTCAGAAGTCATATATAAGTAGAATAGCTTGTATTGGAATCATGAATGGTGAAAAAAGATATACATACGTGTAAATCACAAGTTTAAAGAAAAAGAAGTGTTGTTAGTCAATTGTTCATAATCGTAGACCATTTTCTATTGATAGTTTTTGGATATAAACTCAGCATATATAATAAGACACCATGCACATGCTTCCGTGAATTGCTATTTATATCTAGTCGAATTAGTTTTCTTGTAACTTATATGTGTAAAAGTTTAAAAGTACTTATCTCTGGCTAATATAACGCAATCCGAAAGATCTTACCAATCATAACACATGGATACAATCGTGTATGAGGTATATGTAAATATTTCTTTTCGACAGGACTTCCGTTATCACGGCTATGCGTGGACAAAATCCCTGTGTCGGCTGGATTCTGACCAAGATGGGAAAACAAACGGCGAAGAACTAGGAGACCCGAACTGCGTATGGGTCCCAGGAGCAAGACCCACGTATCCGGCGGCGCTGTCGCACCCAGGTGAGGAGATATAGCTGATTAAAGACCCATTTAATTTTCGAGTCGCCGATTACTTTTGATAGTGGCTTAATATACGGTTTTAATAACAAGCTATGCCATAAAATATAATTAAAATACTATAATTCATCACCATTTCAAACCATTGTGTCTCAGAAGACGCCCATAGAGAAATAGAAAACGACTGAAATCATAGAAATATTTCCCCCGTTAGTGCTCACATAATGAAACCGAATTCAAGCTAAAAATGTATTCTCAAAGGAAGGGGAATAACTATATCTGAATATCTAGAGTTATTCCCCTGCCATAGAAAATAATGAAACTTGAGCAACGAACACCAAGAAAAATATGTTTACAGTTTATTACATCGAATAAGTTGATAATACAATGTTTTGGAGATTCCTTTTTCAAATGGTATATAATATGGCATATATTTTATATAAAATTATCTGGGGGTTCATGGTATATAATATGGCATATATTTTATATAAAATTATCTGGGGGTTCATGGTATATAATATGGCATATATTTTGTATAAAATTATCTGGGGGTTCATGGTATATAATATGGCATATATTTTATATAAAATTTTCTGGGGGTTCATGGTATATAATATGGCATATATTTTATATAAAATTATCTGGGGGTTCATGGTATATAATATGGCATATATTTTACATAAAATTATCTGGGGGTTCATGGTATATAATATGGCATATATTTTATATAAAATTATCTGGGTGTTCATGGTATATAATATGGCATATATTTTATATAAAATTATCTGGGGGTTCATGGTATATAATATGGCATATATTTTATATAAAATTATCTGGGGGTTCATGGTATATAATATGGCATATATTTTATATAAAATTATCGGGGGGTTCATGGTATATAATATGGTATATATTATATATAAAATTATCTGGGGGTTCATGGTATATAATATGGCATATATTTTATATAAAATTATCTGGGGGTTCATGGTATATAATATGGCATATATTTTATATAAAATTATCTGGGGGTTCATGGTATATAATATGGCATATATTTTATATAAAATTATCTGGGGGTTCATGGTATATAATATGGCATATATTTTATATAAAATTATCTGGGGGTTCATGGTATATAATATGGCATATATTTTATATAAAATTATCTGGGGGTTCATGGTATATAATATGGCATATATTTTATATAAAATTATCTGGGGGTTCATGGTATATAATATGGCATATATTTTATATAAAATTATCTGGGGGTTCATGGTATATAATATGGCATATATTTTATATAAAATTATCTGGGGGTTCATGGTATATAATATGGCATATATTTTATATATAATTATCTGGGGGTTCATGGTATATAATATGGCATATATTTTATATAAAATTATCTGGGGGTTCATGGTATATAAAATGGCATATATTTTATATATAATTATCTGGGGGTTCATGGTATATAATATGGCATATATTTTATATAAAATTATCTGGGGGTTCATGGTATATAATATGGCATATATTTTATATAAAATTATCTGGGGGTTCATGGTATATAATATGGCATATATTTTATATATAATTATCTGGGGGTTCATGGTATATAATATGGCATATATTTTATTTATAATTATCTGGGGGTTCATGGTATATAATATGGCATATATTTTATTTATAATTATCTGGGGGTTCATGGTATATAATATGGCATATATTTTATTTATAATTATCTGGGGGTTCATGGTATATAATATGGCATATATTTTATATATAATTATCTGGGGGTTCATGGTATATAATATGGCATATATTTTATATATAATTATCTGGGGTTTCGAAAATGAAGCGGGCCTTTAAGATGATGTTGAAGCGACCAATTTTAAGGAGGATTTACAGACAAACCCTCGGAGCAAAAAGTTATCAACAGTCATAATAGTCCCGTGATGAGAACTGGTGCAATATCTACATACACAAAATAGAAGGATATCTACATACACAAAATAGAAGGATATCTACATACACAAAATAGAAGGATATGTCTGTCTGAGTATTCGCGATTTTTATCCCAGACCCCTGGACCGATTTCAACAAAATTTGGGGTATGTCATGACGGCGTTAGTTTTTAAAAAAGTATTTAATAACAAAAATATTTTAATCTTGTTTTTAAAGGTACTCAATCCGATTATGCACACCTAAATTACTATTTCTTTGGCTTCGGGGGTAAACAATATTTGATTCGAGTCGAGGAACCCACCCTTCAAAGCTCAGAGTATTCAGATATCGATTTTTGAAGTTCGTTATTTTTTTTAATCTGGTCCACTTCCACGCACTCAAACGGACAAATTACTGACAAATTGCGAACGCTAAAATCAAGTGGTTATTATTGTTAATAGTAATCACTTGATTTTAGAGTTATCCACCTTACACACGCAATTTGTCAGTAATTTGTCCGTTTGAGTGCGAGGAAGTGGACCAGATTTTTTAAAATAACGAACTTCAAAAATCGATATCTGATTACTCTGAGCTTTGAAGGGTGGATTCCTCGACTCGAATCAAATATTTTTTACCCCCGAAGCCAAAGAAATAGTAATTTAGGGGTGCTTAATCGGATTGAGTACCTTTAAGCGTGTTCTTAAGCGGTTCCAGACTTCCAGTCATAACAACATACTTATGTTAATAAATCAATATTTTAATCACAAGTTGTCAACCCACGGGATACATACACTTTGCCATTAAATTTATTTCGCCATAACCCAATTTGTATTACTTCCCCGCTACATAAATGACAGCAGCGTCTAGTGACCACGCATGTACCGCGTGCCTAAACATACACATGAAAACTATTGGATACTTTCTACGATTTACACTTTTGCGAATTCCGAAAACATGAACCTCGGCATCCATCTTGGATTTTACTCTTTGCATCATTTTAGTCTTTGTAATGCGTTACAGCCCGCATCTGTCCGTCTGCATATCGGATGTCACGATTTTAATCTATCGGCAAGCCATATAGGACATATAGCCCACATGTATGAGCAGGTAATTATCAAATTGTACCTGCCCGATCAAGCTTCATATCTAGGGGTAATTTGGCCATTCATGTTCACATTATGATGCATATATACTTATGCAATATTAAAATATTATTCAAATTAATAATCAGTCTACTTGGTTGTTTCATTTCAGCTTGGTGTGAAACCGGAACTTGTCCGTTGCCCGACACCATTCTCGACTGCTCCCGCCATGGTGGGTAGAAGATCCGTGCACTCAAAGGTTATGGTCCAATGTGTTCTGGTACATCGGCGATTGTTCTGGTACATCGGCGAGTGACAGTCGAGTGCTCCCATATTTGGTATAGAAAATTCCAAGCTGCAAGGCAGAGTTCTGCCCCACAACAAACATTGATCCTACCCCAGTAATACTTATAATCATAGGATTAAGTATTACTGGGTTGGGGACAATTTTGTGCTGGGGACCAGTGCCATGCATCGAGTACAGAATGTACGCTTTTAACATATTGTAAATTACAAACCATTATCGACTACAATTCGTTGATTCGAGTCGAGGAACACACCTATCAAATCTCAGAGTTATTAGATATCGATTTTTGAAATCTATTATTTTTCACCATCGAGAATGATTAATGGCCCAGTAAACAGTGGACGAGCCGACGGCCTTGGACCAAATTGCGGATGAAGATGGATAATTCTAAAATCATGAGGCTTTCTGTTAATAACAAGGCCCAATTTCTGATAACTGAAGCGGCATTTCTAAAAAAATGATTATATGGGGACCATCGAAATGGATTGATTACCTTAAAGCGACACGTAATGACAGCCATTGTTATCGAATTCCCATGGAATGTCCTATTCCAAAAATAGACACCAGTTAGCAGGTCGCAGCACAGGTCACCAGAACAAAAAGGTACCCCACCCCAATAATACTTAATCTATATGATTAAGTATTGTTGGGGTGGGGTAAAACAAATTCTGAGGAAATGTGGATCGCAGTGGTCTGGCCAGCGTAGCGAGGGGGCAGAACTCTGCATTGCAGTTTGAGAAGATCCGTACAATCGAGTGGGTGATCCCACATGTTCTGGTATACATCGACGAGTGGCTGTGTCTGCGACAAATTTGACCCTTTCTATACAAGTATACATTGAAATAGTCTATTATTCATTTGGACGGGTGTTCAAGTAATAAAAGCAGACGATAGACACACGAAACGATAATACAAGAGCAGAATGAGCCATATTCATTGGTGAGAATGTTCAGATAATATGTTCAACACTGGACGTTTATTGAACGTATTGTCTGAACATGTCCTAAGGGAACTACTCGCCAATGAGTATTTAGTATAGAAATGGTTAAACACATATATCGACAATTGCGTGCGTGCACATATTTGTACATGTATATATATATGAGACATTTGTTTTAAATAAAACTCAAAATACTATGAACATGTCCAAATACGATCTATTTCAGATACGTTGCGCACACTACGCTCGTTGGATAGTTTGTTTCAAATTACATTTAAAGGTACTCAATCCGATCAAGCATCCCTAAATTACTATTTCTTTGGCTTCGGGGGGGGGGGGGGGTAAAAATATTTGATTCGAGTCGAGGAAACACACCCTTCAAAGCTCAGAGTAACCAATATCGATTTTTGAAGTTCGTTATTTTTTTTAATCTGGTCCACTTCCAAGCACTCAAACGGACAAATTACTGACAAATTGCGGGTGTAAGATGGATAACTCTAAAATCAAGTGGTTATTATTGTTAATAGTAATCACTTGATTTTAGAGTTATCCGCCTTACATCCACGCAATTTGTCAGTAATTTGTCCGTTTGAGCACAATGAAGTGGACCAGATTTTAAAAAGATAACGAACTTCAAAAATCGATATCTGATTACTCTGAGCTTTGAAGGGTGGGTTCCTCGACTCGAATCAAATATTTTTTACCCCCGAAGCCAAATAGTAATTTAGGGGTGCTTAATCGGATTGAGTACCTTTAAGATTTAGTCCGGCCGCAAGTCACAAATGCTTGTTTGCGCGTATAAAGGGTTTTCTCTTAGTGGATTCCGGCGGTCAAGAGCGCTATTCTGAAGAATCCACCGGCTGACAAGCTGACAGCCTTGGGGAATTTGAGAACTTTGGGTTTAATCAAGATGGAAGTCAAAATGGCCATCTTTGCCACAAAGATATTGTATCTACTGGTAACGAAACAGAATATCATCGCAGTAGCACAATGTTCCTTTAGGGATGTTTGTATTATTTAAACCGAATTTGTGATGGTGGTATTTCGGTGCACCCCGTCAAGTACAAGTAATCTGCTTAATAGTACTAAATGCACAGTATGCACTACTGAACGGGAGTTTGAATTGCTAATTAACTAGTGTGTATGTCGGTTAAATTGTGTTACCGTCTTGTATTTCGGTTGTATAAGTCATTTGCATAATCTATACCCAACTATTTTCGTTATAATTGAGCTAAACTGCGTTCTGGAGAATCTGATGAACCGTAGCCTATGAACTATCGAACTAGATTTTGAACTGCTGAACTTGGGTGGGGGTCATCAAATGGTATTCCATGTATTTGAATATAACCATATAGATTACATGTCATTTGCACAACCTACGACTGGCTATCCTCGTTATAATTTAGTTAACCCTTTACCCAACAGAACGGCCCTGTGCCAATGCATTCTCTTATATATGCGAGTCGACCATAGGTCGCCTCGCATATATAAGAGAATGCATTGGCTTAACACATTACAAATTATAAAATTGTTAAAGAATGTAAGGAAAAATGGTAAAAAGTGTTAAAAAACGATTTTTTTTAGGCCAATGCATTCTCTTATATATGCGAGGCGACCTATGGTCGACTCGCATATATAAGAGAATGCATTGGCATAGGGCATAACTGTAACCATCACAATGTGGTCAATGAGCCGGTTCCAATGATATCCATATTTGTAAGGTTTTATTGAGACAGACCCAAGATAATTTAGGCTGTTGCAGCTTTATTTGGCCGGTTTGTTGGGTAAAGGGTTAAATTGCGTTCAGCGTATCTGCTGAACTGCAGCCGAAGAACTGCTGAACACGATTTTGAACTATACTGAACTGAGCTGGAAGTCGGTCGGAATGGTCCCTCCCTGTATTGGGATATGCTTGTCGATTTCAGGCGATTTGAATAACCCACGCACGACTATCTTACAATTGAATTAAACTGCTGTCGGGGGGGGGGGGGGTGGGTGTCTGCTGAACTTTTCCCGATGCCATACTGAAAGGGAGTTTGAACTGCTGAGTTTGGTGGATGTCGATCAAATGGTGTTCCTTCTCTCTATATACCCCATCGATAACAAGTCACCCGCATAGCCTGCACCGAAGATCGTCGAATTAATTGAGTTAAAGGCCTTAATTTTCGAGTAGTCGATTATTTTTTTTATAGTGACTTGATATACGGTTTTAATAACAATATATGTCATAAAATATGATTAAAATACTATAATTCATCACTATTTGAAACATATGTGTCTCAGAAGATGCCCACAGTGAAATAGAAAACTGCTGAAATCATATAATGACTTCCCCTCACCTTTTGATCCCAGAATGCAACAGCTTTCAAGCTTTTTCATTGGAAGGGGAAGAACTCTATCTTTAATATATAGAGTTATTCCACCTGCATTGAAAATAATGCTGTTTTTTTCTGCAATCTAGATGAGAAAACGCATTGGCAACTCAACAAAAATACGCACACAGACAAACAATTGGCCCTTTAAATTGCGCTTGGGAGAATCTGCCGAAATGCACCGATGAACTGGATGATTTTGACCTGCTATTACGACATCTCGGTCGGTAACATGGAGTCCGCACCTGTATTTGGTCATACCCCATCGATTACAAGTCATTTGTACAACATATAACCTGATATATTCGTTATAATCGAGTTAAACTGTTAGGGATTATCTGCTGAAATGTAGCCGATAGACTGCTGAACCGGATTTTGAACTGCTGTTCTGGGGTGTACACTCTCAAATAAAGCAATTGATTTAGGTACCCCATGGAACCAAAAGCCGCGATAGTACCAGATAGTTTGGTACTATAAGCATTTAGAGCCTGTTTAGCGTTATAGAACCACATGAGTTGGTACTCCACAGAGTGCCAATCGTTGGCTCCATGCTGATTGGGTGAGACCGTGGGTGTGTCAATATCGAGTGCCGTGTGCAAACGATTAAATTAAAGTGAAAAATGGCCGCCCGTCGACTCGCGGTCGTAGATCTGTCGGATTATTTCATTTAGCACTATGCAAGGGAGTCTTTGTGGTTTTGTACTTAATTGGATGTTTAAACGCGGCAGCATAATTTGGAATCTAACATGTCACATTGTTAAATTTGCCGGTATCAGGGCTGTTTTGTTCTCTGGAGTATCAAATTGCTGGATCTATGCGTAGTACCTAAATACTTCAGAGTACCTGTCTTGATATTTTGGTACTTCAGATAATATATAGGGCGTATCATGAAAGCATCTATTTCTTGGCACCTCATATCGTGAGCGTCATGGCTTCGGTGACATAAATGCGGGGTGGGTGTTATATGCACAATGCCCGGTGTAACAGGATATCTCCCCCTGGATATCTCCCCCCCCCCCACCTGGATATCTTCCGCCCCCCCCCCCCCCCATGTACGACTAAAAAATAGTTTCACTCATTTGATATCGTTTGGTTCTGAAATGGCCAGAAAAATGTTTTTTGAAATGAAAACAAATTTTTTTTTTTTTTTTTTATTTAAAAAAAAAGTGACAAAATTATTGTTTTCACGAATTTGATTGTCTGTTCATTGACCAGAAAAAATGTTTTTTTTAATTCAATTTTTTTCTTTTCTTTCAAATGTCCAGGCTGTCATGAAACCGCGAGAAATTAACTCCTTCTGAGAACAAGTTTTTTGAGTCAGGGTTTGGGGTGGGGGGGGGGGAGATGTCCAGGTCAGGATATCTCCCCCCCCCCCCCCACCCAGCACCTACATGACAAAAAAATAATCTTATGGTTTTATCGCTTGTTTTGCTTTATATAGTCATGAAACAGCGAGAAATTAACTTCTTCTGAGAACAAGTTGTTTGAGTCAGGGTTTGGGTGGAGGGTAAGATGTCCAGGTCAGGATATTCCCCCCCCACCCAGCACCTACATGACACAAAAATAATCTTATGGTTTTATCGCTCGTTTTGCTTTATATAGTCATGAAACAGCGAGAAATTAACTTCTTCTGAGAACAAGTTTTTTGAGTCAGGGTTTGGGGGGGGGGGAAGATGTCCAGGTCAGGATATCTTCCACCCCACCCAGCACCTACATGACAAAAAAATAATCTTATGGTTTTATCGCTCGTTTTGCTTTATATAGTCATGAAACAGCGAGAAATTAACTTCTTCTGAGAACAAGTTGTTTGAGTCAGGGTTTGGGGTGGGGGCAAATGTCCAGGTCAGGATATCTCCCCCCCCCCCCCCCCCACCCAGCACCTACATGACAAAAAAATAATCTTATGGTTTTATCGCTTGGTTTGCTTTATATAAGGATTAACTGTCATGTGGACTGTTTTTATGGAGATGTAACGGTGAGGTAAGTGGACATAACTTGTGTAAAACCCGAAGGGTTTTACATACAAGTTATGTCCACTTACCTCACCGTTACATCTCCATAAAAATAGTCCACATGACATTTAATCCTTATATTTATATACATTTAGCGAAAAAGCCACGTTTGTAAATATATTTAAATCGAAAAGTGTATCGTGACAAGATCAGCCCAAAATACCCAATAGCACCCTTGGCAAAAGTTAATAGGAACAATTTCTCTTCATGTTGAAACCCGATGATGTATTAAGTCAATCCTGCGCGAGTCAAAATGCGCCCAAAGCATTACGCGTTCGTCTTTCCAAACCTAATGACGTATCGATGGTGTTATTAGCTTGGTGTCATGAGGCGTTGCGCATTCACCGAGAAATAACTGCAGCTAGCAACGTGGGCGCCGACCAATCAGAATGCTGGATTTAGTGATGACAACACTTAGTGTGTAAATATATAGTCATGAAACAGCGAGAAATTAACTTCTTCTGAGAACAAGTTGTTTGAGTCAGGGTTTGGGGTGGGGGGGATGTCCAGGTCAGGATATCTCCCCCCCCCCCCCCACCACCCAGCACCTACATGACAAAAAAATAATCTTATGGTTTTATCGCTTGTTTTGCTTTATATAGTCATGAAACAGCGAGAAATTAACTTCTTCTGAGAACAAGTTTTTTGAGAATTATATTTTAGTCGTACATGGGGGGAGATATCCAGGGTGGGGGAGATATCCTAGGATATCTTCCCCCGTGGGGGGGAGATATCCTGGGGGGGAGATGACGTGTTACACCGGGTAGAACTTGAATAATTATTAGGTACCTAAACTTTTTAAGAGTGTAGGTCGGTCAAATGGTCTTCCCTCGCTGTATTTAGGTATAACCCATCAGTAACAAGTCATTTGCTCAACATATAGCCTAATTCGTTATGGTTGAGTTAAATTGTTTCGTAGAATCTGCTAATATGAAGTCGATGAACTTCATAACAGGATTTTGAATTTCCGAACGGGCATGGTGGTTAGTCAAATGTGTTCCCTCCCTGTATTTTGGATATAATCCACATATAACCTGTCATTTACACAACCGACAACCTAATCTCTTCGTTATATATAAATGAGTTAAACTGAGTTCGCGAAATAGGCTGATTAGAATTTTAGTATATAACCTGCCGACCAGTTGCTGATTCACCATTGCAGGTATACCGACTATAAGGTTCCAATTTGATGGCTTAATTATGTCAGAATGAACCAATAGTTTACTAGATGTCTTGCTGTCCACTATTACGTCGGGTTCCCAACACCTGATATGATATCAAACTCACTCGGAAATTAGGTGTCACCATATATATTCAGTTTGAAAACACCCATTTCTGGCCATTATGTCTCTATATACCGCGACTGAGGGGTTTTGTTCTAATTAGTAAAAACTTTTCGCAATTTCAAGCCGTCATATTGAAAATATTAGAATATTTGAAAAAATCATCACCAATTCGAATAAAATAACAAAATGGGATCCTAAAAGCATATCATTATACTTATCTGGCTCCTTCTCAGAACAAACATTTTCCTTGTGGTAAGGATAGAAATGTTTACCGTCATCTTAATTTAACCCTAATTTCTCAAATACGAGTTATGTTGGGATACAAGATTTTATGAAATGAGTTTGATAAATTTGATAAATTTATCAAACGAGTTTCATAAAATCTAATATTCCAACATAACGAGTTGAAGATCTTGTATACCACATGAAAAAAACAAGAACTTAATGCTTTTTTAACAAATCAAAATCTTTAAAAGAAGCTGAAAAATGCATGTACGGCATTGGCGGAGATGCTTCACAACCGTATACGACAGTATCGCGTGCTCTGCCTTGCGACGAAACACACAGTCCCCCAATTTGCCTCTTTGTTTTTGTGCAACGAAGTAATACAATAATTGAACTTTAACGAACAAAGCAATAATTTTGTAATATCTGTTATTGGAGTTATTCTAAATAGTATTAATCCGCGTGGTAATTTACTTGGCGCGATGCCAATTATCCGAGAAGCAGGCGGCGATTACCAACTAGTGAGAGATAAGAAAATATCTAATGGATTTTTCAATGATATTAAAAGTATATACTCATGGTAGTGGTGTCGCACCAGGGGATCTATGAATATATCGGGGAATATATTGCCTTGGTAACCTTTGGCAAATGCGTTATATCTCAGGTCGTCTTGAACCGAATTGCCTGAAATTTTGCTGTCGTATTTTAAGATGTGCATCAGGACATGGCAAAAAATTGGGCGTAATAGGAAAAAAATTATACGCACCAAACGCGTGAGAGAGTAACAGATACGCACACAGACAAACAATTGGCTTTTATGTTTGTTGATTATGATGATAACACGTTACAGGGGAGTTTTCAAAATCGTAACGTCTTAATTTCTTAAAAGTTATAATTCACACACGCCGGCACCGATTAAAACAATTCCACCATCGAGTCATCGATTAAAAGCTTTATTTTACAAATCTGGCAAGAAATTTTAGGATAAACTGATAAAACAGATGATGAACAAAAGATTCATGAGAGCCAGGACGTATTCGATTTTGAAAACTCCATTGTAAATTCCGCTATAAACTGGGGACTCGTTGTAGATCCTCTCTTTATCACCCATTTTATCCTATTTTCTTATAAATTAATGACACCAAAATAGCAAATCTGTCTAGAAAACAAAAATAATAAGTATAGATATACAACCCATATGTTCACCATTGATCTTAAAACCAGATCAAGGAATAACTATGGTCAAAATGAAGCAAACGACGTTGAAATTTTACTAAATCCAGATTTCACCGTGTTTATTTCTGAAAAAAAAACGATTTTACCATGTATTCCTGAATTGTCTCATTTTTGCACAAAAAGCGAGGTCTTAGCCCAAAAACGAACCCTGTAACATTCACATACCCATCAATATCTTACATAAATGTGAATATGTCCACCCTCTACCGTTTAGTTGAGATCCCATTCAAAAATAGATGTAAATGTTATTTAGGCGACTAGATTCCATTTTTCACTGGTTTTATTCACGAAAAATAAAATTTTCCCCCAAAATCAGAAATCGTACAATATTTCAGAAAAAGGCAACACCGGCATGTTATCTGTTGTATCAATACCGACATTTTGATATATAATTCAGTTTGTTACTCTTCCACATGGTTCGATTCGAATAAGTGCTGATTCTACTCCCACTAATAAATGTGTAGGGCCTGTATATAAATATAAGGGTATGTTTACGCAGAGTACTGGATTCCAGTTTTCACTGATTTTATTAATTCAAAACAAATTACCCTGGTAACCATGTAACCTGCGTTATTCCAACAACGCCTTGGTATATTTATTACTTACATCTAACAGTTATTTTTTAACAAATGAAACTTGGAATTTTTATAAAATGGCATGAATTAATGATGCATTTCATGTTGTGGTGGATCCAGAATTCTCTAATTTTTCAATCAAAAAACGGGTTTTACCCCCAAAACGAACCCTAGAACATCGACATACTCCGAAATTCTCTCACAAAATTTGAACACGTCCATCCTCTATAGATTAGTTGTGTTCCCATCCAAAAATAGATGTAAATGTTATTTAGGCCACTGGATTCCATTTTTCACTGGTTTGATTCACGAAATTGCCTGTTTTACCCCAAAATAAGAAATCGTACACCACTACATGAAAAGGCAACACTGGTACATTATCCGCTGTATCAATACGGACATTTTGATATATAATTCAGTTTGTTACTCTTCCACATGGTTGAACTCGAAAAATAAGGCCCAATTCCGGTCCCAGCTGCTCTACTATTATATCAATAGCGAGGTGTTTGTTAAAGTGACACGTTCGTTTTAAGTCAGATTTTTTAAATTAAATTTATTATTGTACTAGTTTTAGCGACACCCCCCAACTGATTGCCACTATAGTCCATATATCATATATCAGCTAATATGTTGTGTCAAGCATGAAATTTCCGACTATCGAAAATTGTGGTAACATTGGGGGGGGGGGGGGGGGGGGTTGAGACAATCGACGACAATCCCATATAGCTACGTCCCTATATATGGGTGCAAGACGTTTCGGCACCTAGACGTTTCGGCACCTGGTTTTCTGGATGTTTCGGCGTCTGGGTTTTCGGCACTTGGTTGTTTCGGACCAGGTGCTAGAACTTTTCGGCACTTCATCTAATACGTTTCGGCACTTGTTTCTTTTCTTTTCATATATAATATTGTCTTTTATGTTGGCAGCATCGAACGTGCAACACCGGCATGTTCGTCATGCCCCAACGTGCTATATACATTGGTTTTAACTTGTTCTACCGATGGTAGGGGTACCCAACCACTTTTGGCGTATGGCCGCTGCACTATTTCGGTGGTGCAATCTTATAGCAATATCATTATTGATGTCCCTCTTATATATCGCGAATATATATATATCGGATGGTCTGTTTAGAGAGCTATCGTATTATGAGGTATATGAGCTATCGACCAATTTGATTCTCACATCGACGCGACACCAACAGCCCCTTGATATAAGTGACTGGACTTCAAACTCCTCACTCCGGTGCAGTATGTGAGTATATCAGGTATTGATGAACCTCTTTATATATCGGGAACAGACAGGGCTATATGTTTAGAGAACTATCATAATATGACGTAGCGAATCGACCAACGGAATTTTAAAATCGACACCACACCACCAGACTCTTGATAGAAGTGTCTGGACTTCAAGCTTCTCTCCCTCGTGCAGTATGAGTATTGACGACCTCTTATATATCGCGAACAGACAATGTTGTCTCTTCAGAGAGCTATCATAACTTGACGTAGCGAATTGACCAACATAATTTTCACATCGACGCCGCAGCATCAGGCCCTTGGTAGAACGGCCACATGTCGATATATATGAGTACACATTGTGCATCTTGAAATACGCTACGTTAACCCGTGCTATACTGAATGGATTCCCCCATTCGGTCATAAAATCATACACTGGAACGATCTATTATTAATCTGGATGGATGTTCATGTCTTCATCGAAACCGCAAAGGGAAAGCCAGAACACATCCAGTCTTCCTATCGTATTGGGAAGACAATGGAGGGTAAAATGCGACCCATGAAGTTGACAGTAGCATCAAAGAAACTGAAAGAATATCATATGTTATCAGTAATTTCAATAGTTCGAACACAAGTAAGGCAAACGCTCTTTATTGTCTCAATTATCAGGATTTTTTTTTACTGAACAATGAACGCTTTTTATTGTTCATGCGCAAAAATGAAGACGTACAATGCTATTTCGCTTAGTAAGCACTTCGGGACAGCTTGTGGTATCTTAGTGTGTATATGATCAGTAATAGTTATGTTCACCAACATCGTTATCATGTGTTCCATTGTAACAATTTATCGCAAATAAGAATGCATTACTATTCATCACCGGTAATTTCGTTGGTCGGAAAATTATCAGGTGCCGAACCGTCCGAAGTGCCGAACAATCGTGTGCCGAAACGTCCAGGTGCCGAACCACAAACACGGATGCCGAAACGTCCAGGTGCCGAAACGTCCAGAATTTAAACCCACATTTTGTCATATCACTGTTTCCATATTCCTACCCCAGCATACCGCTCTGCACGATCAGTCCTTTCCCTCGAAGTGAATGGCATCTATCTCCACATAGTTCTTTGACACAGAACAATCAACGTTGAAGCGAAACTGATCGGACTTAAAGGCAACCTGTAATAATATAAGTTGATTTGTAATTAATTATTCTTGTTACTATACTCATGTACGCTGCAATACGTAATGCACCCGTACATTGTCGTGTAGTGCACAAATGCTGATCAAGGTTGGTGTAAGTTTCAAGAGCTTGTCCCCCAATAGTTTTATTCTATTGTACAAATAAAATTGTTTAGGGAGGAGGCCAAGCTTAGTGCCCATTGTCTCCAGAGCAAACGTTCCAGAATTACGAATCTTTGTTCCCAGTTAATTGTGACTCGCTGTGATCTCGGACTCGGAATTAAAGATATTTCAGGAAAAATTCAAAAAAAAAGGGGCTTAGCCCAGCCGCCAGTTCAATGTTGAAATTCCCAATCAAAATCGGTCACTTCACAACTCTCTTAATTTAACTCAATGAATAGAAGTACTATACCGTAAAATTTGGTGAATTTTGGGTCTTATTTTCGATTGTTGCGAATAATATCCACTGAAGCTCATTTTTACTTAAAGGAGTACTGTCCATAAAATCCTGCCATTTATGGGACCATCTCATTTTATACTCAACAGAATATATGCAACAAATGAATAAATTGAGCAATGGATTAGTGCAAAATACACTCATGTTATCTACGCACGATACAAACAACATAGTAATTATAATGAAAAGGAGTTTATGACTCGAGTCAGAATGGTGCATTTCTATATCAACCCGTTTACACTATTATGCGTGTAGAACTGCATACAGATCTACAGCAATGTAAACACACCCTAATCTCATTTTCAGTATAATTACCATGTTGTTTGTGTCGTTCATGGGGCACACTATCACCCGTTCAATAGTCTGGGTTCATTCAGACTGATCAACACACAAAAGTGTGCGGACAGCGATGGGTTATTTAAAGGCCCATTTAATTTTCGAGTCCCCGATTATTTTTTTGTATAATGCCTTGATATACGGTTTTAATAACAATCTATGACATAAACTATGATTAAAATACCATGATTCGTTACCATTTGAAACGTCTGTGTCTCAGTAGATGCCCGCAGAGAAACAGAAAACAACTGAAATCATAGAAAGTTTGTCCCCGTTATGGCTCCAAGAATTCAAACTATAAATGTATTTTCAATGGAAGGGGAACAACTCTATCTTTAGGATATAGAGTTATTCCCCATCCATTGGAAATAATTCACTGCATCACAATCCAGAAGAAACTTATGCACAAAAGCACATCGGTAACTAAAAAAACCCCAACATATTCACAGTTTATTACACCGGATACAATGTTTTGGAGCTTATTCTTTCAAATGGTAAAGATATGGCAAATATTTGTTATATGCAATCTGGGGTTCGAAAATTAACTGGGCCTTTAAGAAATTAATGTAGTTTTCAAGAGTGTGTTTTATTGAAGGGTATGTGGCCATTAGGCATATTGTGTGAATGTGTTCCAGACCACAGCGCCATCCTCATTCAATAAAACGCACTCAAACTACATATAATTTCTTATGTTTATACATCCTTTCCATTAATATGTATTTCTATAAACTCGGCTGGATCTTGAATAATTTTTTGTCGATCGATTATTGTTCACTTTAGAATACGCCCAGTGACATCGGTTCGTGTACTGGTGTGATTTATTGGGATATAGAATGAATGACCCAATCTGCAATTGCCCACACTCGAACATGATTTAATGTAATACACATGCACGGGCAATGTAAATATTTATATACGCACCGCGTGTATACTAATGTAGAGATTCTAGTTTCGCCTGGGCGCATGGGTGTTTTATTTATAAAATGGGGAATTTTTGGGAGGATTAAAAGTCGAACTGCGACCGGAGGCCGAGTCCGGTAAAAGGTGTAGTTGGGAATTTCAATTTCGTTTATTGTCGTTAACATTATGTCGATCAATAATGTTGATATTTGGTTTGTGATAAGCTATGCCAATGACAAATACAAGAAATAAAAAAGATAATATGTAAGTCTTATATTTCAACTTTTATAGACATTTTTCGTTCTGCATCCCACTGGGGGTTGTGGTCGGTTCCGGCCGAGTCGGCCACCGGTTCGTTAATTAGGAGCTGGTTGATATTGTTATTTTAACGAAATTCTGAGTTGGTCATTCGCGAAACCAATATATTTGGGGAGAGAGGCCCTTTGTAAGTTGCAAAACTTGTGTCTCAATCCCGTTGCGGTATTATGCAATAAAATATGTTTACACTAGCCAATATATTTTATATTCTATAATTACAATCATGGGTATATAATATATGATCTTGAGCGCGTTACCATTTCTGACTATGGTTTTCTTGTCTTAAATAACCGTTGTCTTAAATAACCGTGTCTTAAGCATGCGTGATTCCGACTTACCGGTGGACTGATCGTTATGTTCAAAATCCTCGCATGTGTTATTTGTTGTACAGCGGCCGTTGTCCAGATCTCGACCCATGCATCTGTGGAATTTCTGACATCGACGGATTTCAATCCGCCGGCATTGAATGTTTCATAAACGCCAATCCGGGATAAATATATCGGGGTATTCACCTCTACCTGGAATGCGAGAAAAGATGTTTACAAATAACCAGGAACGTGGCTTCAGAAGATCTCCTTTTTGGTGGTGGATCACAACACAACTTTTTAATGAATTGAGTGATATGCTCATGGACGACCATAGGCAATGGACGCGACTAAAGGGTCCCCGTTGTGGGGGTATGTACCTTGAAATTTTCAACTTCACCCCCCCCCCCCGCCCTTAACCATTTACCCAACAAAGCGGCCAAAAACGCCCAAATAAAGCTTCAACAGCCTAAAATATCTTCGGTCTGTCTCAATAACACCATACAAATATGGATATCATTGGAACCGGTTCATTGACCACATTGTGATGGTTACAGTTATGCCATGTGCCAATGCATTCTCTTATATATGCGAGTCGATCATAGGTCGCCTCGCATATATAAGAGAATGCATTGGCCTAAACAAATTCTTTTTTTTAACACTTTTTACCATTTTTTCTTACATTCTTTTAACAATTTTATAATTTTTTCTTACATTTTTAAACAATTTTTATAATATTTTTCTACATTCTTTGACAATTTTATCATTTTTAATATGTTAAGCCAATGCATTCTCTTATATATGCGAGGCGACCTATGGTCGACTCGCATATATAAGAGAATACATTGGCACAGTGCCGTTCTGTTGGGTAAAGGGTTAAATCAGACCAAACTCCCAGGTTCGCATAATGAATTCCCTTTTAACCCTTTGAGTGCCAGGTCCGATTTTTGTATCAACCCATATACCCTGTGCCAATGCATTCTCTTATATATGCGAGTCGACCATAGGTCGCCTCGCATATATAAGAGAATGCATTGGCCTAAAAAAAATTCATCATTTGTTATTATTTTTTACAATTTTTTACAATTTTTAATAATTTTTTAAAAATCTAAAAAAAACAAAACAAAAAAAAAATTATTTTTATTTTTTTAGGGCCGATCTTACAGACCGTAAATTAGGGCCGATGAGATCGGCCCCTGGCACTGAAAGGGTTAAACCAGACCAAACTCCCAGGTTTTCGCAGAATGAATTCCGTTTGCAGCTCATTGCAATTTTCCATCTGATACCTCAAGCTTTCCAACATTTCTGTTGGGAAATTTCCAAGCTGACCCCCCTAAGGTTGGAAAAGTCCGATGACCATGAGAGATGAACAGTTTGACAATAGCTCAACTTGGAAAGGGAATAATTTCATGTGTTACAATCAATGGAGCGATTAGGGATGCAGAAAGGTGAACTGTCTAAGTAATACTAAATTATTACCTTGAAGATATATATAATGTAAAATCCAAGATGGCCACTGGCAGCAATGTTTTCCAATGAAGTTCAAAAACATTTGATAGCTCCCATCTAAAAGTTGTTGACGATCGGATGAGGGAAGTGGACTGTATAGGGTGCGCCAAAGGATTAGTCATGCGAAGAGTAAAATCAAAGGTGGCTGTCGGCAGCCATGTTTTATGGCTCCAAACTGATTTATTGCCATCTACATGTGAATATTAACATCCATGACAAATTTGATGATGATAAGAGGAATACTCCGGCATGTATCCCGTGCTAATGGATTGAATTTTGAAATCCAAGATGGCTGCTGGTGGCCATATATTTTTATTTTTGCCGAATAACCCCAAAATGATTCGTTCCTATCTACATGTCAATGTCAACAGCAGTGACAAATTTTATAATGATCCGACCTAAGGTACGACTTGTAGCCCGTGCCAAAGGATTTAGTCATCCAAAGAGTAAAATCCAAGATGGCTGACGGCGGCCATGTTTTATGTCCAAATGACCCCCAAAATCACTCGTTCCCACCTACATGTCAATATTAACATCCACAATAAATTTCATGATGATCAGACAAACACTCAGCCTGTAGACCGCGCTAATGGATTGAATTTTTAAATCAAAGATGGCCGCTGGTGGCCATGTTCTTAGCCGAATGACTCCACAATGATTCGTTCCCATCTAAATGTCAATATCAACAGCCATGATAAATTTCAGGATGATCCGACCAAAGGTACTACCTGTAGCCCGTGTCAAAGGATTTAGTCATGCAAAGAAGCTAAAAGAAATTTGAACGGTTTACGAGATACTGGATTTTAGCTACCCCTCCCCAAACATGTTTGTGGTCGAAAAATTACATATTTTAGTTAACGACTTTACAAATATTTTCTAATTGATCTTAATGGGACCCAATATGAATCTTGTACTGAACGTGTTGTCCAGAGATACTGTTTAACTTATTACAGAACACGTTTTGGTAGAAAAAATACATATTTATGATAACGAGACACAAAATTTTCTAACTGATTCTAATGGGGACCAAATCATGATTCATATGATGACAGCGGGATTCGTAGACAACGCAAGTGTGGTTAAAGATGTCATCATGGTCCCACCCACCCCCAGTTACAACAACAACACATGTTATTTATAACATGTAATTTTATATTAATATATAGCGACTTTGTAGAACTAAAGTATTTGTTCAAAACGACACATAATATAGACTAACATATACAGAACAAAATCATCGTTGCTGCCATAGTGATTATTAGAGTCCCTCTAAATCGACCAAAATATAGAAACAGTGGATATTGTATTTTATATCTCATAAACTATTCTGACCAAGGTGACAAACGTTAGTACAAATATGTTCTATGTTTTGAGGTCCCCCTGCACTGTTAGAAGTCTTGAACACATCATGATCTGAAAGAATATCTCAATATTAACTGAGGGTTGTACAAAGGATAGTTATATAAGGAAATACACAATGTTTATGGAAAGGTTGGTTCCCGAAATAATGTGGCACTTTACAAAACGCAGCTGAATGGGAAATACATGTATGCAAGGCGAATTTTCTATTTTTCGAGAAAAGTCTACCCAATTTTTTAAGTCTTGAACACAATACGAACTGAAGGTATATGCTCTCAATATTAACAGAGAGTGTGAATGAAAGGTAGAGCTATCAGAGAATACATAATTTGGGTGGTTGTGCCTGTGTCACTTTACACAAAGTGGCTGATAAATAAGAAAGACGAATTTCTTATGTTTTGAGGAACTCCTACACAATTGAAGTGTTAAAGTTGAACATTCCACGAAATGAAATGATATATTGATTGAGGATGTGAGCAAAGGGTAGTAATGTCATGTCATAACACAATGTTTATGGTTGGGTTGGTTCCAGGATGCCTTTGGTACTTTACAAAAAGCGGATGGCAAACGTCAGTCTTAGTAAACTTAGCGTACAGGTTATAAGCAACTAAATACTTGAAATTATGCCCCTTGGCATTTGTGTAGGGGAACTCGAGTCAGCATAAAAAAAATACCGGCAGCTGAATGGTGTATAATATCTTCGGTTGTTTAATGTGAAAGAAAAAAGAAATTCATAGGCTATGTTAATTCCTCGGCCATTTGTGTGGGATTGTTCGTCAAGCGGTTACATTGATCGCCAAATTTGGTAGGGGTGGGGGTATTTTTCTATATTAAAATTTTGTGCACAAAAGGGGGTAGTTGTGGAAATGCCAATTTATTTCCAGGAATAAGTATGGTGAGGCACCATTTCTTTTTTGACAACTTATGTCCGACATGGAGTTCTACACGCAAAAGTATTTAAAGTTTGGCTCAGTAGGGTAATGAATCGTCGGGATGGCTTAACCCTAACACTGTCGCCTATGTGAAATATTTAGTTGATTGTAACCTATATTTGCTCCCACAGTCGCGCACGGTACGTCTAATCGAAATGGCGGTCAAGGTCATTTGCGCCGAGCTCGAAAAACAACAGAGCGAGAGACGTCATTATCATGGCAAGCGGCTCCCAAAATAAACTAATTTATGCACGTCAATCATTTTGGTGCCAAGAAACGAAAGTAGGTTTCGAAAGTCGTAAATACTTTCGCAGAATCATGGCGATATCATAGTGCGTCCATAAGAATTAGCGTACATATATCAGCTGTATATAGTATAATACGATTTATAGAAATACATCCTTCATTGTTCGTAGTAGTTGCAATAGAACACACTTTAATCGATTATTCTCAAATATTTTCCGCTTTTCTGGTGAAAACAATTTAAATGGAAGAGATTCCTGTTTGGACTGCTCATGTGCGAAGTAATTATGTTATCGATTATCCACGCCCATAGGCTAAAATTAGATGTTCCACGTGTTTATTTGTATACAAGAGCTGGCGTTTTTTAAAGACGCCAGCCAATCAGGTGGCAGGATTTCCCAGGGCTTCCCCGGCAGTGTTCGCGCTGGACCGAAAAAACTTTAGCTAAAAGTTTAGCCAAATGACAATTTTATTAGCCAAATGAAAAAGACTTTAGCCAAATATTTTTTGGCCAAATTAAAAAAAACTATGGCCAAATTAAATCATCGTTTTATGGTCGGTTCACAATTAATATCTAACAGGCACACAGGTAAAATACACAATAATTTAACTAATTTTGATGAACTAGAAATATTTTTATATATGTCATTTATTAAAAATTTATTAATCTTTATGTGAAAGAGTGATTTGGGGGGGGGGGGGGGTAACCCGGGATTGGGTATACGGACATTTCCCCACCGGACATTTCCCCACTTTCTTCTTTTAAATCATTAAATATTAATTATCCTTGTGAAAATATCTAAGTGACATCTGGAAACTAATAACTTAATATTGTTACGCCATTATCAAATTACAATCTGTCATAAACGCATGCATATTATTTTGAATGTATCCGTATTGACGAAAAATAGCCACAAAATATCTGTCGTGATTCACATTTGGCTGATTAAGCTATTGTCTTACACTTGGTGCTCATAAACCTTGGCCGTCATAAATACAATGTCATCATAAACATGCATTGTGCAGGAGCCCCGTGAGTGACCAGACAGACAATGGGGGATTAGCAGATTAAATGTAAAATAATGATATGACCTTTTGCTGTTTCGTGCAGAGTGACGGGTTTCCCTTTGTACTGTCCGCGATCGGGTTTCCCTTTGTACAGTCGGCGATATATTCCCACTTACGTATACGATGTTTTCGGACTAGATCGTTCACATCACAGAATTAAAAACCCACTTGCCAAAAATTCATGCTTCCAGTCTCTATTTGGGGTAAAAAAAAGTTTAGCCAAAAGTTTAGCCAAATGAAATTTTTATTAGCCAAATTCCAAAAAGATTAGCCATTGGCTAATTTGGCTACCGACAGCGTGAACACTGTTCCCCGGTATGTGCAAACGGAAATGAGGGGTTCTTTCATTCGACGTACCAGCTCGTCTAGCAATTGTACTTCTAAATTTATTTACGACTGGGCAAACGCCAAAGGCGAATATTGTTTGGTTTTGTGGGACCCCTTTATAAGCCCATTCAAACTCTTGAACACGCCATGCACCGAATATATATGCTCGAAAGGTATTGCTATTGGGGAATATACAATTATTATGGGTAGTTTGGTTCCTGAAATCCTCGGGTACTTTACAAAAGGCGGCTGGCAAATACGAATATTGAATTTTTCTTGAGACCCCTACCCCATTTAAAGTCTTAAAAATAACGCATATGATCTCAATATTAAATGAGGGTGTGGACAAATTGTAGTTATATCAGTAAATACAAATCTTTAATGGATGGGTTTGTTTCCGAATGTCTGACACTTTACAAAAAGTAGCTAGCAAACGAGAAAGGCGAATTCTCACTGTTTTGGGTTCCCTTAACCCATTTGAACTCTTGAACACACTATGAACTGAATATTAACCGAGTGTGTGAACGAAAGGTAGTGATATCATGGATTATATACAATTTGTATGAGTAGTTTGGTTCCCGAAATCCTGGGGCACTTTACAAAAATCGGCTGGCAATTATACGAAATATGATTTTTCTTTGTTTTGATGCAACTCTACCCCACTTGAAGTCTTGAACACACCATGAACTGAAAGGATATGCTCCCAATATTAACTGAGGGTGTAGAGAAGTGGACGCTATATCAAGAACCTCACATATGTTCTTGGATGTCTGGGTCACTCTACAAAAATCGGTTGGCAAATGAGAAAGGCGAATACTCACTCTTTTGGTGGACCCCGTAACCCAATTTAATATCTTGAACACATCATGAACTGAAGATATGTGCCCTCAAATTTAGCTGAGTGTGTGAACGAAAGGTAGTGCTATCATGGAATTATCAATTGATATGGGTGGTTTTGTTCCCCCGAAATCCTGGGGCACTTTACAAAAAGCGGCTGGCAAACACGAAAGGTGAATTGTCTATGTTTTGAGGACCCCACTATCGCACTTGAAGTCTTAAACAATTTACATACAACGTTAACTGATGGTGTGGATAAATGGTAGTAATAGCCGGAAACAGGAATATGTTATGGATGAGATGGTTTCCGAAAGCCTATGGCACTTTACAACAAGCGGCCGGCAAACGAAAATGGCTAATTTTCACTGTTTTAGGGGACTCCAATCCCTATTTGAAATCTTGAACACTAGCTGAAGGCGTTTGCTATCAATATTACCCGAGATTGTGGTCGAATGGCTGTTCTGCTAGAAAAGATGCAATGCTCTCGCGAACTAACTGTTTGCGAGAGCACCGTGGCACCTTACAAAAAGCACATGGCCAACGGTAAAGGCGAATTTTGAGGGACCCTTACCCGTCACGAACTGAATGGACGTGCTCTGAATGTCAAACGACGATCTGGACAAATGGCTATTCTATCAGGAAATAAACAATTGATACAGATGGGTTGGTACCAGACAGCCAGTGAAAGTTTACAAGAAGCGACTGGAAAATAAATCATTCGATGTTTTACTGTTTTTATTACCTCCTATCCAATTTGAAGACTAGAACACACCACGAACTGGAACGATATCCTCATTGACTGAGTGTATGGACAATGGGTTGTTGTATAATGGTGTACACAATTTATATAGATGAATTTGGTCCAGAAAGCATGAGCACTTAACGAATTTTGAGGACATCTACATTATTTGAAGTCTTGAAGAACCACATATATATACTCGTGAAATGATATGATCTCAATATAAACCGATGGTGTGGCCAAAGGTTAGTTTTTATCAGGATATACACATGTGTTCCCGAAAACCTGGTTCCCGAAAGCCTGCACCGTGTGGCATTCCACAACAAGCGACTGACAACTGTTCACTGTTTTATGTACCCCTACCCTATTTGAAGTCTTGAACACATGTACTGAAGGGATTATGCTTTCAATATAAACATATGTTGTGACTGAATGGCTATTCTATCCGATACTATTCGATATATAAGATTTCCACAAATTGATATTCTACTCCGTGATACGAGGAATCTAATCGTGTGGTTTAAAAACGCCAAATTGGTGCCGTTTGAATGAGAGATGGGGGCACTAAATTTGAGACGAATTTCTTTAGTCGCTGATTTCCACCAATTGTATATATATTCATGAATCTAATTGAGTGGTTTAAATATGTCAATAAATATAGTGCCACCACTTGAGTCGGGAATAGGGAGGATATAGTCACAAAAACTGATAAAAAATATGTTTATCGCAAATTTCCACCACATTCATATATACACGTTCTTCTACAATGACACGAAGAATCAAGTCGTGTGGTTTAAAGACGCCACATTTGGTGCCTACATTTACGAATGTCTGTATGTGTTCTACATAACTTCACGACGGACCAAAGGGATCTAACAGGCAGGGGTATCTTTTAAAGAGGAAGATAATGGTACGGGTTAAAATCATCTAAAGTGACTATGTTGGTGGCAGGGGCAGAAAAGGGGAGGGGCAGCAAAAAATTATGAAATTGTTTTGTCGCCGATTTCCGACAAACTTATACATAACCATCTTCATGATATTGCGCCGCTCGAGTCACGGAGGGGAAGAGGGGAACCAAAATTGATCAAACAAGAAATATTTTTCGCGCCGATTTCCACCAAATTGAAACAAATAATCTCCATTATACCATGCGTGGGTTGGCGTGGTTTAAATATGTGAAAAATGGAGAGGGGATGAACACTAATATATGTATAGTACTAATTTCCACCAGATTCATACACGTTCTTCTCCTATGATACGAGGAATCAAATAATGAGAGTTAAAGACGCCACAGTTCTTGGATATTTCTAAATGAGCCAATAAGATCAATGGCCAACAAAACGTTTTCGTGAACTGAAGATACCGACAGCCTCCATACCAATGTATACTCGGAAATTTCAACACGTTATACTCAGAAAGTGTTTGTGATGACAGTTTATGTGTAAAATCGCCACAACGGACCACATCAAGTGGCTCAGGCACTTTTGAAAACATCCACGGCGTCAACTGTTAACATTTTCTGTCAACTCAAGAATGACTCTGGCTTGACGTTAAAAGCTTTATACATTGTACGCGTTTGGTCGGGCTTGGCACGAGCAATCAAATTCCACGCCTTGTTTAAACTTAACATCGTTTCGCGTGGAAATGTCTTGTTCCATTTTCATGGCGTATGCGTACCTGGCAATATCTATATCTATATTTGAGAATGGCTGTATGTCTGTCTGTCTATAGAAATTCACGGGCGACCATCTAATACCACCAAAGGGGTCGAACAGTGGTATCGTCTTACGAGGAAGATAATGGTCCGGGTTAGAATTTTCTAAAGGGACGCTGTTGTCAGGGGCAGAAAAGGGGGAGGGGAGGGTCAGCAAAAAAATTGTCGCTGATTTCCACCAAATGTATACATAATCATTTCCATGATATGATGAATAAAATGATGTGGTTTAAAGATGACAAATGTGGCGCCGTTTGAGGCAGGGGTGCACGGAAGGTGAGAGGGGCACCAAAATTGATAAAAAATATTTTTAGCGCCGATTTCCACCAAATTGATCTACATTCTTCTCCGTGATACAAAGAATCTAATCGCGTGATTGAAAGACGCCAAATTGGTGCCGTTTGGATGAGAGATGGGGAGGGGGGGGGGGCTACTAAATTTGATACGAATTTGTTTACTTCCGATTACCACCAAACTTATACATAAACATCTCCATTGTATCATGCAGGATTCTATATCTAATGGTGCGTAAAGCTGTCAAACGTAGCGTCATTCGTGTCAGGGGTGCACTGAAGGGCAGAGGGGCACGAAAAATGTTTAGCGCTGATTGCCACCAACTTGATACACATTATTCTCCATGACACGAGCAATTAATCGTTTGGTTCAAAGACGCCAAGTTGGTGCTGCTTGAATGAGAGATGGGCTGTGGGGGGGGGGGGGGGTAATAAATTTGATAAGAATACATGTATTCCCGATTACCATCTAAAAATATATAATCATCTCCATGATATCAGGAGTCTCATTTTGTGGTTTAAAGACGACAAAAGGTCGAGCCATGGGTGCATGGAGGGGTGGGACACCAAAATTGTTAAAAAATATTTTAGCGCCGATTTCCACAAAATGATGCATAGTTACTCTTCTCCGTGATAGAGGAATCTAACCGCGTGGTTTAAATACTCCAAATTGGTATACCGTTTGGGTGAAAAATGTTTACGAATTTGTTTATTCGCTGATTTCCACCAATTGTATATATATTCATCTTCATAACAAATCTATATGATTAATTGTGTCAAAAGTGGTATAGGGAGGGGAAGGTCACCAAAACAAAAATATGTTTAGCTCCAATTTCCTCCACATTCATATATACGACCCGCCATATCAAATCCAGTCGGAATGCATTGGCTTAACAATTTTTTATCATTTTTTTAAAATAAATGTTTCTTACAATATTTAGGACATAAAATAAAAATACATCCAATACCCTGCAGGGAGCCCCACACATTATATCGAAGCACATAGAAGAGTGTCGTCTGCTCATGTTTGTCTGGGGCTCTGTATGGGTGAAATTATAAAATTGTTAAAGAATACAAGAACAAATTATTAAAATTGTAAAAATTGTTAGGCCAATGCATTCTCTTATATGGTCGACTCGCATATATAAGAGAATGCATTGGCACAGGGTAAAAAAAATACCGACTTCCGACTGGATTTGATATGGCGGGTCACATATACGCGTTTTTTTTCTTCCAATGACACGAAGAATTAAGTCGTGTGGGTTAAAAACCCCACATTTGGTGCCTATATGTGCGAATGTCTGTCTGTGTTCTATATAACTTAATGTGGGACCAGAGGGGGTCTATCTAAATGTTTTCGAGAAAAATAATTGCGGGTTAAAATCATATAAAGTGACTCTGTTGGTGGCAGGGGCAGAAAGGGGGAGGGGTGGCAAAATGATGAAATTGTTTTGTCGTCGATTTCCACCAAACTTATACATAACCAACTCCATGACGTGGCGCCACTCGAGTCACAGAGGAGAGAGGGGAACCAAAATTTATAAAAAAATATTTTAGCGCCGTTCCCACCAAATTGATGCAAATCATCTCCATTATACCAGAATTCTAATTGACGTGGTTTAAATATGTAATGTGGAGGGGAGGGACAGCCTGTGCCACCAAAGGTGATACAATTATGTTTAGCACTAATTTCCACCATGTTCATACACGTTCTTCGCAAAAGATACGAGGAATCAAATAGTGTGGGTTAAAGACGCCACAGTAACACTGTTGGTGTCGTTTGGTTCAGGGTTAGAGAGAGCGGGGGCACTAACATTGATAAACATGTTTTAGTCGCCGATATCCACCAGAGTTATATTTAGTCATCTCCACAATTCTTTCTTGGGAGTTGTTGGTGTTCACATTTCACAACCTCGACCGAATTAAGTCACTTGAACAATTATATCTTCTCAACTGGCATATTTATAGGGGACGGGAATCAGGGCATTCATATAGCGAGCTAGCAAAACAGATACATGGAAGAAATCATTAAAAGTATATTTATCATTCTATTTAAGAGATACATATATTCTAGCACAGTGAGGGACACTGAACCATCAGAGGATGGTATGTTATAATGGATCATGATAACACAATTTATTATATACTTGCCCATGAATTATAAGGTTTTAGCAGTGAGATATAAGTGATATCTCACTCTAGAGTGATATTCCACTAGTGAGTGATATCACCTTGAAATTTCTGATGTATTGACATTCATTGGGGGCCATAGACAAGTAACTAAAGTATATAATAAACAGAATATCCACACTTTTTCAGTGGATATGGGTTAAATTTCATTCGTGATGACAAAACATTTGAATTTCCACTCGTGGCTAAAGCCACTCATGGAAATTCAATGTTTTGTCATCACTCATGAGATATAACCCATATCCACTGAAAAGGTGTGGATATCCTCTATTCAGCCTGTCTCATTTGAGGTATATTCCACAAAACCGATTTGGCAATTTGTCAAGTGAGATGGAAATGTGTAGCAGGCCTGTTAAAAAAAATAGTGGTCACATGTGTGCGGTCAATATAGTTTCTTCTGAAATAAAAGAAATCACAGCCAGTAACAGATCAGTTTTCAGGATCATCCAATACTGGCATCTGACAAGAGTACATACAGATACATGCCCGATACCACCCCATGCATCCGGATATGCTCGTAGCGGAAGACATGCTCGAAGCGGAATAACCAAATGGCCTACGATTTGCACATCGTCTTTAGTTGTCGTAAGTTATTTCATAAAAACACGGTTTAGTTTACCTTGATTTTTTTAAACGTTAACAGCGATAATCGGTCTACAGAAATTAGCGGTAGTGGTTTCCGCAATTTGCATATTACTGTTCGATAATCGGGTTTTATTCGAAAATTAAGACCTGAAATACTTACTCGATATAAGTTTTATCAAATTTTAATGAATCTTTGCATTGACACATTATATAACATACAGTCTCTCAAAGTATGATATCTTAGTTTCAAAATGAACTGGACATGTTTGCGATGTCAATCATATTAGTGCCCGAAAAATTAGTTTCCATGGAGGCACTCACTTGATTTTGGGGCATGTCTATAGCAAACGTAAAACCACTGCTATAGACATGCCATGTTCTTGCTATGACCTGCATATATGGTTATATTTTACTATGGAAAATGTAGAAACATGACTGAAAATGTTGTCTATTATATTATGGGAATATGCCCGGAAATAGCAATGTATGCAAAGACTATATTGGCTGGGCTGTTACCACGGAAATCGTAATTTGATGTAAGAAATGCAAATTTTGCCACAATTTTTGGCCTAACTTCCCCGTAAAATAGGATTAAACTGCGTCCATGTTTAAAGAAGTTTGGTTTAAAGTACAGTTGGGTAAATTATAGCCACAAATAGTACCACCACCGTCAACCACTGGTATGTGTTGGTTTCGGTGCAACATGTGTCTAACCGTGAACGGTGTGCAAATCGCGGGCCATGTGGTTTTTCCGCTACGAGCATGTCTTCCGCTACGAGCATATCCGGATGCATGGGATGGATACAGAGGATTTCTTTATTTTGTTTTAGAACAGGCTCTTGGCCTAACATAAACAACCTAAAATCTCGCTATGTGTCGGGCATATGTAGCTGAAATATAGCAATATTTATTTTAAACTGAGAATAATTAGCCAGTACAGCACATGAACAGAGGAGCATCTGGACATTTCTTCAAAGTGATGTGAAACACTCCGGTAGGGTGATCAAATATAAATGGAGAATAATTTTGTTCAAAGCAGTAATATTTTACAAATATTATATCCAAATTGACAAAACACACCGTCATTCTTATATATTAATTCAATGCAGTGACTCTCGATGGCGAAATCGTTTTCGTTAGTTTATCATCGATAGATGCGTCCCGAATCGAGTAGTAAATATTTACATTTGAGCGTAGTTCAGACGATGTTTTCTATGGAGTGGTACGGTCGATTTGCTTCAGATTTTCGGCGATGTTCGTAGAATGGTACATTCCTCCAGTTGGCATAGCGCCTGGATAGTAACTGATCAGTTTCACGCACCGGAACAAGTACATGATATGTCTTCGGTATCTTCATGGAGATATGACAACCAGGTGTCCTCAAAATCTTAGTCTAACCCACTAGGTGTATTTATACATCTGTGTAAAACCCAATTGTATCTCTTTTTTGCGAGCATATGTGTTTATGATGTTCATGTTTGGATCCCAATAAAAATATTTAAAACAAAACAAACAAACATCTATACTATAACCAAAATATAATCGCATAGGTGGAAACAAACAAAATATGGAAGGGTGAGCCAATGGAAGGAGATCGTTTGTATATAGTCTATCCTCAACTGGAATCAATCGCAAAGTCGGAAAGAAATATATAAAAAATCACAAACCTACCTAAAACCGATTGTTAACAAAACAAAAGCAAATAGCGGGCGAAACACAATTAACTGTCATGTAACTATTATAAAATAGAATACAGTATCCGGGACAATAACCTATTCATATTAATGAACGTGACAAATAGTCCCAAAACCGATATTTTGTTTGTTTCCACCTATGCGATTATATTTTGGTTATAGTATAGATGTTGGTGCGTTTTTTTTAAACCCTTATATTCCACTATGTATAGTGTTCATGTACGGAATTACAAGGGCCCTGCGAAACGATTCGATTCGATGTGATCGGAATCTTTCGTCTATTTCGATTTGATTCGAATCATTGGTACCAGTTTCATTCTTATTCAATGGTTATTATTCCTTTTTCACGAAAACCAATGAAAGACCCTACAAACAACCACTATTGAAGACTGAGCTACACTATATAGACCACCAACACATTGCAAGACTGATATAACTGATCTAGCAAATTTGCATTTTTGTCGAACTCAGCTACATGAATGCGATTCTTACTGACATGATTATTGGTTAATATACTGTTTCATTATTTTATAGTAGTTATAGTCACATCACATGTGCCCTTAGTTATTTAAATACGAGTCTGACACAAAATGTTACAAATGTACAAGATCATCAACCAAAAAGACAAAGCTGTACTCCCATCATTAAAGAAATCACTCTCAAACAGAACAAGAGGCCATAAAGAAAAACTGCAGAAAGAAATCCATAAAAACAATAGCACAGCAAATAGCTTCATTCCACGCAGTACAAACAACTGGAACAATCTGACAGAACTATGCATCGAAGCAGAAGATGTGAATGCTTTTAAATCAATATTAAACGACACCTGGAGAGGAAGAGCCAATAAATTTTATTTCAAGTTCAACAACGAGAAACCAAAATTTTAATGTTTTTAATACGCACTGTACATATAATCAAGTCGCCAGACACCACAGATAGTTTAAAATTGTGTTAAGAACTAAAGAAGAGGTCACAACAAGTCGGCAGGCTTTCTTCGACCGAAGATCACAGGTAAATCACAGGTAAATCACAGACACATATATGGTCCAAATTATGGATAATGCTTACATTATATACCGATAATAATTTATTATCGTTACCAAGTGACCAATTGATGCTGGTATGGTAACTTATTTAGGTGATATATCTACATCTTCACTCTTGATACCACTGAGTCATACCAGTGATGCAATGATTCGATTCGAGATTCGATTGGCTTGGCTGATTTGAATCGACATTTGCTTCGAAATGCAATTGCCCCATTCGCATATCCCTAGGCATTACATATCGTGGGTTCTATGGTTTTAACACAGACACGCTCGGATTCGTATTAAGCTTTGAATTAGTCTGAACTAATTTGTATAGATTCCAGTTGCCTCAGTCTGATATTTTCTCTGCATATAAATTTTAAATGGATAGGTTGCATTACCATTCAGTCTACTATAGGTAGATGGAGTGTGCTTGTATATTTTGATTTATAATGTTCTACCTGACAATAAATCCATATATTCAATGTATAAATATAGATTTCTTTGTTTAGGTTTAATTCTATCTGAGGTTCGTGCAAGTTCACGAGTCCACGCTTTGTTTTATATAACAATAACTTTGAGACTGCAAAAGGGTAGAATGTATTGTTCTGAGGTTCATTCAGGTTCACGAGTTCACGCTTTGTTTTTATTATAACAATAACATGAATTTCTAAGGATTATAATTTTTATTGTATTGTTCTCTATAGACACCCGTATGTTATAAGGTTCATTCTTTTGTTTAGGAAAAGTGGAATGTTTTGTTCTCTTAAATCACATGCTCCATTAAGAACAATAGTTTTCCGGGTGGAACGTATTTAAGAACAATAGGTTTTCCGGGTGGAATATAATTAAGAACAATAAGGTTTCCGGGTGGAATGTATTGTTCCAGACTCTCTCGCCTACACACTACTGACAATCATTCCGACAAGGTGAGCCGCTATACTTATAATACATGCATAATAATGACGTTTTGGTGTAAACATATTTATTCCAATCATAATAACAAATATACATTTGACAAAGTGTTGACAATAAAAACAGAAAGGGATTAAACAACAAGCCCAAGGGCTTTTGTTAAGTTTGCTCCCTTTTTTTTTCCGCGCCCACTCTTCATTAAGTGTAGAGGGGGGTCAGACGGGAAGGAATGGAAATATTATAATAATAATAATAGTAATGATGATGTTATGATAGACAGGAAGATATATATATATATATATATATATATATATATATATATATATATATATATATATATATATATATATCGGTCGAGAATCGTAGATTTGTATCAATGACAGACAAACATACAGACAGACAGAGGTCTTCAAAATATATATGAGACTAGCCGATGAGCCCGATGTTGTCCGGGCTATTCAAAAATCAAATTTCAAGTCGATAACTCCACCCGTTTCCGAGATCTGGTCTGCGCATGCGTGAAGCTGGCGTCGCACGGGCTCGGCGACCCGATAAAATTCGTATCCGGGGCAATATACATTCACATAGCCAATTTCAAGTCGATAGCTCCACCCGTTTCCGAGATCTCGTCTGCGCATGCGCGAAGCTGGCGTCGCACGGGCTCGGCGACCCGATAAAATTCGTATCCGGGGCAAGATACATTCACATAGCAAATTTCAAGTCGATAGCTCCACCCGTTTCCGAGATCTCATCTGCGCATGCGCGAAGTGGGCGCCGCACGGGCTCAGCGACCCGATAAGATTCGTATCCGGGGCAAGATACATTCACATACCAAATTTCAAGTCGATAGCTCCACCCGTTTCCGAGATCTCGTCTGCGCATGCGCGAAGCTGGTGTCGCACGGGCTCGGCGACCCGATAAAATTCGCATCCGGGGCAAGATACATTCACATAGCAAATTTCAAGTCGATAGCTCCACCCGTTTCCGAGATCTCGTCTGCGCATGCGCGAAGCGGGCGCCGCACGGGCTCGCCAATACGACAACGACGACCGCCTGGTCACACTACACTCACGTACCAAGTTTCGTCCCGATCGGTCAAGAATCGTAGATTTGTATTAATGACAGACAGACAGACAAACAAACAAACAGAGGTCTTCAAAATATATATGAGATATACTAATACATTAAAGGTACTCAATCCGATCAGACACTCCTAAATTACTATTTCTTTGGCATCGGGGGGTAAAAATATTTGATTCGAGGAACCCACCCATCAAAGCTCAGAGTGAACAGATATCGATTTTTGAAGTTTGTAATTTCTCGAGATGTGTAATAATATGTGGCCCAGAAACACGTGGTCAAACGGAGGGTCTCGGACAAAATTGCGGATGAAGATGGATAACTCTAAAATCAAGTGGTATAATACGGTAAAAGTTCGTGATACTTTAGAGATAATACGGCCATATTTTGTTGAACAAATTTGTTATAAATAACAAGTTTTGGGAAATTTAATACCATAGTTGACAGAGTCGTAATTTCGCTAAAATCCGGATTGAGAATCCGAAGCCGATTCCGGGGGCGGGGCTAATTCCCGATTCTAGGTCAGATTTTGAAATCCACGTGGTCTCCGGAACTCTCTCCCAGCGTCAAACATGGCTCATGTATTTGACACAAGTATCATTTGTATCTTATATTTATAAAGTGCATGTTTGTTGTGAAAGTCATGCTTTTCTTCTATGTGTATATACACGGCACATAATTTACTGCCAATCCGACTTAATCGCATCTTTTTTTTTCAAGTTAAAGTGTGTTTATTGATGATGGCAAGCATATCTAAACATGACAGCTCTAGGCCTCCTGAATCAAATTCCGAAGATGTTGTGAAGAACACACGAAACTTGTCAGTTGAATAGGGACGTGACGACAGGGGTTGATTGGGTGTCTCGACCCCCACCCCGAACTTTGGTACAATTTGCTAAGCTGTGCAGTCATTCATACGTGAGGAAAATCAGGATTATTTTGACTGACTGTTTCAAATAATGATACGTACAAGCCAACAAACGCAACAAACAAACCCGATTTTAAATAAATACATATACAAACTTATGACTAACTCGGGAGAGGAGGTGTCCAGTGATCTGTATATATGTTCAACGTGTTTTGGTAGTCATGTTGCTTTGCCATTACTAATTATTTATTTTTTCAGTGTAATAACATATGGGAGAGGGGGTACCCTTAAGTGAGTCAGTACTTGTCCCCCAATTCCTTTGTATGTATAAACAAATGTATGTGTTATATATCATGTGTTATCTAAATTTGACATATATTTGAAATAAATTTATCTAAACTAAACTTTGGTACATTCCAGCAGTCGGAAATTTCATGCATGACACAACATTAGTTGGACATTAATTTGACACCATATATAGGTTGGCATTGTTCTCATTGTTTGATTTTTTTCAACCAGTAAAAGTTGGTAATTTTCCAATCTTAGTGTTTGTCAGATTGGATATTTCCAAGGGGAGCAAATTGAATTCTGCGAACCTGTGAGATTGATGTTTGGTTCAATGGGGGGGGGTGCAGTTGGCCGGAAATTTGAGGAAACTTCTAGCCACGTCCCTAGAACATGTGTCTGTTGTCTATACAGAGACTATTGTGCAAAACGACTGCATTTAACGAAACAAAACATGTTAAACATGAAATTGCTATAACTTTAAGACTAGATGATAGTACATACGTGTATCTGATAATCCATCGATACCATATAATCCTACTATTTCTTGAATAAGAAGAAACATTATAATAACGAACACAGCAGAAGACATATCCATGCAGGTTCATATGAATTCGGTCAATGGTGACGTATCCGCTGAATTCGAAATCGACATGCGTTCGGGCGGTATTTTAAGGATGGAATTATGAAATGGACATATGAAAGTGACAATCAACAAGTATTTGCAATTGCTTCGCCATCAACCGAAGTGCTCCCCCAGCGTTACTATCAATAGCGTTATTATTTGGCTAATTTCAGTAATATTCTCCCAGTTTACATTCAATAAAACAAATTTGTCTCCGCATTTAAAATTCTTTGATATAGATCGTTTATATTCTGCAATAATTTGTACACAAGAGACGGATTCTTATGTTTTATTGTGTTTTTAAACTCTGAGGTGGCGAAATTTCGGTTTGTTTACATTACGAACATTTGAGTCCGTAATCGGAATCCCAATCCCAATCGGATTACCACGAAATTGAGATTACGGTCTGTTCGTTTACTGATTCTGCCAATTGCTGGTCTGTTCTTTTGCCGAACCAAGTCGTACGGGGACCAATCTGTAATCTGTATCCAGAATCTGAATCGGATTTTAGCGAAATAACGCCTCTGGGGGCTCGTTCGCTCCTCGGAGTCTGTGTCATGATGCGACCGCTCTGGGGGAGGACTCGGTGAGATTCGGTGAATCTCAAAAAGAACGGGGGAGTAGTGTAGCGGTCGCCTTGTAAATATAGAAGGCCGATGACTTCTCTGATCGTGAGGTCACGATCGTTAGCCCGGTTAGTACTTGTATGGGTGACCGGCTTGAGATTCCAGGTGCTGCCAACTTTCGGCGCGACTCCCGCACCCAGAAAACAAAACAAAAACGTTCGCGCAAAACGGTATCAAGTATCAACATGCAGTATAAGAAATATTGACCACATATCTGAAAATATTATCAAGTATAAACAAAGCGCGGAATTGTATTGGTGATGTGAGAGGACTATCAAATACCATCCCTGTTGAAGTATGCGTATGGATTTTAACGGCACGCCAGAGTCATTCTTGAGTTGACAGCAAATATCAACTGTGATGTCAAGGGTGTTTTCAAAAGTAGCTAAGACAATTGTGGCCAGTTGTATATACAACTATCGATTTTACACACAGCATAAGATGTCTCCACAAATAGTTGGAATATCGTGCACAGATCGAGTGATATGTGTTTCCATATACACATAGAGGCATTGGAAGCTTCCAGTTCACGATAACGTTTTTTTTCTTCAGGCAATCGATTTTTTATATATATTTAGAAATGCATTCGCAACTGTTCATCTTTGTATAATAAAATGTCTTCTCTTCGGAGCTGACAAAAGAGTTTTCAGTCATGTGGGATTCACTATTTAATATTCAGGGGGATCCTATCATTCCTATGAATATACAGTAATGCTCTAAGTAATCGACTTCTTAACCATATAGCAGAATTAAGGGTAACTTTTCAGGATTTAGTCGGAAATATGGCTTGTTGCCATTCACCGGAAAGCTCTCTGTGGTTAAGCAGTCGATTAATTAGAGCATTATTGTACTTCTAGCTGTGTCCCTCTCTGATATGATCCATAGTATTCATGCAGTGCAGGCCTGCTGCATGGTTATATATATACGATCGTGGTTTTGCTTTTGAATGCTGTATATGGACAATAGCGAAGACATTGTGTGCAAATACTGGAACACTAATTATGATAGGTACCAAATCCTTCATACAGCTAAGTTGATTAATCAATATAGTAAGTTGATTAAAGGGGTACGGTGTGCCATTTTCAATAAATTCCCGTGATAACAACGACCTAATATCGATAATATATAGAAAACTAAGTAATTTGGGTCCAAGATGTATTCTGCAAACGTTCAGGTTAATATATAGGTTATATTAAAATCAAAGTTAATAATTTGATAAATTAAATTTATGGCTGGAGCCATAAATTACATTACGAATTGCCGTGTACAAGACGTAATCAAAAATAATTCACGGATAGTGGATTGGCAACGCGTGGCACACGTGATCGGGTAAAAAATTATGTTGATACGGGGTGTAAACTCAAGACACTCATTGACTAGTGACTATACAATAACTTAAATGGGTATATGGGACTAGTATACATATAATTTAATATTTATTTGATACATTTGCTTGAAAACTGTCCAAAAATTACTCGACAACGACAATTGGTATTTTCGCATTCCGGCTAATCTGCCATCCGTAACATTACTTCGTATTCAACAGACTTTCACATAGTGGAAATCTGGTTACCTTATTCTATATCAAAGACTATAGAAACCAACAACAACAGTTGAGTACAGTACCCCTTTAATCAAGATAGCTAAGTTGATTAATCTAGATAGCTCTGGTGATTAATCAAGATAGTAATTCAAGTGGAGTTGCGGTTCTGCGCTAGCTGTCGTATAAAAGTGTAGAAATTGGGTTTATAAACTATAATTTCCAAATGATTGGTGGTTCTCGAAGTTTTGTCACATTAATCACAGGTACCAAATTTCGAAAAGAAATTCCTGACAGATATTGAGAAAATGAATGTTTAAATGTCAAGAACTGTTATATTAGTAAAACGTTGGTCTAGGCACTATAGGGACTAAATGCATTCGAAGTGGTTCATACAAAATAACATATTAAGGATGATATATCTCTTCCGGATCACAATTGATTACAACAACAACAACATTTTTATTATATAAAAACCGATTTAAAAGCCCACTTAATTTTCGAGTCACGATAAATTTTTGTATCGTGCCTTGATATAAGGTTTTAATAACAATCTATAAAATATGATTAAAATACTATAATTCATCACCATTTGGAACGGCTGTGTCTCAGAAGGTGCCAACAGAGTAATAGAAAATAGCTGAAATCATAAAATCATTTCCCCCGTTATGGCTCCCAGAATGCAACATAATTCAAACTATAGTTTATTTTCAAAGGAAAGGGAATAACTCTATATCTAAATGTATAGATTATTCCCCTTCCTAGAAAATAATTTACTTGATCACAGAACAGACGCCAGTATAGAGCTCAACAAAAAACAACATGTTCACAGTTTATTACATCGAATAAGTTGAAAATACAATGTCTTATATAATGTGATCTGGGGGTTCGAAGTGGGCCTTTAAAGACTATCACTAACTTTGTATGTGAATAAAACACTGACAAACTGAAGATTGCGTATATTATTTCTCTATATATAAAGGCACAATATAGTGGTTTATTCCTCAGGATGTAGAGGAAAATATCTGACATTTTGCCTTGGTGGAAAGTGCTAACAAGATATAGTTCTCCCCTTGCTACACTCCACGAGGCTCGCGGAAACATTCAGTGCGTAGCAAGCGGGAACATTCTCAGATCGCCTGGAGGTTCATAGCCAATCTGTTTTTAAAATAACACATAAAGATGTCCCAATTTATTGTATATATATTACACCAGAAAATTCAATATTATATATATTTTTTTTAAGTTTCAATACTAAAGTCAACAATTAATCTCTCAAACTATCATCATATATTCATAACACCCTAATTCGTTAAAGGCTTAACTTAATTTTCGAACCCCAGATCACATATATCAAATATATGCCATATTATATACCATTTGAAAGAGCTAGCTCCAAACATTGTACTATAAAACTTATCCGGTGTAATAAACTGTGAACATGTTGTTTTTGTTGCGTTACCGACGTGCTTTTGTGCTTAACTTTCTTCTGGATTGTGGCGCAAAGTGTATTATTTTCTATGAATGGGGCATAACTCTATATCCTAAAATATACAGTTATTCCCCTTACATTGAAAATACATTTCAGTTTGAATTGTGTTGCATTCTAGGAGCCATAACGGGGGAAATCTTTCTATGATTTCAGCTGTTTTCTATTTCTCTGTGGGCATCTTCTCAGACACAAACGTTTCAAATGGTGATGAATTATAGTATTTTATTCATATTTTATGGCATAGATTGTTATTTAAAAAAATAATCGATGACTCGAAAGTTAAGTGGGCCTTTAACCCTTTCAGTGCCAAGTCCGATTTTTGTATCAACTCATATACCCTGTGCCAATGCATTCTCTTATATATGCGAGTCGACCATAGGTCGCCTCGCATATATAAGAGAATGCATTGGCCTAACAAATTTTCATCATTTGTTATTATTTTTTTTACAATTTTAATAATTTTTTCTTATATTCTTTAACTCTTTCAGTGCCAGATTTTATCGGCCCTGGCACTCTACATACCGTAATTTAGGGCCGATGAGATCGGCCCCTGGGACTAAAAGAGTAATCAGCAGTTGCTCCCCTGTGTACGAATACAATTTATCAAAAGTCACACCTGCTAACTTATCAAAACAATGCTACAACGATGCACTTTCTTAATCAATTGACAATACTTTAATAAGAGAATGTAGGCGAATCAGTGCTCATGTATTTTGAATTACGCGTTGCCCTGATATACCTATTTTATTCCACACCCATTGACGCGAGTCACATGCATGTATTCAACGGAATCCCAGCCATTGAATACATATTAGTGTATACCTCTAGTGGAATACGTACAAGCCGGAACTATTATTGTTGACGTCGATCACCCGCTTCCGGTGATCCCCCCATTATTATTGGTTATTTGTCAGACTTAAATCACAATAAAGGTAGCAAAAGTAACAATGTAGGTGGCATTCATGGATTGAACTTATCTGACTGAACGGTGTAGAATAAATACAGAACACAACTTGTATCATAATCTCGACACTTTTATCGAACTCGTTGCGGACGGCGCATATTTACATTTCTCTCGAGCTACGCTCTCGCGAAATATATCCTTGCGCCATCCGCGACTCATTTGATAAAAGAGTCTCGATTAAGATGCGCGTTGTGTTCTGTCTATTTATTATATTTTCATCAACTTTTTATGTCAAATATATATCACCATTCACAGAAGACCGAACGTCTTATCATCCAACTCTCAAGATGTTATCTTACTCTCAACACTGCGTCATGACGTCACTCTGTGCATCATTCGGTTTCCTTGCGCGTATTATAACAGAAATGGTTGGTGATGTTGTATAGCTTTAAACAAGTATTATGTCTAACAATGTGTTTCATTGTGGTCTGGGTCGTAACAGACTTGTATAGAAAATATATTAAACACAACAGTCAATGTTCTGTGTTTTGCGTACGGGTTTTCTCCTCGCGTGAGACGCTAGCGCCTCGTAAATAGAGGATCTCACATGAGTTCCTATTTTATACGGAATTTATCAACCGAGTTCACTAAATTCGATTTGAGCCGAGGTTTACCGAGGCTCAAATAGAATTTAGAGGACGAGGTTGATAAATTACGTATAAAATAGGACGAGTGTGAGATACCTTTTATCACATGATCAAATAAACCCGAATCAACCAGAAGCAACGCGAAATATTCATCGAAAACAACAATCATAAACTACAGCGATCGTAAGTTATCTGAAGAACGCCGTGACGTCATCGCACGCGCTGATATTAAACGTGTCTATTACCGATAATTATGAAACTGCTTTTATGGCCAAATTATGTGATAAAAATAATTATCCGCATCTCACTCCAGGAAAAAACCGTATGTTACTATTGTCTATTTCTGGTTGTGTTGTTCCCATCGATCTCGATGTTCAGTTATTTATATTTGTTTTTAGCTCCATTTTTGTACTTTTTTCACTTTCAATTTGTCCAAAGTGTCTGAAAAATGGCGCCAAAAAATCATAAATGGCCAAAAAAATAGCTAAAACAATTTTCAGGCCAGTGTAAACCTTGCCCAAATGTCGATATATCTGCATGATGATATTGCTGAACTTACGGTTATGAACTGGTTTGCATTGAAGGAATCGTCTGCTTGCGCCCACGCTCCAGGTTTGTCTCCGTAAGTTGGATAAAGATCCGGTGCTCCTATGATTTTGTTCGCCAACCAACTAAAAGGAAAATATTTATATCTAAGCAACGTCACCCTTTCTATCCTATTGGGGTGCGTAGATATTTATAGATATATAGTTTCTGCTCTATTCATCTTAAAACGTGACTAAAATGCAAAAGATTATTTCCATACCCAGTTCTTTAAAATCAATGTTTTAGACTTCGGCGGGGTTTGGGACCTAAATTATATTTCATTGGTCATAAACAACAAAACTAGTGAAAAAGTGTCAATTTGTTCTTTTCCGGTTGCCATTTTGGCAGTCATTTGGCAAACAAGGTATATTTCGAAAATACATTTTCTCTCTAAAATTTGAATCAACCTGAAATATTACCTTTTCTAAAAACGGCGGCCATGTTCAATACCTTCCATCTACGTATTGTCACGAGCTTGACTATCACTCCTTATTCCTTGTTCCTTATTCGAAAAAAATATATATTTCGCTAAAATAATGGTTGTTGTAGGGTGGGCCCCAAAACACTCTTTCCACACATCCTACCCCGATCCAAAATGGTCACCGTCCAGAGGGGTCAATATGGCACCCCATGCAACTTCTCGGCTCCTTGACCGAATAAGGCCAAACAAAGGGTGTTGTATAGTGCCCCCTTCAAACACACTTTCCACACACCCACCCCGATCCAAAATGGCCGCCGTCCAGAGGGGTCAATATGGCACCCCATGCAACTTCTCGGCTCCTTGACCGAATAAGGTCAAACAAAGGATGTTGAATGCCCCCCCCCCCCAAGAAAACGCAATTTCCACACACCCACCCCGATCCAAACATGGCCACCGTCAAGGGGTCAATAGGACACCATGCCATTTCTTGACTGATTTAGGTCAAACAAAGGGTGTTGTAGGGTAGCCCCCAAGACACATTTTCGTGTCAGTTTCGACACATCACACCCTGATCCAAAATGGTCCTGAGGGGGTTCACATAGGGCACCATGCCATTTCTGGACCCCTTTATCAATTTAGGTCAAACAAAGGGTGTAGTAATGTGGCTTTCGTGACACTCTTTCCACACACCCATGGACCCAACCCTGATTCAAAGTGGTCGCCGTCCAGATGGGTTCCAATATGGCACCATGTCATATTTCTCGACCCCCCCCCCTTGATCGATTTAGGTAAAAGAGTGTTGTAGGGTGACCAACAAGACACTCTATATATTCACCCCACACACCCACCCCGATCCAAAATGGCCGCCGCCCAGAGGGGTTCAAATAGGGAACCCATGCCATTTCTCGACCTCCTTAAGTCAAATAAAGGGTGTTGTAGGGTGGCCCTAAAATGAGCAGACGACATACCTATGAAAAGATACAAACACAGAAGGATTCATATTCTATTATGGGGAATGTTCAGACAGTAAGTTCAACAAATGTTTGTTATCTCAACTTATCTGATCAGTTCCAATATATACGGGCTCATCAATTCATTTAGTATTCATTATTGAAACATCATCACTTTGCCACACCAATAGCAACACAAAATTAACACGACCAATCAACCAGGGGTAATTTTATAGACCACTCAACCAGGGGTGAATTCATAGACCACTCAACCAGGGGTGCATTTATAGACCACTAAACCAGGGGTTAATTTATAGACCGCTCAACCAGGTGTGACTTTTAGACCACTCAACCAGGGGTGCATTTATAAACCACTGAACAAGGGGTGGATTTATAGACCACTCAACCTGGATGACATTATAGACCACTCAACTAGGGGTGAATCTATAGACCACTCAATCAGGGGTGAATTTATAGACCATTCAACCAGGGGTGAAATTATAGACCACTCAACCAGGTGTGAATTTATAAGCCACTCAACCAGTGATGAATTTATAGACCACTCAACCTGGAGTGAATTTATAGACCACTCATCCAGGTGTGAATTTATAGACCACTCCAGCAGGGGTGAAATTATTACAAGACCACTCAAGCAGGGGTGAATTTATAGGCCACTCAAGCACGAGTGAATTTACAGACCACTCAATCAAGGGTGAATTTATAGACCACTCAGCCAGGGGTGAATGTATAGACCACTCAACCAAGGGTGAATTTATAAGCCCACTCAACCAGTGATGAATCTATAGACCACTCAACCATGAGTTAATTTATAGACCACTCAACCAGGTGTGAATTTATAGACCACTCAACCAGGGATGAATTTATTACAAGACCACTCAACCAGGGGTGAATTTATAGACCGCTCAACCAGGGGTAAATTTATAGACCACTCAACCAGGGGTGAATTTACAGACCACTCAACCAAGGGTGAATTTATAGACAACTCAACCAGGAGTGAATGTATTTTATATTGAATTTTCCATCCATTTACTACTTATAGTTTCGATGTTTTAGGTACATAAATAATTAAGCTGGTCAAGTGGCCCTGAATAGAGTTATAACCCTTGATCAAGTGGTTCTGGTAATGTGTTTTGATGCTGGTGAGTCCTGCTGAATTTATATGATGCTGGTAGGGTAAACTGATGCTAGTAAGAAAAAGTACCGTTATATTTTCTAAAGTTCTCATTTTCGTAGTGTTCTGATTATCTGAACGTATCCAAGAAAAAAACATTTTGTGTTTCAAACATTCAAAAACATATATTGCGAAATATTTTAATACTGGTTTTAGTTGTCGGATTAGCCAAACAACGTGAAAATGACAATTTTTGAAGAAAAAAAAAAACTGTTTCGTAACGGCATCAGTTCGCCCAACCAGCACCATAGCAATTCAGCAGGACCACCAGCACCATACCAGACAAGCAGGACCACTTGACCAGGGGTGCTATAACATCATTTGGGAAATATAGGACTAGTTTTTATATCACATTAATTTTGGTTTTCAACATTGTTTCAGCGGAACAAATAACAAAAGTGTGTTTAAAGATGCATTATCCTAATTAAAGCTCCTAAATTACTATTTCTTTGGCTTCGGGGGTAAAAAATATTTTATTCGAGTCGAGGAACCCAACCATCAAAGCTTAGAGTGATCAGATATCGATTTTTTAAGTTTGTTATTTCCCGAGATGTGCAATTATATGTGGCCCAGAAACACGAATTTGCGGATGATGATGGATAACTCTAAAATCAAGTGATAATACGGCCAAATTTCATCATACTGAAGTGATAATACGGCCATATTCTGTGGAACATAATGTTGATAAATAACAAGTTTTGGGAAATTTTGTACCATAGTTGACAGTGGTTAGCATTATTTTATTGCAATAAATCGATTCTGATAACTAAAGCGTATTTTGAAGAAATGCTGTTGTTGTTGTATCTTGATGATATGGGGACCGTCTGATCGGATTGAGTTCCTTTCATTAGATTATATTCTATGTTGTTGTAACTGGAGGTGTGGAACCATGAAAACCTTTAAATGTTTACGTTGTACTTACCCTCCTCCCTCCGGTGTGAACTCACTTGAGAATGAGACCACACTGACCACCCACTGCAGAACTGAAATGGAAATATCCATAATTATTCTGGCGTAGAGTCTGGTGAGGACTAGTTGTCACGGCATACTCAACTTTTTTTAATTTTCGTTTTAGATTTTTAGTTTGAAACTTTAAATTTGTTTATTTCATTTTGTTTATTTTTGTTTAATTTTTTTTTTTTTTTTTTAGATTTTTAGATTGAAACTTCCTGCTCAAAAATTTAAAATTTTGAATTTTTTTTTTTTTTTTAATTATGTGTTTAAAAATTTTAATTTATAAAATAAGGCCGTTATTACATCTGCCGTGGTACCCGAGGCATCACACCAAATCTGGTTGAAATCGGTCAAGGGCTCTGGAAGAAAAATCGCAAAGGATAGGATAGGATAGGATAGTTCATTTACAATACACACGAATGATACAGTGGCAGTAATACATAATAAAGTAAAGCAGTGTATTGTCGGGGGTAGTCTAGCCCTATCGGGCTGTCTTCCTGCTACCCCCTGCAAATATACCAAACAGACATACATCATGATCCCTGAACGCTTTAATATAGCTAAACCAGAGAACACACATTCGATTTGCCATTAAATGTGAAAATTATGGCAAGTGTCATGCTAAATGAAAAATATATCACGGGTAATAATTTATAAAATCATGGCGCAAATATAAATCTCAGTATATGATTTGACAACAAAAAAAGTTGTTTGAATATAGTCAATTTAACACTGAATGTGTTCATGGATATCAAAATTAGGGTGAAGAAAGATGGCAGCAGAATTTTCAATGCAGCCATTGGCCGGCTAAGTCGCTGATTGACCGATAATATCCGCTAATAATCATTTGATTGACAGCTGTGGAAAGGTCCATTCATATCAATTAATTACCAAGGAGAAATTCCATAATTGTAAGAAACGCAAAGCAAAATCACTCACAAAGCCACTTAAATCATGAAATTTCGAGTTGGGACCTTCACCTATACAGTGAAGCACGTGATTAAGAAAAATATAAAAACAAAGAAATATACTACCTGTGTTATTGTTTCGATTGTACATGTATAAGGTTCCCTGTCAAAACTTCAAAAAGTTCCCAGGTTTTGTACTGAACTATGTCAGGAGGTGGCAAGTTTAGATGGACATACACAGAAAACTACTGAATTGTTAGTACAGCACCAGTCTGGGTGAACGTCGACTCTATATTTGAATTATAGAGTCTGGAGCTTATGTAGCCAAAACCATTTCTATTCAGCGAAGAGCTTCCCCAAAATGACGTCACGGATTTAAAAAAAATACATCGATGATTGACAGGTGTCCCCACGTGTTATTTGTTGTGCTTCGCAATAGCAATGGCCTGTGTCGCGACATAAACTTACAGCAGATAATTTTGTCGTGTGTGCGACTATTCTTTTTCGGGAGATGAACTCGCTGCATCAACCGGAAAGCTGCATCCGAGAGCAAAAAATAAGGTCGTCATCAAAAATGATGCTTTAGAACTATTTAAAAGCATAAAATTAAGTCATTTCCTCGGTGTTAACTTTCAGATGACTTTTTTACGACAAATAATTTGATTTGCAAACCATGGTACAATAAAGTAAATCAAATACACGGACATGAGTGAGTTCTATTTATACTTATGGGAAGCCAAGTTGGTACCATGCGCAGGCCTATCTATCAGGTCTAGCACATCCTTCAAATTAATCCGAATCGTACCGAATATATAATTTCGAAGCCATTGTTTTAATGTTTATGTCTCTGTTGTATTTGCAAGCATCGCTTTCGATTGGAGAAATTCCGCTCTGTTACTATATTTAGAGGTGACATTATGGTAGTCTCCGCCCACTAACACTTGTTTATTAACCCATACGGTTTCATTGGACGGAAAATAATTTACGCAATCAATCAGATTACGGAATCCCGAGGACTTGGAAATGAGATAGCGATGTTATCCGTCAGACCTTATATTCAATGTTGTAATGAATATTTAGGTATGAGTTTACTCAGACTGGTACAGCACATGAAGGAATCTATGATATATGAAGACCACATAGTGAAAACCTTTTAAAAGTGTCAAATGTGGGCCGATGAAAAATATTTGCAAGTGGGGGTAGGTACCTTGATGTAGGAAAAACAAATTTTGGGCCTCGTGTTTGCATTTTTTCCAAGACCTCCAGGCATCGTTGGAAGACTCACCAATGTCACATTGAGGTCCGGTGTAATTACCTGCGCATGCGCAGGTATATCCATTGATTCCATCTGTACAAGTTCCGGAATATTGACAAGGGTCTGAGAAACATTCGTCAATTTCTGCGGGAAAAATAAGATTTTCTAAACATATATATAAACAGCTAGAAATATATGGCGCGATACAGTTCTATTTACAACTGGGTGCGATAATAAATAGTGTATACATGTATATCATATTCATGGACAGCATTCAATATAGGTATATTCCTTTTTAATATTTTCCAAATCAATATATTATTTCCAAACCAATGTTGTTCATTTCCAAACCAATAGACTTTCTTATATTCAATATGAGACAATTTCATTCTAATATATATCGTTTTCTAATCAATGTTGAAAGACGCAGAATTAATGTTCTATTTCAATTCAATAGTACCCATATTCAATCCAATATGTTAAAACAAATTCTAAGACAGCAATTATACATTATAATACAGCTATCGTATATTTAGTATACGTTAATTTCGTTTTAATAACATTTCTATCAATATACGACAATACGAAACTAACAAGCTCTCACTTCGTCGAAATTGCAAACTGATGACAATGGTGGTAACGTTATGTTGTACGCAAAACTAAAGTACATATATACAATAATAGTGTATTGATTGACAAAAATCGAAAAGCCCAAACTCCTAAAAATTGTGGGTATACTATATATTAGCAAAAGAAGTTGAATAATTATGTCGGCGAATATATACAATTAAGTCTGATCTGTTACTGAGCACAGGGCCCTGGGGAAAATTAATAAAATACCAATATAGACTATACCAGTGTATTTTAGTATTTTTCCCCAGGGGCCTGGGTTACTGTGCCGCGATGTAGAAAATAATAACTTCTGAAAAATGCTTGACAGTTGAAAATAACTGAAAGAAGTGGCAGGGACCAAATATCTATTGTGAGGTCATGCATCCCTGAACAAGTAGCGATAGCTGTGAAACTGATTTTATTTCTGGAAATTAAAATGCAGATGTCCGTTACAGGGCTATAGCATGCTGATATGCTTGACATGGCTCAAAATGTGATCTGTAATATTGATACTCATACCAATGTGATAGGTAATTTTGATAAATATAACAATGTGATATGTAATATTGATACACATACCAATGTGATCGGTAATATTGATAATCATACCAATGTGATAGGTAATATTGATACACATACCAATGTGATCGGTAATATTGATACACATACCAATGTGATCGTTAATATTGATAATCATACCAATGTGATCGGTAATTTTGATAAACATAACAATGTGTAGGTAATATTGATAATCATACAAATGTGATAGGTAATATTGATACACATACCAATGTGATCGGTAATATTGATAATCATACCAATGTGATAGGTATTATTGATACAAATACCAATGTGATCGGTACTATTGATACACATACCAATGTGATATGTATTATTGATCATCATACCAATGTGATAGGTAATATTGATACACATACCAATGTGATCGGTAATATTGATACACATATACCAATGTGATCGGTAATATTGATACAAATACCAATGTGATCGGTAATATTGATAATCATACCAATGTGATCGGTAATATTGATACACATACCAATGTGATCGGTAATATTGATACAAATACCAATGTGATCGGTAATATTGATACACATACCAATGTGATCGGTAATATTGATAATGATACCAATGTGATCGGTAATATTTGTACACATACCAATGTGATCAGTAATATTGATAAGCATACCAATGTGATTGGTAATATTGATACACATACCAATGTGATCGGTAATATTGATAATCATACCAATGTGATCGGTAATATTGATAATTATACAAATGTGATCGGTAATATTGATAATCATACAAATGTGATAGGTAATTTTGATAAACATAACAAAGTGATAGGTAATATTTATTCACATACCAATGCACGTTTCGTCGCCATCGCTGCCTGGCATGTGAATCTCGCCACTCGCACAACTTACATCTTTCGGCTGAAAGAGAACGTGAAGCGATATGTTCTCCATACCATCATCTGCGTGTGGGGGATGTGGGGTGTCCCAACTTTGGAATTTCCGCCCCCCCCCCCGCCAAGAACCTGCCAAAATATCGTCTGGGAAGTTCCACTTGCACACCCCTTCCCCTGGCATCTGCTGAAGATCTCAACATGTTGGTCACGTTGTGTTAAACGAGGAGTTGATTAATGTTGTCATCATTGATTAGTTCTGATGCGCTTGCATTTATACGTTGCAGACTGGAATGCAACATTCTTATAACGAGATTGAACAATGGTAACGGTTTAATAATTGCATAATTACGCTATTCAACGGCGGTCCCTTTATACGTTTCGCGCACATTTTGATCTAGTCCAAGTCTTCTTGTACTAAAACCAGATATTGGTATGGCGAGATGCTGGTGTTTAAGTCTTCTTGTACTAAAACCAGCTAAGATATTGGTATGGCGAGATGCTGGTGTTTAGTCCAAGCCCGCCTGCATAGCATTCATATGACACGACTTACGCCCAGGATCTGTGGCGGGAATTTGTGGTGTATTTTACTCGATTTACCTAACAAATCAATACATGATGCTATATACATCGGAAAGAGTGACATCTTACGGTCATAATGGTGTATAATAATCTAACTTTCATGTTATTTACGCATAGAATATTCCGGTTGATTGTCACCGACATCGCTGTTTTTATATTTTGTTTACATTTTTACTTAAACCCGAAGAGTTACGAAGAACCTCGGCATAGTTCGGAGTTTGTTTTGGGCGAGACGAATTTATATACAAACAAAATGGCAGGCCCCGTATTATTCTAATGCTTGTTGTGTTTACACTGTTTTAAACTGTCAGATGGTTGTAATTCCCGTAATTTATTTAATGTATTACATTTATATCTTCAATATTTACTTAATCTATGAATTTATTACGCCACAAGGTGGTGTAAGTTGTTTTACAGTTTTTTATATCGCCTGTATCACTGTATCACTGTGGGGGAAATTATGTTTTGTACCCTGGCTCAATCGTACCGATATGCTCCGTTGGTTCAGAGTGCCGTTGTGTTTATCGTATAATGCGTTAACTGCCAAACTCCATTAAGCACCATCTACACTATCGCTCCGAAACGATGAAATACCTCTGTTTGGAGTTTGGTTCACTGCTTCGCCTTTGGCTTTGAAAAAGCAGACGAAATTCATAAACGATGTGTACATCTGTTAGAAATTTCGTCGGCTTTTCAAAGAGACCTGTAGGCTATTTCAGCGATCTCATTTATTACGGCCATGGCTATTTGGCCATGTGTTTGTCACAAGACAACAGACCTGTTTCTTGCGTGCATGCATAATTCGTGTTTTATTGATAGTAATGATGAAAAGAGTAACGAATAATTAATCGAATCGAATAATAAAAATGAAGTTAGTTTGCCGTATCGTAATCAGGATGGACTTTATTTTACCTATACGGACTGTCCATTCTTGAAAGTGCAGCCTACTCGATCGTATAGTAAAACTGGGAACTATGCTTGATTCATATCAAGGCGACGTCCACGTAACCCGGGGATTAAGGGCGCTAATAATGTTTATAACTTTTGCTATAAATTATATAGGCGATCAAACGGACGGGCATGCAGATCGGTAGATGTTTTTAAAATTTATCTTCTTTTTTTTAATTTGGGAATAGATTTTTAAAACTTGTTTTGCTTTATTCTATTTTATGGATGCTAGTTTTGAAGACTATTATAATATTTAAGGAATCGGCAGTCCTGTCAACATATTTGGTATTTTGAAAAAATAGTGTCCGGGGAGTGTTTTGGACAGGTCACGATCGTGACCCCGACCTCACCTTGACAATTGACAAGGTCAAATTGGGTAAAACGGACGGATTTCGACGAAATTTGATACATATGGCTACTTTATCCGGGGAGTGTTTTGGATGGGTCAAATCGTGACCCCGGCGTGACCTTGACCTTCAATATGGCCAATCAAAGGTCAAATCAGGTAAGACGGATTGATTTCGACGAAATTTGATACCTAGGGGTACTTTTGTCAGGGGGTGTTTTGGATGGGTCAAATCGTGACCCGACCTGACCTGACCTTGACCTTCGAAATGGTCAATTCAAGGTCAAATTGGGTAAAACGGACTGATTTTGACGAAATTTGATACCTAGGGATACTTTTCTCCGGGGAGTGTTTTGGATGGGTCAAATCATGACCCCGACCTGACCTTGACTTTCAAAATAGTCAATTCAAGGTCAAATCGCGCCTTTCGCCGGAAATCAGATGGGAAACAGCCCGGACGAAGTCGGGCCCACCAGCTAGTGTAATAAAAAAGACCGCTTGAAGAATGTAATGTATAACACGAGAAACGGGGAAAACTTGATATATGGAAGTATCCAAATTTCCCACATGGGATTTGAAAGCTAGTTTATATCATATTATTATAATTTCTATTTATGGCTAATAATATGATCTTGGTGGCGTTACCATTTCTGACTATGGTTTTCTTGTTTATTTATTGACACGTATAATTACGATTACAATGGAGAATTCATCGTGCGTGGTTGATCGAAAATCTACGGAATATTTTCACCGGAAAATGCCGAACGCAGTTCGCGAGGTCAACTGTGTTCGCATACATTTAAAAATTTGTAAACACTGCGGCAAATATCTTTTTTCACATTAAATTATCGCTTTCAATTCACAACTGGTGTGGGTTTCAGATCAAATGGCATGTCTTCTGATGAAAATATCCGTTTATTGTCGCAATTGTGATATTTTATTTCATATAATTGTGGTTTTATTTGAGCGGGTCACTAACGCTTAAGTCCTGTCATAGGAATGCTATGCAGGCGGGCTTGGACTAAACACCAACATCTCGCCATACCAATATCTTAGCTGGTTTTAGTACAAGAAGACTTGGACTAATTTTGATCGTTTGATCTTTTTAATTTAAAACAAAAGCTAAAACAAAACTTAACTTAAAATTTAACCCAAAATATTAACTTTTTTAATTGTTTTTATGTTCGAGTCATTGCCCAATTGAACCAAATTTTTTTTTTTCTTTATTAAATTAAATTAATTTTTTTTAATAGCATTTAAAAAAATAACTAAGGCCGTTATATTAAACACACACCGGGTTTCCACGAGTCACCACACCAAATTGGTTCAAAATCAGTTCAGGGGTCTGGGAGAAAAATCGCGAATAGATAGACGGACATACAGACCGACATACAGACAGCTCCTACTCGTGTGTATAGCTATATATATATATATATATATATATATATATATCTCATATATATGTTGAAGACCTCTGTCTGTATGTATGTTTGTTTGTTTGTTTGTTTGTCTGTCTGTCATTAATACAAATCTACGATTCTTGACCGATCGGGACGAAACTTGGTACGTGTGTGTAGTTTGACCAGGCGGTGAACGTTGTCGTATTGGCGAGCCCGTGCGGCGCCCGCTTCGCGCATGCGCAGACGAGATCTCGGAAACGGGTGGAGCTATCGACTTGAAATTTGCTATGTGAATGTATCTTGCCCCGGATACGAATTTTATCGGGTCGCCGAGCCCGTGCGACGTCAGCTTCGCGCATGCGCAGACGAGATCTCGGAAACGGGTGGAGCTATCGACTTGAAATTTGGTATGTGAATGTATCTTACCCCGGATACGAATTTTATCGGGTCGCCGAGCCCGTGCGACGCCAGCTTCGCGCATGCGCAGACGAGATCTCGGAAACGGGTCGAGCTATCGACTTGAAATTTGGTTTTTGAATAGCCCGGACAACGTCGGGCTGGGTAGAGCTATCGACTTGAAATTTGGTTTTTGAATAGCCCGGACAACGTCGGGCTCATCGGCTAGTCTATTATATATTTTGGAAGATCTGTTTGTGTGTGTGTGTGTGTAATCGATGAACTCGAAAACGGCCGACCCGATCGATGAAACTTTGTATGTGTGCGTATTTTCGGCCGGGGGGTGACATAGGCCTATTGATTTTCAGATCCGAGGTCAACTTTTCACGTGCCGAGGTCAAATCTGTTTTTACGCTGTGTTACGGGACTTTCATTTGAGTTCGGTGCTTACAAATCGATTCGAAACAGCGCGAATAATAAAATGCCAGTCATAATAATGACACTATGAGAATCTTTCGTGTTTCCTCTTTCCAACGATATATAATGCGTATGTATCCGTTTTAGTTATCTGCCTCAATTATCAAGAAGAAGTGGTACTATCTTCCATCAGGATAAAAACAATGCGTAACTTCTATGACGTCGTTAGAGGTCATAACGTTAGATCACGTTAACGCTTAACCGGCCGATGCATTTGACTGTTTCAGACGTCTTGGCGATATCTCGATATATGAGGCGCGTTTATATACTTGAGTGGAAATCAAATCGGGTTAAACTGGCGGATTTTTAAGGACGAAATTTGATGGGTATCTCGGTATCCGCTGGGCCGATTTCCCGGTATCCGCTGGGCCGTTTTTCCACCATTTTTGGGGTGTTGGTGTTTGACCCCACCTGACCTTGACCTTCAAAATGGTCAATTCAAGGTCAAAGCCCGGACGAAGTCGGGTCACCTTCTAGTATATATATATATATAATAGATCATATTATGATACGTTGGTGCCTGGTGGATTAAAGTGATGTGAAACATTCTGGTAGAGTGATGAAATAAAAATGGAAAATAATCTTGCTCAAAGTAGTTATTTTTACAAATATTATATCCAAATTGACAACAACCACCGTCATTCTTATATATTAATTAAATACACTGACCCTCGATGGCCAAATCATTTTCGCTATGTTATCGCCGATAGTTGCGTCCCGAATCGAGTAAATATTTACAATTGAGCGTAGTTCAGACGATGTTTTCTATGGAGTGCTACTGTTGATTTGCTTGATTTTGCGCCTGAACACTAAATTATTAGTTACACGCACCCGATCAAGTCCATAATATGTCTTTAAGAACTACATGTTTGTAAATAAATTAATATTCATAACGTATTAGTATTACCTGGGTCACATGTCTCGCAATCCACGCGTTTTGCGACGTTGCGTCTGCTGGGTTCCTGTTTGTAAGAGCACACATCCTGGTTTTGGCATTGTATCCGATAACCACACAGCCGATTTGTCTCGTGCACATAGTCTCGCACCTCAGAATGTTCGATGTTTTGGCTTCAAGTAAAATACCAGGCTGTCCTGATTGAAATGGGTTGACGGAGGCGATACATGTCTTCACAAGTAAACCACAGAGAATCACAAGCCTGAATTGTTCCCAAATCCAATCCATTTTCATTCACTCGAGTTCTGTCTCCTTCCTAGAGCGTATAGAGCGCACTGCCATGAAGAATTGTCTTATGTAATTATGGTAATCACAATTTACTGCATCTTCTCTATACGGGGTGGGGGGGGGGGGGGTCGGGAAAAAATTCAGGCACGTATGGCATTTTTTCCCTTTCGATAATTTTTTGGACCAACCCACCCCCACCGCCAAATTTTTTTCCGTTTTCGGCAGTTTTTTCCGAACATTTTTTGACACCCACCCCCCCCCCCCTTTTAGCACTAAAACAGAGATTTGCGGGGGGGGAATCCACTGTAAACAGCTGTATATGAATTTATGTGCATACTATTTATCATGGATGTTAACATGGACATGTAAATAGGAATGAGTCATTTTGAGGTCATTCGGCCAAAAAAACATGGCTGCCTGCGGCCATCTTGGATTTCAAAATTTGCAACAAAATACAACACGATAACTGCCTGCAGTCAGTTTACCAGTTAGAATTACATTATTTCTCTCATTCAAAGTTGTTTTGAAGCCCAACTCATTGCCAAAACACTAAAAAACAAGCAGGAATTTTTTTTTTTAGTTGCGGAAAAAATTGCTTGTTGGTGGCTTTGACCACCCACACACCCCGGAAAATTATTTTTCACCCCGCCTGCTCTATATAGAAAAAAACATTTCCTGACATTTTTCCTAATTGAAAATATTACTCAGAAGAAAATAAGGACATATTCCTTGGTTTTCCTTAGCTTTTTTCTTTATTCAAGAGCGAAATCGAGAGAGGTCATTGCATTTAGTAAAACAGATAAGAAAATATTTCTTTTTATGATTTTAGATGACGCTGATGTAATTCATATTTCAGAATTAGTTGACATGTTTTTGAACAGAAAACACTATTTCTAAAAACTAAATTTAATCAAACTGCAGCTTAATCCTACCCCATTCTGGAAGTTTAACCCTTTCTATACTAAATTCTAATTGATTAATTGTTCCCTTAGGAAATGTACATATAAGGGTACGTTCATACACTGGCAAGTTTGCACGGTATGGTTTGCAGGCATTTTGTCGTAGAAAACGATATGGTGCCAGAATATGAACGGAAACAAGCATATAATATGCAACTGTACCACAGCTGACTACGTGCGAAGTAAAATCTCTGTAGTTCCACCTGTAGCGATGCTACCTGAATTTGCCTGTAAATAACATGCAATTAACTGGCAAGAATAAATCATACAGGTATTTGAAGGCAAATGGTAGTAGCACCGTTAAAAATGGAACTACATAAATTTTACTTCTCATGTCGTTCGCTTTGGTAAAGATGCATGTTATATGCATGTTTCCGTTAATATTCTGGCACCATGTGGTTTTCTATGACGAAATGCCCGCAAAAACATGTCGTGCAAACTTGCCAGCGTATGAACGTACCCTAAGAAGTTCAATGAAATTTGTTGAATTTATTATTACATCTCATAGGTCGTTTGTTGAATTTATTATTACATCTCAACATTTTCCACCAATAATTATGAATCATTCTGCTCTTGTAATTTCTGTTTTCCTGTGTCGTATAATATTGTTACAATAACCCGAACACCCCTCCAAATGAATAATCGACCGTTCAAATGTATCCATTTATGGCTGAATGGGAGAATCCTTTCAGCGCAGAAAGGGTTAAGTTTGTGTAAAATTTGCCATGATCATCAATGTTGAAAGTAGCCAACTCTAGCTGCACCAATTGAACTTGTTCTCAATTCAAATAATAGTTTTAAAATTCAAGAAAATTCTTTTAAAACTTAAATTAATTTTAAACCGTAGTTAACAATATACAATAATAGGCAGTATATCAAGAACGTTGTCCTCACCCAACAAGACCCTACCTTTTGGCACAATCCGGAGTGTCAATTTACATTCTCGCCGTCCACGAACGAATGATCCATAATGCCGAGTTTACTGTTTAGGAAAAGAACTGTATGAAATGGATATATGGGTACTTTAAATTAAACTCCTTATTTGATCTCGTCACGCCCGCATTTACTCCTATAAAACTGTGGAATCAAGGCTGCAAATATTTAACTCCACATTTGATGTGGTCTAACTATGGAAACAAGGCTGCACAGTATGATTCTATATGGAATGAAGGCCGCATATTATCTATGTTGAGTGCTCAGCGTATTGATTCCTCCTATATGGGGACAATGCGTCGTGTTGATCTCAAAGATGTCTGAATTTATTTTGTCTGACATTTGCAGAATGGGGTCTAGCTAACCCAGACGCCCTATAGTCTCGTTCTTGGTACCGTTAGCTCCGTTCGGTGTAACTCTTACCACAGGAGCCTGTGCTCTTACGGAAACAGAGCACATGCAGGCCCTGGGGAAAATAGCAGCGAAACCAATATACATGTACTATACCAGTTATACAAGGTTCTCAAGTCCGATTTTGGGGAAAAATACATTATTTAAGAGGCATGTTAGTTCCATATTTCCCCAGATACTTATTTTAAAAACTGGCATAAAGGCTACACGTTTGAATCTTGCCGTGTGGTCAATGCAGTGGGAAAGAAACTCCACTCTCGATATCAAGCTCCATGCAGAGTTCAGTCCCCTGCTATGCAGGACTTACCACTGTCAGCACCTACATCTACACTAATGTAAAAAAAAAACACTCATTTATTTATTTGAGACTTTTGTATTTTACAATTCATTCTGCGTTATTCTGAGAAAATGAACTGTCCATATTGATTTGCAATTGTCTAGAGCAAGCCAGAAAGAAAAGCAAATGACAAAACACTTCAATAAAAAATGTTAGATTTAATTAAGAAAATACACATGCCGTCAGCGGTCAGACATAGCGTAGCGAGGGGACTAAACTCTGTTTTGCAGCTTGTCTCGATATATAAAAACAAACAAAATGTCTGGACGTATATGTGTTTCGTGGCTCCCGTGCTTGATACGGCGTTAGTCGTTTTACCAAGAGCTATTTCTCTTTTATTTAGAGCGGCAACTGTATTGATTTAATTCCATATTGAAAGATCACATAACGCATCAACGGTAGTGGAGAAGAAGCATCAATATATATTGTTTATTATACACTTTACAAGGTAAAGATGTCTTACGTTGCATCTCTTATTTCCCAGCTATAACAACACAAACGTATAGATTTTCGTTAAAAACGCAATTGCATTGCAAATATTGCTCAATAATATAATTTGTTTTGTTTTTTTAGATAGTAATAATTTTGTTTGTAATGGGAAAACAAGGAGAACGATTATTTCGGAGTGAAATAAGTTCTTATTGATTCGTCTCTTTGGCTCACAATCTTTATTTTATGGCATTGATTCATTGCATAAAGGAAACACGCAGATAGAATATCTTTAACCCTTTTTTAAATGGATTCTCCTATTCAGTTATAAACTATTTGAATAAGAGCCAAGTAAGAACCAAGTCATGAATTTAGAACCCATCGACTGTTTTTTTACCCTGTGCCAATGCATTCTCTTATATATGCGAGTCGACCATAGGTGGTCGCCTCGCATAAATAAGAGAATGCATTGGCCTAACAATTTTTTATCATTTTTTTTAAATAAATGTTTCTTAGGACATAAAATAAAAAAACATCCATTACCCTGCAGGGAGCCCCACACATATATAGAAGCATATAGAAGAGTGTCGTCTGCTCATGTTTGTCTGGGGCTCTGTATGGGTGAAATTATAAAATTGTTAAAGAATACAAGACAAAATTATTAAAATTGTAAAAAATTGTTAGGCCAATGCATTCTCTTATATATGCGAGGCGACCTATGGTCGACTCGCATATATAAGAGAATGCATTGGCACAGGGTAAAAAAATCCCGACTTACGACTGGCTTTGATATGGCGGGTCACATATAATTAAAGGAACTCAATCCGATCAGACGGTCCCCATGTCATCAAGTTACAACAACAATTTTTTTCTTCAAAATACGCTTTTGTTATCAGATTATCGATTAATTACAATTCGGATTTTGTATCTTTAAATATAAGTATATACAATGGAGCCCTATGGTTAACCCTTTACCCAACAAACCGGCCAAAACCGGCCAAATAAAGCTTCAACAGCATAAAATATCTTCGGTCTGTCTCAATAGAACCATACAAATATGGATATCATTGGAATCGGCTCCTTGACCACATTGTGATAGTTACAGTTATGCCATGTGCCAATGCATTCTCTTATATATGCGAGTCGACCATAGGTCGCCTCGCATATATAAGAGAATGCATTGGTCTAAAAAAAATCTTTTTTTAACACTTTTTACCATTTTTTCTTACATTCTTTAACAATTTTATAATTTTTAATGTGTTAAGCCAATGCATTCTCTTATATATGCGAGGCGACCTATGGTCGACTCGCATATATAAGAGAATGCATTGGCACAGGGCCCTTCTGTTGGGTAAAGGGTGTTAAGAACTTTGAAATGAGATCGACGTTCAGCAAACTCAGAGTACATGTAAGTAACTTGAAGTTGAAACTGGGCGACCCAAGCAGCCAAAACTTCATATGAGAAAAGGATTTGAAGAAATTGTAACCAGACACAAATTAAAACGGAAGAAGACTTTATGATAAAATGTCCATTTTATAACAAATCACGAGACAAATCACGAGTAACATTCCTTGACGAAAAATAAACAGTTCCTGTTTTTTGGTGCTATGAACCATGAAATACACACAATAGTTCGTTTTTGGTGCTATGAACCATGAAATACACTCAATTTGTGAAATGTATGTACATTGTATATTGCATATGGCGTCTGTCCCGTTTGGGTGTATTATGTCATACACTTAATTATCTATCATATCTTTGAATCATCTATTATGAATTTGGTAAATTGGAGGGATGTTTAGGTGATACAAGCAGACAACAGCTTCAAAAAAGTGCAGAAGGAACCCTATTAATTTGTTGAGGGAAATGTTAGATAATACGATGAACAAACGACCTATATGTTGAACGTGTTAGTTGAACATTAATTTCCTATGGGATAACTGCCCATCATCAATGATGCTTTGGTATAGAAAGGATTACTCGATAATAAGGTACTTGGATATTTTCGTACTTCATACTAATGATCTGGAGAATATATTCAAATTTGAACAGTCACATCCTGTGACGTTAAGAACTACTCAAACTAATTTTCTTATGTTTGCAGATGATTTGGTGTTAATGTCCGAAAGTAAGAATGGGTTGCAATACTGCTTGGACTCTTTAGTAGCGCTGAATAGGTCACTCTCACCGGTTTTCTGTGATAAAGTTACCCAGGTTCCTAATTTTGTGATAAAGTTACCCAGGTTGGTGAGAATTGTGATAAAGTTACCCAGGTTAGGCAAATCTCACAATATCAACTCGATTTAAAAGTGACAGAGGGAAATATTGTTCAGTTTTGGCAAGTAATAGCCCTTATCAAGCATAAATTAAGACATATTAGTACTGTACTTCGTCATTTTGATCACAAAAATCAATAATTTGTTGCTAAACATGAACTATTATTAACCTGGGTAACTTTATCACATTCTTCTCCAACCTGGGTAACTTTATCACAATTTCAGGAACCTGGGTAACTTTATCACAGAAAACCGGTGAGAGTGACCTATTCAGCTTTAGTAGCCTCGTCTCTATTTCAGAGGGAGCATCAGTGATTCTGTGGCGTATATATTCACGTATCGCTTTGCGGTTATTTCGCCACGCTTGACATGATTTATTGAACCATGGTTTGTTAGCGGCATGCTAAAAAGTGCCCTCCGAGTAATTGGAACGGGAATTCGCACATTAACCCTTATCGCACTGCGCGTTGTGTGCTTCTATATAGTGTTCTTTAAACTGATATGTTGCATTGTTATTTGAACATCTTTCATTTAGTTTCATCGCCAAACTTCATACTGATCTTGATATTGATCTACTAGATGGGAGCTATCAAATATGTTTGAATTTCATTGGAAAACATAGCCGCCAGCGGCCATCTTGGAATTCCTTTATATAAATCTCTTCATGTTGACAATCTAGTATTACTTAGACATTTCAACTTTCCGCATTCCTCAGGCTAATCGCTCAATTGACTGACGCATGCAATTATTCTCTTTCCAAGTTGAGCTACAGTGTCACTGACAATTTCATTTTATTTGTCGTAATATTTGGCTTAGTTTGTTGTTTATTTACTGAAATTAAATTACAACTTCTGAAAATGATACCTGATGTCTTGGTTATATTACTAATTTTTGAAAATATCCCCAGAAAAAACATTGGATGTCACCTTTTGTGTCATATTGTGGGAATAGGACTTATGTTCTAACTCGCCGGGCTCGACCGAACATAAATTATTTATGGAATAACGACAAAGAATGTATGGTACGAAATATATGAACTTTAATGCAAATCGGGATATGTAGATATATATCGTTCACCAACAATTCAATAATAATAATACATTTCGAAAACTTTATATAATTTTTCAATTTTACAACTCTTCAGCTCTTTGGTGCATATTCTGTATAGTTATGTTGCGGGTGGGTGGGGGGGGGGGGTATAAACTACAAAATCCGAAGTAGAGTGAAGCTAATTGTTCCAGGTGACAAGCTTCTTAAGTCGATACGAAATCAGCCGTGCGAAAAGACTCACACGCGCTTAGCGCAGTGAGTGACCACTCTGGCATACATGGACCTGATCCAATTAAACCAAAACAAACTGGACTGTGTCATTAACTCTTACACTGCCATACACTCCTGATCGAACTTCAATAAATATATATAATCTTCATCGACTATAATTTCATAAAATAACTTTCATCGCGTGAAACCCGAAAAATTATTGTTATGCGAGATATCCCCATAGCTCCATTGACACGGACAGAGCAGCTTGGCAGTAAACACCCATAGGGCGCAATAATACCAATAAAACTCAATTTTGTTTGTTTGTTCATTCGATCATCCGTTCATTCATTCATTTGTTGTCTGTCTGGATATATGGAAGACCAAATGGTGAGTGTCATGGGATAGTTGATGTCAGATGTCGTAAAGTGCACTAATAATTAATTTAATAATCGATTATATGCCTAAATTGGTTGGAATCTGGTCATTGAACAACAAATATTTAATTAGGTAAATTGACCAGACGAGTGTCACTGGATAGACTACTTAAAGGGCCACTACTAAACAATTTTAATTAAATAAATAATTATATACCAAAAACGGTTGGACCCTGGTAGGCAGTGGTGAATTGACACAGGGAGTTTCCAATTGGTAGGCAACTTAGCAATAAAGAGCATTCCTTGGCAGCTTAGACAATTTGTATGAACAGTGATACACAGGAGTCACCATAAGGGGAATATAATTGGATATGTGACTTTGGTCTCAGGTGACTTAAAGGGGACTAATGAATTATTTTGACATAGATGATCAAAGAAGAGCATTTATTATCAGCTCAGAAGATATGTGGGTAAATTTGCACAGCGACATAATTTTACATGGGGAATGTCCTGGAATTGATGTTCACATGGGTCTTATTTGGATACAAATAATGTAATTCACAATTAGCAATAGGTCGATATCCTTTCCGTAATCATTACAATCCAATATCATATCATGATCAATTATCACACCATTACTCCAGGATAAATAATGCTCAGCCGTAGTTTCATTGGTCTTATTCGTGTGAGTAGTAATTAAAAGTTTCACTGTGGCTGGATTTCGCGGGGATTTCTTGAGTCATTAATTGATTTGACTTCACAAGAGCTGGACCAACTGTGATTTGAGTTTGAATGGCTTAAAGCCAAACGATAAGGATAAGGCCTTTCATGCTGAATCATCTCCAGTGTGTCCATACAGACAGTCTAACACCAATCAATGGGCATGACTATATAAGAAACAGTTGTGGAATTCTGTTGTTGAAAACCAAAATGTTGCTAATGTTTTTTATCCTGAGTATATGAAAGTGAACAACAGAATTGTTGAAAATTGTAATGTTGCTATGGTTTCACACCCAGAAAATGCACATGAAAGTGTTCAAAAACTTGTAATACCTGGTAGACCATCACCAAAAACAACCAGTGGCAACAGTGATGTAAAACATGTAGATGATTCATATCAAAATAGAATTTGTACTAGTATGGATAATTGTGATGTAAAACATGTAGATGATTCATTCCAAAGTAGAATTTGTACTAGTATGGATAATAGTCCTAATCTTGATGCAATAGGTGAGAGTACTATTACCGGTATCTCAATTTCCAGTCAAAAGGAAATTGGGATATCTTTGCAGAAGCATGAAGTGATTCAAGCGTCAGGCAAATACAATTTTGAAGGATGTAGAATTCCTGTAAACACACACTTAAATATAAATGAAATCAAGGAGATGTTAAGAAGTTACGAGGATAACCAGGTAATCCAATTTCTAGAGTTTGGTTTTCCTTTGGGGTTCACCGGTTCAAGAGATTTGGATCATTGTGATGCAGTAATGAATCATAGAGGGGCTAGAGATTTTCCTCTTGATCTCAGGAAATTTATTAATAAGGAATTACAGCATCACACTGTTCTTGGTCCTTTGCCGGGGAATGCCTTTGGAAACAATATTCGGATTGACCCTCTCAATACAGTACCAAAACCTCATTCAGAGGACCGAAGGGTTATTCTTGATCTTAGTTATCCACAGGGAAGATCTATTAATGACATGATACCAAAGGATCAGTATCTTGGGGAAAAAACCACTCTAGTGTATCCAAGTGTTGATAATTTGGTGGATCTCATTAAGAATGCAGGTATTGGTGCAAAGTTATTTAAAGCAGATCTGTCTAGAGCTTATAGACAAATTTTTATTGACCCAGGTGATATAAACTTGGTGGCATACAGAATTGAAGGGTATACATATTGTGATTTAGTGTTAAGTATGGGTCTCAGATCTGCAGCAGGAATTTGTCAGAGGGTCACAAATGCATTTGCATATTCTGCTCGAATGGCTAAATGCAATTTAATAAATTACTTAGATGATCTAGCAGGCGCAGAGACACCAGAATATGCTGATGAGGCCTTTATGGTATTAAAATCAACATTAGGTAGATGGGGTCTGCTAGAGGCAATCGAGAAATCATGCCCTCCAAATACTAATATGGTATTTCTGGGAGTATTATTTGATTCTGTCAGTCTTACTCTCAGCATTACACATGAAAGACTTGAAGAGATAAATAAGCTCATTTTAAAATGGTTAGAAAAGTCAAAAGGGTATTTGAAAGAAGTGCAGTCACTTCTGGGGAAATTGCAATTTGTGTCGAGTTGTGTGAGGCCAGGCAGAATTTTTGTTTCAAGAATTCTTCGGTGGTTGAGAGCTTTTAAAGAAAAAAGGGACATATCTTTGGAAGTTCCATTATATGTAAGAAAGGATTTGTTGTGGTGGAAGAATTTCTTGCCTTTGTATAATGGGGTTTCAATGATGCCATGGTCTGACTGGTCTCAACCTGATGAAATTATTGCATCAGACTCAACTTTGACAGCCTGTGGGGGTATTGGTTGCGCCCAGTTCTTCCACAAGCAATTTCCTAACCAAATACTCCAGCTAGGATTACATATAAATGAATTGGAATTATTAGCAATAGTAGCATGTCTCAAATCTTGGAAAAGTAGTTTGTTTGGTAAAAGAGTGATCATGAAATGTGACAACCAAACTTCAGTAGCAGTAGTAAATAACGGTGTCACTAAAAACCCATTTCTACAGTCCTGTTTAAGGGAAATTTGTTTTTTGTCTGCACTGGGAGAATTTGAAATTCATTTAGTTCACATACCAGGCTCTGAGAATCGGCTCCCTGATCATCTTTCGAGGTGGGATGAGGCACCGCTTCGCAGAGTCTTATTTGAGAGGGAAACATTGGGGGTAGAATTATCAGAAATAACACTAGACGATGAAAAGTTTTTCTTTTCACATGATTGGTAACTCATCATTATATTTATCTTTAGGACTTGAAATCTCGCAGTTGAGAAGAGATACCAAACAATCAATGATGAGAGCCTTTGCTGATGGAACTAACAAGAATCACAAAACACAATGGAAAGCCTTTTTCTTGTTTTGCACATATTTTGATAGAAATCCATTGCCGGCAAATTCAGAGACACTCATTTATTTTGCTCAGTTTCTAAGTAGATCCTTTTCATCTACAGATTCAATTAGAAATTATTTGAGTGGGGTTAAATATTTGCACATCAGGTGGGGATTTAGTATAGAGGCCTTTGAAGCCTTTGAATTGAAATTAACTTTGCGAGGGGTAGCCAGGGATCATCCGCATCTGGTCAAGCAAGCAGCTCCAATCACGCCAAGGCTCCTATCATTGATTGCAGACAATTTAGACATGAATGATCCATTTGACGCTACATTTTGGAGTATGTCCTTGATGGCATTTTTTCTAATGCTGCGTAAGTCCAACTTGGTGCCTAATGCTGTGAGCGAATTCAATCCCACGAAGCAACTTACACGTGGTAATGTGTTAAATGGTGAAGGAGTTTTGTTAGTCTTCATCACATGGAGCAAGACCATTCAATTCGGTCAGAAAATATTAAAATTGCCTTTGCTTGAAATTCCTGGCTCAATTTTATGTCCGGTGAAAGCCTACAAAAACATGACACAGTTAATTCCTGGTTCAGAGTGCAAACCAGCATTTATGAACAATAAAGGGTTACCAATTTCATATAAGCAGTTTCAGAATAAATTAAGGAAGGAAGTGGGTGCTATTGGCGAAGACCCAAAATTATTTTCTACTCACAGTTATAGACGAGGGGGTGCAAGTTGGGCTTTCGCGGCAGAAGTGCCTGCAGAAATGATAAAATTAATAGGGGACTGGGCTAGTGATGCCTATTTGAGATACATTCATTTTTCTATGCAGGATAAATTTAATGTTGCAAAGAGAATGAGAGATCACATATTTTCTGTATACTAAGTGATATTATTTTGTAATTGCAGCAAAAAGAAGCAAGAAGGTGTTGCTAGTCACTGATTCTATTTGTAAATATGTGACAGATATCGATGGTCTGGATGTTCTCCCCTTTCGAGGAATTGGTATAGAGGGTTTGATCTGGAGGTTTGACCACACAAAATTGAGAGGTACCAATATTGCACAATATTCTCACATGATAATACATGTTGGAACAAACAATATTGAGGATGAAAACATGACAGTACAAGCATTTACTACACAGTACAAATGTCTCATTAAATCGATTTTCCGTATTAAGGCCATTAAAATTGTCATGTCAGCTATTATACCTCGGCCAAAGGATTTTGAATGGCTCGGCCAAAAAGTGTACAAAGTTAATGATGCTCTGACAGAAATTTGTTTAAAAAATAAATTTCCAATTTTAAAAACCTACAAAATTTTCTTTGGTAAAGGATCAATAAAGAATGAGCTGTATGCATCAGATGGGTTGCATTTAAATTTTGAAGGTACCAGAAGGCTTCGTTCATTTCTAATACAGGTCATTAACAGGTTGGAATGAGGCCTTGTCAATATAGCCAACAAGTTATGCCTGCTGTCGCTTATTTTTGCTGAATCAGTGACTAGCCGACTGAAATATTTGCAGTGTCATTTGGGAAATAACTAGTTTGAGAGATGGGAAGTAAATTCTAATTGCAGAGTTTATAGAAAGATGCTTATTAGAACAATTAGACCAATTCTTTAGAAAGCAGGCTTCTCCCCTGGAGGCAGGACTGCACAGGGGCATTGGCGCCTGTGGGTCTTCTGGTGACCAGGTTTCCTAATTTGATTCCAACACCAGCTTGGTCGCCTTGGGAGATCTTTGTTTTCTTTTTTCTAGCTCTTTCGTTTTGGCGGCCTGCGGCTTGGCAGCTGTTTTTTATTCCTTTATTTCCATCAAGATAATAACATCATTATCCTTAATGACACTGCAGTTAGTTGTTATTTAATCATTACTTATTTATTTGAATTTGCATGAAATAGACAATTTGATTTGAATTATTTGCATGAAGCTTGCTTGCTCATCATTTGTATATTTTGTTTTGTTATTATGTTTTATTTATGTTGATTCAGCTCTTGTGTGGTCTAATCAGCCGTCAATAAATCATAATTAATTTAATTAGTGTCACCCTTTTAAATTTATAGTTCCCGGGCTACATGCAGTGAATTGGTCTTATTTGGATACAAATAATGTAATTCACAATTAGCAATAGGTCGATATCCTTTCCGTAATCATTACAATCCAATATCATATCATGATCAATTATCACACCATTACTCCAGGATAAATAATGCTCAGCCGTAGTTTCATTGGTCTTATTCGTGTGAGTAGTAATTAAAAGTTTCACTGTGGCTGGATTTCGCGGGGATTTCTTGAGTCATTAATTGATTTGACTTCACAAGAGCTGGACCAACTGTGATTTGAGTTTGAATGGCTTAAAGCCAAACGATTCACCCACCCATCCCAACCCTAATTTTGAGTATATTAACATCATAATTATATGCAGCTGTTTTTTATTCCTTTATTTCCATCAAGATAATAACATCATTATCCTTAATGACACTGCAGTTAGTTGTTATTTAATCATTACTTATTTATTTGAATTTGCATGAAATAGACAATTTGATTTGAATTATTTGCATGAAGCTTGCTTGCTCATCATTTGTATATTTTGTTTTGTTATTATGTTTTATTTATGTTGATTCAGCTCTTGTGTGGTCTAATCAGCCGTCAATAAATCATAATTAATTTAATTAGTGTCACCCTTTTAAATTTATAGTTCCCGGGCTACATGCAGTGAATTAGATGATTTAAAGATGAGCTAATATAATTAGCAATAAAGAGCGCTTATTGTCAACTTATAATACAGCAGTAACTTTACCCGGAGAGTGTTATTCAATAGCTGATGTGTATCTCATGTGACTAGTAATTAATTTAAATGACAGGAAGAGGCACTGGTAATAATTTACTTATTCTTTAACCATGCAAAGCCGGGACCCCAGCTAGTTTAGTATAATTTAGGCAGTTCCCACCTTGGAATAATATTTTTGTCCATCGAAATAAATGAGCTATGATTTTCTAGATATATCTGAATATACTGTCGCGAAATAGTTAAGAAATAAATACACGGTGTAGAGGTGTGTATGGTCAGGTTGTACCACAAAAAAACTGATTGTAGGACGACGCGTAGCGGAGTCCTACAATCAGTTTTGTGTGGTACAACTTGACCATACACACCGATACACCGTGTATTTATTTCTTTTGTAATACGACTGAAAGTTTATGGTCACAATTCGACTGAATAGTCAACGAAATACTGCGCTTTTTCGGTCTCAGGTGAGAAAACATTTCGTGGTGTAATTCGTATTGGGCGTACTCGATTACTTTGCATAGAGTACTCTGGTAGTGTCTTGTCTTGTTATGAAATTCCCCCGTTGACTTTTCGAGGCACCTCTTCTAGAAATAATCGTTGTGATTGGCTAAAAATCGATGTGTTTTCAGCGGCGCCCGTGCGTTTCATTTAAATTGTACAGGAAATACGATGCGGTCATTTCTGTTTTGAACGTTGTTGGGACAACATGAATATGATCATCGACTATGGACCATTTTCCTTACACAAAACGATCTAAATGATCTAGTTTACTAAACTAATCTTATTCCCCTTCTGTACTGGTGAACAAACGCTTCCATTTTCAACTTGATTCCGAAATATCGAATATGATCGAGATTCGAATCGACGAATGCACAGCCCGGCCCCATGGATTTATTTTGTCATTTAATATACTTATTAAGTAACTTTCTTTGGTCGTAACATATATCAATATACCATAACATCATTTGGACCATATTCATTGGCAACCAAACTGGTTTCAAGCGACAAATCGCTAGAAAATTCGCAAGATTGTCAAGATGTAGCAAAATTCAATCAAAGGGTTACGGGTGCGGGTGTACTCCGTTGATGCCCCGTTTGCGCGGAGTTAGAAAAGACGGGAAAAGTCGCGTGCGGCGATCTGAATAAACCGATTTTTTTTTATTTGTTTCGTGGTACAATTGGAAAAAGTAGAATTGTACCACAAAACTGGAACGAGATAGCCATGGTAACTCTGGCCACTGGCCAATCAGGACATGGCTTTTAAGCATAGTTAGGCAGGGTCGTATTACAATTTTTTTTAACCCAACGTTAGTGGTAATAAATCCCCAACATTAGTTGATTTGACCCAACAATTAAGTACTAATTCATCCAATGTTGGGTACAACAAATCACCCACCGCAGAAGGGAAATTAATATTGGGTAAATGGTTGCCCAACATTGGGTAGAACTAACCCAAATTGGTAACATATTTTTACCCAAGAAAACAGGGGGGGGGTGGCAGTGCACGAACAAAACAGTAAAACGTTACTAAACATTCGCTTGGTGCTATATGCACCATTGTGTTTGGTAAATTCTTTACCCAGTTTGGGTAAAATTTTACCCAACACGATTCAGAGTGCATGTTGCCTATTTTAAATGGATCAGTAGTCTTTTGGCCACCAGCCATGCAGGTGGTGAAAAGGATGGTATGAGAATTTATTTTTAGATTTGAACCTGAAAATGACAAAATCCTATAACATCTAGCTAGTGGTATAACGCCCGGCAAATTCACACCACGATTTGTTTTTCTTAAATTAATTAGCCGTTGTTGACTGGTCAGTGGTCACTGGGAAGGTTACAGGACACACGGGTCAGACAATGGTTCGGCCCGGGGTGTGAGAACATTTTGAAATCTGAACATGAAAATTGGACAATCCTAGCATCTAGACAGGCTTCAAGCTTTCCAATTTGGAGAAATTTTCAACCAGAAACCCAACCTAAGGTTGGAACATTACCAACTGACGTCCATTTTAGTCCAATATTTTGCAAATGAAAGGAAAATATGAAAATGTTGGTCTAAAAACAACAAATTCGTCACTAATTAATTGTTAGAAAATCAAACTACGAGAACAATTTCAACCTATTTTTGGTGTGAAATTTCCAACTAATATTGCATAAAATTTGACTACAGTTGGGGGGGGGGGGGAGTAAGACCCCCGCATGCAGGAAGTTGGATATTGAATGAGTCGTCAGCCAACCTGACCTTTGCGACCTTTACGATTTAATCTGTAAGATAGAGTCCCCCCCCCCTTGGCCCCTGCTAGTGCAGTCAAAACATCAGATGTAAGGTTGTTTTTAATGTTTGCCAACATGTTTGACTCGTGGTATATGAATGAAAAGCTGTTTGATTGAAAAGATTAAAGGCCCACTTAATTTTCGAACCCCCAGATAACATAATATAAAATATATGCCATGTTACATACCATCGAACCCCCAGATTACATTCTATAAATTATATGCCATATTATATACCATTTGGAAGAGGAAGCCCCAAAACATTGTATTATCAACTTATCCGGTGTGATAAACTGAGGACATGTTGTGTTTGTTGAGTTGCCAACACGTTTTGTCATCTAGATTGCAGTAAAAACATTATTATTTTCAATGCAGGAGGAATAATTCTATATATTAAAGATAGAGTTCTTCCCCTTCCATTGAAAAAGATTGAATTATGTTGCATTCTGGGATCAAGAGGGTGGAAGTCATTCTATGATTTCAGCAGTTTTCTATTTATCTTTGGGCATCTTCTGAGACACAGATGTTTCAAATAGTGATGCATTATAGTATATTAATAATATTTTATGGCATAGGTTGTAATTAAAAACTCTTTTGAAAGCAGTAATGAAGGCGAACCTCCATACCAAATTTCAATAGTCCTGCATCCCGTTCAAAAGACACCACCTCGGGAAAATAGTTCTCGCTGCTCCTCCCCAAGGCAGTCAATATGTGTAAACTAGGACATTATTTTTATCCAATTGTTGCCACAGGAACTGGGACAGAAAATGTTGCTATTTTATTTTTTGGAACATTACACTGTTGATTGTAAATATATGTTAACCCTTCCTGGAGCTTCCTGAAATTTACGAAAACCCTATCTTCACCCATGATCTTACAATTGAAAAAAAACCACTTTAATATATACCTTTATATACAAATAATATACCCAGTCTTTGTATTTTATTCACAAAATGGCTATATGTAGTCTCGAAATCGGGACTTATAAAAATTATGTTGTTGTAATTTTTACCCAGTTACGTCAACCATCTTTAATACAACAATAAATGTGAATTTACCCTGATTTATCCTCCCATATCCATTGGAACACAAATTAAAAATTAAAAAAGGCATATAATTTATGCAATACTTTAGCCAGGACATATCAACATTATGAGAAATACATACTGATTATGCTGCAATATAAATATTTTACAGACTGATCTTGAACACTTATATATGCACACTTCAGTCATCTGGAATACATATATATATATACAAAACTTCAGAGTCATCCCGAATACGCATATACACAAAACTTGGAGTCACCCTGAATATGCAAATACAAAATACCAAACAGGTTTGAAAATATGGTGCCAGAAATTTGCAGAATGAGGTCCCCAGAGGGTGAATTTAGTGATGCTAACAAGCACACTGTGTGGGTGTGTCACTATATTCACCCTCTGGGGACCTCATTCTGCAAATGTCCGGCACCATATTTTCAGGCCTTGTGATGCTCTACCTCTTAAAGGTAGTCTGTACCCGAATTTCAATAAATTCCGGGCAACAACAGCAATCTAATATCGATAATATATTAAAAAATAATTAATTTTTGAGTAGAAATATGCTGAAAATGCTCTGGTTAATATGCTATCATATTGAATTATTTAATATAAATTAGTTTATTGCTTGAGTCATAAATTAAGTTACAAATTTCCGTATACAACAATTAATGGATGTGGATTGGGCAACATTTAACACACATCGTTAAAAATCTATATCAAGACGGGGCATCAATCAAGACACCCATTGACTTTTGAATAAAATTAATAAATTTCTGGGACAAATATGCATATTATAATGTAACATTGTATTTGATACATTTGCCTGAAAATTGTACGAGAATATCTCGATGGCCGTGTTCTATTCATTGCATTCCAGTTTTACTGTCAACCGTAAAATATTTGTATTCCCATCAATCCATACTCCGGTCATGCCATTCTCAATACAGAGAAACTTTTTTTTACCCTGTGCCAATGCATTCTCTTATATATGCGAGTCGACCATAGGTCGCCTCGCATATATAAGAGAACGCATTGGCCTAACAATTTTTTACCATTTTTTTTAAATAAATGTTTCTGACAATTTTTAGGACATAAAATAAAAAACATCCATTACCCTGCAGGGAGCCCCACACATATATAGAAGCATATAGAAGAGTGTCGTCTGCTCATGTTTGTCTGGGGCTCTGTATGGGTGAAATTATAAAATTGTTAAAGAATACAAGAAAAAATTATTAAAATTGTAAAAAATTGTTAGGCCAATGCATTCTCTTATATATGCGAGGCGACCTATGGTCGACTCGCATATATAAAAGAATGCATTGGCACAGGGTAAAAAAAATCCTGCCCTGGTTTTGTACTGGTGAACTGACATGATTTATTCCAGAGCGGTGTCCATTTCCATTGATAATCACACTTGGCATATTAGTAGAGTTCTTGTTATTACTTCAGGCTAAACAAATCCTTCAAATACAGGAAATTCTGGAATTTGTTTGATGAATAAAGTTGAAAAATTGGGCACAAACACATCGGATGAAATAACAAAGATATGGGTGGCTTCGGAACGACTTGCAGAACATATACATTTATAGGTTATGTCATCGCGTTAAAGTACATGTTACGACGCAACAAATTATTACTCAAAAATATTGATTTTATAACTAGACCAAAGGCCCGAGCAGACAGGGAGATTGACGACCCGATGTATTCGGTAGATTTCGCTAGTTTCCGATATGATATCTCGACTTTGATTTGTTCAATTTCGCCGAGTTATATGTCAAATGAAAGGGAATTTTATTTCCAACAAGACACACCTGAGGATATTTTGGCTGCAATTATCGATTTCTAGAATTTAGTAGGGTTTTGATAGTTGGTGTGGTTTTAGCCAAAACCTAATCATTGGAACCTTTACACCGGTATAGTCTATATTGGTATGTTAGTAATTTTCCCCAGGGGCCTGTGCTGTAAGACTTTAAATGTAACTGAGCTAGCAAAATTTCATGTGATATCAACATCTTCACTACATCTACATCTTGAGACGTCTCATGCAATAATTTGATTTGAGATTCGATTCGAATGCGCTCCAATCCGAAAGTCTCCCACCGAATTCTGGAGGGTTAACAGATCTGTTAGATAGAGGCTTGGTTCAATTTCTGCTTGATGGCCGTTGAGCCACTTTCCAGCTGTTGGGTCCTTTCCAGGCGTCAGCACGGAGCATATATATCCTATGCGACCAGACTTGCTTCTTTGCACATACCGTAGAATACTGAAGACTTGTCTTGCAGCAGATTGTCTGGAGTGTCAAATTCCGTTATCTCACCCTGGTCCAGAACGATTATCCTACAATATTATAATTATAACCATTATCCTAAAATATTATACACTGTAATTAGAATGATTATCCTACAATATCATAATTAAATTAACAATTATCCTACAATATAATTAGAACCATTATCCTACAATATTAATCCTACAATATTTTAATTAAGTTTTATCATAGAGCAAAAATCAACTTATAATTTTCATCATTAAGGCCAAAAAAAACTATTGGAGTATCAGACACCACCGCATTGACTTAATTGTGCGGTTTGTCAAATTAATTGAGGGTGACACGACTGTTTAATACTGAATGCTAAACATATCACGAAAATAGGAAATGTGACCACCTAGAGTCACGTTGATCTCCACATGACTAAAGCTGTTTCATGTATTTCTAACACAGGAGGCTCGGGAGATACCGTACCATTGATATCTCCTAACAGTATCGGGAAACATTTTATGAAAATTTGATCAAAAATGGTATTGTACTGCGTAAAATTCCTGAGTTATTTCAAAATGCGCAATATGTGGCAAAAACCCAAATTGGTCTTTCTTCCCTGGTGAAGATCCCCCGAAGATTCCCGAACATCACAAACGAACCTGCGACGGAGATTCTTGGTACAAGCACACTGTGTATATAACACGTTATCTACCATTCGTGTGACCGAATCCATTTCATTGTAAGAGTTTTTTTAAAGCAAAAATCGCTGGATTAGTTTTCTTGAGTAAATTGTCCCAACCTGCAAGTTTGTTTGTGTCATACGATTAACTCGATTTGCTAAATTCTCCTAACCTGCAATGGTACGCGCATAACGAAAATTGAATTTTAATGAGCAAAATTTCCAACACGGTCACCTGTGTTTTTTATATAATAAATTACTCAACATATATATTACTTACTTTCTGATATGTTTTACCGTATTGTCTACCATGGGGGGGGGGGGGGGCATTCAAATAATGATACAAACTAGGAAATATTTTGTTATAGTGCTCATGAATATACGTTGGAATGTTTGCACGCGATTCCATGTGACGTCACAGTTCATTCGTAAATGTTGTTTTGAAGCGCTCACATTGCGAATTTCAATCACTGTCACTATCAGTCTCTATTACTGCAATTCGTCTCCGTTTTCTCCGTGTTGGTTGATCGGATTGAGGGTTATAGTTATTAATGTATTGTACTGTACAATATCCTTTGATGTGAAACACGTATCGAGGAAATGTTAAAACAATTTCAAAACTACAGCGGCAATTTTTTTTATTATTGTGTATTTCCGAAACATACCGAATGGCCTCGGGAATCATCGGGAGATCTTCATCTGGGAAGAAAGTCCACCTTGCGGCAAAAACCTTACTTTATTAAATATCAATTGATGAGTATTTCCCTGAACGAAAAATAATAATTTATTAGAATCATATCAATGAACCATTGTAGACTGTGACAATATTGCAAACTAGTGCAGAAAATTATAGAAATACATCACCACTTCACTCTCTTGCCAAATTATGCATTGAATTGTTAGATAGAAAACAATTCATAATTCATCGGAATCACGATGAATTGCTGCAGACCTAATTATAACACATTAACCCACCACTTTAACGCTGTCTTTATTAAATACTCATCAACGAGTAGTTCCCTTAACCCTTTACCCAACAGAACGGCCCTGTGCCAATGCATTCTCTTATATATGCGAGTCGACCATAGGTCGCCTCGCATATATAAGAGAATGCATTGGCTTAACACATTAAAAATTATAAAATTGTTAAAGAATGTAAGAAAAAATGGTAAAAAAGTGTTAAAAAAAGATTTTTTTAAGGCCAATGCATTCTCTTATATATGCGAGGCGACCTATGGTCGACTCGCATATATAAGAGAATGCATTGGCACAGGGCATAACTGTAACCATCACAATGTGATCAAGGAGCCGGTTCCAATGATATCCATATTTGTATGGTTTTATTGAGACAGACCCAAGATAATTTAGGCTGTTGCAGCTTTATTTGGCCGGTTTTGGCCGGTTTGTTGGGTAAAGGGTTAAGAAATGTTCAGATAATAAGTTCAACAAATGACTTTGGCCATTTGTTGAACTTATTATCCAAGCCTGAATATAAGCGGCCGGACACGGACATTGTCCGATACAAATCACCAAAATGTCCGATGGTTTTCAGTTTGCGTCTGCCGTTATGTCCGGCGGCATTTTATGTGTGAAATTTACTTCAAACTCGTCTTTTAGGTTATATGTCAGAAATATACAAATTCAATGTTTTAATTTCATATTAAAATAAACACAAAACTATCAAAATTTGTCAAACTTATAAGTTTTAAACATGCTCGTCGGATTTCCCCAACAGTTTATATATAGAACGTATTTCTCAGAATACAAAATACGAAAAACTCAGAACGGAAATCATTGCGGAACGAAACGCGTGATTGGAATCGTATAACGGACAGTAAATCATTTTATGGAATATAGTGGCACACATACATGTGCCGCATCTGCGTATTATTATTAAAATTATGCTGCGGCTATGCCTGCAATGTACTAGAAAGGAAAACTAAAATAAATTGCGGTCCGTTTAGATGTATGCGTGGTGCGACGTTTTGAGATGCAGCACGCCGTCCTTGACCTCGTGAAAATATCGTCTGCGTAAATGCAGTGCCGGTCCCAAACAAAAATCACTGGCACCGGCACCTCGGGCTAATATTGCTAATAAACAAAATGCAGATGACGAAGAGATCAGGGGCCTCGGTGGCTCAATCGGTTAGGGGTACAACTCCAAGCCGTTTCGCCTTCCAGCGCTGGCGATAAGGGTTCAAATCCACATGTTTCCATCGTGGACTTTGTAACTCGAAATCGTTATCTGGGAAAGTTGCCAGTTACTTGCCGATGGCCGGTGGTTTGCCGCACATGGTCGACGAGTTTATCAGCCATTGAAATCACTGTTAGATTAGCCGTAAGTGTGCGGATTTCCTCCACCATTAAAACTGGCAATGTCGTGATATGGCCTTAGTGGCTAAAGCGACATAAAACCCCAATCAATCAATCAATCAACGAAGAGATCAAGAATAAGTGCTGTAGAACACTAAAATGTTCAACTGTTGACAAGTGGAAAGTAGATAGCAGTCTTGTTTTAACGCGGGCACAGCAATGGCTGGACTGCAAACTCTAGGCTAAACCCGACCAGAGCGATGTTGATGCACTGGTTTGCCGATTTTGTACCAAACAAGAAAAAGAGTTGAAAGTACTCTATCCAGATTTTAATAGAAATTGGATTGATGGCAGTCGAAATTTAAAAATTTCAAATACTAAAGACCATGCTGCGAGTAAATGTCACAAGGTGGCACATAAGCTATGCTGTGTCGACCACGGGGAGGCGCCACCTATTTATCGCCAACCAGATCAAACAAGTATTCCCGAAGGTTTTGCTTTCCTGAGTGACATTGAAACACAACAGCTAATTAAAAAGTTTGAAATAGCATATTTTGTGGCAAAAAACAACCTGGATTTCACTATGTACGAGCAACTACTTGCTCTAGAGAATCATCATGGAGTTGATGTAGCAGGTCCCTATAATACAAGACAAAAATGTGCCGAGTTCATCAACTGTCATGGCAGATACTTGTGTAACAATTTGGGAACCAGAATACATGATTCACATTTCATCAGCATTCTTGTGGATGGAAGTACAGACGTGAGCATAACTGAGAAAGATGCTGTTTATGTTATATACTTTAATCCACAATATTCTCATGACAGTGTGGGAGTGGATCTGAAGTTAATATATCTAAAGAATGTTTCAACACCAAATGCTGCTTCTATTAAAGTTGCAATTGAGGAGAGTTTTTGTGAAATTGGGATAACTACGAAAGAAATGTACTCAAAGTTGATAGGAATTGGAGCCGACGGGGCGTCTGTGAATAGCGGTAACAAGAGTGGCCTTAATGTACTTTTAAGGAATCATGCCCCATGTTTGTACTTTCAGTGGTGTGTGGCACATAAATTGGAGTTAGCTCTGAAAGATGCCTTTGGTGACACGTTCTTCGGCGAAATTGACAAAATGCTAAGAAAACTTTACAAGATTTATAATAAATCTCCAAAAAAACTGAAGCATGCAGTTGCAAGATTTGGTTTCACTCGCCAAAAAGGAATGCATTGAGGGCTCATATAAGCCAAAAAGAACTTCAGGAACACGATGGATTTCGTTCAATCTGAATGCTTTGCGCATAGTCCTCGACAAGTATGGCATTTATCTAAACAATCTTGAATCTATCAATCCATACATAAAACGTTGGAAATCGCCAAAGTATCTACTATATATTGCTTTCTTTTGTGACCTGTTGAAACCAGCTTCAATATTGTCAAAAGCCTTCCAGGAGGAAATCACCGATGCTGTTGTGGCAGCTTCAGCTTTTCGTAAATCGCGTCATGAGTTCAATATGATCAAAGACACTGACATCAGAGAACTTCCATCTCTCAAATATCTTCTAGGCAAAATGAACATAACGGTAGATGTCAATGATGAAAATTATCCTCCAAAAACATGTCAATATCAGGAAATTCAGTTTGACAAGAAACAATTTGACAATGAACTCAGTTCCATAGCGACAAAGAAGGATGTGTACATCAGAATTATGTCCAGCTCTCTAAATCTCAGATTCAATGTTGAAGATTCCACAATTGACAAAGTTTTGGAACAATCTGCAACTATTCTTAACTGCGAAGCATGGCCTGCCAACATTTCTAATACCAGCGATGAGAAGTTGAAATTTTGCTTTGCAGACAGTGAAATAAAAGCTTTGTTTGAACAATTTGAGGAACGGCTTGTGAATGCCGGTGCTGAAAGTTCTACTGGACAAATATTACAGCTCCAGCTGCTAGATGAATATCATGATATGATCGACTATATGCCATAAGTTTTTTGCAGCCAGCAAGACGCAGCTACCGGCAGACTTGGAGTTACATATTTGCTTCTTCAAACAAATCAAGATGGAAGAACATTTTGTTATTTATTGAGTTATTATTCACTCTACCCATCTCAAATGCCAAAGTGGAGAAACTATTTTCGAAAATGAAAAGGACAAAGGATGCTAACAGGGGCTGTCTAGGAGAGGTATTGACAAATCTACTACGCATACAAGAGGAAGGTCCACAAATTGGATCACTTGATGTCATGCCTATTGTGAAAAACTGGAATATGGCCAAAACCAGAAGACCTAATCAAAAACGGCGAAAGAAGTACAAACAGAGAGCTAAACGAACCAAATATTACAACACCAGTACGTCCAGTGACAATGCATCTGTAACTGTGGCATCACATACTCATGCATCGTCGTGATCTTGACATTTCTGTTGTGTCGCCACCTGTCAACTCGGTCCTGTCAGAATCATCGGATGAATTTGAATCAGAATCAGAGTCTTCTCAGACTCAAACGACACTGACACCAAATTTGGTATCAGATCATTCAGATGCCTGGTTATTTGGTATCAGATCATTCAGATGCCTGGTTATTTGCTATCAGATCATTCAGATGCCTGGTTATTTGCTATCAGATCATTCAGATGTCTGGTTATTTGGTATCAGATCATTCAGATGCCTGGTTATTTGGTATCAGATCATTCAGATGCCTGGTTATTTGGTATGAGATCATTCAGATGCCTGGTTATTTGGCATCAGATCATTCAGATGCCTGGTTATTTGAGATCAGATCATTCAGATGCCTGGTTATTTGGTATCAGATCATTCAGATGCCTGGTTATTTGGTATCAGATCATTCATATGCCTGGTTATTTGGTATCAGATCATTCAGATGCCTGGTTATTTGGTATGAGATCATTCAGATGCCTGGTTATTTGGTATGAGATCATTCATATGCCTGGTTATTTGAGATTAGATCATTCAGATGCCTGGTTATTTGGTATCAGATCATTCAGATGCCTGGTTATTTGCTATCAGATCATTCAGATGCCTGATTATTTGAGAATATATTGGGTGATTCTGATTCTGCTTCAGATGAGTTTTTAGGTTTTGATTAACCCTTTACCCAACAGAACGGCCCTGTGCCAATGCATTCTCTTATATATGCGAGTCGACCATTGGTCGCCTCGCATATATAAGAGAATGCATTGGCTTAACACATTAAAAATTATAAAATTGTTAAAGAATGTAAGAAAAAATGGTAAAAAGTGTTAAAAAAAGTTTTTGTTAGGCCAATGCATTCTCTTATATATGCGAGGCGACCTATGGTCGACTCGCATATATAATAGAATGCATTGGCACAGGGCATAACTGTAACTATCACAATGTGGTCAAGGAGCCGGTTCCAATGATATCCATATGTGTATGGTTCTATTGAAACAGGCCGAAGATATTTTAGGCTGTTGAAGCTTTATTTGGCCGGTTTTGGCCGGTTTGTTGGGTAAAGGGTTAAAATTGAACTGGTTTATTGGAAAATGAAAGTGATATATAATATTGAATGTAAATTATTATGTAATATGAAATGAACTATTGAACTTACTTTACTAATCTAATTTGCTGATCTAACTTTAGTTCTTTATTATGACTTTACATGGTAATTAGTACTAATTACAGGCCTGCTTGGTGTAATTACATGTACCATGTAAAGTCTTTGAATTATGCCCCAGGATTCAGGCGGCAATCAGGCCACATGTGTCATGTTACCAAAATTACGTTACTTAGTTTCCTGTTTAGCATTAGCAATATAAGAGAATGCTTCGGCATAGGGTTTTTGTTAATTTTCAGGAAGCTCCAGTCACGAAAGCCTAGAAAGGATTAAAGGCACGTGAGGCCTTAATTGTCGAAAATATTCATATTTGTTCCAAACACCGTAAACAGAAAAACATTAAAACGCATACAGTTTCGTTCATATATACCATGACCATCGCGTAAACAGCATGTTATCATAAATACCTACTATATTTTACCTAAGCAATTAAGAGCCTGATTGGGTTACAGAGGACAGCACAATGCTACTGGCTAATCACACACAAATGGCATAAACGCTATTTATTAGTTCCATATCAGGAATTCACCAACAAAGAACGCTCTTTATGTTTACCATCATAATATAAACAAACAACAGAACAGTGACGTGTTATGCTTTTGTTTACATAACAATGGTTAAACATATGAGAATAACATACTGTTTATGCGGTATTTCTTATTTATATACGGACAAAGTCTGTCTACATTTTGATGTTCTTTCTGTTTGTGGCGGTTTTTGACGGGTGGAAATATTTTCACAGGATACCCACCGCCAAGGCCAACCGTACCTTTAATAAACAATGAATATTATATTAAGTATAATTTAATTTACTATTTTACTTAACTCTAGTAAAGAGAATATAGTGACTTGATTGATCAATGATCATACACTAATTCAGCTTCAATTTTTGTTGAATGTTCTTAACAAATTTAAAAGCAAAATGTTTTCGACAAAATGTCAGATGCATTTTTTTAAATGTCAGACAGACCTGTGTTAGTGCCTGACATTTGTCAGGTGGTAAGCAAAAAATTAAATTCAGGCTTGTTATTATGTGAACATTTCCCACAAAAGAACAGGAATCCTTCGACATTTATATTATCTGTTCTCTCTGTCTGTCATCTGCTTATAATTCCTGAACATCCCACCAGCTGAATAATAGAACATTCCAATGTACACTTTTATAGCAGAATCAGAGAATCAGTAAAGCTCAGTAAAGAAAGGAGTAAATAAAATAAAATATTGTGCAGGCCTTGGTCACATTCAAGGGGTCAAAATACCTAATAAATACAATAAATGTATACATACCGATCATAATCCATGACTGTATTCAGTCTGTGTGCTATTGTTAGAATGGTGCAATCTTTAAATTCAGATCTGATTGTTTTTTGTATGAGGTCATCTGTTTCCATGTCAACAGCAGCTGTCGCTTCATCTAAAACTAGAACCTTGGTTTTCCTCAGCAATGATCTTCCTAAACATAATAACTGTCTCTGACCAACACTGAAATGAAAGAAAAATCTCAAGGTTAATTCAAGGTTATATCTCCCGAAATTTTGTTTTCGTTTTTTTGGACAATGGCTTTTATTTTAGAAAATTAACTGCAAGGCCTGAAAATATGGTGCCGGACATTTTTAGAATGAGGTCCCCAGAGGGTGAATTTAGTGACACTACCCATCACAACAGGCTAGAATCACTAAACTCATCCTCTGGGGACCTCATTCTGCATGGCCTCATCTGCTATGGGAGACCTAAACACAGCTTTAAGATCCCAGATGGTGAAGATAGTGATGAGCACCCATTGGGCGCCTCGATTATGCACTGTTTCGTCTGCCAATATGAGGATATATAGTGAAACTAAACTAAAAAAGGAATTTTCTAAAGAAAAAAACTGGTTAATTTGATGATAAAGATACTTTCCAGCGAATATGAGTCCTGACTCCTGAGCAGAATGAAGCCCCGAGAAGGTGTGGGGTAGCGTCACTAAATTACCCTCTGGGGACTTCATTCTGCACAACCCCGCACAACAGGCTAGAATAACTAAATTCATCCTCTGGGGACCTCATTCTGCATGGCATCATCTCATCTGCTATGGGAGACCTAGACACAGCTGCTTTCAGATCCCAGATGGTGAAGATGGTGATGAGCACCCATTGGGCGCCTCGATTATGCACTGTGTCGTCTGTCAATATGAGGATAAAAAGTGAAACTAAACTAAAAAAGGAATTTTCTAAAGCAAAAACTGGTTAATTTGATGATAAAGATACTTTCCAGCGAATATGAGTCCTGACTCCTGAACAGAATGAAGCCCCGAGAAGGTGAATATAGTGATGCTGTGTGGGGTAGCGTCACTAAATTCACCCTCTGGGGACTTCATTCTGCAGATGTCTATCACCATATTTCAGGCCAGCCATGAGCATACTAACCACGAGTGGATGTGATTCACATTGTGACGTCATTTTTAAGTTTTGATATAAATAGGTCACCACCATGTGGGTTTCCGAGATCCGTATTCAAGTCCAGCTACCTTCTGAGGGCAGTCTATCGATGCATCCAGAGGACGAGTTGATTGACGGCTCAGAGAAGGTAGCGAGACTTGAATACTAATCGCGTGATATACCAAATTATGTTAAAATTAATTCAACAGAATATCAAGTAAAATGTACATTGGCAGATGAACTATGTTGTTTCTGTACGTAATAGCACATTTTTTATTACGTCACCAACGATTCACTGTCTCAATATAGGTCCGTTTGTACATGCGCGTGGAATAAAAACATTGCTGTTATTTGATTTGACTCCCATTGATTCTTTTACAAGATAATTCAGCCATAGTCTCAAGCATGTAAATAGTGTGTCTGTCATTTGCAGAATGAGGCCCCCAGAGGGTGAATTTAGTGATGCTATCTCGCATATCGGGCTAGCATATCCAATTTCACCTTATGGTGACCTCATTCTGCTTAGGCCTCATCTTTTGGGAAGTATCTATAGTCTCAAACTAACATTGTTTTAGTTAATTTTTCCCTTCTGGGAAGTTTCTATATCCCCTATTAATTTGCAGAAGATAAAACGAATAATCGAGGTGACTCACTAATAAATGGCTGAACATCACCAACTTCAACTGAGGAACTTCAATCTGATCATAGGTCTCCCATAGCAGTTGAGAACTAAGCAGAATGAGGTTCCCAGAGGGTGAATTTAGTGACACTAGCCCACTGTTACTAAATTCAACTTCTGCATGGGGACTTCATTCTGCAAATGACAGGCACACTATTTACAAGCTTGTGTATAGTCTGTTGTTGAATTTATTTGCTGACAAGAGCATTTCTCACCATCTGAACATCCCAACAAATCGTGAACCATTCCAAGCAAACTTGTAGAATCGATTGGGAGATTCCATTCACTAATCAACGGGTTAATGGAACACTTTGGTTACAGGATAAAGGTAAATTTTGCTAGGCCAATGTATTCTCGTATATATGCGAGGCTTCCTATGGGAGACTCGTATATATAAGAGAATGCATTGTCACAAGGTTTTCGTAAAATTTCAGGAAGATCAAGTCATGGAAGGGCTAAAATAGTAGATCTTGTCAGCTGCAGTTCAAGTTGCTTCTTCGTTGAAAGAAGGGAGTGACAATTATAGTGTGATGTTCCCTATGACCAAGGTAATAATTGATGTAACATGCATTGAAACTAATTCACTGTACAATGCGTTATATAAGTGGATTGATTATAACATTATTATTATTATGTATACCTCAGATTATATAAATGGATTGATTATAACATTATTATTATGTATACCTCAGATTGTTTCCGCCTTCTCCACATTCATATTCCAATTTTTCTGCCAGTCCAGCTACAAATGTTTTGAGATGTGCGTGTTCCAGTGCTGTCCAGATCTGTTCATCCGTGTACATATCAAAGGGGTCAAGGTTCATCCGCAGTGTTCCGGAGAATATGATAGGATCCTAAAATGAAGTGTGATAATAATGATAATGTATTCAAAGCGATTATTAGCACTTCTGAAAGCCTTGAAATAGTGTGTCTGACATTTGCAGAATGAGGTTCACAGAGGGTGTAATTAGTGATGTTATCCCGCAGAATGGGCTAGCATCACCAAATTCACCCTCTGGGATCATTATTCTGCTCAGGCCTCAACTGCTATGGGAGATCTAAGATCAGATTGAAGTTCCCCATTTGAAGTTGGTGATGTTCATGCTCCAATTAGTCACCTCGATTATTCATTTTATCTTCTTCAAATTAGGGGGTACAGAAACTGAACAGAAGGGAAAAAGTAAATAAAATGTCAATTTGAGATTATAGATACTTCCCAGAAGATGAGGCCTAATAAGAATGAGGTCCCAGAGGGTGAATTGTGTGATTCTAGCCACGGTGCAAGGTAGCATCACTAAATTCACCCTCTGGGTTACTTTTTCCCTTCTGGGAAGTTTCTATATCCCCTAATTTGCAGAAGATAAAATGCATAATCAAGGTGACTGATGGGTGAACATCACCATCTTCAACTGGGGAACTTCAGTCTGATCCTAGGTCTTCCATAGTGGTTGAGGCCTAAGCAGAATGAGGTCCACAGAGAGTGAATATGGTGATGCTAGGCAATGGTGTGGGGTAGCATCACTAAATTCACCCTCTGTGGACCTCATTCTGCAAATGACAGACACTATTTTAAAGGCTTGCACTTCTGTCCACTAGGTATATTGTTGGATATGTTGAAATGGTTTGGCTTGTGGGGAAGAGCTCTAATAACCATTTCTATACTCATTGATGAGTAGTTCCCTTAGGAAATGTTCAGATAATAAAATACCATGGAGACCATAGGGCATTTGTTGAACATATTATCTGAACATTTCCCCCAATAAATACAATTCCTTCTGTATTATCTGTTGTTGTTGTTGGAATACAATGCAAGCTTCATAGTGTTAGTGGCAGTCTAATAACTGACAAGCTGGAGAGCAGAGATAATAAAATATATGAAAATGATTATCTTGTACCTGAATTACCTGGGTTATAAACAATATGAATGAAATTTCTGAACGCAGACAAATCTGGAGACAAAAATAATCAAGGTGACTTTGGACGTCAATCATAAGCCACGCTACAAACATTGTAAATCAGGTACTTTACTGCTATATAAATCTTGGTGTGCTTTCATGTAATTTGTCAAAGTTTGATAATGAATTTTTGACCAGTATCGATGAAATATTAAGAAGTATGTTTGTCGTTGACTTTGAATTGTCTTAAATGTTCTCAGTGGTATACAAGTAAGCGTCTATCAGCATAAGGTTGAACATCCACTACCAGTTCATGATACTGTCCGATCTTTGACCAATTACAGCTCACTTGATGCTTTTGGATTGTTATTTACTTAATAGCAGCATAGATTTACTGACCTGTGGTAGAATGGTCAGCTTAGATCGGAGATCACGCAGCATAGATTTACTGACCTGTGGTAGAATGGTCAGCTTAGATCTGAGACCATTCATCATAGATTTACTGACCTGTGGTAGAATGGTCAGCTTAGATCTGAGATCATGCATCATAGATTTACTGACCTGTGGTAGAATGGTCAGCTTAGATCTGAGATCATTCATCATAGATTTACTGACCTGTGGTAGAATGGTCAGCTTAGATCTGAGATCATGCAGCATAGATTTACTGACCTGTGGTAGAATGGTAAGCTTAGATCTGAGATCATGCAACATAGATTTACTGACCTGTGGTAGAATGGTCAGCTTAGATCTGAGAGAATGCAGCATAGATTTACTGACCCGTGGTAAGCTTTGATCTGAGATCACGAAGCATAGGTTTACTGACCTGTGGTAGAATGGTCAGCTTCGATCTGAGATCATGAAGTCCCATATTAGCAATCATCTCCCCGTCGATCGTTATGCTGCCGCCAACGGACTCAATGATCCGGAACAGAGCTAGAGTAAGAGACGATTTACCAGCACCCGTTCTACCAACAATTCCAACCTGAAATGATTACAACATCCGTTTTTTTATATCATGCCTGGCATTCTAGAAATTGTAGGAGTGCTAACAAAATGCCTTAACAACTATTTTGATCCCATGCACTGGGTTCCAACCTCAACGGAAATTGTATTTGAGTCGAAAAATGCGGCTAACTCCACAAACAAGTCGGAGGGACCTCATAATTACAGGTGCACAGGGAAACTCCACACAAAAGTTGGACAGACCTCATTATAAACTTTTTCTAGTGTTGTCCTTTTATGTGGTCAAATTCCACTATACACGATGTGCCATGAATTTATTTATTTTGTAATTTGACTATGATTTCATCAAATTACATTGACCGATGTGCAGATGTTTGTTCCATATACCTGCTTCATTATATGCTTGTACATTCCTAGAAATACAGTAATGCCCGAAGTATATGACCATTTAACCGCAGCAGAATTATGGGAAATTTTTCAGGATTTAGTCGGAAATATGGCTTGTTGGCATTCATCGGAAAGCACTCACTGAATGCTTTCCGATGAATGGCAACAAGCCATATTTATAACTAAATCCTGAAAAATTACCCATAATTCAGCTGTGGATAGGGGTAGATTATTTAGAACATTACTGTACAGTGTTCCTGCTGTTCCATATTAACAAATCCATACGGAACATGCTTTACATATGCATCTGGTTGACGTCACATGGTGTAAAAGACGTTCAATTCAAACATGAAACCAGAATTCAAGTAAAATCATACTGTGTTGAGGCATCCTGTCTATACCTTTCTATAGCAGGGTTTATTCCCAGCGGAGGATTTTTTTGTGAATTTTAATGAACTTTATCACAAAAAAATCAACACAGAATGCTATGTTTATCATAAAGATTGATATTTAATTTAATGAGGTATTATAATCTAACTTTTATGTTAAATTACGCACAAAATATGCCGTATATTCAAGAATAAACACACATTGTTTGTGTTCTTTTGAAATTATGTAAGCATTTTGATCAAATATATTTTTCACTTTGAAAGCCATGTCTTCTATGGAATAAACCAGTTTATTGTCACAATTGTGACATTTTATATAATTGATTTGTCATTTTAGATTGTCTTTTAGATAAGCGGATAATTCACACCGCTATAAAAACGTCTAGGGATGATGTTTTCACCAGCTGCATTACATCGAAGAAAATTTGGACTAGGTGCCTACCCGAAATGGACACAAAACAATGGGGAAAGAGTTTTATGACCAATCAGGATGAGTGTTGTAAGCAGTTTTAGGTTTTAGTTTTACAGTAACAGACCTACCTTTTGCCCACCCATGATCTCAGCTGTGATACCCTTGAGAACAAGATCAAGGCCAGCTCTGTAGCGAGTCTGATAGCGAGTGATATTAATGTTGCCTTTTTCTGGCCAATCATGTCGTGGTCGTCGGAATGGAATGACCCATTCAGCCTGGAATGAGGATTATAAATAATATGTGAACAATTAGGCCTAATAAATAGAGGATACCTACAGCTTTTGACTGAATACGAGATTTATCATGCGCGGGTACAAGCAAATACCGATTTTCACTTGAGCGCGGCTTTTAGATTTATCATGCGTGGGTACAAGCAAATACCGATTTTCACTTGAGCGGCTTGCCGCGAGTGGAAAATCGGTATTTACTTGTACCCGTGAATGATAATTCACATGCTCAGTCAAAAGCCGTAGGTTAGCTTTTTATTGAATGTGTTTTTGTTATTTCAATTTATCTCAGGCAAATGTTTTGCTATATTAAATGTAGATGAAAACTAATCAACATTTTTTTTAAATTGATCAGGTTTTGAAGTTGGGATTAGATTTTTCAAACTTGATTTGCTTTATCATATTTTATGGATGTTGGTGATTAAGACTACTATCTGAGTAAGTAGTAGTGCTGTCAACACATTTGATATTTGAAAAATAGTGTTTTTGAAGCCATTTTCCCCAAGCTTTGTGTTATTTCCTCGAAAATCCAGATGTGGCACTTCTAAAAATAATACAATAAAATAAAATTTAAAAAAAATATTCCCGGACCAATGTGTTCATCACACATGCATTTATTGTCAATAAATAATTGAACATTTGAATTCTCCAAGACTCAGGCCATGAAAGTGAATTTCCAGTATCTCAGGCCAAATCATCATGAACAGCATGCAAGCATGTGATTTTAATTTTGGTTTTATTTCTGGGGTGACATGCCAACAAAGCATTCCAACTTTGGATTAGCTAGCTCTGGGTTTAATTTCAGTTGCCTGCATGTGGCCATTATATCCAATCGTAAGTCGGGATGTTTTTTGCCCTGTGCCAATGCATTCTCTTATATATGCGAGTCGACCATAGGTCGCCTCGCATATATAAGAGAATGCATTGGCCTAACAATTTTTTACAATTTTAATAATTCTTTCTTGTATTCTTTAACAATTTTATAATTTCACCCATACAGAGCCCCAGGCAAACATGAGCAGACGACACTCTTCTAGGTGCTTCTATATATGTGTGGGGCTCCCTGCAGGGTAATGGATGTTTTTTTATTTTATGTCCTAAAAATTGTAAGAAACATTTATTTAAAAAACATGATAAAAAATTGTTAGGCCAATGCATTCTCTTATATATGCGAGGCGACCTATGGTCGACTCGCATATATAAGAGAATGCATTGGCACAGGGTAAACAAAATCCCGACTTCCGACTAACTTTCGGCTAGCTCTGAGTTTAATTTCAGTTGACTGCATGTGGCCATTATTACCCAAACAAATGTCCATAAAAGTTAAATGGGAGCAAGATTGTATAAAAACGTACCACAATTAATTAGTACTGATTGCACGAGCTTGGTTTTGGTACCACGAGTACGGGTCTCAGAAACAGTGGCCTTACACATACATGTACAAGCCTTGAAATAGGGTGTCTGTCGTTTGCAGAATGAGATCCCCAGAGGGTGAATTTAGTGATGCTACCCTGCATAGCATCCCCAAATTCACCCTCTGGGAACCTCATTCTGCTGAGGTGTAAGCAGAATGAGGTCCCAGAGGGTGAATTTGGTGATGCTACCCCACATAGCGGGGTAGCATCACTACATTCACCCTCTGAGGACCTCATTCTGCAAATGACAGACACGCTATTTCAAGGCTTGTACACATAGAAAACATGAGTCTATTGTTCATCAGCATAATAACCAGTCTTGTTAAAACTAGACCATGATTCATTTCAAACAACTTATGGTCTAGGGACTCCCACGGAATAAATTATTTCAAACAGGAGGAATCGTGCGAATGGAATTACTTGCGCATCGAAGAATGCTTTGTTCTACCAATTAATAGCTTCATGCAAAACCAATAGTTATTAACACTTTGTCACTTATTCACATATTCACACAAGCCCCGCCAATGTTGCTAAATATGAATTACGGAATGCGGAAGTGATGGAGAAAGCAAGGCCAAACGAAAACATGGCGAAATCAAAATTCATGTTTGGCAGAAAATAGGCATCATTCACTGAAACCAGAACAAGAGAATATTCTTCAAAGCTAATTTATCCACCGAAAATACGCCTAAGCTATTCTGTCTATGGGTTACGGCCATTGTTATTAACATATGTGGGCATTGATGGCACATCAATCAAACGGTCAATAGCACCTTATTTTGAAACCTGAATATTAATAAGCTGTCGTGATCTGGGAATTCCCCGTTCATCTCTGAAAAAAATTAATCACCGGAATCTCTAGACTTTGTGATGACTGTAATGAAACCTTGGTCTAGTTTTAACGAGACTGCATAATAACATGAAGATTTCATACCTCTGTTGGAGTTTCACAGTACTCCTTGACCCTCTCGACTGAGACGATGCTCGTTTCTAAGTCTGAGGTCATCCTAACCATCCAGGTCATATACCCAGTTACCTACAAAAAAAAATGAATAAAATGTTATAGTTTTTAAAGAAGTATCTCTCTTTTTTAACCTAATTTCCTTTCGTGTTGCCAAATTCTTCTTAGGGTTTTTAAAAATATTTGTTTCTGCTACTAGTATATTACAAATATAGAACATGGGTCCGGACATTATTGCATGACAATTATTGTGATAAAATTTTGGACAATACCATCACTGATGTTAGTTGTTACCATGGTAACACAATAAAATAATAAATCATCATGGTAAACTTAAAGTAGAGTAGGAAATGCAGATACCCTGGTGCCCTGATGAGATTAAGTGTTACCATAGTAACACAATGGTGACCGTACACTAACCTATTGTGAGTAGGAAATGCAGGTACCCCCAATGAGATTATGTGTTACCATAGTAACACAATGATGACTGTAAACTAACCTGCAGTGAGTAGGAAATGGAAAGACCCACAATTCCGCCACTGATATCCGGTGTTATCACGGCAAACATAGCTGCTGCTAAAATTACGAGCTGACCGAGGAACTGCAGCCTAACACCGAGCCATCTGGGGATCAGAAAATATGAAAATAAAATGACTCCATTTTGGCGGATTGCAACCATTGTAAATCACAAAACACATATATGAGTAAAAATCACATGTATTGTATCATAGCAGGGGTGTATCGTTGCAGCCCTACTGCCCTTGCATTGAGAACATTTTCGCAGAAAATTTCGTCACACATGTGCCACTCACATGAATCTTTGTTTCAGGCATGCTAAAAAAAGCTTACAATATGAAAAGTATGTGCAATCAAGACTGCAAATAGTGTGTCTGTCATTTGCAGAATGAGGTCCCAGAGGGTGGATTTAGTGACGCTATCCCACATAGCAGGCTAGCATCACCAAATTCACCATCTGGGAACCTCATTCTGTTTAGACCTCAACTGCTATGGGAGATCAAATGGAGGTTCCCCAGTTGATGTTCACCCATCAATCACCTCGATTATTCATTTTATCTTCTGCAAATTAGGGGATATAGAAACTTCCCAGAAGGGAAGAAGTAACTAAAAACAATTTTAATTTGAGACTATATATTCCCAAAGATGGGACCTAAGCAGAATGAGGTCCACATAGGGTCAATTTGGTGATGCTAGCCTGATGTGCGGGGTAGCGTCACTAAATTTACCCTCTGGGGACCTCATTCTGAAAAAGACAGACAACCTGTTTACAGGCTTGTGTGCGATAAGCAAACACTCAACACCGTGGTTATTTTACTTTTTGGGAGAGTGACTCATGGTGACACACTGAACACAGAAAGCTTGAGTGGCGAGGATTAACGAGCGCTATGATGTAGTCAACATATTTTATGAAAACCTCAGTATATATGCCCATGAATCACTATGGATCACTGGATAATCACTGCGAACCTTCTAGATTTTCGCGGTCACTAAAAATTTGAACTTATCAAGACAAGATAAGTATCAATAACTAGTTAATACTGTTATGGCAAAAAAAAAAAAGAGTTTTGGTTCTCGGGCAATTGTTTTTTCAAATCAATGAGGGAGGGAGGGTTTTTTTTTTTTTTTTTTCTGCGCATAGTAAGCGTGGATAAAGATACCTTCCTCTGTCTAGTAATAACCAGAAATGTAGAGGGAACTGTTATGCATATAAACTCATTTAATCTTATATAAAAATGACATTGTACTACCAGTGTATGACTGGGATTACCTAACATTATATAATGCCCATGACATTAACTACTGTTATTGTTGTCTAAAAACTTATACCTCCCCATTCTAATATGTGATCCTGAATATAGTTCTGTGCCTTTCAATTGTATAAAGTTACAATTAGTGTAAGTCAGTTCACAATGACTAATTGTAAGAAGAGCATGAGGGTCAGCTTATCATTTTCTTAATTGTAGTCATCTACTTCATGTTGTAAGCCTGCAAGTCACTTTTTAACACATTACATGTTAGAGCTCAATGCACACTATTATTCAACACATATCTGCTACGGATATGTTTATAAAATCCACAACAACAAAAAACAAAAACAAATTATTTTTTTCAAATTTATTTTTTCGTAAGTTTTTTTGTCATAACGTCAGGAATTGCTATAAAAAGGCCTAATGCGGCCATTTTTATTCAATGCAGCGGGGCCTGAGAACCAAAACTTTTTTTTTTGGCCTATAAAACAAATCTATATGGCGTGTAATATTCTAAGTAGTTGTCGGTGCTTTATTGCGATTCTCAGTTATTCGTGGTATATATGCTTATGCTTAGTGGGGAGTAAATTGCTTATCACTCACTTTACGTATTCTACCATACTTGAATCATACCTGTTAGAGGCTACTCCACCATAGTAAAACTTGATGTTCTTGTCGACTTTGGCCTCACTGTCCTTGGTGAATTTATCAGTGACATCATACGCTCGGATCGTACTGGCTCCAGTGATCGTCTCATTGAAGTGAACGTAAATCGGAGATCGGGTCGTGGACTCCACTCGTTTCAGTTGCCGTGAAGTAGGAATGTAAAACCTCTGTGAATAGAATAAATCAAGTGTGGGTATAGTATGGATATATGCTGGATATAGTGTGGATATCTGCTTTGACTTCAACTGCTATGGGAGATTTAGGATCAGATTGAAGTTCCCCAGTTGACGTTGGTGATGTTCACACATTAGTCACCTTGATTGTGAATTTTATCTTCTGCAAATTTAGGATATAGAAACTTCCCTGAAGGAAAAAGTTGATAAAAACAATCTTAATTTGAGATTAAAGATACTTCTCAGATGATCAGGCCTAATTAGAATCAGGTCCCCATGAGGGACAGTATTAAAACAGTATTAACTAAATATTTATAATTGTCTTGTCCTGACTTGTTCAAACTTTTAGTGATCGCGAAATTTACAATTTGTGGAAATTGTGGATCTATGCAATGTGATTCCCGTTGCATATATAGAATGTTTGCAGTGATTAATTGTGATCCATGGTGTGTCACAGTGATTACAGTGATCCACGGTGTTTCATGGTGATCCATGGTGTGTCACGGTGATTACCGGTGATCCATGGTGTGTCAATGTGATCCATGGTGTGTCACGGTGATTACTGGTGATCCATGATGTGTCACGGTGATTACCGGTGATCCATGGTGTGTCAATGTGATCCATGGTGTGCCAAGGTGATCCATGGTGTGTCACGGTGATTACTGGTGATCCATGATGTGTCACGGTGATTACCGGTGATCCATGGTGTGCCAAGGTGATCCATGGTGTGTCACGGTGATTAATGGTGATCCATGGTGTGTCACAGTGATTACCGGTGATCCATGGTGTGTCAAGGTGATCCATGGTGTGTCACGGTGATTACTGGTGATCCATGGTGTGTCACGGTGATTACTGGTGATCCACGGTGTGTACAGTGATTACCGTTGATCCATGGTGTGTACAGTGATTACCAGTAATCCATGGTGTGTCACGGTGATAACCGGTGATCCGTGGTGTGTCACGGTGATTACTGGTGATCCATGGTGTGTAGAGTGATTACCAGTAATCCATGGTGTGTCACGGTGATTACCTGTGATCCATGGTGTGTCACGGTGATTACTGGTGATCCACGGTGTGTACAGTGATTACCGTTGATCCATGGTGTGTACATTGATTACCGGTGACCCATGGTGTGTAGAGTGATTACCAGTAATCCATGGTGTGTCACGGTGATTACTGGTGATCCATGGTGTGTCACGGTGATTACCAGTAATCCATGGTGTGTCACTGTGATTACCAGTGATCCATGGTGTGTCACGGTGATTACCGGTGACCCATGGTGTGTCACGGTGATTACCAGTGATCCATGGTGTGTCACGGTGATTACCGGTGATCCATGGTGTGTCACATTGATTACCGGTGATCCATGGTGTGTCACGGTGATTACCAGTGATCCATGGTGTGTGCATTGATTACTGGTGATCCATGCTATGTACAGTGATTAACGGTGATCCGTGTTGTGTCACGGTGATTACCGGTGACCCATGGTGTGTCACGGTGATTACCAGTGACCCATGGTGTGTCACATTGATTACCGGTGATCCGTGTTGTGTCACGGTGATTACTGGTGATCCATGGTGTGTCACGGTGATTACCAGTGATCCATGGTGTGTGCATTGATTACTGGTGATCCATGCTATGTACAGTGATTAACGGTGATCCGTGTTGTGTCACGGTGATTACCGGTGACCCATGGTGTGTCACGGTGATTACCAGTGACCCATGGTGTGTCACATTGATTACCGGTGATCCATGGTGTGTCACGGTGATTACTGGTAATCCATGGTGTGTCACGGTGATTACCAGTAATCCATGGTGTGTCACTGTGATTACCAGTGATCCATGGTGTGTCACGGTGATTACCGGTGACCCATGGTGTGTCACGGTGATTACCAGTAATCCATGGTGTGTCACGGTGATTACCAGTGATCCATGGTGTGTCACGGTGATTACCGGTGATCCATGGTGTGTCACATTGATTACCGGTGATCCATGGTGTGTCACGGTGATTACCAGTGATCCATGGTGTGTGCATTGATTACTGGTGATCCATGCTATGTACAGTGATTAACGGTGATCCGTGTTGTGTCACGGTGATTACCGGTGACCCATGGTGTGTCACGGTGATTACCAGTGACCCATGGTGTGTCACATTGATTACCGGTGATCCATGGTGTGTCACGGTGATTACCAGTGATCCATGGTGTGTCACGGTGATTACCTGTGATCCATGGTGTGTCGTGGTGATTACCGGTGATCCATGGTGTGTACATTGATTACTGGTGATCAATGGTGTGTCACTGTGATTACCAGTGATCCATGGTGTGTCACGGTGATTACCGGTGACCCATGGTGTGTCACTGTGATTACCAGTGATCCATGGTGTGTCACGGTGATTACCGGTGACCCATGGTGTGTCACGGTGATTACCAGTGATCCATGGTGTGTCACGGTGATTACCGGTGACCCATGGTGTGTCACTGTGATTACCAGTGATCCATGGTGTGTCACGGTGATTACCGGTGACCCATGGTGTGTCACGGTGATTACCAGTGATCCATGGTGTGTCACGGTGATTACCGGTGACCCATGGTGTGTCACTGTGATTACCAGTGATCCATGGTGTGTCACGGTGATTACCAGTGATCCATGGTGTGTCACGGTGATTACCGGTGACCCATGGTGTGTCACGGTGATTACCAGTGATCCATGGTGTGTCACATTGATTACCGGTGATCCATGGTGTGTCACGGTGATTACCAGTGATCCATGGTGTGTACAGTGATTACTGGTGATCCATGCTATGTACAGTGATTAACGGTGATCCGTGTTGTGTCACGGTGATTACCGGTGACCCATGGTGTGTCACGGTGATTACCAGTGACCCATGGTGTGTCACATTGATTACCGGTGATCCATGGTGTGTCACGGTGATTACCAGTGATCCATGGTGTGTACAGTGATTACTGGTGATCCATGCTATGTACAGTGATTAACGGTGATCCATGGTGTGTACGGTGATTCATTGTAATATAGAGTAAGGTTTGGATAAATCTGACACCATGATGTTGATTAATTACACCATATAGCGCTCGCTAATCTTCGCAACCAAAGTTTCCGGCATTGTATGGATAATCGTGAATCACCCTCCTGGAAAATTTGCCATGGTGTTGAGTGTTTTTGTCATCGCACACTAATTACGTACTGTAGGTATGCTTATAAGTTTACGTACTAACAAAAAATGAAAAATATCTAGAAATTTGAGACACCCTATCAGGTATGTTTAGTCTATGTACTAACCTGAATCATGTAGTATAAAAAGAAGAGTGGAATGAGAACGACCATGATTATGGGTGTACTGTACGAGATGGCAATAAATGTACTGATCACATTAAACATCGTGTTCATCCACATAAGAATGACTGAAGGTAGATTATTGTCAATTGTGTCAACATCCTTCGAAAACCTGTTGACAATTCTGCCGATGGGTGTTGTGTCAAAGAATGACATCGGAGAGCGGAGGATGTGACCGAGCATTGATTCGTGTAGACCCTTCGCAGCAGTTACCATGGCCAGAGAAGATATCAGTGAAGACAGGAGAACAAATATGGCTGTAAAAAGAGAGAAAACACAAATGAATGCAGGTATTAACCCTTCCATGACTGGAGCTTCATGAAATTTTGTGAAAACCCTGTGCCAATGCATTCTATTATATGTGCGACAGGATATATGCGTGCTATCACATATACCTAAAATATTTGCCTTGACCTTGCAAGCCAGTGCATTCTCTTATTTATGCGAGGCTCCCTTTGGGAGACTTGTATATATAAGTGAATGCACTGGCACAGGATCTTTAATGCAGATCAGGTCATGAAAGGGTTAAAATACAGGGCTGGGATTGACGCGGGAACCTACATAATAATGTTCATGATGAAAATGGTGGCAAGATGTCTTACATTGAATGAATCAAGTAATTATTGATCAGCGAATATCCACTTCAGGTTTCATAATCGATACCAGTACCCGAATCAAAACTGTGGCTAATGTGACATAAATGTGGTACCGGTTCTCAGTGGTGAGAGGCAGCATTTTGAATAGGGTTTATAACAGCTGCTCTGTACATTTCATTAAAGGTACTCAATCCGATCAGACGCTCCTAAATTACTATTTCTTTGGCTTCGGGGTAACAAATATTTGATTCGAGTCGATGAACCCACCCATCAAAGCTCAGAGTGATCAGATATCGATTTTTGAAGTTTGTTATTTCTCGAAATCTGCAGTGGCCCAGAAACACGTGGTCAAACCGGTGGTCTTGCGGATGAAGATGAATAACTCTAAAATCAAGTGGTTATGATTTGGCTTAATTATTAACACAAACCTTGTACAACTCCAGCACCACCATAGACTCCAAGATATATATCATTCTTTGTCTGATAATCTGTTGTGTCTGACAAACTGACGTTTAGCAGGGTGGGATCAGATGTCCACATACTCAGCCATATGTTTGAGAAAAGCATGAACGCATGGTATCCACTGAATGAACTGAAGACCATCACTGAGGCAACTAGGCCCATAGCTCGGACATATGTCATGTAGACACTGAGTTTCACCTGGCAGCAGAAAAAAAGAATCTAAGAAAATATTAACAATCTGAAATGATGAGGCCACAGAAAGGATCTAAGATAATATTAACAATATGAAATGATGAGGCCACAGAAAGGATCTAAGATAATATTAACAATCTGAAATAATGGGGCCACAGAATGGATCTAAGATAATATTATTAATCTGAAATGATGAGGCCACAGAAAGGATCTAAGATAATATTAACAATGTGAAATGATGAGGGCACAGAAAGGATCTAAGATAATATTAACAATCTGAAATGATGAGGCCACAGAACGGATCTAAGATAATATTAACAATGAGAAATGATGAGGCCACAGAAAGGATCTAAGATAATATTAACAATCTGAAATGATGAGGCCACAGAAAGGATCTAAGATAATATTAACAATCTGAAATGATGGGGCCACAGAAAGGATCTAAGATAAAATTAACAATCTGAAATGATGAGGCCACAGAAAGGATCTAAGATAATATTAACAATCTGAAATGATGAGGGCACAGAAAGGATCTAAGATAATATTAACAATGTGAAATGATGAGGCCACAGAAAGGATCTAAGATAATATTAACAATCTGAAATGATGAGGCCACAGAAAGGATCTAAGATAATATTAACAATCTGAAATGATGAGGCCACAGAAAGGATCTAAGATAATATTAACAATCTGAAATGATGAGGCCACAGAAAGGATCTAAGATAGTATTAACAATCTGAAATGATGAGGCCACAGAAAGGATCTAAGATAATATTAACAATCTGAAATGATGAGGCCACAGAAGGGATCTAAGATAATATTAACAATGTGAAATGATGAGGCCACAGAAAGGATCTAAGATAATATTAACAATCTGAAATGATGAGGCCACATAAAGGATCTAAGATAATATTAACAATCTGAAATGATGAGGCCACAGAAAGGATCTAAGATCAAGTGGAAAATATGATTCCAGTCATTTGCAGAATGAGGTTCTCAGAGGGCGAATTTAGTGGTGCTACCCTGCACAGCGAAATGTTGGATTTGGGCAACGATAATGAATTATTTTTGGTTTGTGGAGTACGTTTTCCAGATTTTGAGAAAAAAATTAAATAATTTCCTCCCTCCATCATCTAAAAATTGAGATCTAATTGCCTGGGAACATAGACGTTTTATTTTAATGGCATACAGTAATGCCCTAAGTAATCGACTCCTTAACCACAGCAGAATTATGGGTAACTTTTCAGGATTTCGTCGGAAATATGGCTTGTTGCCATTCACAGGAAAGCTCTTCCCGAGAGCTTTCAGATAAATGGCAACAAGTCATATTTGCGACTATATCCTGAAAAGTTACCCATAATTCTGCTGTGGTTAAGGAGTCGATTAATTAGAGCATTACTGTAAATGATGCATTAAATCGTTAAGTAGAAATCGTAATTCATCAGAATCATGGTGAGGCTGAGAATATAGTGCTGGACATTTGCAGAATGAGGTCCACAGAGGGTGAATTTAGTGACACTAGCCCACACAGCAATGATAAGCATCACTAAATTCACCCTCTGCGGACCTCATTCTGCTTAGACTTCATTTGCTATGAGACCTACATGTAGGATGAATGATGTAAGATCTAAGTTCCCAGATGGTGAATATTTTGAGGTGCACCCATTGGGCAGCACTTCGATTGTGCAATGTGTCTTTTGGAATACATGTATTGAGAAATTAAATAAATAAAAAAAAAAATAAAGAACTAAAAACCTTGTTAATTTGATAATCACATTACTTTTTTAGAGAAGATGAGACCTAAGCAGAATGAGGTCCCCAGGGGGTGCATTTAGTGATGCTAGCCCACTGTGCGGGGTAGCGTCAATAAATTCACCATCTGGACTCCAGATTCCGGAAACCTCAATCTGAAAATGTCCGATACCATATCTTTAGGCCTGGTTGCAGGTCAGATTATAACACACTGACCTGTCCCGTCTGATTATAACACACTGACCTGTCCCGTCTGATTATAACACACTGACCTGTCTCGTCTGATTATAACACACTGACCTGTCCCATCTGATTATAACACACTGACCTGTCCCGTCTGGTTACAACACTGATCTGTCCAATCTGAGTATAACACACTGACCTGTCCCGTCTGATTATAACACACTGACCTGTCCCGTCTGATTATAACACACTGACCTGTCTGACCTGTCCCGTCTGATTATAACACACTGACCTGTCCCGTCTGGTTACAACACTGATCTGTCACATCTGAGTATAACACACTGACCTGTCCCGTCTGATTATAACACACTGACCTGTCCCGTCTGATTATAACACACTGACCTGTCCCGTCTGATTATAACACACTGACCTGTCCCGTCTGGTTACAACACTGATCTGTCCCATCTGAGTATAACACACTGACCTGTCCCGTCTGAGTATAACACACTGACCTGTCCCGTCTGATTATAACACACTGACCTGTCCCGTCTGATTATAACACACTGACCTGTCCCATCTGATTACACATTGATCTGTCCCATCTGATTATAACACACTAACCTGTCCCGTCTGAGATTTCTCGTCCTCGATTAACTTCTCTACGGTCTGTTGAACCTTCTCATCCTTTACCTCCTTCGCCAACTTCTCACTATCTCTTCTACTCCTCTGTCGCTTGGTGCGCCTGAAGAATTATTTATAATTACTAGAGATCTTACTCTATCTTCTACTCCTCTGTCGCTTGATGGCAAGTTGATGCGCCTGAAGAATTATTTATAATTACTAGATACCTTACTCTCTCTTCTACTCCTCTGTCGCTTCATGCGCCTGAATAATTATTTATAATTACTAGATATCTTACTCTCCCGTCTTCTCCTCTGTCGCTTCATGCGCCTGAAGAATTATTTATAATTATTATATATCTTACTCTCCCTTCTACTCCTCAGTCGCTTCATGCGCCTGAAGAATTATTTATTATTACTAGATATCTTACTCTATCTTCTACTCCTCTGTCGCTTGATGCACCTGAAGAATTATTTATTAATTAGATATCTTACTCTATATTCTACTCCTTTGTCGATTGATGCACCTCAAGAATTATTTATAATAAACAAGAGCACGCCATCGGGTGTGGCATAATACGCCCGTTTCTGGAGTAGAGTGGGGCATGTAGACAGAACCCATATTTGAACTTGATCTGTATACCAAATTTGGTTCAGTTCACTCGATTCAATCTAAAGTTATCATCTGGAAACTGCATATCAGTTAAAATCTAAGTCGAAAAAGGGGCATAACTCATTAAAGCTCAGAGTGATCAGATATCAATTTTTGAAGTTTGTTATTTCTCGAGATCTGCAGTAATAAGTGGCCGAGAAACACATGGCCAAACGGACAGTCTTGCGGATGAAGATGGATAACTCTAAAATTAAGTGGTTATTATCATGCATGGGTTGCCTGGGAATATTGATTATGCCCAGCCTAGTTTTCATCTAATTTTAACCCTTGCATGACGGGAGCGGTGCTGGAGCAGCATTAAAGAACAATTCTGACTAATAATATCGATATGGTGTCACAAGAAGCTTGTACCGAAAAATTTATTCAAATTGGTTCATATTTGTTAAAGTTATTAAGTCAGACAGAATTTTCTAAGTCAAAATAAGTCGAAAATGAGGCGTAACTTTAAAAAAAAAGTCGGACCGATCTGCAATTAGCACCATGCGGAGAGGCAGTCCTAAGGAGATTGCATTCAAAAAATTGTTGAAATCGGTTCATAGTTGTTCGAGTTATGAGGTCGGATGGACGGACGGACGGCTCGACGGACGGTACGACATACGGAGGGAGAAAGCGTGACGGGCGGATGGACAGACGCAGTCAATCCAGTATACCCCCCATTTTTGTTTAAAGTGGGGGTATAATTATTGAGATGATTTAAGAACAAATCAGACATGGTTTAAAACGCTCATGAGGTTCTGAACACATTGCGGCACAAACCTGGGGCTTCTTTCATCATCTGAAGACAGTCCGCCGTCTGACGTCACAGATTCAAGTCGCTGCAATATCTTGTGCTTTGTTTCAATGACTGAAATAAAGCAAATCTTAAAGTGATGTGAAACACTCCACTGGGGTGTTCTGCATGGAATAACAAATAATCAGGCCAAAATAAGTTATTTTCATAAATTTAATATCCAATCCAAATAGTAAGAAAACAGCGTCATTGTCATATAAAGTAGTAAATATATACAATTGTGTGTAGTTCAACCATTGTGATCTATGAAATGGTATAGTCAATGTGGTTGGAATTTTTGAAAGTCTTAGTTTAGTGTAATGCTCTTCCAATGGGGATACTGTATGGATACTATATGATTGGGTTTGTTCAATGAAATAAGTCCACAATATGTCTTGATGTTAATCACGAAACTTTTTATAATTTGATTTATAGCTATGAGACCATTTGAATATCATAAAAACACGGCTCTTCCTCTTCAGAATCCTGTAAGATAACATTTCTACTCGGAAATCCATCACTTGTTTGTGTTCACTAAAATATGAATCATATCTAGGAATAAGGTGAAGGAAATATTTGAACTTAAAGTTTTTCTTTTGCTTTCTCTTCCATTATATAAAGAGTTTATGACATAATTAAACCCTAAACCCGGCCTCATAGTTTTTAGTAAGGCACATACGTATTATCGGCACCCGTATTGACATAAGAGCTTAGTGCTTAATTAGAATATAATTTTGATATTCAATTTGTGTTGTGTGTTTTTTTAGAGTTAACTGTGACATAAACATGGGCGATATTAAATGGTGGTTGAACAATTTTATTAACATGAAAAGACACATTTAGAATGGATTTATATTTTTCTTGAAGGAGTCTTTATATCTTATTTGGTTGTGATAAGAAATCAATATTAATTTGTTTTAACTACAGCTGTTTCGATATAGTTTTTCCTTACTATACTATGATGTGATAACAAGGATCTCAAATTTGTCGCAATTCTATACAAAATTTATTAACATCGTCCACTGAATTCATTTGAGCCTCGCCAACGCTCAGCTTGGATCAAATTTAGTGCACTCGGTTAATAAATTTCATATAGAGATTATCTCTTTTTATTTGAACAAAAGATCCTGTTAAAAAATCTTGGGAAATTCATGAATAGTTCTGATGTTTGTCACCTGTTTGGGTAGTGATGAAATATGATGATTATTATTTGTTTTCCCTTCTGCATTTACTTAACGTATATGTTCATAAGCAGGTTATAATATTGATAGGCCTAAAAACAAATAGTGATGTTTTCGGTAACAAAGGGAAAACGTTTTAGTTTTGGCTGGCAGAACTTAATTGTTTTTTGAAACATCCACAAGAATAAGATCATATATAGAATATAATCAAATTATATAACAGGACACAGTGAGCCTATATTCAAATGATATAACAGGACACAGTGAGCATATATTCAAATGATATAACAGGACACAGTGAGCATATATTCAAATGATATAACAGGACACAGTGAGCATATATTCAAATGATATAACAGGACACAGTGAGCATATTACTGTAGCATATATTCAAATGATATAACAGGACACAATGAGCATATTACTGTAGCATATATTCAAATGATATAACAGGACACAATGAGCATATTACTGTAGCATATATTCAAATGATATAACAGGACACAGTGAGCATATATTCAAATGATATAACGGACATAGTGAGCATATTACTGTAGCATATATTCAAATGATATAACGGACATAGTGAGCATATTACTGTAGCATATATTCAAATGATATAACAGGACACAGTGAGCATATTACTGTAGCATATATTGAAATGATATAACAGGACACAGTGAGCATATTACTGTAGCATATATTCAAATGATATAACGGACATAGTGAGCATATTACTGTAGCATATACTCAAATGATATAACAGGACACAGTGAGCATATTACTGTAGCATATATTCAAATGATATAACGGACATAGTGAGCATATTACTGTAGCATATATTCAAATGATATAACAGGACACAGTGAGCATATTACTGTAGCATATATTCAAATGATATAACAGGACACAGTGAGCATATTACTGTAGCATATATTCAAATGATATAACAGGACACAGTGAGCATATTACTGTAGCATATATTGAAATGATATAACAGGACACAGTGAGCATATTACTGTAGCATATATTCAAATGATATAAGAGGACACAGTGAGCGTATTACTGTAGCATATATTCAAATGATATAACAGGACACAGTGAGCATATTACTGTAGCATATATTCAAATGATATAACAGGACACAGTGAGCATATTACTGTAGCATATATTCAAATGATATAACAGGACACAGTGAGCATATTACTGTAGCATATATTCAAATGATATAACAGGACACAGTGAGCATATTACTGTAGCATATATTCAAATGATATAACAGGACACAGTGAGCATATTACTGTAGCATATATTCAAATGATATAACAGGACACAGTGAGCATATTACTGTAGCATATATTCAAATGATATAACAGGACACAGTGAGCATATTACTGTAGCATATACTCAAATGATATAACAGGACACAGTGAGCATATTACTGTAGCATATATTCAAATGATATAACAGGACACAGTGAGCATATTACTGTAGCATATATTGAAATGATATAACAGGACACAGTGAGCATATTACTGTAGCATATATTCAAATGGTATAACAGGACATAGTGAGCATATTACTGTAGCATATATTCAAATGATATAACAGGACACAGTGAGCATATTACTGTAGCATATATTGAAATGATATAACAGGACACAGTGAGCATATTACTGTAGCATATATTCAAATGATATAACAGGACACAGTGAGCATATTACTGTAGCATATATTCAAATGATATAACGGACATAGTGAGCATATTACTGTAGCATATATTGAAATGATATAACAGGACACAGTGAGCATATTACTGTAGCATATATTCAAATGATATAACAGGACACAGTGAGCATATTACTGTAGCATATATTCAAATGATATAACAGGACACAGTGAGCATATTACTGTAGCATATATTCAAATGATATAACGGACATAGTGAGCATATTACTGTAGCATATATTCAAATGATATAACAGGACACAGTGAGCATATTACTGTAGCATATATTCAAATGATATAACAGGACACAGTGAGCATATTACTGTAGCATATATTCAAATGATATAACAGGACACAGTGAGCATATTACTGTAGCATATATTGAAATGATATAACAGGACACAGTGAGCATATTACTGTAGCATATATTCAAATGATATAACAGGACACAGTGAGCATATTACTGTAGCATATATTGAAATGATATAACGGGACACAGTGAGCATATTACTGTAGCATATATTCAAATGATATAACAGGACACAGTGGGCATATTACTGTAGCATATATTCAAATGATATAAGAGGACACAGTGAGCGTATTACTGTAGCATATATTCAAATGATATAACAAGACACAGTGAGCATATTACTGTAGCATATATTCAAATGATATAACAGGACACAGTGAGCATATTACTGTAGCATATATTCAAATGATATAACAGGACACAGTGAGCATATTACTGTAGCATATATTCAAATGATATAACGGACATAGTGAGCATATTACTGTAGCATATATTCAAATGATATAACAGGACACAGTGAGCATATTACTGTAGCATATATTCAAATGATATAACGGACATAGTGAGCATATTACTGTAGCATATATTCAAATGATATAAGAGGACACAGTGAGCATATTACTGTAGCATATATTCAAATGATATAACGGACATAGTGAGCATATTACTGTAGCATATATTCAAATGATATAACAGGACACAGTGAGCATATTACTGTAGCATATATTCAAATGATATAACGGACATAGTGAGCATATTACTGTAGCATATATTCAAATGATATAACAAGACACAGTGAGCATATTACTGTAGCATATATTCAAATGATATAACAGGACACAGTGAGCATATTACTGTAGCATATATTCAAATGATATAACGGACATAGTGAGCATATTACTGTAGCATATATTCAAATGATATAACAGGACACAGTGAGCATATTACTGTAGCATATATTCAAATGATATAACAGGACACAGTGAGCATATTACTGTAGCATATATTCAAATGATATAACAGGACACAGTGAGCATATTACTGTAGCATATATTCAAATGATATAACGGACATAGTGAGCATATTACTGTAGCATATATTCAAATGATATAACAGGACACAGTGAGCATATTACTGTAGCATATATTCAAATGATATAACAGGACACAGTGGGCATATTACTGTAGCATATATTCAAATGATATAACAGGACACAGTGAGCATATTACTGTAGCATATATTCAAATGATATAACAGGACACAGTGAGCATATTACTGTAGCATATATTCAAATGATATAACAGGACACAGTGAGCATATTACTGTAGCATATATTCAAATGATATAACGGACATAGTGAGCATATTACTGTAGCATATATTCAAATGATATAACGGACATAGTGAGCATATTACTGTAGCATATATTCAAATGATATAACAGGACACAGTGAGCATATTACTGTAGCATATATTCAAATGATATAACAGGACACAGTGAGCATATTACTGTAGCATATATTCAAATGATATAACGGACATAGTGAGCATATTACTGTAGCATATATTCAAATGATATAACGGACATAGTGAGCATATTACTGTAGCATATATTCAAATGATATAACAGGACACAGTGAGCATATTACTGTAGCATATATTCAAATGATATAACAGGACACAGTGAGCATATTACTGTAGCATATATTCAAATGATATAACAGGACACAGTGAGCATATTACTGTAGCATATATTCAAATGATATAAGAGGACACAGTGAGCGTATTACTGTAGGTTTTGGGAGGGAAAATAAATCCCTGGGAGTATTTAAATAAAAAAAAGATTGTGCAATGAACCGGCCCTAATACACCACCATCTTAAAACACTGTTTTCCAGTGTAAATAATACAGATCGCCCACTGATCAGCAGTTTTGCTATGATTAGAGATCTATAAACGCGATTTTTTTATTTGGATTGTTGTACATTAATCTGTTTTATTACAGGATCGATTAAATTAGCAGGGGCGGGGGTCGGGACTAGGGGTGGCCAAGTTACCGGAGACATCACTATTTTATTCAGCCTTTATGACCAAATCCTAGATAAACATGATCTCTTTAATATGCCAAATAAATAAAAAATACTGTTTCTCAGATGCCTCCCTTGTCACCATGAAGAGGGCTTCTTCAAAACATTTTATGACAATTTATCAAGAATTTTCAACAAGTTCAAAACTGATTCTACAATTTATCCACAATTATAAATTTAGATATGTTTCTGTTGAGGACATAATGGATAAAAGCATTGGGGGGTAGATTCTGTACATTGCTTGGAAAATTGTAGGATTATTTACCATAAAATTACCCATATATGCAGCTGAAACATACATTCACTTCTAGAATTCTTGCAAATAATAGAAATCCTCCCTCCCTCATCCTATTTCCCATATGTAAATGCATGAGAACACAGGTTTTAGTTTTCACCCTATATATACTAAATACTCTTTCATGAGTAGTTATCTCTTAGGAAATGTTCAGATAATAAGTCCAACAAATGACCATATGTCGTTTCATGAACCTATTATCTGAACATTTCCCTTCAATGAATATGAATCATTCTGCTGTTGTATTAATTATCTTTTCACATGTCTGTCATCTGCTTTTACTAGCTAAGCACCTCTTCAAATGTACAATAGACTGTTCCAGTACATACTTTTATAACTGAATGGGAGAATCCAGTTATTATAGAAGGGGTTAATGGCCTTACTTTCTGGATCACTCTCATCTTCATCGGATTCCTCGTCCTCTCGTAGTAAGTACGTTTTAAGGAACTGTGCAAATGGTCCGTCGTGTGACATGAGATCCTCATATGACCCCGTCTCTGTTATACGCCCATCAACAATCACTATAATCGAATCAACCATCGGCAGCCAATGTACTCCATGTGTAACTAGAATTCTTGTCTGCAAAACAAAGTAATAATGGCAATAGAGGGTGCTTTTCATATGTACATTCATATGTACATAGACAAACAAGAGGGCTAGGGCATGGCAAAAATATGCTCACAGTAATTTCAACAATTGGCCATAACTCAGATGAAAATTCGAACTTGACCTGTAATTTAGGCTAGTAAAATCACATACCAAATTTCATTCCATTCATTTCATAGTTACTAAATTTATCATCAGGATACGAAAATTAAGTGCTATTTCCAACAAAAAGGGCCGTAACTCTAGTGAAAATTGGCAGACAAACCTCGATTTCAAACATGACACATATTTTGTGCTAGTAAACCCACATACCAAATTTCATTCCATTCAGTTCAGACTTAATAAAGTTATTACCTGGAAACCAAAAACGTGAATGGACTAACGGCCCGACGGACGGACCAATAACATAATATGTGCCGTGTTTTTCAAAATGGGCGTAAAAAATCAAATAGGTGACATATGAATGGAGAATTAGTTATTTTTTATTTAATTGTCTTTTGTAAGTTCTTTTGGTTTTCACAAGGAACTTGACATTAGATGTATTTTATTCGCAGGTTTGTATTGATTTGTTCAAGTTCTGACGAGGTTTGGTGTCAGAGCTTTACGTCTTAACAGCCAAACATTCTCATCCGAGACTCATAATTCTCAATTATTGCAGTCATTGATTCGTGCCTTCTGACAGTCAAAACACTTGTATGTTCTAGAAAATTTTAAAGCAATTTGAATATGTAATAAATAGGACCTTGGTCGATCCAATTATTTTGAAGCACAAGCTGATTATCTGCTAAATCTTATGAGCAAATCAGAGATTATTTTCAACAAAATAAAAGACCACTTGGCCAAACATCCCCTGAACAAGGCGGCTTTATTTGACCAGTGGCTTTTTTAGAAATGAAACATTGATTCTGGGAACCAAACTTTTCTTCTAACTTTCTATGTTGTTAACATATTTGGAAGATACAAACAGACACGCAGACAAATGGACACCGCTCAATTATATAGACACAAAATCACTGTACATGCCTTGTTTTTCAGTGCTCCTTTTTCTCCGATGACTTGACTGAAAATATGCTTGCCAACATGTGAATCTACGGCACTGAGAGGGTCGTCAAGGAGGTAGATATCTGCATCGTTATACACGGCTCTCGCAAGACTCACTCGCTGTTTCTGTCCACCACTCAAATTAATACCCTGCAAATGACAAACAAAACTAGAGGTGAGCTGAAGGATACCCCCATGGCAGCCAGTACTGGAAATGTTGAATAATGTAGTGGATGGATAGAAAATCCTTTTTATTTCCAGTTGTTTCTTTTTCACTCGTGATGATCTTAGTAATACTATACGCGTTGTTTGGGTAGAAAAATATAAACAGAGCGCACATTAAGAGTGTGAAAGTGGCTGATGACGCGAGGGCTGCTTATTGGTTGCTGATGACATATTTATCTGTGCCAGACTGTCACTGCCAGTTGGATTTAATTTCTTATTAGACTAGAATGACTAGAGTGTATATCATTGCACTTCAGTGGTAAAAAAAAAACATCAGAGACATTTTCAAATTCCGACACAACTTAAATACACGCGGTCATTGGCTAGACTTTTATTAACAATGTGTTAATGTGAACATGCCCTGAGTGACTGCTCCCAGGTCTTTGGGAATATCATAGGTCTAGTCCTATCCTGGAAATACACATTAAAAAGGGCTATTGTATTGAGAATGAGAAAGCTTGTTCTCCCAATGAATTAATAAGGCATTTTAATAATTCATATTTCCACATACATTCCTCAGTAAAATTATGTTTTCAATGGAACACCTAAATACAAAATTAAATAGGGATCTGATCTAACCTTCTCTCCTATCTCAGTCATGTCGCCACCAGGAAGAATTTCTAAGTCAGGTTTGAGAGCACATGCCTCAAGAAGTTGATCATATTTGGTGGCATTCATGTCCTTTCCAAACAGAATGTTGTCCTTCAGGGTAGCATTCTGTATCCAAGCTTGTTGTGCCACATACGCCACAGATCCCTGTATTGGAATAAAATATATAACATGAAATTAACAAAGTTGCACCCTTTTTATTCTAAATACTCGTTGACAGTTAGTTACATCCCTTAAATTAGGACATGTTCAGTTATTATGAACAAACTTATTATCTGAACATTTCCCACCTATGAATAGGATTCCTTCCGCAGTTTTTATTGTCTGTCGTCTGCTCATATTTCCTGAACATCCCTCCAGATGCATAATAGACCCTTCCAATTTATTCTTTTATGACTGAGTGGCAGAATCCATTTAGTATAGAAATGGAATGTCGGAAGAGGTAAACATGAACATTTCAGAGGAACGACAGCTCTAGATTTTCTTAATCCAATAAGGCGCGCCCTATTCGTGAATTTTCAAAAAATCTCAATTTCAAATTATCAATTTGAAGAAAAAAAATCATTATCCCTTATAACAAATATATGCTATAGTACTATAACGACAACTCTTTACCCTCACAATATGAGATATATGTTAAAATTCTGAAAAATGTGGTTAAAAAAACCCCCCCAAATATTTTCAAAAATCACACTGCAATATCTAGACTATGAACCAACTTGCGTATGCACTCAGTCTACCATCTGAAATCAAGACTGTCTGCGAGCAAATAAATATGACATTTTTCATTCCATATCTTAGTTTTTTGACAGCACATTGCAGGATGATTTTTATTGGTAAAGCACCAAAACAACATAAAACACCATAGGTATTAGTCAACAACATTTTCAATAATCTGGCAGACATAAATACTCAATACTGATTCATCTTTTCAGACATTAAGGCCCAAACACCCGTAAGCCTCCTTAAGGGTCAGATGCACATTTTGACAAAATTTCCTGGTATTCCAAAATGGATTTTCTCAAAATCTGTCAGTAATGTCTTAGCAAAATTTGGTACAAGCGATTATTGTGGCACAATATTTAAAACCATCGACCCTTTGGATATTATAACCTCATTTACTTTACTTCTATGACATGAAAAATATTTAAATTTTGTTGGTTTTCCGTACATGTACCAAGAACTTCTGTAAAATAATTTGTTTTCAAAAGTTCAGTCCACATATCCATGATATCATATCTGATGATCAAGAGAGGAGACTTAATTTTTGTTGATTCGTGAAATTTAATGATTATTTTCAATTAGAAAGGCAACCAACCACCCATAAATATCTTTAAATATTTGAGAATGTTCATGTCATGCCTGTTTTCAATGAAAAATTGGGCTGAGATGAGTTCTGGGTCATGGGTTCATAACCAAGTTAAAGCTCACTACCATATATCTTAACACTGTGGCCTAATTCCAGTTGCATATCAACATTTGTTTTCATTGGGCTGGAATATTTGTGACTGCTTTATTCTTCATTATAATATATGGGGGTATGATGCTATATTCAAGATTTTTCGTGTGCCTGTCATTTTCAGAATGAGGTCCACAGAGGGTGAATTTAGTGAAGACGCTATCCTGCATGGCGGGCTAGCATTACCAAATTCACCATCTGGGGACCTCATTGTGCTTTAGGCCTCATCTTCTATGGCAAGTTTCTTTATTATAAATTTCTATAGAAACTTCTTCACATAGATTCTATTTCTTTTTTAGTTGTGTTTCTCTATATCCCCAAATTGGCAGACGACACATTGTATAATCGAGGTTCCCAATGTGTGCACATCACAATATTCACCATTTGAGAACTTCAATCTTTTTTTTTTCTTCTTTTTTTTTAATTGTTTATTTAGCAGAAAGAATGACAAAGGAAGAAAGACACAAATTCACAGACATTCATTCTCTCAATCCAAGGCTTGGAAGAGTGAGACTCTACCATGCCCTGGCCTACTTTCTTACATATAATTCTAAAATATTTAAAGGCACACAGTGTGTTTGGATAATTTTAACAAAGAGTGTTCAGGTTAAAAGTGAACTTTAGGCTACGCTGGTATAATTTATTTTTTCTCCAGAAAATTGGCTACAACCATGCTGATAACATAATGTTTTGTTTTTTGTTTTGTTTTTCTTCAAAATATTAGGTTACATGTAGTATTTAAAGTTTGTATAATCAAAGTTCCAAACACTATGTGCAGTTTTAAATATTTTTACATTCTGAATTTACCAAAAAAAACACAATATAAATAGACAATCTAACATATTGCAACTGTATTGCAAATATTGTAGTTGTTGTAATTATTGGTTCGACAGCACTCGGGGAAAATACACAACGCTCTCTTGATGTTTCGGATTGTAGCTGAACAAAAATTGTGGTATTGTTAAGCAAACCGGCATATCTATTGACGTTCTCGGGGGAATATGATTGGAAAGTAAAAAAGATCGGTGTACTGAAATTGTACAGATATTGTATAAGTGTCTTCCGCTCGGGTACCAGGTAATTGATTTCTTTTGTGTGTTGTCCAGTCATTGTTAAGCTCGGGGTGTACTTTGTGCCTGAAAAATCTTGTTTTCAATTACACTATTATTTAATTTTTAAGGCATTTCTAAGTGTCAGCCATTGGTTATCGAATTCATAGTTCATGTTACATTTTGCGTTGTATCTCTCGCATTCATACCTAAATTGAAGATCACAAAGGAACGGTCGAAGTGATAGTTGTGAGGGCGTGAATTTTGTTCTATATATATATTGTTTCAGCACTAGTAGGAACAGATTACTTTTTGAATTTTTGTATTCATGATCTATGCCAATAATTATATTCTTTTTTGTTAGATCAATGGGAAATTGGTTGTTTCTTGCCCATGTTTCAATTTCTATCATAAAGGTTTTGACGTGGGGACAGTCCCAGAAAATGTGAGAAATGGTTTCCTGTACGCTATGACAACGATTGCAAAAATCGTCGACTCGAAGGTTAGCCACCTTCAGAAATTTATTGGTACTAATAATTCGTGTGTTTATTCTGAATTGGAGCCACTGTAATTTCGTATCCGTTGTCGTTTTAAAGGGCATGCTCAAATATTCTTCCCAATTTTCTATTTTCTCGCCAAATTTGGATTCCCATTTTTGACATGCATTCGGCATGGTTTTCTCATTTGATAGAATTTTATAAAATAATTGACAGCCTTTTACACAACGGAGTATCGGAATGAGATTGTTTGGTATACATGGGTAGGGTATACGGATTAAGGGTTGGTTAAGAGAACTTGCCAATGACATAATCTGACGCTTCATGCTGTTGATTGTTATGAAATCAACGCGGATGTTGAAAGTTGCATAAAGTGTGCGTGGGGTATGGAATGTATTATCTGATTGGAATAGATCATTTATAAAATATATTCCGGCATCTCTCCACGATTTAAAGTTGATCGACGAAGTTGAGGCCATAATACTATTATTTGAATTATTTAATCGCATAAATTTACACCATGCTGAGAAAACATCTCTCCAGAATGGATTTGCGAACTTGTCTGTTTGCTTTACAATATAATTTGGGTGATAAGTGAGAAATAGTGGGTCTTTTAAAAAAGAATTGCCATTGCATAGTGAGGCCCATTTCGATTGTTTGCAAACCAAGCGTCTAATCCAGCTAATTTTCATGGCGCTATCAAAGTTTTCAACATTAATCATCTTCAAACCTCCGTACATATATTCGGTACATAATTGTTTTCTTTTTATTCTATCGCGTTTGGAATTCCAGATGAAATTATATAGAATGGTATTTATGGTCTTCAAAAATGCTTTATCTGGACTTGGGAGGGTTATAAATAGGTGTGTCAATTTTGGTAAGATAAGGGATTTGACAACTGTTATTCTACCTAACGGGGTCAGGAGTCTGTGTTTCCAAATTTTTGTGATCTTTTCTATATCTTCGAGTTTATAATTGTAGTTTATATTCATGTTTGTTAAATTAGTGTCGAAATGTATCCCTAGAAAATTAAAAGTGTTTACAGTAGACAGGTTTAATTCCTTAAGAACTTGTCTTATTTTGGTATGTGACCCTATCCCTATCCATGATGCTTGACACTTTTCAGGATTTATGCGCAGACCCGATACCCGAGCAAATTCGTCCAGTGTTAAGTACGATTCGCGTAGACTATTTTCAGAACCATCAAGAATGAGCGTCGTGTCGTCCGCATATTGTGTTATTTTGTACTCTGAACCACCGAGTAATATCCCTTTAATTGTATTGTTTTGGCGTATCATCAGCGCCAAAACTTCAGCACAGAGGAGAAAGATATACGGTGATATTGGGTCACCCTGGCGGCAGCCTCTACCTAGCATGAAGCTCTGAGAAATATGACCATTAATCAGAATAGATGAGCTGGCATTCTCATACAAAATTGATAGCCATTTCTTTACAGAATCTCCGAAATTAAAAAGGTCAAGACATTTTCTTATAAATGACCATGAAACAGTGTCAAATGCTTTTTCAAAATCGATGAGAAGTAGTAGGCCAGATTTATTTTCTTGTTTTGTCCTGTGAATTATGTCGTATATTAGTCGGGTGTTGTCACCTATATATCTACCAGATAAAAACCCGGTTTGATCAGGGTTGATTATCGATGGGAGTACACGTTTTAGTCTGTCCGCTATACATGACGAGGCTAGTTTGTAAGATGTATTCAAAAGGGTAATCGGCCGCCAGTTTTTTAACATCTGCCTATTTCTGTCCTTTTTAGGGATCATTATTATAATTCCTTGCTTTTGTGTGATTGACAGTTCCCCCGTTGAAAATGATTCATTTAGCGACTGTGTTAAAAGGGGACCAAAGTCAGACCAAAAGAATTTATAAAATTCACATGTGTATCCTGAAGGCCCTGGGCTTTTATTATTTTTGGTTTTCCTCAGCGCGTCTGTTAATTCTTGTAGGGTTAATGGCCCTTCAATACTTGTTGCTTGCATAGTGCTTAGTTTGGGAAATGACCCATCGTTAAGGACAGAATGAATGTCACGATCATCCATAGACCTACTAGAGTATAAATTCAGGTAAAAGTTTCTTGCTTCTTTCATGATATCGGCTTGTTTTGTGATAGCACTACCATTTGCGGTGGTCAAACAAGTAAGAGTTTTTGAAATATAGTTACGTTTTTCTAGATTAAGAAAGTATTTTGTTGGTTTTTCACCATCCTCTATCCATTTTGCGCGAGATCTAACCATGGATCCGCGGATTGTTTCTTTTCGCATTTTTTCGATTTCAACTTCTACTTTTTCTAAGTCATTCATTTTTTGTTGTTTTTCTTCGGATGCATGCGATGGTTTCTCTAGGTCTGAAATAATGTTCGCTTTTTTGGATGTTAGATTTTTCTCAATTTTCGTTCGTTCTCGTTTGCGGTTTGCTGAAAAGCGTATAGTGGCGCCTCTTATATCAAGCAGCACTGCGTCGAGGAATAGTCGTTTGCTAATGGAGCATTTTGTTTTACTTTCATTTACAGTCTCATAAGAGGAGTGTGAGTATCTCATTTTATTTTCATTTATAATTCCTTTTACTAAATCAACATATTCTCTACAGTACAGAAGAGAATTATTAAATTTCCAGAAACCCGGACCAGACTTGATATTACTGAGTTTTAATTGGAGTGAAATAATAGAATGGTCTGATTTGTACCCAGGTAAAATTGCCATTCCTTCTTCCATTAGGTTAAGGAGGTCCTCAGAAATTAAAAAGTAATCTAGCCTCGCCATTTTAATAGGGGATTTCCTTCTCCATGTGTAACATCTTTCCTGTTTGTTAAATAGTCTCCATGCGTCAACTAGCTCAAGGCTGCCTGCAAGGTCACCAACTGAATTTTTGGCATTGGGATTATTTGTATGCTTGTAGTTATAAGTATCTAGGTCTTGATTCTGAACAAGGTTCCAGTCTCCGCACATGATTATTTGCGTGTTCCCAATCTGGGTAATTAATTTTTTCAAGTTTGCGTAAAAGGCTGGATTATCTTCATTTGGTCCATACAAGTTCACCAAACTTAAACGAATATTTTCTATAGTTATGTCTAGTATAATAAAATTCCCATTAGTATCTCTATGTGTTTCGTGAATAATATATTCGAAGTTGTTTCTAAATAAAATAGCTACACCCCTAGCCTGGGAAGTGTATGATGCCATTATCGCTTTAAATCCCCATTCTGCTTCAATGCATCTTTCCATGTGTTTTGTGAAGTGTGTGTCTTGCAAACAATATATCGATCCACCAAGGTTACGAATGTGATTAAATACGTCGCGGCGTTTCTCGGTTTGGTTAAGTCCACGGCAGTTCAGAGACAACACTTTAATATTACTCATCGATAAGATATGCGGACGCCCTAGCTGCCGAACAAGAAGAATATACTGATACAATACTCATTATATGATGAAGAAATATAGGAAATTTGGTTTCAAAGCAAGTGGTATACATATTGCATTCGTCAACATTCACACCAGAGAAGACAGGAACAGAAAATACAGTGAAAGAAAAGATGAACAAAAAGTACAACAAAGATACATGCATTCCGGCTGACGGTTGCCTCGCAGGGCAGCACCAACCACCCAACAGCGGCTGGCATTGTAAACATATGTCACATTGCAATGTCCATATATATTTATGTGTCGGTTATCATTGCTTATCAGTGAGTGTGACATACTTTGAATGCAGGAAGTAAATGAAAAAAAGCTAATCATATTATAGTCAGGTTCTAATATCTCACACGCTTAAAATAATAATTCTGAGTCAAGATATCGTTGCGAGATTAATCTACTTGTCGGCAGGTATTTGTGAAATTACATTTTACAAACAATTTGGAAAATTTTAGCAAAATGGAATAAGCGAATATCTAAGTAATTGTAAAATATAATATAGAGTACAATGTATTGGTGAGATGTTCATGAGCTTATATATATAAATGTTATACAATTATATATTATATATATTGCGCATATGGGTGTAACGACAAAATAAATCATAACACAAATTATTGATAATTTGAATATTTTAGACAATTTGAAAGCAATATCATTCTATGGTATATTGTCTGTATGTAAATGGCTAACGAATATTGAAGTTAATTTTAAAAAGGGGGTGCAGTGTCACAGTCACCCCTGCTAAAATATAAAATATATAATCTATTTTGGGACTGTGTAAATCGATCGATATTCCGCGCATTCCGATGTAGATTGGCAGGTGTAAAGCGTGCTATTAGTTGTCAGTTGATTGGCCTATCTAGGTCGGAGCTGATTGAAGAGCCGACGGTCGACAAAGACTTGACCTATATTTATACACGCGAGTGTTTTCCAGTTTGCTTCTAACTTCGTGTATTTGTGGTAACAATTTCTCTATCTCAATGTTTAAATTTATTTACTATTCGGTCGAATGTAGTGTGCTTGCAGTTCTTTGGATATGTCGGATTAATATTCATTTTGAAAGATGATAAAGGATTAACAAATACGTGTAAATAAATTTCTAAGATATCAAATTGGGACACAGGATTACCTTCGTATGTGCTTCCATCTGTTCAACGTGATTTCATATGTGGGAGGTAAGCTGAATAAAATGTAACTTCAATCTTAGTCTTTGTTCCCCATAGCAGATGAGGCCATGCCGATAAGTTCCCCAGAAGGTGAATATGGTGATTCTAGCACCCTATGCAGGATAGCATCACCAAATTCACATCCTGTGGACCTCATTCTGCAAATGACAGGCACACTATACTCAGGCTTGGAGCCATGTCTCAGCAGCAGAGTTATATCTTACATTGACATTAACAAATCCTTTCAGTTTTTCCATCTCTCCAAGGAATGCTGAAATCAGAGACGATTTTCCAGCACCAACAGCTCCGACAACTGCAACCAGCTTACCGGTAGGCACATGTACATTTATGCTGTGAAAATAAGACATTACAAGAACAGTAATGACCAAATTTGAAGATGTTTGTTGAACTCAACTAATAATCTTGACTTTCTAAACAATCACAAAGCATCCAGTAGTGTAATTAGATAACAAGTAGTTTTCCGATGAATGGCAACAAGCCATATTTCTGACTAAATCATGAAAAGCTACCCATAATTCTTCTGTGGTTAAGGAGTCAATTATTTAGGGCATTAATGTACGGGCTTGTTTTGTCAAGTGTAATGATGCTTTTATTTTACAATTCCAGTTTCCTGGTTGAGCTAGGCGAGCATAATTTACGTCATGTGACGTTAATGGAATGTGTATGACACATGTGAGTCCACGGATTTGTAAATATGACACAGCAGGAACACTGTAGTTCTAGGAACAAGCATGTAATAATAGCAGACGTGTTTACTTTCAAAATTGGAAATCAGAAGATTTGTCCACAGAAATCAGGAAATTTAATGAAAAATCAGGAGATTTTTTTTTTCAATGACAGTATCGTGGAAAAAAACTTCATATTTTTCATTTTAAATGTCATATAGACTGTTCGTTGTATTGGGTTTTCATCTGCCACAATTATGGCCTTGAAATCACTGAATCATTTGGAAATAAAATTACGATTTTCCGGTTATGAATCACGTTTTATTTCGAACAAGGCAACGAGCAGAAACCAACACTTTATTAAGTGAGGCCAAAAAAGGAAGGCTTCTCGTTTGGTATATTATAATCCTTGTCTGGATATTGAAGACTGCATTTACTTACTCAACGCTGTTAAACAAAAGAGTCGACCTTGTGTCAACATTTTGTCACTGTTGGACTCGCAGGCGATATATTCCTAATTGCTTTGTAACACTATAGCACGCATGGCTTATTGATTAATACAGCCGTGGGCTAATTTTTGGTTTTATCTTTTGAATCGGGAGATTTCGTTTCCCGATCGGGAGCACAGGAGAAATGACACAAAATCGGGAGACTCCCGCCGAAATCGGGAAAGTAAACAGGTCTGAATAATACTACATATCACTACTTTTCTACTTATCCTATTGCAGCTCATACATTCATCCAAGTAAACATAGATTATTGCTATATCTAGTTTTGTTATGGAAAGTTTCTTTATTATCAAATTTTTATAGAAAATTCTTCACATAGATTCTATTTCTTTTTTAGTTTAGTTTCTCTATATCCCGAAATTGGCAGACGAATCATAGCAATCGAGGGTTCCCAATGGGTATACATCACAATATTCACAATTTGGGAACTTAAATCTGAGTCTATGTCTCCCATAGCTGATGATCGAGCCATGCATAATGTGGTCTCCAGAGGGTGAATGTGGTGATGCTAGCCCACTGTGCAGGATAGCATCACTAAATTCACCCTCTGGGGACCTCATTCTACAAATTACAGGCACACTATAATCAGGCTTGCTTGGGAGACACATTCTCCCTAAAATTTGTCACTTCTCCCTGTTTTTGTCCCATGGAGAATTGACTTCTATCCCATTAACCGGTATGTCCTAACAGCATATTTAAAGTATATTTACTGATTATAATGGTGTTCTTAGTTTCACTATAATCATTTTGTAAATGGCTTAATTATTGTATTGCATAATACTTATTGGATCATAGAACTTATGAAGGGTGATGTTGGGGTGTAATTATTGAACTTCAGCCTTTATGACTTCTCCCTATTAACAGCCCACCTAATAACCAAACAGGGAGAAGTTAGTTCAAGTGACTTCTCCCAATTTGAAACCTCTACGCCGGTCTCTGATATCTGATAAAGCTGATCTCCTTGTTCTCGGGTGCTCTTGATGACTTTGTATGTAGGGCCAAATAAAAAAACAAATTGTGTTCCCAGGCACCTCCATCATCACTGATAACAAACATTTTTCTCTCAATATTTTCTGTTAGAAATATTGGATTTGAACAACGATAATGATTTTTCTTTTGTTTCTTTTTCCAGATTTTGAGAAAAAAATAAAAATAAATAGCCTTCCTCTTTCAAAATTAAGATCTAATTGTCTGAGAACACAGATATTTTATTGTAATGGCCTGAGTACTCAAGCATTATTCATTTGGCAATATTTACACTCACACATGCATTCCTATTGTTGAACATGAATGCAGGACGTTGGTTGGTCGAAATTACGTCACATGACGTCGCGCGCTGACCCCAACTTGCATCCATTTTTGTGTAGACGCAACTTGCTCCGAGCCACGATAATAATGTTGGTAATGGACGCTTAAAACTCTTTTAATCTGCCAGTTGACTCGGTTGAGTGTAAATATAAGTAATGAATGTTGATTTTGTTGCGTTCCATAGAGTATGGATGCAAGTTGGTCTGACACAAGCGTTCCACACAAAATGTCAAACCAACTTGCATCCATACTCTATGGAACGCAAGCAAATCAACATCCATTTCTTAATTGAACAGATCCACTAATATAATCTAACTTACAGCTTAACTCAATATGAAAATTCACAATACTAACTCGGAGAATACACAATAACAATACTCACTCGGAGAGTACACGTGGTGACTCCTTATCCCATTTAAAGGTTCCGTTTTCTATTGACAATGCATAGTCTGCAGAGAGAAAATAATAAACACTGAGACTCACAGTGTCCAATATAAAAATCTGAATATCGACATATCAGCTAACCTGGTGGTTCAGCAAAGAAAATGGCTCAAAATGAGGTGAAATAAATGAAAGTGCATGTCCATGACATTTTACCTAAACCTGAAGATGGGATAATATCATACATTACAGTCAATGAACTGTGGGCTGCAGGGGGAGGGTGCCAATGGATTGAAATATGAAATACAAGATGGCCAATGACAGTAATTTAGTTTAACAAAATTAAGAAATATTTGATAGCACCAATCTATAGGTCACCCTGAAGTTTCATATGAAGTTTAGAATAGAATCAGGTGGAAATGTTGGTTGTAGGGCATGCCAAAGAATATGGTCATGCAAAGAATGAAATCCAAGATGGCTGCCGGCGGCCATGTTTAAAAACAAAAATTCAAATTTGATATCTCTCGTCAAAAGGTCACTCTGAAGATTCTGAAGTTTGCTATCAATTGGATTGAAAATGTTTGTTTTATGGCATGCCAAAGGATTTAGTCATGCAAAGAGTAAAACATAAGATGGATGCAAGCGGCCATACTTTTAATTGAAAAACGTTCAATAGCTCCCAAACATGTCTGAATTTTCAAAACATTTCGCTAATAATTGTTAACTGCAGGGTGTGCCAATGGATTTAAATGTGAAATCCAAGATGGCAACTGGGGGCCATGTTAAAATTCAGAAAATATTGTAAGCTCCAATCCGTCACCCCAAGGATCCATATGAGTTTGGTATGATCGGATTTGCGATGTGGCCTGTATGATGTGCCAACCCACGATAATAGCTCAAACACCTCCATCATTAGTTGAGAACAGACCTATGGAAAAGTTGTCGTTGGAAATTTAAACAGAATCTTCCAGGAGTCCATTACTCAAAAAACCTTCCATGACTGGACCTTCCTGAAATTTTGTGAAAACTCTATGGGAGACTCACATTTAGAAGAGAATGCAATGGCACATGTTCTTTAATGCTGCATCAGCACAGCTCCCATCGTGTGAAGTTTACATTAATAATCAGCTACAAGTATCACATATTAAAACACATTGACAAGAAATTAAGAAAACTAACATTAGCCTTATTGTCCAAGTTGAATTTTATCACCTCCCTAATCACCTAAAGAGGGCATAACTAAATATATTTATATGCGAATTCACCAATTTTCCAAGAGTTTCTATTAATTGCTTGGAATCTATCTATATAAAAGCAAAGTGATTGTATGTAACTCGTCATGTTTTTGGCGCGTTAATAACTTTTCACCCCTATATCCAATTTAGCTCAAATTAGGAAAATGCAAAGAGATGCATCTTAGAATACGACACGCGAAATATCAAGCTGATTGGTTAAAGATGGCCTGAGATATAGCACATTGCCCAAATGTCGCGATGGCAAAATATCCGTAGAATTAAGAATTTGACTTAGCATACGAATGCACAGGCGCTATAGTTAGATATGTCATACTAGATATAAGATAGAATTATGGCAAATTATGGTGCAGGCAATTATGGAGTCTGCGCCATTAAACCAACGAAACGATACAGACCCGTCAATTTGACGGGCAATCCTCTAGTTTCAAATAATTATCTTTTTGTCCAGAAATTGCAAGGATTCATGGAAAAGAATAATATATCCCACTCTCTCATCCCATTTTCAATATATAAGATACTAGCAGGATAGCCCGCCACTGGCGGCATTCGTCCCATGACTTTGTTCGAAAAAGCAATTGCAACAGGTTCCGAGACACTTGTGCTGCATTTGCACCAAATTTCGTCGAAATCAGCAAGTTTTACCCGATTTGACCTTGAATTGACAATTTTGTAGGTTAAGGTCAGGTCGTGGTCATGATTTGATCCGTCCAAACCACTCCCCGGACAAAAGTACAGAAATCCGCCAGTTTTATCCCATTTGACCTTGAATTGACCAGTTTGAAGGTCAATGTCACGTCGGGGTCACGATTTGACCAGTCCGTGACACTTTCGGGACAAAGGTACCCATAGGTAGCAAGTTTGGGCTCAATCGGTTGACCCGACCCGAGTTGACCATTTTGCTTCCATGGAATTTTCATGGGACGAATGCCGCCAGTGGCGTAATATTTAAATTTTAACATAGGATTTCACATTCAAATCGATTTATGTCGATAAAACTGTTATTTTTCTAAACTTAAAGCAGAGACTTCGTGTAATACTTATATGTTCTTAAAATGACACAGTCCAACACGTAATTATGTTTTAGATGGAAGAAATTAAATTTTTTCGATGCTAAATTTTAACATAGGATTTACCATTAAAATCGATTTATGTCGATAAAACTCTTATTTTTCAAAATTTTAAGCTGAGACTTGGTGTGTCTGTGTGTAATACTTACATATTCTTAAAATGACAGAGTCCAACACGTAATTATGTTTTTGATGAAAGAAATTACATTTTTTCGATGCTAAATTTCGAGCTATAACGTTGCGTTGAACTGTAAACAAACGCTATTTTATAGCGACGCCTCATATACAAACGCTCATTAAATTATCACGTGATTAACCCCCGCAGTGCCGTTTTATTTGTGATTGGGAGTGGAGAATGAGTGCTCAGAGCTTCTCCAAAACGCCGCGACGACGATTCCCGTGGGTTTTTATCCTTAGATGGGAAGTTTGAGCTCAATCGAGCCAGCCGTTTTCGATTCTATAGAGGACAAATATACACACACACATATATATATACGTAGTTCTCAAAATATATAGGAGACTAGCAGGTGGACCCGACTTCGTCCGGGCTGTTTCCCCTCTGCTTTTCGGCGAATTGCGCGATTTGACCTTGAATTGTCCATTTTTAAGGTCAATGTCAGGTGGGGTCACGATTTGACCCGTCCAAAACACTGCCCGGACAAAAGTACCCGACAAAAGTACCCGTCGAAATCCATCCGGTTTTACCCGATTTGACCTTTCCATTTTGAAGGTCAAGGTCAGGTTGGGTCACGATTTGACCCGTCGAAAACACTGCCCGGACAAAATTACCCGACAAAGTACCCGTCGAAATCCATCCGGTTTTACCCGATTTATTTGACCCTGAATAGTCCATTTTGAAGGTCAAGGTCAGGTGGGGTAACGATTTGACCCGACAAAATCGAAATCTACCCGGTTTTACCCGATTTGACCACGAATTGATCATTTTGAAGGTCAATGTCAGGTCGGGGCCACGACTCGACCCGTCCAAAACACTCAGTGGACAAAAGTAACCCTACGTATCAAATTTCGTCGAAATCCCATCAAAATTCGCGATTTGACCTTGAATTGATTCGATTTCAAGGTCAAGTTCACGTTGCACGGGCAAACGAATAGGCTTACGACACTCCCCATACGAAAGAATCCCCAGACACTAATTTTCATCGAAATCGCGTGATCGGCTCGGTCGTTTTCGAGTCCATCGCGAACACACAGACAGACAGACAGACAGACACACAGATTTCCCAAAATATATAATAGATAATGTATAATTTCCTGCGAAGATATTTGATGTTTGTTTATTATAATCTGATAGTAATTTCTGCCACTTACCGTCATTTTTATTGTGTTGGACATTTGTGAAATCCAGATCTGGCTCATTTAGAAATGAGTTGATTCTCTGCACAGACACATGAGCCTGAAAATTAACGAAGACAAAATTAGCAAAAGCATTGTCATGGTGGGGGAGTGACCGGTTTTCGTCCCGTTATTGGTCCCAAAATCCCATCATCGCGAAATTCCTTTTGCACCATTTTGGGTTTTAACTTTCCAGCTATTACAAATGTCTGACTGGACACCAACCCCCCCCCCCCCCCCCCCCTCCCCAGCCCCCGAGTTGCAGTCTCTTGTTATCTTGAGGCATACAACTTTTTGGGAATTTGAAGAGCATTTTTACTCATATATTGGTAACTCATCTATTGATAACACATATATTAGTGACTCATATATTGGTGTCTCATATATTGGTGACACATATATTGATGACACATATATTGACGACACATATATTAGTGACATATATATTGGTGACTCATATATTGGTGTCTCATATATTGGTAACACATATATTAGTGACTCATATATTGGTAACACATATATTGGTGACTCATATATTGGTGACTCATATATCGGTGACTCATATATTGGTGACACATATATTGATGACTCATATGTTGGTGACACATATATTGGTGACACATATATTAGTAACACATATATTAATGACTCATATATTGGTGTTTCATATATTGGTGTCTCATATATTGGTGTCTCATATATTGGTGACTCATATATTGGTGACACATATATTGATGACTCATATATTGGTGACACATATATTGCTGAAAATCTTCTGTATTTTGCTGTATTTCATGAAAATAGACCAATGAGCGTGTAATAAATTATATTATTAGCTGGAAATCACTGAGCACTCTAAACCAAGAATTAGAGTTAACATACTAGGAAAGATAAGATCATCGGTAGTTAACATACATGTACTAGGAAGATAAGATCATCGGGAGTTAACATACCTGTACTTGGAAAGATAAGATCATCGGGAGTTAACATACCTGTACTTGGAAAGATAAGATCATCGGGAGTTAACATACATGTACCAGGAAAGATATGATGATCTGGAGTTAACATACATGTACTAGGAAAGATAAGATCGTCGGGAGTTAACATACATGTACTAGGAAAGATATGATCAATGGGAGTTAACATACATGTACTAGGAAAGAAACGATGATCGGGAGTTAACATACCTGTACTAGGAAAGATACGATGATCGGGCGTTAACATACAAGTACTAGGAAAGATACGATGATCGGAGTTAACATACATGTACAGGAAAGATACGATGATCGGAAGTTAACATACATGTACTAGGAAAGATATGATCAATGGGAGTTAACATACCTGTACTAGGAAAGATATGATCATCAGGAGTTAACATACCTGTACCAGGAAAGATATGACCATGGGCAGCATGTTGATAGGGTATCTGAGAATGTTGAACAACGACAATGCCACGAATGCAGTCTGGGCGTCTAGGTAGTGATTTGGCTGCGTGAGTACATATGTTACAAACGTTGCCAGCGTAATCTGGAAATTAAAATGGATGTGAAACTGATTAAGATCATTTGTATTATTATATTTTCATCAACTTTTTCAATCAAAATATAAATCGTATTCCCACTTACAGCCAAGCCTTGAAATAGGGTGCCTGTCATTTGCAGAATGAGGTCCCCAGAGGGTGAATTTAGTGATGCTACCCCGCATAGCTGGCTAGCATCACCAAATTCACCCTCTGGGGACCTCATTCTGCTTACACCTCAGCAGAATGAGGTTCCCAGAGGGTGAAATATTTGGTGATGATAGCCCGCTATGCGGGGTAGCATCATTAAATTCGCCCTCTGTTTTAGTTTATAAAAGAATACATTGGAGGAGTGGTCTATAATTCATATGGAGGGGTGTTTAGGAAAAATAAGCAGACATATAACAAAAGTGCAGAAGGACTCCTATTCATTGTTCAGATAATAAGTTCAACAAACTTGTTGAAATTATTATCTGAACATTTCCTAAGGTATGACTACTCTTCAATGAGTGTTGAACGGGTTAAAGAAGGATTATCTCTTCCTAAATACGTTTTATATAGTTCCCTGGGTATAAGGTAATAAATATGAGTTGAAGACACCTGTCCATAAAAGCTTCTATAAATTGGGATATTTTTTTCGTTAGTAATTTTACAACAGACCATCCTGAAATGTTCATAATATAAGTTGCTGCTTGCTATGCTCCGAACATTTCCCCGAGCCATAAAATGTCCCAAATTGATTGTATGTATTATAACAGAAATTTTGTTAATAAATTCAATATATTATCTGATAGAAGCGTTTCTGGACAGGGGTCTTCGATTCATATTTATTATTTTTACAATATGGTGCCAGAAGTTTGCAGAATGATGTCCACAGAGGATGAATTTAGTGACGCTACACCACACAGCAGGCAAGCTCACTAAATTCACACTCTGGGGACCTCATTCTGCTAAACCTTTATCTTCTCTGGAAAGAATCTTTTATCAAATTAACAAGTTTTTCAGTTTCCTTAGAAACTTCTCCAATGATTCTTTTCTTTTTTAGTTTCTCTATATCCCCAAATTGGCAGACAACACATTTGCGTAATCGAGGGGTCCAATGAGTGTACATCACAATATTAACCATCTTGGAAGTTAAATCTGAGTCTAGGTCTCCCATAGCAGATGAGGCCCGGCAGAATGGGCTTATAAGATAAATACAGAACCCACCATAAAGGGAGCGCAAGACCAGCAGAACCTAGAACAAGCCAGAAGATATGCAATCTTCCTCAGAACTTTTATTTCTTGATTCCTGATGGCAGTTATCTTCTCTTGGAATGAATGCTCCCAAGCATATAGCTTCAGAACCTGTAGAAATATTCAATCAGCCATGAAGAAAAACAAATCCTTTTACTTATTCACATGTGTCGCATGGTCTGCAATGACTCATTAAGCTCTATATTTATAATTAGACGAAAGCGGTCAATTCGCACGAAATATGGAATGGCGTTAACCACCATCCATTGATTTTTTAAATAAATGTAAGTTCAAAACATAACTATTAATAGTTAAATTTACTAACCATTTCGTCCACATATTGTTTCAAAAATCTATGTTTGATTAATTCCTATCATACCAATTTCGAGGAGTAGTTTCCCCGTTATAGCAAACAACAAAAATTGTTACTGATGCAGACGTGGACGATGATTTAAAGTAGTTTTACTAATCTGAGAATTTCAAAATTTCTTCCCAGGGTTCACACTGTCGGTGGCCAAAGAGAATTTAATTTGGCCAAAAAGTTTCAAGGCTATATTCAAAAATCGCCTCTCAAATTATCATCAGATCTCCATGAAACCCTTAATTCATATAAGGATTAACTGTCATGTGGACTCTTTTTATGGAGATGTAAACGAGTTTTACATACAAGTTATGACCACTTACCTCACGGTTACATCTCCATAAAAACAGTCCACGTGACAGTTAATCCTTATATTTATATACATTTAGCGAAAAAGCCACTTTTGTAAATGTATTTAAATCGAAAAGTGTATCGTGACAAAACCAGCCCAAAATAACCCATAGCACCCTTGGCAAAAGTTAACAGGAACAATTGAAACCCGATGATTTATTAAGTCAATCCTGCGCGAATCCAAATGCGCCCAAAACATTACGCGTTCGTCTTTCCAAACCCAAATGACGTATCGATGTTGTTATGAGCTTGCATTTATAAGCCGTTGCGCATTCACAGAGAAATAGTTGCAACTAGCCACGTGGGCGCCGACCAATCAGAATGCTAGATTTAGTGATGGCAACACTTAGTATGTAAATATTATCAGGTAATCAGCTGTTACTCACCTGAGTATGAATAATAATTTATCTCAAGTCACGCATGCTTACTTATCAAAACAATGACAGTTAAATGCTAGAACAGTGTACTTTCTTAATCAAGTGATAAACACTTTACTGCTTTGATATAAGTTGCTGACTAGACCTATTTCAGTTTTCGTGGTTTGTTGTCCGTACGAATTTCCATTGTCCAACTCAGTTATGTTAGTGTTTCTTTACATTTTTGTTTCAGATTCTGTTTTCAAGAGAAAAGGAATCCAAACTGTGACAAAAAATGTGATGAACGAACAAATTACTTGACACTTCTAATGTTGTAATGAGCGGACGGATAGAAATCAAACATTTTCAGATAAACAAAGAGGGATAACTCTTGAACGGAAATCATGAACAAAGTCAATGAACCCTCTTTTGAAAGCCCTCCTGATGCCAAATTTCATTGAGATCTGATAACCCATGGTTGAGATATATGAGTGGACGGACACTGTCAGACAGATGTCTTTACAAATGAAGGGTACCTTGTAATTGTGTGGCTATGGAACACTGTGTGTCTGGTGGCATTGTGTGGCTAGGGAACAATGTGTGTCTGGTGGCATTGTGTGGCTATGGAACACTGTGTGTCTTGTGTCATTGTGTGGCTATGGAACACTGTGTGTCTGGTGGCATTGTGTGGCTAGGGAACACTCTGTGTCTGGTGGCATTGTGTGGCTAGGGAACACTGTGTGTCTGGTGGCATTGTGTGGCTAGGGAACACTGTGTGTCTGGTGGCATTGTGTGGCTAGGGAACACTGTGTGTCTGGTGGCATTGTGTGGCTAGGGAACACTGTGTGTCTGGTGGCATTGTGTGGCTAGGGAACACTGTGTGTCTGGTGGCATTGTGTGGCTAATTTTTTTTCTTACAAGGAGTATTATGCTATGTAGCTGACACCTTTCTGCGGTTATGTTGTGCAAATTATATGTGGCTATTTGTATTAATGAATATTTACCACCGATATTAATAACCCAAATTGCTGCTGGCGGCCATGTGTTGAAAAAGATATTTTACCTGATTAGTTATTTCCCATCCAGACACCACCCCGAAGCTTCAAGTCTAATTTTGTGATGATTAGATGAAAAGTGCATCAAATAATTTAGTGATACAAAGAATGAATTTCACGATGGCTGCCATGGCGGCTATTATGGGCAGCCGACCATTTCCAAAATATATTGTTGATTGTGCTCATCATACTGAGTCGCCATATCAAGGCCTTTCTTGTTACCCAAATGCACGAAACACAAAGACAGTGACCCCTTCGGGATAGTGGTGGTAAATATTCATTAATACAAATTATAGCCACATATAATTTGGACAACATAACCACAGAAAGAAAAATAACATTTTATTTGTAGCGGAATGAAAATGGTGGATGTCTAATGTTGTCCATTGTGTTCTCATGAGACTGTCTCTCTGTGGCTAGACATTTGCATATGGATGCACTCTGTATCTAAGTTGTTTATGTGGCTAAACACACGGGTAGAAAAAAAAGTGCTTCTAAAAATTAATCTTAAAGTCTTATTTAGTGCTCTCGTGCAAGTATTTACATTAAACACACAAGTGATGGACCAAGCGTTTTGTCTTTTCGGACAGACGGACGACCCGACGGATGCATGTAATCCAGTGTACCCCCATCTTTTGGGATGGAGGTATAATTCTAAGCCTCTATGGTGTAATAATACTGTATCTTATACCCCCCCCCTCTCCCCAACTCACATGTATGCATGCAAATATGAATGCAGCAATCAAGATATTTTAATTTATTACTATATATACTAACTGAAACAGGCTCCATTCGGGAGCCATTTTTAGTGGTGGAGGGGCTTGCAGCCATTTGTGCGCTTTGCGCACATTATATGATCTTAAACAGCGCACGCTTCGCACACATTTTGATCTTTTAAACATTCTTTTATCAGATTTGCACTCAACTGAAGATTGATTAAAAGAACAATAATTAGCGTCGGCAGTATTGTTTACACTGTATTAGTGCCAGCCCAGGAATATTGTTTTTCTAACCAAGTTCCGGCGAATCTACTGAACGGTACCGGCTAACGGGAGGTCAGACTGTTTCCATTCGCCATCTTCCGGGTATACCGGTACTCCTTCTATTCCACAATCAATGCACAACTTTCATATCAAAGACAGCATTCTTCACTTATGTTCACAACCAACTGGCAAATTAAAATACCCTATTAGCACCCATTCCGAACAATGGTAGAGCATTTGAGTCTCGACTCTACACCCCACTACATGCACTTCCACGACAAAATATATCAACATCGTTACATATATTCACACTCAACCTGAACTGACAAATTAATTTAGGGCCGAAACATCACGTGACATGCGCTTAGTGTGTTACAGAGTCAGCAATCTGCAACTGAAGATGATCTTATCAAACCATTTTGACATCTTTTCAACTCATTGGGAGTCTATTTCCAAAATTATCTAAATTCTAACTTTGGCATAAAATAAACTTTTAGGGGTACGTTCAAAAACTCTTTTCAAAATTCCAATAAACCGCTCCAGAATCCAGCTTACATTTCAAAATTTATGTCACAAGAACGAGGAGCAATTTGTCTGCGATAAATTGGGACTTTGGTCATCATTAAACTAGCCTCTCTTCTTTAATATGCCTATAGCAGACATCCTTCTCTTTCTCGTGTCATCCATAACTTTAGATACCACATTCATTACAAACTGATCTACATGTATTACGAACGGCATTATTAATTGACAACTACTAATAATGATTGATATATGATATACATATAGTCATCTCCACCCCGCATACCAATTATTTTGAAATATAATTCCCACTTACATGTATACTAAGTATAGAATCTAACCATTTATATTATGTTCCAAACTCATAAGGTAATAATATAATGATGTTGGTAAGTACACTGTAACTTGCATACATCTTTGACACAGGAAGATGTATTACCCTATGTGGCACATCTAAATTCATTATTTTGAATCGTGGTTAAGTGGTTATACACTGGTTTACCACCACATAAATATCACATAATCATATACTGCAGACAATTCAAGAATTGAATATGTATAGATTGTAAGATGTGTATATGCATACACCTACTTTATACACATATCACGTGGAAAAATTACATATATGACGACAGAATGATCGGCCGTTTTACTATCCTATATCCTTTGTTGACTTATAGATAGCCGAGGGGTAACTCTCGGTTACCAGCTGATCCTTCATACTAGTATTTTCCTGCTAGTCCGGGGGGTCAGTGTGGTTCTATCCACCCAGTCTGAGATTACTAGATCTGACATCACCTTTGCCATAATGGCATAAACCATAAAGCAACCCTTTCATCTACAATAGCAAAGCAAGGGTGGGTTTTCGTGTGCTGTCACATGACGTCATTTAGACAAATGTCATAAGAAATCGAGTCTATACTTGAGTGCAAATACTGCATTAGGGGACCATGTTAGATCTCACGTTTGCTTTGACCAATTGGCGGGAAAGTTGGTGAGTCATTTTTTATACTTACTTATATATTTATTTCATACCCCCATTGCTGGAGAAGATATTATATACATAATACAATAAGAATAATGGTATCGTACAAAATGGTGAGGTGGAATAATACAGATTTTCTTCCTTGGTGTTGATGTCTAGGTATGTACACGATCGACCAGTTGGCACATAACAAAGATAAAATAGGCAGAATCCAGGATGATTTGGTCTAGGTTCTGTGTTATGCCGTCGGGTGGATTCAAGCAGTCGCTTCCAAGGAGGAAGGCGAGTAGTGAACAGTCATCACTCGAGTCCAAGTGCAGAAATGTAGCCACACCGAATTGGTTAATTATATGTTCCCAATAGGCATTCCTGGTCGCAAGCAACGGTCGTCTGTGCAGTGTCGCATGACGTGCAGTAATTCGTTACTAAATGAGTGTTAGTACAAGCACAACATATGCGATTGTTGTATGACACAATACAGACCGTTGTACAAATTTGGGCCACCATTACACGCATGGTTGAAAAGTTATAAACACGCCAAAAGCATGACCGAGTTATACACACACACTTACACAGACGACGGGTTTTATAAGAAGATAAAATCATAAGACCAAAAACAGTGATGGACAGTTCTATACATTTGGAATCATTTTGAATAAGGTTGTACATTTTGAGATTAATTTGTAGGCACAATAGGGTTGTATGATGAGTTCACAAGTTAATTTAGTTACACTAATGATTATTAATCAAGTTAATTCTTATAAAAACACAACAGGCCACTCTTCTGCATTATCAAAGGATCCTACAAGTCATTACTCAACATACCATTGGATTTACTCTGATAGAGGTGTGAACAATAAGTGACACCTTTGATTTTATTGAATTGATACCTCTTTGACTGAACCAACGACTAAGAACAGAATAAGATGTGAATAATTCACAACAATATTAACACAAGTTTTCCTATTATACATCTTTATTATTTAAGAAAAACAACTGGAAAAAATAATAAAAGATGCTTGAGTATCTTCTATTCTACAGGATAGAAATACATGATTGTATTCACCTTCCAAATGCTCAGAAATGGTGGTGGGCTTATCTATGAGGACCACCCCATGTTTTGTTTAGGGTAAATAACCCAGACTGGGCTTATCTTCAAGGATGGGCTTACTGACAGGTGTATACAGTAGTCCCAAAATTAGATGATGATGATGTCCCCATGTCCAAGAACCCTACCGTGGCAATGAATTATGGATAAAATGCAAATCTACTTGATCAAATTTGAGTTATCGGACTCACGGGACCACAGTGGAAACAAGGCACTTGTATGAACTGTTATTGTTCCCATCCTGGGTCTTGGTGTAAATAACCTAACTCAAAAATAAATATAATAATTTGGGTAGTTAATTAGTCACCAGCGTGCAATGAAACTAATATTCCATGACCTTGACCCCATATAGAACCCCATTCCGCAACTGTATTCTCATGTCCCTAAGCCTCATCTGTTGTGATTGTAACCTCCATTGCATTATCGCAATGACTCCATTCATTGGAGCGAGTATCATCATTATCAGGACGCCAGCTAAAACGGAGGGACCGAGTTGCAGTCAAAGAAACACCCAGCAGTGTAATATTTGAAAAGGAGACGACCAAATAGCGTAAAGATATGGAAAAACCATGTTAATTCGCTCACAGTCGACAGCCATTAGATTAACGATATCTCCCGTGTCTTTATTTCCGTCGTTTCCCATTATCAACGCCTGGAAAATGGGTTAAGATGGTGACTGATTAGAAGGCATACAGTGATCAGAAGGCCCACACTGATTAGAATGCCCACACTGATTAGAAGGCCTACACTGATTAGAATGCCCACACTGATTAGAAGGCCTACACTGATTAGCAGGCCTACACTGATTAGAAGGCCCACACTGATTAGAAGGCCCACACTGATTAGAAGGCATACACTGATTAGAAGGCCCACACTGATTAGAAGGCCTACACTGGTTAGAAGGCATACACTGATTAGAAGGCCTACACTGATTAGAAGGCCTACACTGATTAGAAGGCATATACTGATTAGAAGGCCTACACTGATTAGAAGGCCTACACTGATTAGAAGGCCTACACTGATTAGAAGGAATATACTGATTAGAAGGCCTACACTGATTAGAAGGCCTACACTGATTAGAAGGAATATACTGATTAGAAGGCCTACACTGATTATAAGGCATATACTGATTAGAAGGCCTACACTGATTAGAAGGCCTACACTGATTAGAAGGCCCTACACTGATTAGAAGGCCTACACTGATTAGAAGGCCCACACTGATTAGAAGGCTGTTGCAGATAAATTATTCGGCATTTTGCTCAAGTAATAAATCACACACAGTATGAATGTTTAAAGGTGTCTCATCACAACAATTTTTATTTAGATTACTGAGTATAAAATAATACAGATGAATCGAGGACACCTGTCTGGAGAGGCTTCTTTTATCAATAAATATCAAATTTAGTTAGAATTTCTTATGACATTAGTGGGACTCGAGGCTCCCTTTGGGAGACTAGCATATACAAAAGAATGCATTGGCGCAGGGTTTTTGCAAAATTTCAGGAAGCTCCCATCATGGATGGGTTAAACAGTTTGAAAATTGTAGAGAACAAGCATTCAAAACATTCAAGACTAGAAGTGGAGTTAGGTGTTAGTCTTAAAGTATACAATTAAATAGAAGCTACAAGCAAATGGATGATGCACAACTGAACACTGAACATTGGTGTTCATCTCACCTTAATGCCAGCTAAGACCTCGTTCATCAACTTAGTTCTAGAATCCTTTAACTTCATCAGCTGCAGTTGATATCTCCGTTGTAACAGTGTTATGAATCCATTGAGCAGCACAAAAATGACGATAACTGCAACGCCAGCAAAGGTGGAATATCCGAGGACGTTATACAACATTACAATTGCAATTACGATCTGCAGCGGCGATGACCATATGACCCATAGATAGTCTGTCGCCCCTGATATCCTCTCGCTGTCCACCGCCATGAGGTTCACGATTGTTCCTGTCGTCATGCTCTTTCTCGCTTCATTGCTCATACTTAGATTCTATAATAATTTAATGTAAACATATTTTTATTCCAATCATAATAACATATATACATTTGACAAAGTGTTGACAATAAAAATAGAATAGGATAAGTGAATGATGGATTGGAAAAGGGATTAAACAACAAGCCCAATGGCTTTTGTTAAGTTTGCTCCCTTTTTGTTTCGCACCCACTCTTCATTAAGTGAAGAGGGGGGTCGGACGGGAAGGGATGGAAATATTATAATAATAATAGTAATGAGATGTCATGAGATTTACTTTAAACATATTTTAATGTATTTAGAAACAAAATATACATAGGGATCAGGGCACAAGTTACAAAACTTACAAACTTGCCCCTCTCCTAATACAATCATGGAACATACATAAAAACACATAGCAGATATAGCAAACTGTTTATAAAGAAGAGTGCAGAGTGTGTGTGCTGCGGATGTCGGGTTTCCATCTGTATTCCAATCTCGGTTATGAAGAAAACGCTAGAACTCAGTGAGTTGAAAGATGAATAGCGAAATTTACCATACATGGGTTTGTTCAAAACGCTCTGTTTTAGCTATAAAAGATTGAGTAATGCGGAAAAGAGTAGTGTTCTTTTGATTTGATATACCTTTTACCCCATATAAGAAATGATTTGCTTCTAATGATTGAAAGCCATTAGTACTTAAATTTCGGTAAAAGTCAATTCTCTGATCTACAAATAAAGGGCAAACATGAAAATAGTGATTGGCGTCTTCAATGTCTAAGTTACAGGGGCATATAGGCGAATCTGATATGTGATTATCAAACATATCCGAACGGAGATCACTACACTGATTCCGAATTTTACTGTGTATTGTATTAATTTTCCTTTTTCCTGTATAAAAATAAGAGGGTGGTTTTATTATTGGATCTATAATCCCTAAATTGGCTTTGAAATCGGAAATAGAGGTTGCATTGATTACATACACAGGTAATTTGTTCCATTCCAGAACAACAGATGGGAGAAATGACTGTTTAAAATGCTCAGTGTTAGCGAAATAGGAATAAAATTTATTTGGAAATCTAAGATTATAATCCGATCGTTCTCTGGAGCGTGCCGGTAGGAGATATGTCAGATACAAAGGGGCGTCTTCATTGATAATTCTGTAAATTGCTTGCAAATGGCGATGTTGCCTACGCCTGTGTAGTGTCCGCCAACCTACCTCAAGCCATAACTTGTTAAGTGATACTGAACGATTTAGGCCGGTTACGATTCTAGCGGCGTCTTTATGTATTCGGTCGAGTTTTTCCAATAAGTAATCGGGTGCTGAATCCCATACGACGTCAGCATAATCCAAAATAGGAAGGATATACGCATTGTAAATTTTTTCGAGTGTCTTTCTATCGAGATCGTTTTTAAATTTCCTCAATTGTGATAGTCTAGAGGCAGCTTTGTTTGCTGTGTATTCTATTTGTTTGTTCCATTTTAAGTTTGATTGAAATTCAAGGCCAAGGTGCTTATGCGATTCGTTAAATGAAATAGTTTCGTCCTGGAATATTAAATCTGGGGAATTATCTTGAGGCACGAATGAGAAGGATATTGCCTTGGTTTTCTTGGGATTGAACGAAACTAACCAGTTGTCTGCCCATAGACTGACCCTTTTGAGGTCCTCATTTAGTTCTGATTGTAGGATGTTAAGATTGAAGTGAGAAGCTGTGAGACATGTGTCATCAGCATACATTCTAACAGTTGATGTGAGGTTATCTGGTATGTCATTAATGTATATTAAAAATAGGAAAGGCCCAAGGATTGATCCTTGGGGAACACCCGCTGTGATGGTTTCAAAATCAGAATAAGTGTTATTGATTCGGACCCTTTGCTTCCTGTTAGTGAGATAGTCCTCCAGCCATTTAGAAAGCGACCCTGTTATCCCATACGCGGTAGTTTTGGCAATCAACCCTCTGTGCCAGACTCTCTCGAAGGCTTTAGAGATATCACAAAATACTGAACAAGTGTATAGGCCTTTGTCGAGTGTCTGACACAGCTGGTGATAAAGATCAATCATTTGGAATGTAGTGCTGTGTTTCGGAACGAAACCCGACTGATTTTGAAATAGGAGTTTATTCTCATCGAAAAAGGACGAGATTCTCGTTAGAACTAACTTTTCAAGAATTTTGCCCAGGCATGGTAGAAGGGAAATTGGTCGGTAATTAGCGCTATCTGCGGAATCTCCATTTTTAAAAATAGGAATCACATTGGCTTTCTTCCACTGTGATGGGAACTTTCCCGTTTGTAGAGATTTTTTAAAAATTAAGAAAAGAGGGTGGGCTATAGCGTTAGCCGTGCCGTGGAGCATTTTTGGACTAACTCCGTCATAGCCATAGGCTTTGTTCGTTTTAAGTGATCTGATCGCAGATATGACATCATCGACTGAAAATTTAAGTTCTGATAATTCTTTATTGCATCGTGAACTGAAATCAGGTAGTTTGTGATCTTTCTGGTCAATCGTGGAATTTGAGAGGAATTTTGTATTCAGGCACTCGGCTTTTCCCAAATCGTTTGAGACAAAAGATACACCATTGACTTTAATATCTCCATCCGTAGAATAAATAGGTGGTATTTTTGTTATCTTCTTTTTGTTCAAAAGAAAGTTGATGAGATGCCAGAATTCACGGGGCGAAGAACTGTCATTTACCCTATCTTCGATATTGTTTTCAAATTTGGCTTTCGCATACTTTTTCATGTTGTTGACTTTGTTCCTCGATTTTTTGTATTTTGTCCAATTATTTTCAGTGCCAGACTTGATGGCGACCGATCGCAATCTATCTCGACGTCGAATCTCACGTCGGATGTCGCTATTGAACCAAATTTTGTCTTTCGATCTTATCGTAACTGTAGTTTGTGGTATAGTGATTCGCATTATTTCAAAGAATTTATCATAGAAAATTTGCACTACCCTATCAATGTCGTTTTCAGGCTGGAGGAGATCGTCCCAATTTATATCATTTATTAAAATTTCCGCCTTTTGGAAGTCGCCGCGATTATAGTTCCATATTTTCCTTTGGAAGGAAGGGGATGACAGTTGATCAAATGAGATGGTCGCATAAACACCTAAGTGGTCCGAAATTTCTAAGTCAAGGATGTCGGCATCCCTCACTTGAATGTCAGGGCTTATAATGATGGGGTCCAGAAGCGTCGCGGATGTAGCAGTGATTCTGGTCGGGGATGTAATCACATTTCTGAGTGAAAAATAGTCCGTGATATTTTTAAGTTTGGACGAGGGATCTAGATAATTTGAATTAAAATCCCCAAGTAGTATTACTTTATGGGAAATATCTAACGCTTCAAAAATGGATTCCTCGAAGAGGGTCCAATAGTTTGGGGCACAGAAGTCCTCTGATCGGTATGATAGACATAAGAGAAATTTTGTAAGTTTACTGCGTATTTCAAACCACATTACAGACGTGTCAAATTCGAGACTTTCGATGCGCTTGTATAATAAGTTATCGTCGAAGTATACACAAATACCACCACCATGACAATCCCGATCGGCTCGGACAGGAGGGGTGAATCCTTCAATAAGAATATTTTCAGATGGGTATGAGGGGTCCAGATGAGTTTCGGTAAAGCATAATATATCATAATCAGATATTATGTGATTTATTTTGTGGATTTTATTCCGAATGCTTCTTATATTTTGTTGGAAAATGGTCAAAGTATCGGGATGGTTTTCAGTTATTAATGTCTGGTCTAGTACAGGGCCCGGATTGACATGGACTGAACCTGAAATTATAAGAAGCGCTGTAATTAAAACCAGGATCAACGGTAGCCTAATACTTGATCCACGGAATGATTTCAATATGAGAAAGCTGCATGTAACATGTTTTATTTTCTGCGACGGGGCTTTCTTCTTTGAATCAAAAATTCCCGTCACTATACGATGCTGCTCGGCAGAGATACCCATTTATGGGATGTTCATGACCGAAAAGCATCGTACCGTGACGGAACTGAAGTTAATTTGGAAGACAGATGAAAAGTAATCCACAGCTCGGTCAGGGTTATTTCTAAAAGTGTGTTGTGTATGATTCAAGAGATATTTCAAAACTAATGAGTGAAACTGATTTAGAAATAAGAGAGAAATATGAGAAAAACATGGAGAAAACATGAGGAAAAGATGATATGAAACTATTGTAGGCTTACATGGTGAATAAGTTGATATTAATAAGAAAGATGAAATGACTAATATATACAAGTAAGCCATATGGTTTTATAATGTTCTGAGTTTTACCGATGCGGTAAAGTTTACACGGGCTCCGGGGGTAAGATATCAATAGTAGGATATCCCAGCGGTATAGTCCGTTAATGGCACATTTAGGTACGGTATCTCGCCCCAGGAGTCCATGTATATATTCTGATATATAAGGTGAGATAAGGGTTGAAATTACTGCATTAAATTCGAAGCGTTCGCTGCCTGTTACTAGTTAATGAATTTTGGTGCGGACGGTCTTCCGTACATTTCGTATGATCAGAAAAGGTCAAAAGGTTAAAGCCTGTCTCGCCCGGGTGGATGTACTGGAGTTTCACACGGTTTGAATCAAACTTTGATAATAACATGCATTCCTTTTGTTCTTAGAGTAATATTCGTTTCAAAAGTATCATCATGTCGGATGCAAAGTCACTTAGCTACCATTTGTAACGTGAAATGCTTTAACTGTTGATAAATAGGCCAGGAAAGAATGTTTATATTAGAAATGGCAAAAAATTGTGGCGCTGTCTAGTCAGGTGTCGACGAAATTGTTGTCAGTACAGCTGCGTTCAGAAGCAATTGGTTTTGCCCAAGGCATTGAACAGTTTGAATCTAGATTGAATTTATGGGTGAGTTAATTACATACCGCTATAGCCAATCTTGAACACATCATTTATATAATACTGAAAAACAGTATTGATCAAGTTAAACTTAAAGATTAAGGACAAGGTACTCACTCCTATCAGCCAAAGGAACATTCATATATCATTTTCAGTATATTCTGAGATCATGGCACTACTAGTGGAAGTCTAAGTTTATTATGAGGCCTAATAGGCCTATGTAGCCTAACTTGTATAGTTAGTCAATGCCCTATAATAAGAGGGTGTAACTCAAATGATCATTATCATTTATCATTTTGGGGAATAAGTCACAATGATGAAAAATTCCTTTAGCTGATCAGAAGTGCGTACCTCTAGTCCCCAACCACAAATGGCACCATGTCCCAGACACAACTATGCCGTACAACTAAAAAGGCCATATCAATATGTAAAATGCTTTTACAAGTTTCTTTATATGTCTTCACCTATTCTAAAAATAGTAAAATCTCCTGTCCCAGGTCATAAGACTTTCCAAATTGTATATCTCCCTCATACAGCATATACATGCTGTTCTTAGGTATGTTTTTATTTTCTAAAAACCATATATATCTAAATTTTTTAGATTCAGGGAAGAGATATAATTATCAAACAGTATACTGTAGTCTTTACAGACATACTGGTCTACAGGCTTGTACTTAGGCAGTTAATATCTGGCAGTGTGTTTCTGTTTAGAAGAGGAAAGTAGCACCAAATGTTTGTGGGGTACTATCAGATGGAAGTAATGAAATAATGAACTATGATGATTTCAACAATGAACAGTATGAACAGGGATTAACCAGTATGATATTATTATATATCTATTAGAACATAAATTAATAGCATGGGGGTGTGGTGGGGTGGATAATTTATCAATTTCAATTCATCGCGAGACTTGAAGGTCTATAACTGTCATTTACAGATTATGAAGTTAGGCTTTTTTCGGCCACATTACATGTATAAATGTGGTCTTAAATTTAATTTATTTATGTTGAATATGAAAAAAAAAAAAAAAAAAAAAAAAATTTCTTTTTTCTTGGCCTTATTTGGCTGGCACTTTAATGCCGTATCTGCGCAGTTTCGCCATAAAAGGGCCAATCAAATGTTGTTTATTGTTTATGAATCAAATAAATTAAATGTGATATTCCATGTAAAATTCAGGATGTTCAAAAATTTGAGGATGAAAACCAGGTTCGGGATTTCAGAGGGGAAAAAGAACATGAGTAAACATATCTTAATGTCATTAACATTTCTCAGTCAAATTAAAGGTACACTGTCCAATTTGATTCTATGGTCCCTGGTTCATCGTAAACCAACAACGGCAGAATTTCTTCAGAATCAAGATACAAAAATATTATCAGAGTCGATTAATTAATACCAGAAAAAATAATGTTAACCGATGTCAACTAAAGTATAAAATTTCAGTATATTTGAGAATTTTGTTCAACACAATTTGATGTGAGGAGTACATTGGTCACCCGTCATCTGCAGGCTAGTGGCAAACAAATAGCAGATCACAAAATTTACATCAAATATATTTTACCGCCGAAGCTAAAGAGTGAAAAAAAGGGGCGTTAGTTCAGACTGTGTATCTTTAACTGGAGGATGTAGAAAAAAGGATTATTTATTTATTTATTAAATAATTAATTAATTTTTAAATAAAATAAATAAACCCGCATACATCCTTAGGTGTAAATAATGACCAGAAACTCTCATTGAACACATAGAAGATTATATTTGTTAAGGTTGAATTATTATTAATGAAATGAGTTCATTGTTATTTGTAGAGATACATTAATATTGTAAAACTGTAAGACAGCTAGTACTTGCCTTGAGACAAGCAAGTATCGGTAGATAGTGGGGTTTTGGAAAATATATCCAACAAATGGGGGGAATTTACTTTATAGATACATTAATATTGTAAAACTGTAAGACAGCTAGTACTTGCCTTGAGACAAGCAAGTATCGGTAGATAGTGGGGTTTTGGAAAATATATCCAACAAATGGGGGGAAATTACTTTATAGGGAAGTGTATGGTATAAATACACATATATATATATATATATATAATATGTGTTAGATGTGTCAGATTAACCTGTACTATAGGTTTCTACAAAAAGTGGATAGGGTCTGAAAGGTATATACAAAGTATATGAAATTGTGTTATTATGAATTTTCACAGTTTAAACATTTAAGCGAGATTCAGGAAGAGAGAGAGAGAGAGAGAGATAGAGAGAGAGAGAAAAAGAATGAAGGAAGACAGAAAGAGAGAGAGAGAGAGAGAGAGAGAGAGAGAGAGAGAGAGAGAGAGAAAGTGAGACTGTCGGGTAAAGTGAGGATGTAGTTCAGTTGCAACTGATTGGTTACTATGCTGTACATATAATATTGTTTATGTCATTGCTACGCCCGTCGCCGTGAGATGTCAGACGATCTGGTGGGGGTAAGTTTGGCGCTTAGCACTGTTTCCATGCTTTTCACGAAGTGTGTACAAATCATAGCCTTATGAAAATCGCTTTGTTTTCAAAATATATGCTTGAACCGTGTCAAATATTTTAATATTATCACGATGACTGAGTTCCTGTGATCCGCACAAAAGAGTATTTACTGATAAAATAACATTCGATATGGCGCATATAAGTTCAGTCCTATGGCCATTATATTCAGGACATTCCAATAAGAAATGATGTGCTGTTTCTATTTTGCCACAATAACAGAGAGGAGACGTTTTAATGTGATTACTCAACAAGTCATAGTTCAAACTACTGCATTTTAATCTTAAGCGAGAATGGAGTATATGTTATCTGCGACACTTACTGTGGTAGTAGTAGATTGGGGGCGCCGTGTGCTTGCGTTTAGTAATTTTTTGAAGTCATCAATTGTATTACAATAGCGTATGGTGTCAGGCAGAGAGCTCTACTCACTTATAGCAGATGGCAAAAATGAATTCATGTAATAGTTGTATGTGATATCGGATGGCAACCTTATGTGCTCAAAACGAAAGTTATAACCGGTATCATAAGAATCAACTGGGCGTACGAGATTTCTCAGTATAGATGGTGCTGTTCCTTTGATCATTTTAAAAAATTGGCAGAGTTTGTGTTTTTTCCGTCGCGTAGTAATTACCAGCCTGTGTCCAATAGGAGGAGGTCTTTATTTGCGCTAATTGTTGCCCCTGTTACAATTCTAGCCATCTCATATTGAACTTGCTCTATGTCTGATGATAAAAAATCGGGAATGTTGTCCCATACAGGTGAGGCATATTCCAGTAAGGGACGTATGAAAGACAAATATTTTTATTTTTCCAGTGTTGATCTGCTTGCTCGATATCTTAGTTTTCGTACCAAATGCACTCGTTTCCAGGCTTTAACCAGTAATGAGCGAATATGGATATCCCAGCTGCCTTCGTTATCAAAAATGAGTCCAAGATGTTTATGGGTGTCAACTTCGGTCACTATAATAATTTCTTAGGCCATTAAAGATAGTCTATCTATTCCTAAATGTTTTATTAAGCTTCCGTATTATAAAATAATAAATTACTAGTCAAAGACAAGTACCTGTCCGGAAACACTTCTGTCAATTAATATTGATTTTATTTTGATATTTTCTTAATTACTGCGATAATCAATTCAGACAATTTGTCCTTACTATTTTCAGATAGAGTCTTCCCGCATGCTATGCTCTGAATGAAGGCAAGCCGTAAAATATCCAAAATTGATAGTGAATTAGAAATAACATAAATATTAATTTATAGAAGCATTTCCGGACAGTTATCTTTTACTCATATTTATAAATTTTATACCCCGGAAACTATATAAAACGTGTAATAGGAAAAGATAAACCATCTTTAAAGATGTATCCAGAGCAGGATTAAAAATATGGTGCCAGACATTTGTAGAATGAGGTCCCCAGAGGGTGAAATTAGTGACCCTACCCCGCAAAGCAGGCTAGCATCACTAAATTCACCCTGTGAGAACCTCATTCTGCTAAGGCCTCATCTTCTCTGGAAAGTATCTTTATTATCAAATAAACCAGTGGTCAGATGCTCGTAGCCCGTTTATATATCACCATGGGTATATGACAGATATAATTGTATTAAAAAACCTCCATCCTTTTGGCCATGCATTTATCCATGGTGTGTATAGTCTGGCTGTTGAAGGGTTGAACCCGGAAAAAATTCTTAACAAGCTGAATTTGATGTCATTCAATGCCGGATAACCCCCTGGTGAACATATCCAAAATCCGCTAAAATCCGCCGTGGGGAATTTTTTTTATTCAAGATGGCATCCAACATGGCCGCTTGAAAGTTGAAAATTTCGAGAAGTCTATTGTTTGGCGCACAAAATAAAACAATGAACCCGTCTTATAAACAAAATTCATTTTGTAGTGTATACAATATATTTCCAGAGTAAACTATGTAGCTTCCGGGTAAAAGACCTAATCATGGCGGCCAAAATGTCAGCCAAAACCGGAAAATGTGTGTTTTCCTTTATTTTCCCACTAATTTTCCACATTTTGATTGTATTGACTTTGAATCTCCCACCCAAACGAACGATATATTTAGTGAGTGTTAAGATTGCTTTCTGGCGATACATGTACAACCACATTCAATCCAGTTCCTGATCAACAACCGTTTGCTCAAAATTCGCGCAAATCTCCCCACGACAATCCCCACAGGCAGTGACACACTTAAGTCCATTTTTTCCGGCAGGAACATTGATTTGTGCCACAAGGATTTCTTTACGACATTTTACAATTGCATATAATGAATTTAAGAAGATTTTCTGTTGCTGGTTCTTGGTCAGTCATTATTGGGATAAGTATTGACCCCTGCATTTCCATCCCCAATATTTTTTCGTTCTAGATCAATTTTCCCGAGTTATGCCCAGATTAAAACATGGAAGGGGACCATAAGACTATGGAAATAGGCTGCCCTCTCTGTGGGTGGCAATTTTTGAGGTACGATAGCAGACCTGTCGGATGAAATCATGGTCATGAACTTCGCGTATCATAGATGGTCGTTTTACATTTGAACGAAAATCTTCGAACCTGCCTCGGCTACCTGTTGGGCTGACGCAGCCCCATTGCTGATTTCTATCGAAACATGTTGCAGCTGAGCAGATGATTCTAATAGTTCCATCAAGCCTGCCTTTCTCTGTCCAAATATCGCTTATGTTGTGTCACACCCAAGCATGCAAGAAAATAATATGTTTGGTGACAAAATCACCGCCTTTGTGCACGATATCAGCTACTTTCCACACCCACCGCTTTTGTGTGACTTTCGCATCTCAGACTTGAAATATATAATTGACAATGAGCCTGTCCCGTGATGTAGGAATAAAACTAGACAATCTGTGTCACCAGCAACAACTACCTGTGATATTGATGCTGATTCTATGCAGCTGAAGCAATCATTGTGTCTGCGTCAGATGTACTGTTATGGACTGTGTGATGAGCGTCCAGTAGCGCCTTTCTGAGTAGATGTATAAACTGCTGCATGTTCGTTTCGTTCTAAAGAATCAGTTATTACTCTGCCTCACTTAAGTCCACCCCGACGTTTGATGGAACGCATCATGACTTGCTCAATAACTAGGTCACTTGACAGTCCTGCCCAAAACCTACTGCTCCTTCGAATAGTATGAACACCATCTGCAAGCGACAGATCTTCGCACAGTGCATAGTAGCAGCAAACAAATTCAACATTTTTTCCAACAACTACTAAATGAAGATTCCAATCTTCTGTTCTCTCAGCTTGAATAAAATCTTTCAACATTTCTATATACTCCATTTACTGTAACCAAAGTTTGGATGTTCTGGATTTCTCGCCAAGGTATGTCTTGTAATATAACATACGTTCGTTCAATTTGAGCAGTTCTATTGAATCGGAAACATCGAAACTGGGATGGACCCATCAAACACTTTTCAAACAGCTAATTTATTGCTTTCACTTCAGCCTGACTAAGGTTGTCCCCTTCGAAACTGTCAGTACCAGTTGAAGCGATTCCTTCGATAGCCGATTCTTCGACATTTGATGTCGAAGTTACTTCGATATTTACCGTTGGAGGAATAACTTGGTATCAGATATCGGCTGTCGACTTGGAAATTTCATTTGAATCATCAGAGATCAAATCATCCAACAGCTTATTAGTAAGGGCTCCGTCCACAAGGAAATGACATCTGAGTGCTCGTGAGAATGCCTTCCCGGAAAGCATTGTGGCAACTATGTTTGAGCCATAAGCGTTTTCAAGAGCCTCATCTAACCCCGACCCATTCATCATGGTACCATCATCATCAGGTGGAAGCCACGTGACTTGGCTTCAATTTTTCAACCGCTTTGAACCAAAGTGGCTGGTCAAGCATGTAGTCACAATTCCCAACTGTGTCGCGTGATTCTGAATATACATCAAAGTGGAAAATAAACAAGACTCATCTGATGGGTTGAGGTTATATTATCGGTAGAAAAAGAACTTCTGACTTGGCTGAAGGTTCTGAGCTGTTTGAAGAAAAGATGTGTTCCATGAATCCAGACCAGTTCGGTCTATGTTTCATTGCTTGATTTGGAAGCCAACCGCAATGCCGTAACAAACCAGTGTTCAAACCTGGAGGCAGTGTGTATGGGTTTTGTAACTATCGGTCGGTACTGTATTGTGGATAATCCCAGCTTTGTATGTTTCAAATAGTGTATGATAGGCACAGCCTTGCCTTCGATTAGTTCTTCAACCATAACACTTTTTGACGAGTGGTCACTGTTGATTTAGGTGTAAGCAGTGTGTCGTCCTTCGGAGAGGAAACTGCGATTATCCACATACCATGAAATGAACCTTTACCATCAATTGTCGTGACGTTGTGGTCGACAATATCTGCTACCCACTGAGTAAAGGTACCTGGAAAATACTCCACTGGTGTACTTTCAAGACTGTCCACCTGGATCACTGATTGTTTGTAGTGCTTAATTCGTCGTAAGTAATTGAAAACCCCAATTTAGACAGAGTTCACCAACAAGCCACCTTGGCCCGAACACGTGATCAATTTCAACCCCAATACCAAAAAGGGTACTGGTAATAACAGATCGGGACCTCGCATATTGCACGACACTGTGACCAATGCTATTCTGCTTGATTTAAGATGGAATTAGTATCTCCAGAAACAGTTGTAAATGGCGAGGAGTCCATTTATTTCTGTTGTCAATATTCCCTATCTCCTCGCTGATGGGGTAGGTTTTCTTACCATATGCCATTTCCCGCAACTTTGCCCTAATCATCTTCGAGGCCGTCACAACAACTCTGCCTCCGCCTCTGTGTCATCTTTCTTATCCGCATACCACTTGTCATTTATCAAGTACTTGGTCATATATTTGAAGCAAATGACGTTGCTACGCCCATCGACTTCAGCAAAAATATATATACTCCCCATACCGTTCTTCCAATTTCTGTTTAAGGCGTTTTATTGAATATAATTCTGACCCAATTGCTAGCTCTACCATTTGAGTATGTAACTCGGACAGAGTATACAGTTCTGTACCACCCCAGACTTCAGCCATACACATAACTAATCAAATGAACGTATCATTTCAACACTTGGTGTTCTGTCCTGTGGTTTTCTCTCAAGATGGATCCTCATTTATTTCTCCCAAGAACATGGAGAAACAAGATGCACGATATACGGCTTCTGCAGCAACGAGATCAATGCAACATAGAATGCATTTCGGAACCTTCAATGCCCACGAATCCTCTCTTATTCGGCAATGTTCTAAAACTTTATCTCTAATAGGGAGAGTTGCTACTGTAAGAACTTGCCTTCTATCGGGATGACGGGGATCTGATATCCCACCCTTTCAACATATCAAACAGTCTTCTTTGAAATTAAATGGGTCTTGTTTTGACCTCATTTTCTTAGAGAGCGGAACCGTATCCACACACTCAGGATTGACACTGAAGGTTCTTTTCCTATCAGTGAAATCACGCCTAGTCTTTATGGATCAAGACCTTACCAATGGGTGTGGTCATTTGTTGCCCATTTAAATATTCAGACAAGTGGTTATATCCTCGAATCATTTTGCCATAGCTTTTAACAATGGATTTTCCTTAGTGTCCACATTACATTGACACATGCTATGAAAGGACAAGTCGCACAAGTCCTCTTGATAGTTGCTGGTCCTAAATACGGGGTTGGTTCTGCCATTGCCGAACACGTACCAGACCAAACGAGAGATTAGTATGAGAATAAAAAAAACTCAACCAAGAACAATGCAATTTGAATGTACAATAAGCCTTCTGCGTATGTTGGCACCGTTAGGTTTCAGCAGAAGGCGAAAAATAAACACAATGTCACTCAAAACACCTATAAAAACAACTATATCAAGAAATTATTTGCCACCACATACTTGAAGAAACAATCGCTACATTATTTTTGATAGTTATATTACATAATTACTTAAATCATTGCAATTTATCGTCTTGGGCCACTAAAGAGCGTTCAACGTGAGTTCATATTTATGTAAATATATTATCTAATGACCTTGGAATTGTATAATCGTTCATTATATATAAATATATGTACTGAACACAACTTTTATGTAGATCACTTAGTGCACAGAGTCCCGTTGTCACAGTTACCTTTATAAATTACGTCAGATCCCTCCCCTATTCAGTGTGCTGTAGAAAATTTTCCCCAAAACCGATTTTAGAGGATTTTGAATATGATATACATGAAGGTCTCCTCTTTCCAATGATACCAAATTTAGCTTGTTAAGAATTTTTTCCGGGTAGGTCCTATATTTCAGCTCAGACGGCCAGACTAGTATGTCTGTGCATGGTTGTCCGTAACCTGGTGCCCGGTGATATTGCTTTGAAAGGTAATCATGTTCGACTGGTGTTGTTAGATTGGTGATGAGATTAGCGGTTTCTATGTCTTGTCTGGTCATATTTAATGTTTGAACTTTGTCTGAAATAGACGCACTTTTTATGCTAGAATTTGCGCAACAGGAGCGCAGGGAAATCACATGTCGAGTTGGTTTAAGGGTTTTTAGAAAAAGTATTTATATGATATAGAGAGGTCAACAGAACGATACCATATATATACTATATGCGACTGCATTCAATTTGGGTTTTTTGAGATGTCTTTAGTGTAGTTTTGTGGTTATGAGAGCTCACCCCTCCCATGATATCACAGACGCAGGGGCTATAGGATTCCCCCGACCGGTGGGCCGGGCTTTAGCTACAGGGTTGATCATTGCAGATCTCACCGACGGGGATGGCTATCCCTCCCCGACATGGTGTGTATGTAGCCCCCTGACTCCTCCCAGGGTGCCACCCAACATAATTTAGTATCGATGATTTCTCGTCTTCAGTGAATGCAAGGCCGCGCTCTTAGCATGGGGTGCCAAGCAGAGACGTGTCGACAGAGGTGGTTATGCAAGGGTCTTACCCCCACCCCAAACTGTAGTCAAGCCTAATGCAACATTAATTGGAAAATACACACCGTTGTTTTTAGACCAACATTTGCATATTTCCCTTTCGTTTGCAAAATTCTGGATGGAAATGGCCATCAGTTTGCAATTTTCAAAGGGTGAGTGTCAGGTTAAAAATTTCCCCGAGTTGGAAAGCTTGAGGCCAGTCTAGATGCTAGGATTGTCAAATTGTCAAATAATCTCATACAGGGCCGAAGCATCCTTTTAATCCCCCTGCATGGCCAGTGGCCACAAGACTACTGGTCCATTTAAAATAGGCTCCCATCTAGTAGTCTGTGAGGGAACATTTGGGGAAAATCAAAGCACCGGGGGGGGGGCTGGGTTGGGGGTTGGAGGTGTGTGCAAATTGAATAACGCAAACTTGTGAGTCTGGTGTGGTTCAATGGGGGTGGGGTGCAGTTGGAAATTCCAAGGTGGAGACCACCCCGACGAAAACCCTCTAGACAAGTCCTGAGTGCCAAATATCCCAGTGCTCCTCGCGACTTAGTTTCGGCTTTCGGCATAGGCCTATTTGTTTTCTATCCAAGAATACACTGCACCGACGGCAATATATTTACCATACTCTGAATGACAACGCTTCCGATGCGATCACAAGGTAACATTGTGCTGCAAGTAAGACGATAATTGTGTTGTAGAAATGATACGGAAGATCGATTGTCAAAAATTGTCAAAATACACAGGGCAAGGCTTATCAATCCAAACTGTGGAAGGTGTGTTTTTATTGTGAATATCTCGCATATACCCATGGTTATATATAAAAAGGCTACGAGCATCTGACCGCAGTTTTTTAGTTTCTTTAAAAAGTTTCTTTTTTAGTTTAGTTTTTCTGTATCCCCAAATTGGCAGAAGACACAATGCATAATCGACGTGATGTGCACCCAAAAATGCACATCACCATCTGAGAAATTAAATCTGAGTCTTAAGGCCACACATAAGGCCATGCAGAATGAGGTCCCCAGATGGTGAATTTGGTAATGCTAGCCTGATGTACGGGGTAGAGTCACTATATTCACCCTCTGGGGACCTCATTCTACAAATCTCCAGCATCATATTTTGAGGCCTAATGGAGGTCAAGTCAAAACAATTAATTATTTTTATTTATGTTGGTTAAACACAGGTTAAACATACCTTTTTATAAATGGACGATATTAGACACGCTTTAATTCTCATCCCGAGACACAAGCTCATGTGGAAACTCTGATTGTTGAAAATGGTTGCCAAGGCAGCGACAACAAAGAATCCGCATGCATATATATATCCCTTCCATTCCTTCTCTAACCCCTTGTCCTTGCTTTCAACATAAGCAATGAATACGCTAGAACAGAATGGTGAGGTCAATTTATACCTTTTATTAGGCCTAAAAAAATGTTTGTTTCTTCTCACCGACCGACCCTATATTAAACCACCGATCGAGTCTAACATTTTATTGCGATCGCCGTGTTTGCGGCAAGGGGGTAACGAACCAAATATCACTCGGCTTGAGCTGCGGTTACATAAAAGAGAAGATTAAATTATGGCACCGAGAGCAAAGTCCTAAAGCGCGGTCAGAGAGGTCGCGAGGTTAAACAGATCGACGCCGAGGTCACAACGTCACTGCGCGCGAAAGCGCTTGAGAAGAGACTGCAAAGGAACCCAAACAGGAGAAAAGAAGATCATGAGATAATGAGGCACGGTGGTGAAAGGAAGCGGCGATGGAATGTTGTGAGGAGCATTGTGCGAGAAGGCCCTGAGGTCCTCAGAAAACTGAGGGAGAGGGGGCAATTTGACCTGGATCTCCAGGTCACGCACCCGGTGAGGCTCCCGGCCGACGAACCGTGGGTTGACATGATGAACGATGCCAAAGATGAGTTTGAATTTGATGGCGCAGCCGCAGTCTACTCCACATGGAGGGTAGAGAGAGTCGACATCAACTACGTCTCTTATGCCCACGGGGGTCAGAGAGCCCTAAATGTCCGCATGACGAATGAGAGGGCAGCACAGCTCCTCAGAGGGCGAGTTCGTCCTAAAAATAAAGTACTTGCGTGAGCATAACGACGGTAACTGGTACGTCGAGGATAAGTTCGACCCGATCAGAACAGAGGGGAAGAAGGGCCAATGTATTGTTGAAATCACTCGAGACACGAAGCCTGGTGTGTTGAGCGGAATCGACCAGGTCTTTTACCAGAACGCCTACCCGGTCACCGTGGTTGTCTACGTCATCTAACCCCTCAGAGACCTCAGATCCTGCAAACCTAGCCCCAATGAAGGACGGCAACCTCAACTGTGTTGCACAGAGAGTGGTGGAACACTTTGAAGGTGCTGAGAGGTCTCACGCCCATGGGGAGAAAGAAAATTGATGAATGGGAGGAGCGAGTTCATCAAACAGGTGCCACTGTCGATGTCGCCGCCCTCAAGAAGATACTGACGCGAGCGATCATACTCCGAGATATAGCCGGTGAGGACATAATTATACAACAACGGGAAATACCAGCTTGGGGGCAACGGGATCAGAGGTAAAGTGGAGCTCATCTGCAACAAGGGTCATGCATGGTCCAAAGACCTGCACTTCCCAAAGTCCAGGGATGTCCACTTCTACGAAGTTTTTGAATTATTGCATTGGAAGCAAGTGTCTATGATATGTGTGGGCAGGCCTCCCTTTTTGATGTGCGCGATCACGCTTGCGCACCATGACACATTATTGACAGCGCGCCTGTGTAAAATGCGCATGCTGTGGCATTTGTGTGGACGAAAAGTACATTTTACAAAGTGAATGTTTCACTGTGATAAAATAGTGCATGATTTGACGCCACCTGTTTGCATGGTTTGTTGTTCAAATGTGTGGGTGTAAGTTTGCAACACTGTGACAACATCACTAAGAAATGTACACAAGTGTATTACATGTAATTTGCCAAGATCAGCCCCTGATAGTATGCATATGTTCCTTCCTCAACTCTTATTTCATGCAAATTCATGATTGAGTTATTGATGCATTCAACCAATGCAAGATGCAGTGCAAACCCTGCTAACAACTCAGGGTGACTTACTTTAGGAGAAGTGGGCTGACGAACTGCAACACATCATACACGAGCTTACAGCTGTGAGCCTCCACTAGCTCTAACCAGTAAGTCTTAAACAGCAGACCGAGGAGTCCCGGTCCTTTTCTCTTCATTTCATCTTTTCCATCTTTAAATTTCACCTCGTCCTCTTCTTTTTTCTTTGCAAGTAGAGGCGTGCTCTCTTCAGATCTTTGAGAATTTAAACTGTTGTACGAGTAATACCCGCCATTGAGCTGGCTTGTGTCCACAGAGCCATTGTGATAAGCAACTGACATAAGCACTCTGGAAGAAAAAATAATTCCAGATTTTAGTTCGTGCCAAAACTTGCGAAATGCAAACAAGAGCATCGCTAGGGCGTGGCGAATTGTACTACCGCAATATAAATAATAATTTGAGCTTACAAAGAATATCTGACATACCCCTAATTTCAATGCAAAAATGTGGTCAAATTCTAAGTGTGAAAAATGGCCGTAACTCATGTGAAAATAATTGGACAGAACCTATATTGGAACTTGGCCTGTAGTTTTAGCTGGGAAATACACATACCAGCTTTGGTTCAGATAAAATAATCCAAACTAGAGTCATCGGTCCGAAACCGAAATGTTATGAAATCAATACAATTCTAAGTCGAAAAGGGGCCATAACTCATTTAAAATAATTGGACAGAACCCATATTCGAACTTGGCCTGTATCCTTAGCTGGGAAATACACATACCAACTTTGGTTCAGATCAAATAACCCAAACTGGAGTTATCGGTCAGAAACCAAAAATGTTAACATGCAGTCAAATTCTAATTCGAAAAAGGGCCGTAACATGTAAAAATAATTGGACAGAACCCATATTCGAACTTTGCCTTAATTTTTATCTGGGAAATACACATACCAACTTTGGTTCAGATCAAATAATCCAAACTGGAGTTATTTATCGGAAACCAGAAATGTTAACAGAAGGATAGACGGCTAGACAGACGGATGGACAGACTGATTACAAATAAAAAAAAAATTCAAAAGGGTGTATAAAAATAATTCTGATTTGCCAAAATTTATTTTCATTTGCCAAAAAAATTGCAAGTAAGTTCCCGTTTTCACAGGGAAGTAAAATAAAGTCATTCCGTAAGAAACTGGTCAATTAACCCTTTCTTTGCGGGAGCTTCAGGAAATTTTGTAAAAACCCTGTGTCAAACCATTCTCTTATATATATAGGGAGCCTTGCGTATATAAGAGAATGCATTAGGCTAACAATATATACCTTGATCTTTTAAGCCAGTGCATTCTCTTATATATGTGAGGCTCTTTATGGGAGACTTGCATATATAAGAGAATGCACTAGCACAGGGTCTTTAATGCTGCACCAGCGCAAGCCCCCATCATGAAAGTGTAAATACCACCAGAGTCTTGAAAGCCGCCACACTTAGCAGATTATACAGACTAATGAAAGTTATAACCTCATTCAAAATGTAGCTAATCTGATTGTGTTTTATTCTACAGATGAGAATGTTGGTATGATAGTGGTGTTTACACAGCTAATCCCCTTTCTTTGATATTATATATATATATATATATATGACTAGCTCAAATAGGCTCCCATTGGGAGCCTTTATTCAGCGTCGGAAGGGCATGCCGCTCCTGCTTTAAGCACAGCTTGATAATTTAAACTTAAAATTTAAATTAAAAAAAAGGAATTTTTGTATAGTTTTTTTTATTGAACTCCTTCCTCAATTTAACCAAAAACTATATACATATATTAAATTAAATTAATTTTGTTTTCAAAAAACTAACGCCGTTACAATATCTGCAGGGGTACCCAGAGTCACGACATCAAATTTGGTTAAAATCATTGGTCCATGGGTTTGGGAAAAAAATAGTGAACACACAGGCGGTCAGACAGATAGCCAGAAGATCCTACTTTTTTATATATATAGATGCAGCCCTTTTACATATTTGGTGATGGGTGATTGGTGTATTGTTTTATGACAACAGCTTTCTTCCTCTGTGTTAATGTTTAAACGACATTGAAATAATTATTGTCAAAGCATAAGAAACAGTGTTCGAATTATTAGACACCTTAATTTCGGGCCGATATCATTTGAAACTCTTGAGAAAATGAGGCATAAAAGAATTTTATTTGGCAAAAAATTAGCAAAAAGTCAATGAAATTGGTGCACAGCTGATACTAGGAAAAATTCATCATTTCATTAAACAACGGAATGCAATTCATCGATTGCTGTTGTGATCAGCAACAGGCATCAGTGCTCTGGGGAAAAAATCACCTATTGATTTGACAACTCAATTCAAGTCATAAATACTGTTGTCATAGACTATTGATCATGAAGCGCTGATACAATTTTATTTGACAGACCGATACACCTTCCGAGATCTAGTTTGTATAAGATCCAAGTGAAATTTTATAAAGATATTAACTGATAGAAGGTCAAACCATCTTGTTTATCTGGTCAATGCGCAAGCCTGCAAATAGTGTCGATCATTTGCAGAATGAGGTCCCCATAGGGTGAACTTGGTGACGCCATCCCACACAGCTGGCTAGCATCACTATATTCACCCCTGGGAACCTCATTCTGCTTAGGCCTCAACTGCTATTGGAGACCTAAGATAATATTGAAGTTCCCTAGTTGAAGTTTGTGATGTTCACCCATTAGACACCTTGATTATGCATGTTATCTTCTGAAAATTAGGAGATATAGAAACTTCACAGAAGGGAAAAAGTCACTAAAAACAATGTTACTTTGAAACTATAGATACTTCCTAGAAGATATGGCCTAAGCAGAATCAGGTACCCAGAGGGTGAATCTGGTGCTCTGCAGGATAGCATCACTAAATTCACCCTCTGGGGACCTCATTGTGCAAATGACAGACACTCTATTTACAGGATTGTTGTTTACCTGGACTATGTGAAGATTAGACATACTGTTTTCTCTTGAATTTTTTAACTTCTCCTTGATCACCAATTTATTTGACAACTCAATGCAAGTCATAAATACTGTTGTCATAGACTATTGATCATGAAGCGCTGATATTATTTTATTTAACAGACCGATACACCATCCGAGATCTAGGTTATATATGACCCAAGTGAAATTTGATAACGATATTCACTGACAGACGATCAAACCATATTGTTTACAAAGCCTTCAAATAGTGTCTTGTCATTTGCAGAATGAGGTCCCCAGAGGGTGAATTGAGTGATGCTATCCCACACGACAGGCAAGCATCACCAAATTCACCTTCTTGTTACCTCATTCTGCTTAGGCCTTATCTTCTGGGAAATATCTATAGTCTCAAATTAACATTGTTGTTAGTTACTTTTTCCACTTCTGTTCACTTTCTATAACCCCTAATTTGCAGAAGATAAAATGCATAATGGAAGTGACTGATGGGTGAACATCACCAACTTCATTCTGATCCTAGGTCTCCCATAGCAGTTGAGGCCTAAGCAGAATGAGGTTCCCAGAGGGTAAATTTGGTGATGTTAGCCTGCTGTGCGGTATAGCATCACTAACTTTACCCTCTGTGGACATAATTCTGTAAATGACAAGACACACTATTTGTAGGGTTGTAATGTGTTTGTATATCTGTACTATGTGAAAATTAGACATACTGTTTTCTCTTGAATCTTTTAACTGCTCCTTCCCAAGCTTTCTCAAAAACTGGCACCACAGTCCGACACTTGTCGCGCTTGTGTAGCTCATAGACATCCTCATCAGTGAGAGCTTTCTTATACCCATTCACTATGAGGCTGCAGGAGAAAAGAAACAAAGTGTCAAGTCAAATTTAGTCAATGGCACTGTAGCTCAACTTGGAGAGGGGATAATGTCATATATTTACAGTAAATGGAGCGATCAGGAATGTGGAAAGTTTATATCTTTACGAAATACCAGAGGTTAACCCGAAGTAAGAGCCATATGAAGTTTGTCATCAATTGCTTTAAAAATGTTGGCTGCAGGGCATGCCAAAGTATTTAGTGATGCAGCAAGAAAGTAAAATACAAGATGGCTGCCAGCAGCAATGTTTTTGATTGAATATCGTTCAAATTTGGTTCAGATCTAGAAGTGATCTAGAACAGGTCTGTAAATTTTGAAAACATATTTCTCCAATATATGTCAGCTGCAGCGTATGCGGTTAAAATTTTGAAAAAATTGATGGCTCCCATCTAGTGGTCACCCGGAAGATCCATATGAAGGTTGGGGACAATCGAATGATGGATGTCGTCGGTGGGGTGTGCCTAAGGATTTAGTCATGCAAAGAGTAAAATCAAAGATGGCTGCCGGTGGCCATATGTTTTTCACTGAAAATTGTTCAAATTTGATAGCTCTCATCTAGAGGTGATCCTAAACATGCCTATAACTTTTCAAAACAATTCTCCAATAAATGCAGGCTGCAGGCTATGCCGATGGATTAAAATATGAAATCCAAGATGGCTGCTGGTGGCCGTGTTTTTAACGTGTCAATGACACTGAGCTCAACTTGGGGAATAGTTAATTTTTTGCTGAGCAATGAAAATAATGATAAAGAAGAAGTCATGTTGAAGATTCATATAAAGCTTTATCATGATCGGATGAGGGATATGGTCTGTAGGCTGCGCCAAAGGATTTAGTCATACAAAGAGTAAATTCCAAATGGCCATTGGTGGCCATGTTTTTCACCATCGAGCATCAATAGATTAAAGGTACTCAATCCGATTAGCACCCCTAAATTACTATTTATATATTTGATTCGAGTCGAGGAACCCACCCTTCAAAGCTCAGAGTAATCAGATATCGATTTTTGAAGTTCGTTATTTTTTTAAATCTGGTCCACTTCCTCGCGCTCAAACAGACAAATTACTGACAAATTGCGGGTGTAAGGTGGATAGCTCTAAAATCAAGTGATAATATTAACAATAATAACCACTTGATTTTAGAGTTATCCATCTTATACCCGCAATTTGTCAGTAATTTGTCCGTTTGAGTGCGTGGAAGTGGACCAGATTTTTTAAAAATAACGAACTTCAAAAATCGATATCTGATTACTCTGAGCTTTGAAGGGTGGGTTCCTCGACTCGAATCAAATATTTTTACCCCCCCCCCCCCCGAAGCCAAAGAAATAGTAATATAGGGGTGCTTAATCGGATTGAGTACCTTTAATGATTTCAGAAACGTCACTTCGTAGTTTTCCCACAAACCCAGAATTTGCGCTCAGTATTAAGTTCGAGCACGAACTGCGCGAATTTAAATACCAGTAAGGTGAAAATCAGACTCACCTGTTGACCCAATGATATGTTATCCTGGATGGAAATGATGCATACTGTTCTGGGTTAATGGGCTGAAAGAAATTAAGAAATTTTTCACATCCAATAATTATTAATCAACTAGCAGATTATCCCGCCACTGGCGGGATTGGTCCCATGGCTTTGGTCGATCCATTAATTTTTTGTTTTTCAAGGTAACCCCGTACGTCGCTGCCACCGCTGGTGCCCGAGATATCGCCCATGGTCATTTGTGGGTACCCGTTTGAATATCAAGGTCATATTGGGCGGACAAACTGACCCAACGAAAATCTCCCCCGTCCCTTGGAACCCCTAAGTACGAAATTTCGTTTCGATATCCCAAGTTTTGACCTGCCGTATATTTTCACTAATGTAGATAAACGCTCTTTAATAGCGACGCCTCATATACAAACGTTCATTAATTATCACGCGATTAACCCATCAATCCCCATTACGGTGGCAGTTGAAGGGTGAATGAGTGGTCGCACAGGCTCGCGAATGGTCCGAGTGCACTGCCTGTGGTTTTTACCCTTACACAGCAAGTTTGGGTTCAATCAGCCCAGCAGTTTTCGTCTCGATATCCCCAGTTTCCGAGACGGTCAAATGCAATATATTTTCACTAAAGTAGATAAACGCTCTTTAATAGTGACGCGTCATATTCAAACGCTCATTAATTATCACGCGATTAATCCATCAATCCCCATTGCGGTGGCAGTTGAAGGGTGAAGGGCTGGTCGCACGGGCTCGCGAATGGTCCGATGACACTTCCCGTGGATAGGAAGTTTGGGCTCAATCAGTCGAGCCGTTTTCGAGTCTATAAAGGATATATATTTATATATACATATATATATGCGGAAGTCTTAACATATATAGTAGACTAGCAGGTGACCCCGACTTCGTCCGGACTTTGACCTTGAATTGACCATTTTGAAGGTCAAGGTCAGGGTAACGAGTTGACCCGTCCAAAACACTCCCGGACAAAAGTACCCCTAGGTATAAACTTTCGATAGAAATCCGTCCGTTTTACCCGATTTGACCATGAATTGACCATTTTGAAGGTCAAGGTCAGGTAGGGTCACGGTTTGATCCGTCGAAAACACTCCCCAAATGTCGTCGAAATCCGTTAATTTTTTAATTAATGTGAGTTAATTCTGCCTTATTAATCAAGAGAAATGATGGTACCCGTTCCGTGATGGTACCAGTCGCTAAAAGAGGTACGTTTGTGGGTACCCGTTTCAAAGTGAAGATCACCTCGGGCGGAAAAACTTACGCGATGAAAATCTCCCCCGTTCCTTGGAACTCCTAAGTACGAAGACATACATAAGAATCACACAATACGCTCATATCTGGATACAGACACACTCACGTCTGGTCCCAGACATAATAATCACACTACACGCATACGCTCTTTATCAACGACACTGCGGATACGAACGCTCTTTAACTATCAACGCGATTAACCCCACAGTGCCAAGGACGGTCATTTTGGTGACTGGGAGTGGATAAGGGGTGCTCGGAGCTTCTCCAAAACGGCGGTAAACACTGCCCGTGGGTTTTTAACCTTAGATTGAAAGTTTGAGCTCAATCGGTCCAGCCGTTTTCCCGGCCATAAACTAACACACAGACAGACAGAAGTACCAAAATATATATTAGACTAGCCGATGAGCCCGACGTTGTCCGGGCTATTCAAAAACCAAATTTCAAGTCGATAGCTCCACCCGTTTCCGAGATCTGGTCTGCGCATGCGCGAAGCTGGCGTCGCACGGGCTCGGCGACCCGATAAAATTCGTATCCGGGGCAAGATACATTCACATACCAAATTTCAAGTCGATAGCTCCACCCGTTTCCGAGATGTCGTCTGCGCATGCGCGAAGCTGGCGTCGCACGGGCTCGGCGACCCGATAAAATTCGTATCCGGGGCAAGATACATTCACATAGCAATATATATTAGATGAACACTTCATACTGACCCAGTGACCCAGCACATCACTTATGTTATGGGAGCTTCATACTGACCCAGTGACCCAGCACATCACTTATGTTATGGGAGCTTCATACTGACCCAGTGACCGAGCACATCATTTATGTTATGGAAGCTTCATACTGACCCAGTGACCGAGCACATCACTTATGTTATGGGAGCTTCATACTGACCCAGTGACCGAGCACATCACTTATGTTATGGGAGCTTCATACTGACCCAGTGACCCAGCACATCACTTATGTTATGGGAGCTTCATACTGACCCAGTGACCGAGCACATCACTTATGTTATGGGAGCTTCATACTGACCCAGTGACCGAGCACATCACTTATGTTATGGGAGCTTCATACTGACCCAGTGACCGAGCACATCACTTGTGTTATGGAAGCTTCATACTGACCCAGTGACGCAGCACAGCACTTATGTTATGGGAGCTTCATACTGACACAGTGACCGAGCATGTTATGGCAGCTTCCCTAATTTCATATTTTATAACCCTTCCATGACTGGAGATTCCTGAAATTTGTGCCAATGCATTCTCTTATATATGAGAGTCTCCCATAGGGAGCCTTGCATATATAAGAGAATCAAGTGGCCTAACACTATTGACACATGCTGAACCCCGATATAGAAAGATATACACATGGGACTACAACGTAAAACAGCACTACCCAACCGATTTCACTATCTGGTTTACGTTGAAAGAAACTTGGACTACTCTGATGTACTAGTTTATCCCGTCAGACATACCTTTAAAGGTACTCAATCCGATTAAGTACCTCTAAATTACTATTTCTTTGGCTTTGGGTGTAAAAATATTTTATTCGAGTCGAGGAACCCACCCATCAAAGCTCAGAGTGATCAGATATTGATAGTTTGTTATTTCTCGAGATGTGTACTAATAATTGCCCAAAAAACACTTACTCAAATGGACGAAGATGGATAACTCTAAAATCAAGTGGTAATAATACTGCAGTTTTTGACCGAGACCATCCTTTTGACGGCGTGTTTCTGTGCCACAGACAATAGAAGTATCAAAACTTAAAAAATTGATATCTGATCACTCTGAGCGTTGATGGGTAGGTTCCTCGACTTGAATCAATATGTGTTATCCCCGAAGCCAAAGAAATAGTAATTTACGAGGGTCTGATCGGATTGAGTACCTTTAAAAGGTTTAACTGCATTTATAGATGGATAATTCGATTTAGCGCCCATTAATTAATATTAATTTGTATTCGGGGTTAAAACATATTTGATTCGAGTCGAGGAACCCACCGGTATGCGACTTATACGGACCCTGGCTCTTACGGACCCTGGCTCTTACGGACCCTGGCTTTTACGGACGTGAAAAACAAATATAAGTTTGTAAAAACATCACCACTAAGAAGAACATGCAGAAATAGATAAACTTTGTTCTTATATTCATTACTGATAATAGGGGTGGGGGTAAACACATTTTATTTTTCTTGCTCTTGCCATTCTGTTCTATGGAGCAAGCTTTTTGTTCTAGGTGTCCAAGGGTACAGATTCGTCACTTCATAAGGCGATTTATGGAATTCAGCTGCATAAAATGACAAAATTGTGACTGTTGTTCACTATATTTAAAGCAATTTTCGTATTTTAAGTGAGAAAAAAAATGAGTCGGAGGAAGATTTGAAAAAATATAAATAGAATGGTGATGAGGCAGCCCAGTTTGGGAGGGGCGGGTTGGCAAGACAACAAGCGTATCGTTTGATGATCAATGGCAGACAGCAGGATTAGTGTAGGTTAATTACCTCTCCAAGTGATGAGTAACTATTTCTCGTGATACTCTCAGCTCGGAATTGCAAAAGGAAGACTGCGACAATACAAACATACTGGATACAGTACAAAACGAACTGCAGCAAGTTATCATTGTAAGTCTGCAAGAAAGAAAAAAATTAATAAGCAGCAGACATTTTTTAGCAGACATCCCAGATTTAAATGTCACACTATGTTGGTGCCAACTAGTCCAAGTCTTCTTGTACTAAAACCAGCTAAGATATTGGGATGGCGATTTGCTGTTTTTAGTCCAAGCCCGTCCTATATGCTCTCTTATGACAGAGCTTAAGCGTTAGTGACCCGCTCAAATAAAACCACAATTATATGAAATAAAATATCACAATTGCGACAATAAACGGATATTTTCCGCAGAAGACATGCTATTTTATCTGAAACCCACATCAGTTGTGAATTTAAAACGGTAATTTAATGCGAAAAGAGACATTTACCTCAATGTTTACAATTTTTTAAAAGTATGCGAACTCGGTTGACCTCGCGAACTGTGTTCGGCATTTTCCGTTGAAAATATTCCGTAGATGGACAACAGCGCAAATTACGATGAATTCTCCATTGTAATCGTAATTATGTATGTCAATAAATAAAATAATAAATAGATTAATTAAACATTGGAGATATAAATGTAATACACTAAATAAATTACGGGAATTAGAACCCTCTCAACGTTTAAAACAGTGTAAACACAAGTTACGAGCATTAGATATAATATGCCTTATATGGTGCTACATTTCACCCATATTTGGTGGACTTCCGCGAAATTAAGATATATACTAAGCGAACAGGGCAATATACTGCTCTTGTTAAGCACACAAAAAATCAAATCAAATTTGTATAAATTTTTAACCTTAAGTTTGAAAAGTCCCACTAAAACGGAAGAACTATATTTCGTAACTGTGTGATTCGGTTCTCCGATTATTTTATCAACACAGATGTCAAAATGCACATCACACGCATGGCAAGTCAGACACAAGAGTTCTAATTTGCTCCAATTTTGACAAGTTGCTTGCGAAAATTGTCAACAAAACTACCGTTCTGATCCTCCATTATGTCATTAAGTTTTTAGTGCGGGAATTGTTCTGAAAGCACATAGAAAACTGGACTTTCGGGCGATCGGTTTTCGCCATTTTTTTTCGGAAAACCCGCGCTATATATAGAAACGGAAAGTAGAATTCCCAGAACAAACAGCGGATTATGCCGAACTTATTCGGACCACTTCGGCTTTCGGTTAAAACGTAAACAAACAGAGAAACAAATCGATGTTTGTGGCAATCAACCGGAATATTCTATGTGTAATTTAACATTAAAGTTAGATTATTATACACCATTATGACCATAAGATGTAAGCCTTTCCGATGTATATAGCATCATGTATTGATTTGCTAGGTAAATCGAGTAAAATACACCACAAATTCCCGCCACAGATCGTGGGCGTAACTCGTGTGATAGGAATGGTATACAAGCGGGCTTGGACTAAAAACAGCAAATCGCCATCCCAATATCTTAGCTGGTTTTAGTACAAGAAGACTTGGACTAGTGCCAACCAACCACAATATGATGCATATGTAGAGAGCTGACAATTTTTATTTCATAGCTTCGGTTCTGGTTTTAAAAACAATTTGCGCAAAATGAACCTGTTTCAGTTCGGTTTCTGGTTTTATCTTCACTATGGATTCAAACTTACTATAATAGGCTTATAAGAGTAGAAAAGATGAGACTTTGAATTATTTGCTCACAAAAAACATAGGGTGTGCCAGCTTGGTGCACTGGGTTTAATTTCAATCGGCTGATTTGTAATCTGTGGTTGTTGATATCAAGCTGAATGGGTGTTAATCATTTTGATGGAGGTATGAATTATTATCACTGTTATTCAACACAGTTAGATGGGATGACAGTATAATGTTGAGTAATACTCAACGAATAGACATGCACGCTGCCTCATATCACACGGATTCACACCGTGAAAAACTAAATATAAATATATGATGGGTGTTGGGTAGTAAAGCTGAAGGGGTCATTGTCGCCACATTTTGGGTACCCAGCTTGACCTTTGTGGGTTTTGTTATAGAAATTATCACCTTTTTTAATGTTATGTCACTTGAAAAGCAAATATGGGGCAGGAATACTAATTCTATAATGATGACTGCCCATGCGCCATGTGATCAGATGCAAGATTTTGGTATCAAAATTGTGCTGAAAACACAGCAAAGGTCAAGCTACATGTAGCTACCCAAAAAACACATTTTCATAAAGCTGGGTACCTAACACACCAAAATGTGGCGCCAGACCTCTTCAGCAGTAGCAGATGTCACGTGACACAACAAATAGCCTGTAGTTTAACTAATTATGTTGGTCAGACAAGTCTACGGGGTGCACAATAGTTCAGCAAACTGGCCGATATTGCTTAGAATAGGACGAAGAATTAGCTCACGTGGTCCTTTACTCTTGTGTGACAAGTAAAGGTACATGTACATTTATTAATCTTATGAGAAAAATCCACCCTGCACGATGCTTATTTGGGTTTGCACTCTGTTCTAAATTTTATTAACAAATGCTATACATTTTAATTACAAGAAAATGTGAATTATTCATTCGAGATGAATGAACACGGGGCATGCATACAATGGTCACATTTTCCCGTGCATGTATCAATTTTAAGCATGTAAACGCGACGACTTGCTTAATACACAAGTCTACAAAAATAATTGTTCAAGTTTATAAATATTGAAACATTTCCACAGCTCTCTTCCACGTGATATCAACTTTTCTGTGAGAATTGATATGTTTCCACCACACACTTCTATTCCGCCCTGCACTATTGTTAAATTTTTCAGAAATAATACCTATGCACTTATATTCCAACCTGCAAATCTATTTGACACACAAGAGTATGCTGGTCCATGTATTGCTACACTGAGTTGCCATGACAATTGTTAACTCAGTCAGTCCCTGCAAAACGTGTTGAGTACCAGGCCTGAAAATATGGTGCTGGACATTTGCAGAATGAGGTCCCCAGAGGGGGAATTTAGTGACCAAATTCATCCTCTGTGGACCTCATTCTGCACGGCCTCATCTGCTATGGGAGACCCAGAGACAGATCTAAGTTCCCAGACGGTGAAGATGGCCATGTGCACCCATTGGGCACCTCGATTATGCAATGTGTCGTCAGCGAATTTTGCGATATTGTTGATATGTTGATATGAGAATATTCAATATTTTCTAGCAGGAATAATATTTTTAACCGAAAATGGAATTTTGATGATTACATTGGACATAATTTGGGACAGTTTAGTAATCTTTTTCAAACTTCATAAAATAACTGATTATCCCCAGCATCATTTGTTGCCAAAAGATTGAGAAACAACCAATTGGATTTTTTTTAAATGGTATTTTGTAGAAATAGAAAATTTCATACCAAAATAATAGCTCGATTTGCACATTATGTGCAAATCTGACTACTAGTATATAGTCAGATGTGCACATGAGCCATGCTAACCTTCAATAAAACTGCTCTGGTGACATTTCCAACCTCCCCTCCCTCCCCATGTACCATGAACTCTAACTATGATCTTACCTCTTGTATAATGCTGGTATAGAATGGAATGACCCCAGCTATTAGAGTCAAAAACCAATATATAAATAAGATTCCGGATGTTATATATCCTTTCCGTCGCTCTAACTGTATAATCAGAACTGTCAGCAACTGAAACAAAAAGGAAGTTCTAGAAGTTATTTACTGGCACAGCAACGTCTTGGCTATTGTTTGACATATACATGAAATACGTTACACAGACATCATATTATCAGGAAAGAATCATAAACATGAAGGAATTTATCATCATCCCAAAACGCTCCGCTCTTACATGGCAGGAGCTGATGCTGCTGATTTAGACATTTATATTACGACTAGGGGATTGCCCATCAAATTGATGGTATATACATGTTCTTCGTTACTTCCTGTTCTCCGTGGTCATGAACACATTTTCATTTCTATATTAGCAATGGATTGGTCAAGCTTTTCTTTCACTGGAGGCGCATTGAAACACTTTATTGAACTAAAACTGTATGTTGTACTCCCACCCTACCCCACATATATGAATTCGCATATGGAATGCAACAAAATAAACATATTACTGTATTACTATATTTAATAACTGAAACAGACTCCATTTGGGAGCGTTTATTCAGTGGCGGGGGGCTTGTGGCGCCTTTGTGTGCTATCAGCCTATGGCTCAGGAACACATTATTTCACTAAAAACTGTATGTTCTACCACCACCCACATATATATGCCTGCACATATGGAATGCAACAAAATCTAAATATATTGCTTTATTACTATATATACTGCAGGAACTGAAACAGAGCCTTTATTCAGCGATGGAGTGGCCTGCAGCCTTATGATCTTGAACAGGCTCACTTCGGGCAATTTTATTCAGCAGCGTATATATAGGGCCACAGGCCCCTGCACTGCGGCACATTTGCATACTTCGTGCCCATGTTGATATTGTATAAACATTATTTTATACGTACCAATTTGCCGTCTTCCGGATATATACTCCTTCGATTCCACACTCAATACACATGTTTCATAACAAAGACAACATCCATTACTAATTATATTCACACTGAAGTGGCAAATTAAAAGACCATTTAGCACCCATTTCCAACGATAATACAGAACGTTCGAGTCTTGACTCTACACCCCATGCACTTCCATAACAAAATCAACATGCATTACTTCTATTCACACAAAACCTGAACTGACAAATTAATTTATAGCACCCATTTCCAAAAACGCCTTGGTTGAGCATATGGAAATTTTGTCAATACAATGTATAGCAATGCAAGTGTGGGCTTGTGTACATCACATGACGATCATTTGGACAAACGTCATAATAAATAGTGTCTACTTGAGCGCATATACGGCATTTGTGGACCATCTTCGATCTCAGATTTTCTTTGATCATCGGCGTGAAATTTGGTGAGTCATCTTTTATATAGGCTGTGGTCCAAATTTGGCTACATTGGATGCATGATTGAAAAGTTATAAATGCACCAAAAGCATGACCGAGTTATGGACGCACACAAACACAGATACACAAACACAGACGACGGTTTTATATATATATATATATAGACTATATCTATTCTTCCCTGAATACCACTATTGTTTGACGATCTAATCTAAATAATCAGATCAAACTGAGTGAGATTTCCCTGGAACAAATCAGATCACACCCCTACGGAAATTGCCTAGATCTGCCGAATTAACGATGACAGACTATTTATTCGTTAAAAATAGAGTACGTAACTAGGTATGATGTGGCCGTGTTTGTTTTCGCCCCCATTATATCCAGTAAGAAAATGAAACTGCTGAAGTGAAAACATCTATAATTAAATTGTCATTATTTTTAATTTGGTGTCATCTAATAAAACTTTTATCACAGCAGTGAGTTGATCCGTCTCGTCGCATCACGTCGAGTTGAGGTGGGCAGATTGCCTGTTCGAACTTTCTGGTTTGTACACACTTTTCACAGAAAGTAGAATGTTCGCAAAATTCCTAGTACAGGTTATTAAAAAACACAAAATTAGCCGCCGATGAACCAGATTCTTGAATACCCGGAGGACCATTTACAAATATTATAAGTACCCACATAAAACCTTATACATATTATTTATGTGGGCAGTAGCATTAGTCTCCAGCGCTACATGTGGCGCATAAGATACTATGGGAGGTGGGTTCAGTCTGCTTCCTCGGTGGACAAATCTAGGGGCGCCTGCGGCGCATAATATACTATGGGTGGCGAGATGGGGTGGTGGGCGGGCCACCTTATACATATTATGTATGTGGGCAGTAGCATTAGTCTCCAGCGCTACATGTGGCGCATAAGATACTATGGGAGGTGGGTTCAGTCTGCTTCCTCGGTGGACAAATCTAGGGGCGCCTGCGGCGCATAATATACTATGGGTGGTGGGATGGGGTGGTGGGCGGGCCACCTTATACATATTATTTATGTGGGCAGTAGCATTAGTCTCCAGCGCTACATGTGGCGCATAATATACTATGGGAGGTGAGTTCAGTCTGCTTCCTCGGTGGACAAATCTAGGGGCGCCTGCGGCGCATAATATACTATGGGTGGCGGGATGGGGTGGCGGGCGGGCCACCTTATACATATTATTTATGTGGGCAGTAGCATTAGTCTCCAGCGCCTGTGGCGCATTAGATACTATGGGAGGTGGGTTCAGTCTGCTTCCTCGGTGGACAAATCTAGGGGCGCCTGCGGCGCATAATATACTATGGGTGGCGAGATGGGGTGGTGGGCGGGCCACCTTATACATATTATGTATGTGGGCAGTAGCATTAGTCTCCAGCGCTACATGTGGCGCATAAGATACTATGGGAGGTGGGTTCAGTCTGCTTCCTCGGTGGACAAATCTAGGGGCGCCTGCGGCGCATAATATACTATGGGTGGTGGGATGGGGTGGTGGGCGGGCCACCTTATACATATTATTTATGTGGGCAGTAGCATTAGTCTCCAGCGCTACATGTGGCGCATAATATACTATGGGAGGTGAGTTCAGTCTGCTTCCTCGGTGGACAAATCTAGGGGCGCCTGCGGCGCATAATATACTATGGGTGGCGGGATGGGGTGGCGGGCGGGCCACCTTATACATATTATTTATGTGGGCAGTAGCATTAGTCTCCAGCGCCTGTGGCGCATTAGATACTATGGGAGGTGGGTTCAGTCTGCTTCCTCGGTGGACAAATCTAGGGGCGCCTGCGGCGCATAATATACTATGGGTGGCGGGATGGGGTGGCGGGCGGGCCACCTTATACATATTATGAATTTATACATAAAACGAATGGCGAGTCGGCATGATGTTTTTCGGTGAATGTAGCAACGAATGGGAAACTACCATAGCGTATTACCAACAATTCAATGTATTTTTAAAGGACACGGTACAGCAATATCAGAAAGTAATTTCGTTGGTACAATTTAAAACATAATCCGGAATCTTTCATGTCTGAAATTTTAAAACTAAATCAACAATGCCACAACCAATAATAGCCATAATAAATCAGCAGCCACCTATCATTCAGCCCATTCAAGTTACGCACTATTGAGTTTGTCAAGCTAACATCCTGCAACAAACTTTTACTCAAATCCTAGTCATAGATCTGATTCTAAAATGGATTATAAGATAACCATATTCTGTAACCATATCTGTTAAATAAAAATGTATGGGATTGGCAATGGGAATCCGGTTACAAATAGATATTTTTAAGACAAAATTACTTTAGATGAAAGTGTCAATGATACTTAGCTCAACTTGGAAAGGGAATAATTTCATGTGTTACAGTCAATGGAGTGATTAGGAATGTGGAAAGTTGAAAGGCCTAGTTATGCAAGGAGTAAAATCCAAGATGGCCACTGGCAGCCATGTTCTTTTGCCGAATGACACCAAAAAGACTCGTTCCCATTTACATGTCATTGTTAACATCCATCACAAATTTCATGATGATCCGAAAAAAGATACGACCTGTAGCCTGTGGCAAAGGATTTAGTCATGTAAAGAGTCAAATCCAAGATGGCTGCTGGTGGCCATGTTTTTTGGCCAAATGACCCCAAAATGACTCGTTCCCATCTAGATGTCAATGTCAACAGCCATGACAAATTTCATAATGATCCGATCATTGGCGATCAAAGGTACGACCTGTAGCCAATGCCAAAGGATTTAGTCATGCAAATAGTAAAATCCAAGATGGCTGCTGGTGGCCATGTTTTTTGCCCCAACGACCCCAAAATTACTCGTTCCCATCTACATGTCAATATTATCATCCAAGACAAATTTCATGATGATCAGACGATCAGTACGACCTGTACGTAGCCCGTGCTAATGGATTGAATTTTGAAATCCAAGATGGCCACTGGCGGCCATGTTTTTTTTCCGAATAACCCCAAAATGACTCATTCCCATCTAGATGTCAATGTCAACAGCTACGACAAATTATATAAAGATTCGACCAAAAAGGTACGACCTGTAGCCCGTGCTAAAGGAAATTGTTGACGAATCACGCACACACACACACGCACACACGGACGACGGACGACAAAGCCATAGCAATAGCTCAAACTTTACAAAGTAAAGTCGAGCTAATAATGAACAAAGTAAATACATATTAGACAACCTGTCTACACATTTTTTTCCACAGAAAATGAGTCCTAAAAGCAGAATTACGTCCACAGAAGGTGAATTTAGTGATGCTAGCCCGCTGATCGATGTGTATGGTATCATCACTAAATTCACCTCATTCTGCAAGTGTCCGGCTCCATATTTTTAGGCCTGCCTGGGCATTTCCCCCACATAAATAGGAAATGTTTAACAGTACTCACATAAGTGATGGCCTCCAGGAACCGTGCCACATACTGAGCGTTGTTTTCTGGAGAGCCGTTTTGTTTATGGTTAGAGGATATCTCAATTGCATCAATCACAGCTAGGATGGCAAGGAGGATAGCAAAGAACTGAAATGCAATATGTCAATAAGGAGAATTACATATATTAAAGGGGTAATGTACTCTTAATATGGACATTTATGGGACCATCTCCTTTTATACGCAACATAATATATGCAACAAATTAATGAATTTGAGTCATGGATAAGTGCAAAATGCACTTGTGTACTCTATGAATGATGCAAAGAACACGGTAATTAATATGAAAATGAGTTTATGGCCAGTTATAGTGTACAGTACCCTATAATTATGAAGATTTTTTTAAATGCCAGCATAAAGATTAAAAGCACATAAAACACATAAGGCACATAAAATAAAATTACTTATTATGGGCAGTATCTCCAGTATTGTCCAGGGAGTAAAATATTAACCAGCATAGCGTAGCATTAATTTGCTAATCAAATATTGGAAAATGCTATACAGTTTAATATTTCCTATTGAAATTTGCTTATAATCCACTGTATATCAAACCAATAACATGATTTTTTAGGACGTTATGGTTTATTAACAGCCTGAGGGTCCATCAGAGGCCCGAGTCGAGGGACGCTAATCGGCCCACGGGGGTTAATCATTCCTGGAGGGCCGATAATAAACCATGGCGCCCGGCAAATTCATGTTATTACTATTATTACCACTCCATCCTCATGTGATCTTGTGGTATATGACTAAACCGGAAGCGGGTGGCGGGCATTAATTAATGAAAACAAAGCAGGGACCGCCTAGAGGTTTCATCTTGGGAGAAGTCACTTCTCCTTGTTTACTTATTAGGGAGAAATGGACTGTTATCAGGGAGAAGTAACAATGGCTGAAGTTCAATTTACACCTCAACATTACCCTTCTATGATCCAATAAGTATCATGCAACACAAGCGCCCATTTATAAAACCATTATCAGTAAGAACACCGTTATAATCAGTGAATATACTTTGAATATGCTGTTGGGACATATGCATACTGGTAAATGAGAGAGAAGTCACTTCTCCCTGGGACAAAAATAGGGAGATGTGGAACATTTTAGGGAAAAGATGTCCACTTATATATCCACTATGTATATATTTATTGTTTGATGATCAATAAAGTCAATAAAGCAATGCTATTCTTGGCATTTACAGTTAACAGGTTAAGATATAATAAAGTGATTGTTACTCAGGGCTTTCACAGTTATGATTAATAATACATCTGAAGGTCCCAGTTAGCCATGGTCCCAGTTAGCTGGCTACCATTAAATCACCCCCCCCCCCCACAGCCAAATCCGTTCCTGTCACCACGTCACTATTATTTGCGATTCGGTTACAAAATGTCTCGCATACACTTGAGAGTCAATAGTAATACTCAAAATTAGAGTCTGATATTCATCGAGTCAACAGGACGCGAAGCCACCTTGTACCGCGACTTTTTTCTTCATTTTTGCCGCCATTTTACAAATAAACGTGCATGTAATACGGAAGACCTTAGTGACAAGCAATAATCTTTTGAGCCGTTACCGTCCATAGAAATCGGATATATATCCGATTTCTATGGTTACGTCACTTACGGTACCGTTCCTGTCTACGATAACCCGAACGGTTATACAAATGCGATTAATACGGCAGTCCGTCGGCCATGGCATTGTCCCATATCAGCCATAATTTGTAATGTTCACGCTCAAGTATTAGTCACACAGATACTTGGATGACCTCCGCGGTCATGTTACATTAATTGTATGTGACCAATGATGCACATTCACATGCAAGTAAGCTGCATACATGTAATTTATGGTACTTTGTAAATTAAATTGTAACTCGTGTTTAAATATTCGAGCAGTACTACATTTTATTTTTCGCTGCGCATCCATTAATGTGCGAATTTAAAATAAAACTGACCAAATAATAGTGCGAATTCCAAGTTGGGAAACACAAGCAACGTCACCCCTGTCTAACCTGTTGGGAAACACAAAATTCAAACTGTTATTGAAGCGCCGCAGGCGCGTTAAGCAACGTCACCCCTTTTTCAAATTGATATCGAGGCAGTCAGGTCGCGCCAGCGACCGCTGCCGCGGGGGCCTGATGGCTCATAAAAACAACTCTATATATAAGCGCCCGCGGCTACCACTTTATAGCATCAAGGGTAGACTGAGCAAATCGAGACGGGATGCTGGTCCCGCCAAACTCTCCAGACGGCATCGACATATCAAAACGCATGCGATTCTCGCCTATCGTATCTGTATTTGGACGGGATTGTGTGCGGATGCGCTGGGCAAGTATATATGCATGCCGGCAGTCAATCTCAATAACAGTGTGCATGCATGACATTGTGTAAAACGATAAATCATGGTACATTGTTCGATATGGCAATGCTTGTAAGAACTACACGTGTACTGGACTACGGGTGCAGGAAAGCAGGTACGTACATGTATATACAAACCTACAACACAGGAGTGAATTAAGGCGTGGTCAGAAAATTATATAGTCTGAATATATGCAGTTATAAGTGTTGATTTTTCTGAAGTCAGCAGCCTAGCTCAGTATTAGGTTGATATATAAAGTTCAATCTTTGCAGGTCAAACATATTTTATTTGCACCAGATTTAGAATGGGATTGTAGCACAAGTAATAGCAACTTAATAAAAGGAGCTCCTCTCTCAACAATAGCATACCTATATACACATAATATATTTAAACAAGCTAGGTTCACTCCTTTAGATTTTATATATCAATGATACCCATAACTATTTAACTAATAACGATTATTCGGAGCACTATAAACATTTCATTTACCGGTGTTTTACCTGTGTTCTTCCAGGCCATGCGCACGGGTGTAGATATAAAACAATATGTGATCCTCCGTAGGATAGGGTATCATATAATATGTGATCCTCGTCTCAAGAGTCACTCGTGGCTCAATGAAGGCAGGATCATATATCAAAATGAGAGGATATGGTGATCCCATGGAAAGTGGATACCATATCCTCTCCTTTTGATATGTGATCCTATAATAAGAAAATATTTTTTTTAACTAAATAACGGAGATATTTGAAGAAGTGTTTTTGACGAAATAACGGAAATATTTGAAGTGTTTTAAAGAGCTGAAATTGTCAGCTACACAATTTTACGGAAATATATTTAATTCAAAACTGAGCGAAAAATATTACTGCGCGAATTTAAATACGTGTAAGATTAAAGTACTGTGAAACATTCCGGTAGAGTGATCAAATAGAAATGGAGAATAATCTTGCTCAAATTAGTTATTTTTACAAATAGTATATCCAAATTAACAAACACCGTCATTATTATATATAATTAATTGCAGTAATTATCGAAGGTGAAATCGTTTTCGTTAGTTTAGCGCAGATATAGTTGTGTCCCGAATCGAGAAGTAAATATTTACAATTGAGGGTAGTTCAGACGATGATTTCTATGGAGTGGTACGGTCGATTTGCTAAAATGCTACATTCCTCCAGTTGACACATCGCCTGGATACTAACTTATCAGTTTCACACACCGAACATGTCCATAATATATCTTTAAAGGTACTCAATCCGATTCGATGATCCCCATATCATCAGATTCCAACAACAACAACTTGTTTTTGAAATGCCAATTCAGTTATCAGAATTTATTAATTGCCCAAAATAGTGCTAACCACAGTCAACTATATGGTATAAAATTGCACAAAACCTGTTATTATCAACATTTTGTTCAACCCAAAGCCACTTGATATAAGAGTTATCCATCTTCATCCGCGATTTTGTCCGAGACCGCTAATATGTCTCGATGGTGAAAAATGATAGATTTCAAAAATCGATATCTAATAACTCTGAGCTTTGATGGGTGGGTTCCTCGACTCGAATCAAATATGTTTCACTCCCCCCCCCCAAGCCAAATAAATAGTAATTGGGGGGGGGGGGGGGGTAATCGGATTATGCATCTATAAGCCACTCACAGAGAACCGAACTTATAGCATGCATGCGTATATATACACACATAATTTATGCAAGTACTAGTAATCGTATGGTCGCACATACAATAATGGAGGAAGTGCATTTTCCTGTTTCAATATAATGGTATATCCGTTCTTTGTCAATATTCGAACCCATTTTCAGACTGATTATATGAGTCCCAACTCTCGACAAAGCCACTGAAAGGGCTTCACTTTTAAAGGATTACACTGGTGTACTTTTTCTCAGTCATTTTCGATGCCCGCTAATCCACTGAGCACGTTGCCGAAAACGTTTTGTGATAGGCCGCCCGTAACTTAAGTTATGCCGACTCATGCGTTTAAATATTCCATCATGGATTATGCAGTCTGAGTCGTTAATTAATGTTCCCTCTTGTGACGTCACAAGAGTGACTATGTATTGGCTGTTATCTACCGGTCATCATCTCAAATTTTCCTCATTCTTGTTCCGGTCAATCGACGGGAAGGTCGCATTGTGCTTGACGCACGAGCCGTTGATTGACCGTGAGTTATTTGTCGGGCTTGGCTGGATATGGATACTTTAATCCCCAGCCAAGTCTGCAGCATGCTGAGCCCTTTCCAGCCTGCCCTTTGTGTTCGCTGGCATGTCCATGCTAACGCGGGTAGACTGGGTGTGGTTTTGGAGTATCGGGTCGCCCCAGCAGAACCTTCTGCCGGCCGCGGCTCGATAGGACCTACCGGAATCCACCGGTCCGGGGCTGGCCAGACCACCACAGACGGCAAAAAGAAAAAGAACAGAAAGAAGAACCCGTCTCGCCGCCGAAGGGACGCCGACGGGAAGGTCAGGTGGAGACAGGGGAGAACTGAGAGACGCCCAGTCCCCCCCCCCCCCACCTGGCCTCGCAGCAGCAGCAGCCCTCTGTCGGTGCACCAGATGCCATCGGAAGCGGAAACGACAGGGACGTCGACGTCACCCCGGCCGTCCCTGTCGCCGACTTTGTGGTGAGGGCGGAGGACTTTCCACCACTTCCTCCGTCTCCAAACCCGGATGCAGCGGAGGACTTCAATCCACAGACACCGAGACCACCGGTGTCCCCCGACTGCATTGCGGAAGAGGAGCAGGAATCAACACCCCCTGCTCCTGTCGAAGATGAAATCCAACAGTACCTGAGAAAACAGAGAATTCAACATCAACAGTTAATGGACGATCAAGAAAAGTAAAATCAAGAATATGACAACGAACAAAAAAAGAGAAATCAAGAATATGACAACTACAGAAGAGAACAACAAGAAAAATCACAACGATATATACAAGAACAAGAACAGCGAGTCCAACAACTTATACAACAACATCAAAAAGACCTGACATCTCCACCATCTTCGACGGAAAAATCAAATCCGAAGAAAAGAAGGAAAAAGAAAAAATGACAAACTCTTTGAAAAAAAATGCTCTTTTTTTTTTGTGTACCATTCAAATTAAAAGCTAAAAATGAGGGGTTAGGGAAAGGGTCATTCGACCCTTTTGGGAATCCCGGGGTTAGCCCCCCAAACCATAATCCCCGGTGGTAACCAATAACTGATTGTTTATACAGAAACGGCTGGACACTCGGAGCTGAAAATCTGTACATATGGATAATTTCACGATGTGAACCCTATTTGAAATCAGATGTCTTAAAAGGACACTATAATAATTAATTTAATGAAATGATTAAGTATATACCCAAAATTGTTGCAATCTGGTCGGTGAAAATTTAAATACGGGAATAAATTGCAGATGGGTCGCCAGACCAGGGGAATATCATGGGATAGGCGCATCTTCTCATGCCCCATGAATAATGGCTGAGAACAAAGCATTATTTACTAACCTTTGACCTCAGATGAATTAAAGGGGGGATAAACTATATGATAAATAAAGAGTGTTATTATCAGCCAGAATATATGTGGGAACATTGGTGGTAAAACCATTGTATGACATGAAGAGTATTCGCCAGATGTTACATGTATGTCGCGTCGTGGTTATACAGGTCGTAAATAAAATAAATCACGATATATGAGTTAGTCAGTTGACCCATCTGTACCAATTTTCCAACACAATGAACGCCCGTTTTACTCACATTTCCCCTTTAAGTCGTCTGCGGCCATATATTTCATTACACAATACGGGGTTAATTTATCCCCGTATTTACATTTTCACCGACCAAATTGCAACAATGTTGGGAAAATAATTAAATATTTAATTAAATTCATTATTAGTGCCCTTTTAACACATCTGATGTCAATGGTAATTATCTAATAAGATTCCATGGGTCAAATCACCCATATATACACATTTTCAGTTCCGACGGTCCATGCCATTTGTGTATAAACAGTCAGTTATAGATTACCATCGGTAGATAAAAGCCAATACATATTCCCTCTTGTGACGTCAACTCAGTGGATTAGCGGGCATCGATAATGACTGAGAAAAACTACACGGTGTAGTCCTTTAATGATGTCCCGGTAGACGATGTGGTTGGGTCGTGGTTAAGATCATCGCATTCTGGACTAGACGAGGTTGACACTGGTTCGAACCCCGACATGAGCGAAAATCAGGACCGATTGTCAAGCTTGAACTGAGTTGGGGGACATCTCATAGTGCCATTCCGATCGATACATTTCCATTTAGATAAGAAATGAGAATTTGTAACCGCTCACTGAATTAAGCACATTTGAAGCAATGAACACTCATACTGAGTCCGTGCTCCATAACTCTGATATACCTTACTCGTATTTAAATTCGCGCAGTACTATTTTTCGCTCAGTTTCCGGGTGCGCGAAAAATAATACTGCGCGAATTTAAATACGAGAAAGGTATATATATAGTACAGTATATAGTACTAGTGCTAGCCCACTAGGTCCACTGGTATGTTGTGCCTATTGATTATAGGCCTTCGTGTACATGTGTATACTCACACATTTAGATAGATTCAGTGCCCCTACGGGTAGAGATATGTCACCGTTGCCCTTCCTGAGCAGGGCATACATATATGCAGGTAACATGAGCCATAGCCACCCACATGGAACCCATATGAGAACTGTGTTCTGGAAACAATCTGTGAACTGTGGCCAGTCTCCATCAAGTAAAAGAGATTCATTCTGAAATGAAAAAACAAATGCCAATCAATCTTTCGAATGATAGGGTAAACATGATAACACAGGCCGCTGTACTGGGGAAAATTACTAAAATACCAAAATAGACTATACACTGGTATAGTCTATATTGGTATTTTAGTAATTTTCCCCAGGGGACTGTGCATACAAACACTATAAATGAGACGTATGGTAATACCTTTAATGCACACATTCACTGGTGGGGGGGGGACTGCTCCGAAGGATTAGGTCCACTTGTGATTTTCCATCCAGTTCACTGCTGTATGCTCCAGTTCACTCGACGTTAATATCGACTACACAATACGAAAATTGTCTGTATTTGGCGACCAACAAATGTGTTTCCATAAATGTCAATACGTGTGCCTAGTGTGGATGTGCCTAATGCTGAATTATGAGAAAATTCATGTGTATGTGTTGTACATTGTCCGATAAAAGTAACTTATTAATAGTTTTCTTCTAAAAAATAGCGCAAAAGCTCGAATGTTGATTGATTTATATACTAAATGAACGTCCTTGCTTATGTGTGGTAAACATACACGCTAATTGTTCACAGACATCCCGTCATTGAAATAAGCAGGTGTAATTGTTAAAAATGTCCACAAGATGCTCATATATGTAAGGTGAGGGGTCGTGTATCGTCCAGTTCACTTGTAGCACGCTCCAGTGCGTAGGTTAATTGCCCCATGAAATCAATCACTTACTTTATCCTGTAATTGACACGTTCGTGTTGAAATTGTTATTTCGTGGCACATATCATTTATGTTGATGCTCTATTAAAATAGCACCATGCATGGATACTGAGACACTGGTTATATGTATTCTTTATTTTGTGTCAGTTTTGATGGCTTTTAACACAATGCCGATACAATTGCAACCACGGGGGTTAATCTATACGTGTGATGTATATATGTGCGTGTGTGTTCGCTGATGTTGCATATATATGCACATGGCCATTTCGATAAGAAAAGAGAATTTGTCCACGCTCACTGAGTTAAAGATGCATAATCCGAATTAACGCTCCCAAATTACTATTTCTTTGGCTTCTGGGGTAAAACATATTTGTTTCGAGTCGAGGAACCCACCCATCAAAGTTCAGAGTGATCAGATATCGATTTTGAAATTTGTTATTTATCGAGATATGTACTTATTTGTGGCCTGGAAAAAATCATCAAGGCGACGGTCTCGGACCAAATTAGGGATGAAGATTTGATAAATTCAAGTGGATTTGGGTGTTAAGATAAAAGAAAATCCGACCATATTTCGTTAAACAAAATGTTGATAAATAACACGTTTTGCAGCGTTTTTGTCAATTTTATACGATAGTTGACTGTGGTTAGCATTATTTTGGTGCAATTAATCGATTTTGATAACTAGGAAAATGTGCGATTGCTGGTCTAAACACAACATATTCTCCACTAATTACTGATTGGAAATTCAAACATTAGAGCAATATACGTGTTATGCTGTTTGTAAAGGAACGGGTCATTAAAAACCCTTTCAGTGCCAGGGGCCGATCTCATCGGCCATAATTTACGGTATGTAAAATCGGCCCTAAATAAATTTAAAAAAAATTAAAGAATTATTTTTGGGTATGCTTAAGCATGCTATAGCGAATTTAAAAACAAACTGGATAAAACCTTATGGGTATGTTATAACTCAAAACTATCACCAAGTATTCATAGTAATAATTTTGATGCCCATGAAAAACGTAAGATTCCCTGGCACTAAACCTACAAAATAAGTCTGTTAAAGAATATAAGAAAAAATTATTAAAATTGTAAAAAATTGTAAAAAATAATAACAAATGATGAAAAATTGTTAGGCCAATGCATTTTCTTATATATGCGAGGCGACCTATGGTCGACTCGCATATATAAGAGAATGCATTGGCACAGGGTATATGGGTTGATACAAAAATCGGACCTGTCACTGAAAGGGTTAAGCAGACCTTCTTCTGTCGCACAATGACCTTACTGTAGCTTCATTTCAATTAACCGATGAGAATACACCATGTAATCTAATGGGGGAGGGGATATTTATCCCACTTAGCGAGACCGGTGGAAAATCTTTAATAACTTTAAATGACTCTGTGTGTTGATTTCAGTTACACAAATATCCCCAGAGTCGTTATCATGTCGAGTTATCTGTGACTAAAATATACTCCCAGCACTAATGCAGGGCGCCTGGGTGTGAACCACACTGGCTTTATACCATAGGGTGACTCCAGCATACAACCAGTAATTAATTAGCTCTCCATATTCCTTTCATATCTCAGCCTGTGGGAGCATGGACAGGGCACCCTGGCAAATTAATCACCGTTTATTATTCGATGTATAAAATGTTAAATTGTATTGTTATTTTTAAAGGAAAAACAGAATTGCAATTAGCCAATAAAACGATAAAAACAATTATGACGCAGCAAAACAAAGTTATCAAACGAATTATATTTTTTAGAAAATCAGCAAAATATAATTGAATTAGTTTCCAAAACGACAATTTAACGCTTTAGTTCGTTCAATGCAAACGGAACCCAAAACCATGTATTTCCTATAAACAATGCGCAAACGATCGTGCATGAACATGTTTTTATCGCTAATTGTATGAATTCAGTTCTTTCTAATTTCGGGTGTAGATTATATTTTTATTTATACATGCACATGGGTAATTTCCGTGTTTATCAACGGATTCGAGCCATTGAAGTCTCAAACCACAACCGCGGATTCCAATTATACACTTGATACATTTCGTTTTTGTCAAAAGCTGAAGTTTAATGAAATAAAAAAAATGCGATATATAGTATCAGCTTATTTTTCGATGTGTCACATGATTACGTAACTTACCCACATGCCAGACAGCAGACTGCGGCGACATAACCTTTGATCTACCGCCGACTGACTGGGCCTGTAAAGCTATTTTTAACATGGCGTAAGGTAATTAGCCTGTCACACGGACTTCTTTTTTAATGGAGCGAGAACGAAATGCTGGGTGTGGGTGCGGACAGACTTATTATACCAAAGGCTCGCGCGGCTGCCCAGAATGCTTCACTCTGAAACCGCTATATCGTGAAATATTTAGTCAGCCCATATGAATATCTTTATTGGATATTATAGAGCTATATTCTCCCGACATATAGCCGTTTTCGAATCGAAAATATATCCACGGGAACTTTGATTTATTTTCAATTTACTAGACCTGGGTGTGGGTGCGGTTGGTATATTCACAGTCATCGGCAAACTATTTAATACTTCTTATACACAAGGCTCGCGCAGCTGTCAGAACGTTTCACTTTGAAACCGTTATATCTTGAAATATTAAGTCACAGCATATGATTCTATTTATTGGATATTATAGAGCTATATTCTCCCGACATATAGCCGTTTTCGAATCGAAAATATATCCACGGGAACTTTGATTTATTTTCAATTTACCAGACCTGGGTGTGGGTGCGGTTGGGATATTCACAGTTATCGGCAAACTATTTAATACTTCTTATACACAAGGCTCGCGCGGCTGTCAGAACGTTTCACTTTGAAACCGTTATATCTTGAAATATTAAGTCACAGCATATGATTCTATTTATTGGATATTGTAGATCTATTTTTCCCCGACAGATACCCGTTTTCCAAACGAAAATATATCCACGGGAACATTGATTCATTTTCAATTTAACAGACCTGGGTGTGGGTGCGGTTGGGATATTCTCAGTCACCAGCAAACTATTTAATACTTCTTATACTGGCACGGTATATTTGTTTGGTTCCTATTTTGTCGGTTCATAGATGCCGACCAAAATATTATAGCTGAGTTTAGGCGGAGAAAACTCAGAAAAGATTAGTTTGCTACCAGTTACCATACCTAAAAAGAGTGTCTTGCTACCTGTCTTCCTTTTTAAATGTAAGTTAGGTTTTAAAACTTTGAATTTCGTTTATTTATCATTTCAGATTCAGGTTTTTTTTTAAATCATAAAAATTAAATTAAATTTTTTTTCAAGTTAAACTTTGAATTTAAAATTTAAAATTATAAACTTGCAATGAAAAAGACAGTTTTATGGTGTATATTAGGCTGGACTGAGGATCTAAAAATGTAAAAAAAAAATAAAAAACAAAATAAAATAAATAAAATTTGAAACGTGATATAAATTGCTTATGAAGACATATCTAAGCAGCTGACTGCAAATTAATTAGTATAACAATCCTTAAATGGTAAACATACGAGCTGTGTTGTCACTGTGATTACCGGCATACCGGCCGTCAGCGTTAGTTAATTAGACAGCGCTGTCTAATTAACTAACGCTAGCGGCCGGTATGCAATAACCCAGTGCGGTTCAGATGGCTCTGGATTTAGTCACAGTTAACTCGACATGTTTCGCTAAAATCCGGATTCAGAATCCGAAGCCGATTACGGGGGCGGGGCTAATTCCAGATTCTAGGTCAGATATTGAAATCCACGTGTTCTCCGAAACTATGTTTAATGTTCTCCCGGCGTCAAACATGGCTCATGTATTTGACACAAGTATCATTTGTATCTTATATTTATAAAGTTCATGTTTGTTGTGAAAGTCATGCTTTTCTTCTATGTGTATATACACGGCACATAATTTGCTGCCAATCCGACTTAATCGCATCTTTTTTTCAAGTTAAAGTGTGTTTATTGATGAGGGCAAGCATATCTAAACGTGACAGCTCAAGGCCTCCTGAATCAAATTCCGAAGATGTTGTGAAGAACACACGAAACTGGTCAGTTGAACAGGGACGTGACGACAGGGGATGGTTGGGTGTCTCGACCCCACCCCGAACTTTGGTACAATTTGCTAAGCTGTGCAGTCATTCATACGTGAGGAAAATCAGGATTATTTTGACTAACTGTTCCAAATAATGATACGTACAAGCCAGCAAACGCAACAAACAAACCCGATTTTAAATAAATACATATACAAACTTATGACTAACTCGGGAGAGGGGGTGTTCAGTGGTCTGTATATATGTTCAACTTGTTTTGGTAGTCATGTTGCTTTGCCATTACTAATTATGTATTTTGTCAGTGTAATAACATATGGGAGAGGGGGTACCCTTAAGTGAGTCAGCATTTGTCACCCAATTCCTTTGTATGTATAAACAAATGTATGTGTTATAATATCATGTGTTATCTAAATTTGACATATATTTGAAATAAATATATCTAAACTAAACTTTGGTACATTCCAGCAGTCGGAAATTTCATGCATGACACAACATTAGTCGGACATTAATTTGACACCATATATAGGTTGGCATTGTTCTCATTGTTTGATTTTTTTCAACCAGTAAATTTTCCAATCTTAGTGTTTGTCAGGTTGGATATTTCCAAGGGGAGCAAATGGAATTCTGCGAACCTGTGAGATTGATGTTTGGTTCAATGGGGGGGGGGGGGTGCAGTTGGCCGGAAATTTGAGGAAACTTCTAGCCACGTCCCTAGAACATGTGTCTGTTGTCTATACAGAGACTATTGTGCAAAACGACTGCATTTAACGAAACAAAACATTTTAAACATGAAATTGCTATAAGACTAGATGATAGTACATACGTGTATCTGATAATCCATCGATATCATATAATCCTACTATTTCTTGAATAAGAAGAAACATTATAATAACGAACACAGCAGAAGACATAATCCATGCAGGTTCATATGAATTCGGTCAATGGTGACGTATCCGCCGAATTCGAAATCGACATGCGTTCGGGCGGTATTTTATGGATGGAATTATGAAATGGACATATGAAAGTGACAATCAACAATGATTTGCTTCGCCATCAACCGAAGTGCCCCCCCCCCCCCCCAGCGTTACTATCAATAGCGTTAGTATTTGGCTAATTTCAGTAATATTCTCCCAGTTTACATTCAATAAAACAAATTTGTCTCCGCATTTAAAATTCTTTTATATAGATCGTTTATATTCTGCAATAATTTGTACACAAGAGACGGATTCTTATGTTTTATTGTGTTTTTAAACTCCGAGGTGGCGAAATCTCAGTTTGTTTACATTACGAACATTTGAGTTCGTAATCGGAATCCGAATCCAGATTCGGATTACCACGAGATTGAGATTACGGTCTGTTCGTTTACTGATTCTGCCTATTTCTGGTCTGTTCTTTTGCCGAACCAAGTCGTACGGGGACCAATCTGTAATCTGAATCCAGATTCTGAATCGGGATTTTAGCTAAATAACGCCTCAGGTAAGATATGTATATCTTGTAAACAGAAAAAATGAGAATGGCATGCCCCTTGATATGTTGCTTAAGTCCATAACATATATTTGAACACTATGCCCAGAACACAACATATTAATAATAAGAGTTATGGTGAGGTCGACGTAAGTGGGGTCTTCTATACGTTAGATCTATATGGTGGCATACAAGAGTACCACCATAACGTAAAGCACTAAAATACTTATTCGCAATCACACTGCAGACGTGGCGACACTATATTAATGGGCTCTATGGTTTTATCTATACCCAAATTAATTTTGTCCGAATTTCCAACAGTTGGGAACTTCAACTTCATGTCTGCATCATCGGCAGTTGGATATTTGAGACAAAATACCGATAGTATATATTCAGACCGATAGTTTAAAGATACGGTAAGCGTTTGTGGTGTGTATATATTGCTGTTAAAATAAACAGAAAGAATATTATATTATAGACAAATTTTGTTCTTATACCAATCATAAATTTCACGTAAATTGCATGTTACTGTTATGTTAGTACTCTGTGTTTGTTATGTAAACAAACGTCATGTTATGTAAACAAAATCGCACGTGAAGAGTATGCTATAATCAAAACACTCAACACCGGGGAGACCCAACCAACATAGCCCTCGCTAATCCTCGCCACTCAATATTTCGGTGTTGAATGGGTCACCATGAATCACTCTCCCAAAAATCGCCACGGTATGCAGGGGTGGGGTTAGGATAAAGATTGCGGATACAAGGTGGAAATTTAGTATTTTTCAGTTTTGGGGAACCACCACCCCGGGAAAGTAAGTTTTTCCACCCAGGTCTGGGACACCCACCCCCAAAATTGATGAAAATCTTGTAAATTCTACTAAATAATGTGTTGTTGGCATGGTAAGGGTCTCTCATTGTGTCTGCACCGGAACTGAGAGAACGCTGATCAAGTACACCCACACAAAATAAACAACCAAAGCACATTGCTGGAAAATATGCCAACAAAACCAGTGACAAAACCTTTAAAAACCTAAATATTTATGGTTATAAAGGTAAAATACCCACTTTCACAGCATAGATGTGTCCCTTATTAGCAATAGGTTAAAATATGTGCATGTGTAAAGTAAAAACACCATCAATTTGATTAAATAAACACAGTTCAAGTCCTCTCCATGTGGGAAATCACTGGTGAGCAATGGGGAGCTCCCCTTAAAATCATTCTAGGCGAGTGGCGAGTAGCGCTCCTACAAAATGTCGAGGCGAGTAGTATCCCAGCAGGAGATGCCGAATGCCTGAGGGGCAGAGTACGGGAGGGGTCGGGGGGCCTCCCCCGGAAATTTTTGAAAATTAGATGCTCTGAGATTGAATCTGGGGCCTTTTAATGCTCCAATCAGTGAACAACACGTTATTATGTGACTTAAGTCCCTGTAGTCATGTATCGACATCGACCATGTACTTCGACCACGTGGTCACTGTATTTATCGTTTATTCAATATCTTGACTGATATCATTAATATATACAAATGAGGCCAACGGTTTTTCGGCTTTTTGATAGCTGGCCACATTGCTAATAGTACACAAGCAAGTAAGTTGGTATATTTGAAATAAAGTTATCTGATATATTACGCACATTTGAAGCATGTGTTTCTGAGTTATCGACAGTATTTTATTGAACCACGTGGTCTCTCTGTGTGTTGTGCAGAAATTGTATTGCCGATGTGAATCGGAATCAGTTCGATTTTGAATTAATTCCTCGATCTATTTTAGTAAATAGCGCATATAATAAAAAGAAAACCTTCGTGTTTTGAGTGAATACCGGAATTATACCTCATTCGTGGTCACACTGAGATACTGGAATCATCACTCGTGGCCTTTATAACTACTCGTGACCTAAAGGCCACTCGTGATGATTCCAGTATCTCACTGTGACCACTCGTGAGATACTTCCGGTATTCACTCAAAACACGCAGGTATCCTCTATGTATAATAAGTTTTAAAAGCCATGATAAACTATGAGAAAAGATGAGAATGGATTTTTTTTCATTGCAATTTTTTTCCTCGACCAAACCCGGACCCACCCCATGGTTTCAACTGTTAAAGGGAGAAATTGTGGACAAAAAATTAAAATATAGAGCCACCCTCACTTGTATAAGGCTATAGCATGCACTACTATGTGAATCTGATTGTTTCAATTCATTTTGAAGCTGTAATTTGTCTTAGAAATGATTTTGGAAAAAAACTGCATGACATCAGAAAAAATCTGCATTCCGGGTTCGGGGACACCCACCCACTCGGTCCTTGTATCCTGTATTTCTCCCCCCCCCCCCTGCGGTGTGAAGTGTTTTTCATTATACTATACTATTAGTATATTTTTGAGGAACTTTTCATAAAATTGGTAAATGTCATTTCTAAGTAATAACTATAACGAAGCTAGCCATCCGTGCGTTTAACGGTGCTTATATTATATGCCCCGTCCGCCTTGACACCATAAAACAACAATATACACTTGTATTATATGCTAGCCTGTAAAATAGCGGGAAATTACCGAAACGTAGATCTTCGTAAGTATTTCTTAGAAGCCATTGTGAAATACGATTTCGTTATTTCAATGTAGGTTTCGATATATTTAAAGGTACTCAATCCGATTCGAAGGTCCCTATATCATCAGATTCCAACAACAACAACATTTTGGAAATGCCGCTTCAGTTATCATAATCGATCAATTGCCCAAAAATAATGCTAACCATAGTCAACTATATAGTATTAAATTGCCCAAAACCTGTTATTTATCAACGTTTTATTCAACGAAATGTTGCCGGTTGTCAAATATCTGACACAAAAAAGACACTGGATTTTAGAGTTATCGATCTTCATCCGCTATATGGTCAGATAAGTTCTTCTCGTCGACAGTTTACTGGGCCACATAAAAATTAAAATAATAGATTTCAAACATCGAAATCTGATCACTCCTGGCTTTGATGGGTGGGTTCCACGACTCTAATCAAATATTTGTTTACCCCCGAAGCCAAAGAAATAGTCATTTACGAGCATTAATTCGGATTGAGTACCTTTAACTGTAGTCTGCCGGTGGTTTACGCAAGCGAAACATTTGAATACAAATTCTATAACCGCACGTTGGAGTAAATTGTCTGCAAACTTATCGGTTATAACCCATAACCTTATTCGAAACAAGCTTAAAGTTATTTCTTTTAATTTAATCCGTCATTTCACAAGAGAACCACCATGAGTAGAAGGCAGATTGAAGTAAAATGACGGGAAACATTTCTGATGAAAATCACATGCGCGTAAATTTGAAACGGACACTCTTGAGAGTCAAGTGTCGTCAGTTTTTCGGCGTTTTTGATTGGCTAGCCAGTACCTTGCATCTGTGACCCGCGTGCGCGAGGGATTTATATATTTCGACTGTGGTGACACGGAGACTTGTTACTTTCGATTCCGTGTTTCATTTCTTTGCACGAGTCTTGTTGTTTCATCTATGTAATTGTGCACTTATGATTAGTAGGAAGTATTCTTCTCGAGTATTGTTCAAATTGCTGTACTATTAAAAGTAAAAATGCCGCATACCTTAGCAATTTTCAGCTTTGATGTGGTTTTATAATAAAAAGAATACCTACAGTTTTTTGTTTGAAAACCTGAAACATCTCATTCGTGTCTGGAAAGAAATGTCGAATTTTCACTCGCGGCTTGCAGCCGCTCGTGAATATTCTATCTTTCCAAACACTCATGAGATATAGCGAAAACCTACAGTTTTTGTTTGAATAATAGTTAGTCTGAGGTGTTTACTGTGAATGCACAGTATATTATGTACACAGAAGTCATGTAGGTTAGCAGATTATAGCACATTGTAACCTCGTGCATGTTTACAGACCTATATCTGTGGTAAGCTCTCCAGATTATACATACATTTATAACAGATCAGTTTCATTTTTGTTTGAGACTATATACATGCGCTTGAAACGTACTCCGCGGCCCCTCACTGTCCGGTCTTATATGAGTCATTATCAATTTTGGCCCATATTTCAGTCTGGTAATAATTGAAAAAAATAAGTTGACGGAACACGTAATTGGGCGATCGCTTGGAACAAATATGCATTGTGGGTTATTAAAAAACTAAAATGGAGGCTTAATCACCTATAATTCATATTTTGTTGGGTTGTGAATGTTGGCTATGCATATATAATGTCTATACTGTAGCAATCACTCTTTGTATGGCTGTTATTAAAAATAATGGAACTACTTCATTTTCGAACTCGAACATGGGTTATACTACAAATAATAAATAGGATTTTCCCCATTCTATGGTGTTAAATTAAATCATGCTTTTTTCATGTGTAGAATCAACTTTTTTTTTAACTTTTTTTTTTCGAAATCGAAAATTACATTGTGCCGATACTAAAGATTTAGTAGAGTCGCTTATACCTTCGTGGGAATTTTTTGAACAAATGTAGAGACTATGATATTATGATAGGGTATCATTTACTTTGTCGGAAAAAGTTTGTTAGACTTCATGGGTCCGCGACTGGAGAGAATTATGACGTCACAAAGATGACGTCATTGTCAGTTCAGTTCAGATGTAGGGTTTTCATAAGAACTGACGAATTCAGCGCATATTTCTTAATTGTTATACATTCTTTTTAGTTAGGGCAATTCATCAATAGTAGTTCTCGAAGTACAGTACCCAATTTCACGGGAAAATGTTATTCCAGTCAAAGATGGCTGCCAAAATGGCACTAAAAAATCAGCAATTTTCAAGAATTTCATGTAAATGACCTTCCGTTTGGTATCGACTGCGAATTGTGACAATTCTGTGTTTAATTATTGCTTCAGCAATGTGGTGACCAATTGTATTGTACAAAACAAGTTCGATCTGTTAAAAATCCACTTTAGACAATCGAATTATAGCATCTTGTCAAAAATTTATTCCGATATTGTAGCAATAGATTTAAAGAAATGAGCGGCATTCAGTGATGTGAAAGAAGTATTCGTGCCACATACGGAAATATTATCACACTTCAACAAAACTGTTCAATTTCATCCAAAATGGCTACCAAAATGGAAGTCAAAATACAAAAGTCAGTGTTCGTTACGGTACATCACCAAATGTCGCCCTGGCATTCCATCATGGGGAATTAGGTTAATCAGCTACTTTTAGGTGGGTAATATATGCGGTAGTGTCCCGTATCAAGCTTAAAGTGATATAGTGTGAATACCAGGTTCTGAAATATGGATGATTGTTTTCACCAAAGTAGTCCAACCACTTTCATTGCAAATGTGGCGTTTTGAAAAGTTAATATAAGTTAGTGACCCCACAGGGCATGTTATTCAGTTGAAATGAACATTGCCATACACCAGGCTAGATCCCCACAAACGGACGAAGTGGTATGTCTGGTTCTTGGCTTTCCTCGTGTTCAGTTAATTGGTGGTAGCAACACAAAGTGATTCGCCAAATATACGAAAGGTGGCTTGGCATGAACACGGTAGGCTGGTATAGACCATGGATAGTATACAGCAAACTAATATCCCATATTGATTTCTATGATTTATGCATGTGAAAAGTTTAGTGAGACAATGCATTACGTTTGCACATCAGTTTAATAGGAAAGTGGTTCAGGGCAATGGTTATGACTGTGCTGTCGGTCGCACTTGATTAGCGATTATTTTGAAGTTTATTGAAATCAACAGGGACTGCGCAACTGCTTTGCATATCCAACCGTGCAGCTTAGATGACGAAAGAATGCGAATGGTGAGCGCAATAGATACGAGCCAAACATAGACAGGCGATATTTATTATGATACTAATTCCCGCGTTTTGACAAACTGTACGATCACACGGTGGGAAACGGATCAAACGTCCATTGGTAGTGATGGGTCTTCCGTTGTCATGTCGTCAGTTTGATTTATTATGTCCAATATACTCTGGAATCCGGGTTCTTAATACTGAATGACATTATGGGGCAACGCAGTCCACTAACGTCTTACAACATAATGTGAAATAATATTTGGAGTTAATAACAGCTCATGACGTGCCATGTTGATTCTGGTTATAACGTTATCATGAACCAAAGGAAATGTGGAAATGAAGGAAGTGGAATTAGCACGCGTAACTACGAAGGTGGCCATGGTTCACTATAATAATAATGGCATCTTTCAGAGCATAGTATATAGGCCGATCCATATATATCCTAATGACTCAAACTGTTCTAATTCTATTCGACTAGGAGTTATCAGATCAGTCTGGCTATATCCCATAAATTGTATATATCATGCTGCATTCATGCATCTTGATAATCCCCCCAACCAAGTCAGAAATTAACTTCAGCAGAACACGGTCATGGTGAGGCTATTGTACGCAGAGCTCCATACATGTTCATGTGAAAATCAATAGTTTGACCAGATAGACTTCAGTTTTGACAGTATTTATTCCATGAATAATACAAAAACTATTAGTATACGTTTAATCGTATACCGGATTCGACATCAACTGTGCAGGCTTATGTGAGTAATTTCCGGGAATCATTTTATATTCACCCCACCTAACGATAGTGTTATGGTCCAGATACACATTAGCGCTACTTGTATATGAGACAAACTAATTATATACATTTGTACAGACATGTAGTGATACATAAATATGCTAATATCGCTGTAATACAAGTAAATATATTGCTTGAGTTCTAGTTAAAATTTGTCAAGATCCCATCTTGGTCGTCATAGTAATGCACGTGTGAAAATGTAGCGGTACTTAGTATGAACCGGTGACAAGAAGCAGTCTAAGCATGAGGCAATCATCAACATTTCTTCCTGCACATATGTTTGCCAGAATGGTAGAATGGGGTTTCTGATCATTTTGTGTCGATTTTCCAATCCAATCACCAAGAGTACCCATACAAGGATTGATTTTACGTAGACTTTTATGGATATTTTGTCAGAAAACGTCCGTGTAACTTCGACAGACTATCCAACCTCGTTCATCTACCAAGCCTATACCGGTGGTATACATGTATCATGGTGAAATGGAAAAGAATAAAGTATAGCTAGAATATCTGAACAAGGCCCCGGGCGATCTCCTGGTTTATATTTTCAATTTCAGGCTTCAAAAGCCAGATACTGTTAGCTATATACAGTAATCTGATTGGGTCCGTCGCTAAACCTTTTAGTATACGAGTAGATAAACTCAATCGTTATCGATATACAAGAACGTATGGCGATCACTTGCATGATTTGAGCATTGGTAGCTGACATCGCCTGACGTTGGAAACTTCACTATTATCTCCACATACCACGTTGGTCTCTATTAAATTATTTATATAATATCAGAATCGAGTTTGGCACAAGTCCATATACTTATCGTGCTTGAACATATATTTCAGTTTTATATATTTCTCACCGAAAGCCCGTGTATGATAATGATATGCGTATGTACCTTTCTTGCACGCTGTGATATATTTCGGAAATATATCTATTTTAATGTCAAATTAAGCCATTTCCGCCACATTGGCGGCCATCTCGATTACAATGAGATATTAATAACTCCGGATAATCTAAATCGGAGTACATTCATTCATATATCTAACACCGAGATATCGTTCTCCTGTTGTGCACATGTTATTTGACGTGCGCAAATATAATGTTAGGCGAATTTTCACGATGCTTATTTGGACAATAGTTGTCATATGAACTCGCATATTGAGTCATTGCGGAAAGACAACTAATATGAATGTGTCGTAATATGGCGAATATTTATTTGGAAGAAGAAAATTAGTCGACTACATTCACCTTCTACACATGACAGAAACGTAATTGGATGAAAAAGGGTAAAATTTGTGTATTATCGTATTTTGGCCGCCATTTTGGAAGCCGTATTGGATTAAGTTGACAGTTTCTGGATCCAGTTAGATTTAAATACCTTATGTAATGATCATACTCATTTCCATCATCGACTATTTCTAAATTTCAACAAGTATATAGTTAGAAAATAAAAAAGTATATTTTGGCGAAATTCATACCAATTCCTTTAAATCATCGCATTTGGAGAAGAAAATCAAGGTTATGATTCAAGAAATCAACTAATGTGATGCCTAAGTGAGTTGGTATCAAGATTGAAGAGATGTGTATTCCCTAATCGTCACCAGTTCGATACAATCGGAAATGATGTAGGCGACATGTATTGAAAATCATGAATTTCCCACTTCCGGTCGCCATTTTGGCAGTCATCTTTGATCGAGAGGACAAACTTTTATATAAAAATATAACATGGTGTCACACCATACACGGTAGAAAAGGATTGTCATTTATTTTATATCAAAATTATATTTTTATCATGAAATCTAACAATGGCGAACTTAAAATAATGAGCATGGCGGCCATCTTTGTGACGTCATCAGACCTCCCAGTCGCGACCCCAGGGGGTCTAATAAAAAAAATTCTGAAGTAGAGACCATATACTGCTTCATGAATATGCTCTCTATATTTGTTCATGAATTTCCCACGGGAGCCCAAAATGTGACATAAGCGACTCTAATAATTGCATCAAGAGAGATTATTTTATCATATTGGGTAATGATTGATTATCTGAACCCGATAGGCCCAAACCACTGACCATTAAAAAAAAACTCCCTTGGAATCATATGACTTACCATTGTTTTTATTTCTTTATTCCCCGTGTTACAGGGGGGACATCCATGTTAAATTATAGACGACCGTCGTTACAGGATAGTAACTTTCAGCACAACGGTGCGGCTGATATCACACTAAGCCACAAATATGTCGCATTTCGGATATAACGCAACAATAATACAATGCCACAGTCTGTCGTATGTCGTGCAGCATGTATATTATTATTTCCTAAATTACTGTGGAATTTCAAATGTCATATGTTACAGTACAGTAAAGACATAATATGTGTTACACAATTTACGTAACCTGAGCATTTAGACTTATCCAGTTCCATGTCGAAGTTTCAATCAAATAACCCTTTTCTTGTCACATACACGATATGTGGGCTTTTATTGTTACACGAAAGACTTTTTTCTTCACAATTGTCTTATTCGACAAAAAAACACGACGATATTGAACATGTATTATTCCAACAAAACAGAAGGAACATACATTTATATGGCTGAAATGAAGCATTCACCATATATAAGTAAGATTGTGGAGATAATAGTTCGCTCCGCTGCCCTCTGATGTAATTGCATTATTGCACACACCTTATACAGAAAGTGGAGCATGTACTAGCGATGCACATGTATACATCAGAGATATACATGAGTTACAATCGTGGGCCAACTCGGCCATTCAGATCGCACGCGCTCAGTCACCAGAGAAACAAAATGGAAGCTGCTAGTTAATGCATCATGCACGTGACCTACAGAAAATCTCAACTCGCGGAGCGCTTCTTCAGCACGAGAAATAATTTGAGGTTAAATTACGATACGTACGTGCATGTAGCTAAACAGGAATTGATCTGGTCAATAAAAGTCACCTGGCCCACTTGACTACGTGCACGATCAGTCGGTTAAGATTAAGTTAAGATCTATGTCCGCATTATAGCATTTAACCTCTAACTGAGAAGATTATTTTCAACCAGTGATGAGCGCTATGTGGCAGATACGAGCCTATGTGACTTACGTGCATATACGTGTAACCGAACCCACACAAACGGCACTCGAGTCTCACACAGGGATGCGCACAAACGGAAGCACCATGACCACCTATCGTATTCTATATTTTGATACAAAACAGGCTAGTAACGAGAGAATGCGAGCAAATGGTAATTGAAATATGTTTAACGGAAAACACTAAACTAATCACAACTATGGATATTTTCCAAACTGTCGATTTACATGATAAATTATTTTGTGATAGAAAATCCAATATTTCTGGTAATATCAGTGGTTACAATAGTAGCACTTAACCAATGTGCATCAGAAATGTCAGAATATAATGTACGTAACACAAAATATCTAATATAAATTAGTATGTGAATATGTACATATGTGCAAAGTCTCATGCTTATACAATGGACTTAGTCTACTCCACTAATACTACCATGACGTCAAGCAGCCAACTATAGGCATATATAGGAACGGCATTCGATGCATGGGTGTGCACGCAGTTAGATATGCACTGTTGTTGTTGGACATTCCAATAACCGAACAACAATCCCTAAGTTTGTGGTTGTTTACCGACGTATTACAATTATTTAGCAACGTTTGAAATTCCCCCCCCCCCCTCATTATGGGTCCAAACCTGTGATTTTAAGTTGGACATACATCGGCCCGCATGCCCCAAATCAAGACTCTCTAGCCCATGCAAGCTGCGAAGCTGAGTTCAGTCCCCTTGGTGTGCTGATCTGACCGCTGCCATTAGCTGACCACGTATATTTTCGTAAATAAATCTAACATTTGTTTATTTAAAGGTACTCAATCCGATTCAGTGATCCCCATATCATCATATTTCAACAACAACTTTTTTAAAATGCCGCATCAGTTATCAGAATCAATTAATTGCCCAATAATAATGCAAACCACAATCAATTATATAGTATGAAATTGCCAAAAACCTGTTATTTATCAATATTTTGTTAAACCCAAAGCCACTTGATTTTAGTGTTATCCATCTTCATCCGCAATTTGGTCCGAGACTGTCAGCTCCTCGACATTTTACCAGGCCACTAATTAATAAGTCTCGGTGTGTGTAAAATAATAGATTTCAAAAATCGATATATAATAACTCTGAGCTTTGATGGGTGGGTTCTTCGACTCGAATCAAATATTTTTTACATTCACCCGAAGCCAAATAAATAGTAATTGAGGGGCGTTTTATGCACCTTTAAGTGTTTTATCAGTTACAATTCATTCTGGCTTGATCTGGCCAATGTTAAATGATTATCGACAGTTCTGTTTCTCAGAATAATGCAGAATGAATTGTAACCGACACAAATCTTAAATAAAACAATGAGCGATATCCCCACACTCTGTATACGTGGTGGCAGTGATCAGCCCAGCATAGCATGGGACTGAACTCTGCCTTGCAGTTTACCTCTAAGCACGTCCCTGGTAGTACATACCCACACCGGAGATCCTCCACAGAATTTACTAAATCCGGTCACCGAGGAATTGTTGGAGGCCATAAGTCAATACAACCCGACATTCGCCATTCACAACTACACGAGACTGACAGACCGCAGTCGTGCCTTGTATGTGCTCTTATATGGCCACGGCCACACGCGTACGCGTGCCATGTGTTTATTTAGGCCGCCTGGCGGAGTTGTGGCCACCACACGCGTACGCGTGCCATGTGTTTATTTAGGCCGCCTGGCGGAGTTGTGGCCACCACACGCGTACGCGTGCCATGTGTTTATTTAGGCCGCCTGGCGGAGTTGGAAACGCTTGTGGTACCCTTAGTATAAGCCATTAAGTAATTATCTCCTTCAAACCACAGGCCCCTGGGGGAAATTACTAAAATACCAATATAGTATGGAATCCTATTGGGGCCACTTGCTATTGGCGCTTTCGGCGCGCGCCGAAAGCGACAAAAAGTGCGCCATTAGTAACGCGCCGAAAAGTGCGACATTACGGCGCAATTTTTGTCGCTTTCGACGCGCGCGCCGAAAGCGACAAAAAGTGCGCCATTATATAGTAACGCGCCGAAAGCGACAAAATGTGAGACATTACGGAGCACTTTTTGTCGCTTTCGGCGCGTTACTAAAGCGACAAAAAGTGCGCCATTAGCATATGTTTCGACGCGCGCCGAATGCGACAAAAAAGTGAGCCGTTACGGCGCACATTTTGTCGCTTTCGGCACGCAGAAACATGCGCTATAATATCGCACATTTTGTCGCTTTCGGCGCGTTGCTAATGGCGCACTTTTTGTCGCTTTCGGCGCGCCATTAGGAAGTGGCTCTAATAGTATTCTATAAATGCGTATTGAATACTTATGGAATATATGGAATACTAATAGGGCCACTTCCTAATGGCGCTTTCGGCGCGCGCCGAAAGCGACAAAAAGTTCGCCATTAGTAACGCGACGAAAGCGATATTAGCGCACTTTTTGTCGCTTTCGGCGCGCGCAGAAACATACGCTAATGGCGCATTTTTTTGTCACAAGCGACAAAATGAGCGCCATTAGCATATATTTCGGCGCGCCGAAACATGCGCTAATATCGCATATTTTGTCGCTAACGGCGCCGTAACGGCGCACATTTTGTCGCTTTCGGCGCGTTACTAATGGCTCACTTTTTGTCGCTTTCGGCGCGCACCGAAAGCGCCATTAGGAAGTGGCCCTAATAGTATTCCATATGGAATCCTATTAGGGCCACTTCCTAATAGCGCTTTCGGCGCGCGCCGAAAGCGACAAAAAGTGCGCCATTAGTAACACGCCGAAAGCGACAAAAAGTGCGCCATTAGTAACGCGCCGAATGCGACAAAACGTGCGCCATTAGCGCATGTTTAGGCGCGCGCCGAAAGCGTCACAAGCGACAAAATGTGCGCCGTAATGGCGCACATTTTGTCGCTTTCGGCGCGTCGAAACATGCGCAAAAAGTGCGCCATTAACGCATGTTTCGACGCGCGCCGAAAGCGGCGCTCATTTTGTCGCTTTCGGCGCGTTACTAATGGCGCACTTTTTGTCGCTTTCGGCGCGCCATTAGCAAGTGGCCCTAATAGGATTCCATACGTAACATATCGGCCATGAACTATGGCAAGCCGTTTTCACATTGTTTTATTTATTTAGACTTAAGTGCAAATCATTGTACTTAAGTGCAAATCAAATCACTAATTGTACAATTATTTGCACTTAAGTGCAAATTGTGATTTGATTTGTACTTAAGTGTAATTGATTTGCACTTAAGTGCAATTCATCTGGTTTAAAAAGATAGTCCTCTTTTTTGTAATGGTATATTCGCGCAAGTCTTGATTGACAGTCAAACTCCAAACAATTGCCTCCCTTTTGCCACGTGGCTTGTATGCATGAATGAAGTACAATTAATTCAGGATTTGATTTAATTGTTATTTGACAACATATAGGCTCACGTAGTCAAGGTTATATGGGTGCACTCGATCGTCGAATTCTGCCAAAACAATAGATTAGAGTGACTCCCCTTATATTGCTATTGTAATGACGACGTGCAGAATATTGAGCGACGAAGCCTCACAGTCAATCTAGACGTGTCTGGTCAATCTTGTCTACTGAATTAGCTTGGTCAGAAGGAATGTGCACAAATAATTTACATACTATATTGCTCAGTGTTAACATGTGTTTTAGCCCACTATTTGTATACATTTGGTCCAAATATAAACAAATTAGCAGCCAGAATTTGATTAGTGCATGCAGCCTCGATTGAGTATGGACCGTGTAAGTTGTAACATTTTGATCAGGTTTGATTAAGGGTAAGGGGTGGTATTTGATTTACCTGGTCTGACTCGGATAACATTATTACTAACAACACTGTCTAGGAACTGTTACATCGGAAGTCAATCTATTGCCGGCTTTGTGATGGTTCAGGAATGATTTTTAGAATATATGCCTGGTATAGATATTGAGGAACCGGCGATTAAGTGACATAATTATGTGGTATACTTAGTGAATCGGACAATTGGTCTTGCAGGGTGGCCCCCACCTTAGACGCCCTAAACATCCTAACTCGATCCAAAATGGCTGCCGCCCAGAGGGATAAGAAATGGTTGGGTCCCATGTTTGCGTTAACCCCTCTGTGGTCGGCCATTTTGCATCGGGTTGGGGCGTATGTTTATCGTGCCTTGGGGGCTACCCACAACACTCTTTGTATGACCTACATAGTATGTCAAGGGGTGGCTGAAGGGGCAGAGCATGGGTCCCCTAGTTGAACCCCTCTGGGCGGCATCCTTTTTCGATCGGAGTGGGGTGTTGTGAATATTTAGGGTTTCTTGAGGGCCACCGTACACCACTCTTTGACATAAATCGGTCAAGGACCCAGAAATGGCACGGGTCCCTATATGATCACCTCTGAGGTAGATTTAGATTAGTTTGGGGTCCACCCTATAACGCCCTTTGTTTAACCCAAATCGGTCAAGGGGCTGAGAAATTGCATGAGTTCCCTATTTGAACCCATCTGGAATGTGACCATTTTGGATCGGGTGTATGTAAAGAGTGCCTTGGTGGCCACCCTACAATTAACACCTTTTGTTTGACATAAATATAAATATTTTCTAATAAGGAATGGAAGTCACCTTCGTGTCATGATTGGGGAGGGGAGGGGCACCGAAACTGATAGTGATACAAATGTTTAGAGCTAGTTTCCACCAAATTCATACGTACGTTCTTCACCAATGATACATGAATCAAAGTCATTGGTTCTCAGTCTTAAATAGATAGGCTACGCACCTGTAAGTAGGGAAAGGGCCATGCATGCCCATGTGTCAACGTAACTACATTTTGGCATGTCCAGATAGGTCATCTAGTTCCTACTTAGCATTTGCACTTAAGTTCAAATATTTGCACATAAGTACAATTATTTGCACTTAATTGCAAATATTTGCACTTAATTGCAAATATTTGCACTTAAGTGCAAATATTAAGTACGAACTAGTTAATTGTTTGTTAGATAAATATTGTGAAGTTAATTCTGGCATGACTAACGGGGGAGTTTCTTATACAGTTTAATTGCACTCATTTATGATTAAGTATTATTGGGGGTGGGGTAAATTTTTGTTCTGTGAACCTGTGTCGAGAAATGCATTAGGTTGGGGTGTGTGGGTTGTGGGGCAACACTACAACTCTTTTTATATGACCTGAATATGTTAAGGGGTGCCTGAAGGGGCCAATAAATTGCATGGGTTCTCTAGTTGAACCCCTCTGGATGGCAGCCATTTTGGATCGGAGTGTGTGTGTGGCAAAAGATTGCCTTGTGGGGCCACGTACCCTACAACACCATTTATTTGACCTAAATATAAAAAAAATTGAATAAGGAATGGAACTCACCCCGTTCAAGTCATGAATGGGAGGGGAGGGGCACCAACAACTGATAGTGATACAAGTATGTTAAATATATATCTCTAGTTTTCACCAAATTCATACACGTTCTTCTCCAATTATATGATGAAGCAAATCATGTGAGTTAAAGGTGCCACATGACGGCAGCAAATTATTAAACGAAGCGGTCGAAGAAAAACTTTGCGTCACTAAAGGCGTCAGGACTCTATACATCAGGGTTGGGGTAATCGTAATCAGTAATTGTAATCAAAGTAATCGATTACAAAATTTGGAGTAATCATCTGTAATCAGTAATCATGACATTTCTTGATTACAAGTAATCGTAATCGTAATCGATTACTTTCAAATGTAACTGTAATCATGATTACATTTTGATTACATTTTGATTACTTTTACTAAAATATCCATATGGATGGCTATTGAATACTCATAGTCTCATACTGTGGTAACATATTAGAAAGTTAATACAATTTTGTCATGTCTTATGTTAGTGGTACAGTGTGTATGTACATTCTGGCAGTGGACACAGATAACAACACACAAGTGTTGAATACAGCATGAATAGCAATAAACTTGTGATACAGACAAATGAAATGTTCTAATATGAATAAATAGGGTAGCCAACTTCAATTAAGATTAAATTGAATTGGGACTGCTGCATACAATGGCTGTAAAGTCACACTGGTACAATAGGGCTAATGAACTGAACAAAGAAGGTGTGAAGTACATCGGTAGACCTAATTAGCTGGTTTGTCATTTACTGCACCCATGGAGTTAAGCCTAATATAATCCTCATTAGGATTAACAACGGATGATCATCAAATAAATCTTAATGTTATCTTCATTGTGTTGGGTATTGAATCTAACAGAACATGCACATATTTTATAATTGTTTCTGGTGATATTTTCATAAATATTATGCGTTCGTTTGAATGCATGTAAGACAATTAAAAATATATTAAAATTTATTTACATAAATAAATACAAATAAAACATAATGTATTCACAATCACAATAAGTTAGTGCATAACTTCATGATGAAACCTTTCCAATACATGTATATGTAAAAACAAGTTTTTATGTTTTTTGCTTGCATCTTTCTATTGTTTCAGTCGTTTCTTAAAATTTGTTTCCATGTTATGCAGTGATGTCTTTATTCAATCATATTTGACATGTTAATTTGAATTATTTCATTATGTATTCCTATGCGAACAAAATGGTTGGAGACCAACAATTGTAATCATATGTAATCAAAAAGTAATCGATTACATTGGAAAAAATGTAATCAGTAATCTTAATCGTAATCATGTAAATCAAAAGTAATTGTAATCGTAATCGATTACATTGGTATGTAATCACTCCAACCCTGCTATACATACTGCGCAACCCAGGGAACATGAGTCCAACATTAAGCAAATTCAAACTAACTACGAAGGCGAACCATTTTTCTGACTTCCATAGAAGCCTCAGCGACGAAGCCTCACCTACAGGAAGAAATAAACTGAGAACATATCGACTTTTTAAACATGATTACAATATCGAACCTTACCTTATTCACACTAGCACAATAGAGGATAGAACTGCATTCGCTCGCTTTCGGTTTAGTAATCACCCATTGCTCATAGAAAAAGGCAGGCACGCAAACCCCCCTGTAGACGTAGAGAAAAGAATATGTCTATTTTGTAAACGTATGCCAATATGCAGTACGAAAACGACGAAATATGTAAACCAAGAAGATCCATTAGCCATTACCCAGCAAAGGGACCGTAATTACTGTCTATATCTACAGATGAAATCATCGAGATAACTACTCGAAGGACATACTCGGACGACACGCAGCTGGTCAATCAAAGACAACACCTGCAGATAGTTAGCAAATTACTATGGACCGGCCGATGACTCGAGACGATCGGTAGATGGAATCAAGGTTCGACTGACTGAACTCGTGCCAGGCCGTCAAGCAAGCGAAAAGAAGGCCCTGAGAAAGCGAAGACCTGTATAAATACCCCAACAGTGTTACAGTCATTACAAAAGTCCAGCGCTTTCTACCGAGATCGAACGAAGACATCTACAACCGCAGACCTAACCAAAAGAGAAGCTAGCAGCGCGATGGCTACGAACATGAGGTAAACTAAATACTTGTACTTCTGAGCAGCGCAACCCCGATGTATAAGCGTCAATGCTCGCCCAACGACGGCAGACGACAGGAAGACGAACGCAACCTATGAAGACACTGGAGACCCCCGATACCCGCAGACGACATGAAGGCGAACGCATCCTGTGAAGATAATAGCAGCCCACGATTCACGCAGACGACAGGAAGGCGAACGCAACATATGAAGACACTGGATACCCCCGATACCCGCAGACGACTGGAAGGCGAACGCATCCTATGAAGATAATAATAGCAGCCCACGATTCACGCAGACGACAGGAAGACGAACCCAACGAAGATAGCACACACTGACGACCCGAAGATATTCTATTGAACTGTTTGTAATAAATGATCAAATCGTTTTGATTGTGTGAACGTTATATGCCCCCCGTCTTGGTACATATCGTTCACTGGTGCAATTGATGAGCTAGAATCTGAACGCTAATCACAACACAACGTGGAACGGAGGAAAGGATCAGCTAGAACCGGAAGTGAACAGGAACAGTGATTGGAAAATTTGCAAAACTGCTTATATTCATAATGGCTACCCAACAAGCTGGTGTTTTGACCCCATTAACTGAAGATATTAATTCGCAAATCGCTGCGATGGCTATGTCAACAGTGACCCAAGTAGTAAATCCATTCGAGGGCAATCCTACGAAACTAAAACTAAAAAAAACCTTATATGGCTTATAATTTGCACGTCCTTGCCGAACGAATTTAAGAGATGGCAGAGATCGCTTATGTAAGCCAGCCTGGTGGGATGGATGCAATTCAGGGCCAACTCGTAGGTTTTTATATTGACGCTTTAAGAACCGACAGTTTGAACATGAAATTGATTAGAGATACCCCGAGAACGCTAAAATTGGCAGCAGAAATAGCTATGCTAGAAATGGGAATCTGACGTGTATTCAACCTCAGAACAGGTCGCGAAAATTACAATGAACCGGAACCGATGGAAGTCGACCATTTTAGAAACAAACCGCCGAAAACAGCCTGCGAAATATGTGGCCGTGACAATCACTCGACCAGCGAACAGCGACCACGCCCGCGACAGGTACATGTGGAAGAAGTAATTAACCCCCAAAAAAAAGTCAAATGTTGGACGTGCCGAGGTAATCGTTTTGCCCATGACTGTCCCATTAAGACAGAAATCCAAAGGCACATATCTTGCTGGGGTTGTGAAGATAATCATTTGGCTAGAAATTGCCCCTCTAAATCTGGAAACCCAACACATAGGCAATGGGACTCATCAGTAAAACCTTGTAGAGGAAACCATGGGAACCGGAACCAAACCGGTCACGTGACCCAGCCCATGATTCACCACATCACAGCCGGAAGTTTCCAACAGTAAACAAGCCCCCGCAACTGATGATCCTACCCACGTACCCAAAAAAATAGAAAGTTCTCTCATTGAGACCACAGATGAGAGGAATTTCACCATACATATCGTAGGTGGCCCCAGCTCGTGTTTAGTTAGAATAGGTAAAAATAAATATCGTTCATTAGTGGATATTGGCGCAGAAGTGTCACTGATTCACAAACGTGTCTATGATGCATTACAGTTTCGGCTGAAACTAACTAGGGACACATTAACCTCAGCTCCGTGAATGGAAAATCATTAGGTGTACTTGGTAGCATGGAACTAACTTTCAGAATGGAAAAATAAAATTAACTCATAAGTTTTATGTAGTGAATGATATGACCCGGAACATGATCCTAGGGAGGGATTGGTTGACCTCTCGGGGGGGTGAGACTGTATTATGATCTAGGATGTCTCAAAGTCGGTGATGTATACGTCCCATTGGGGGAAGACGCAAATATAGCTTCTCTTTTGAGATTGGCTCACAGAGTTAGGTTAAATCCTTAAACTTCAACTCTATGTATGGGGAAATCGAAATAATTAGCCACACTTCACAAATCGATGTTAGTAGAAGTGGCCCAAATCGAGAAAGGTTACCTGCCATCAGAACCTGGTCTGGAAATTAGCAACTCGATTTCGGAATTAGTGGCAGTGTAGTGGGGAAATCAGTAGTATGCAAACCAGACACGAATCTTGAAGTCAACTCTTTATCACAGGGACCCACAATGGCTACCCTCATGAGTACAACATTTATAATCGGGCTAAATCAGCGCCCTCTACAATTGGAAACAAATTGAATTTTGCCGACGTTTCGTGCCAAGATCAATATCGGGATGCACTGTTGAAGTTGTTGAAATACAACTCAGACATTTTTGCTGAGGACACTGAGCTGACTCAAACCAGCACAGTTAAAATGCACATTGACACGGGAAATCATCCCGTCCGTATCGCACCCCCTTAAATAAACGACCGCTGGTCGAAACTGCCATAAATGATATGCTTGAAGCAGACATTATCAGGCCAAGTTCCAGTAGTTGGTCAGCGCCAATCGTCCTGGTTGACAAGAAAGACGGCACAAAACGATTTTGCAGACTTCAGACAGCTCAATTCCATAACCAAGCCCATGTCATACCCATTTCGGTCATCGACGATATTTTGGCACTTCTTGGAAAGTCCAAATTCTTTACCGCTCTTGATCTGAAATCTGGCTACTAGCAATGCCAGGTCGCAGAGGGGGACAAACAAAAGACAGCTTTCGCATGCCACCGAGACCACTTCGAATTCAACTCCATGCATTTTGGGCTCCGAAATGCTGGCGGTGTTTTCTCTCAGCTCATGGCCCAAGTACTATGTGAAATGGGTGATTAAGCAATCGCGTACTTAGACGACATTTTAATATACAGTGAGTCCCTGGAATTACATTTGGAACATATCCAAAAAGTGTTTGACAAATTGCGCCAACATACACTAAAATTAAAATTAAAAGTGCCAGTTTTTGAAACAGGAAACGCAATATTTAGGTTTTATAATTGATACCGATGGCGTCCGACCTGACCCCGACAAAATCAAGACCATCCGGTCTCTTCCACCCCCTACTTCAGACAAGGAAGTCCGTTCTTTCATTGGCATGAGTAACTACTATCGTAAATTTGTCTCATTTTCACAGATCGCCGATCCTCTAGTGCAACTTACAAAAAATACGTAAAATTCAAATGGGACCGAGCTTGCCAAATTTCATTCGAAAAACTAAAGGAAATGCTGAGAGCAGTACCCCTCCTTGCCTATCCAAACACGACCACGCCCTATACGTTGTATACCGATGCAAGTGACTTTTATATTGGCGTCTGCCTGACCCAGTTAGGCCAAGATGGCATTGAAGAACCAATCTATTATATCTCACACAAACTTGGTGATACCCAAACCCGATGGCCAATATGCTATCATATTGAATTATATAATATAAATTAGTTTATGTCTTGAGTCATAAATTAAGTTACAAATTTCAGTATATGTGACGTAACCACAATTAACAGCAACTCAAGACACCCATTGACTTTTGAATAAAATTAATACAATTCGGGGAAAAATATGCATATAATAATGTAACCTCCATACCAAATTTCAATAGTCCTGCATCCCGTTCAAACGACACCAACTCGGGAAAATAGTTCTCGCTATTCCTCCCCAAGGCAGTCAATATGTGTAAACTAGGACATTATTTTTATCCAATTGTTGCCACAGGAACTGGGACAGAAAATGTTGCTATTTAATTTTTTGGAACATTACACTGTTGATTGTAAATATATGTTAACCCTTCCTGGAGCTTCCTGAAATTTACGAAAACCCTATCTTCACCCATGATCTTACAATTGAAAAAAAACACTTTAATATATACCTTTATATACAAATAATATACCCAGTCTTCAGTTTTACCCTGTTTTATTTGTATTCACAAAATGGCTATAGTAGTCTCGAAATCGGGACTTATAAAAATTATGTTGTTGTAATTTTTACCCAGTGGACGTCAACCATCTTTAATACAACAATAAATGTGAATTTACCTTGATTTATCCTCCCATATCCATTGGAACACAAATTAAAAATTAAAAAAGGCATATAATTTATGCAATACTTTAGCCAGGACATATCAACATTATGAGAAATACATACTGATTATGCTGCAATATAAATATTTTACAGACTGATCTTGAACACTTATATATGCACACTTCAGTCATCTGGAATACATATATATATATATACAAAACTTCGGAGTCATCCCGAATACACATATACACAAAACTTGGAGTCACCCTGAATATGCAAATACAAAATACCAAACAGGTTTGAAAATATGGTGCCAGAAATTTGCAGAATGAGGTCCCCAGAGGGTGAATTTAGTGATGCTAACAAGCACACTGTGTGGGTGTGTCACTATATTGACCCTCTGGGGACCTCATTCTGCAAATGTCCGGCACCATATTTTCAGGCCTTGTGATGCTCTACCTCTTAAAGGTAGTCTGTACCCGAATTTCAATAAATTCCCGGCAACAACAGCAATCTAATATCGATAATATATTAAAAAATAATTAATTTTTGAGTAGAAATATGCTGAAAATGCTCTGGTTAATATGCTATCATATTGAATTATTTAATATAAATTAGTTTATTGCTTGAGTCATAAATTAAGTTACAAATTTCCGTATACAACAATTAATGGATGTGGATTGGGCAACATTTAACACACATCGTTAAAAATCTATATCAAGACGGGGCATCAATCAAGACACCCATTGACTTTTGAATAAAATTAATAAATTTCTGGGACAAATATGCATATTATAATGTAACATTTTATTTGATACATTTGCCTGAAAATTGTATGAGAATATCTCGATGGCCGTGTTCTATTCATTGCATTCCAGTTTGACTGTCATCCGTAAAATATTTGTAAGACTGATGTAATTGATCTAGCAAAATTTCAAGTGATATCAACATCTTCACTACATCTACATATTCAGACGCCTGATGCAATGATTCGATTTGAGATTCGATTCGAATGAACTCCAATCCGGAAGTCTCCCGCCGAATTTGGGAGCGTTAACAGATCTGTTAGACAGAGGATTATTTGATTTGAGATTCGATTCGATTTGTTCACTTTCCGCTTGAGGGCCGTTTTGGCCACTTTCCAGCCGTTGAGCCTTTCCCAGGCATCAGCACGGAGCATACATATCCTATGTGACGAGACCTGCTTCTTTACACATGCCGTAGAATACTGAAGACTTGTCTTGCAGCAGATTGTCTGGAGTGTCAAATTCCGTTATCTCACCCTGGTCCAGAACGATTATCCTACAATATTATAATTAGAACCATTATCCTAAAATGTTATACAGAGTAATCAGAACCATTATCCTACAATATTATAATTAAATTAACCATTATCCTACAATATCATAATTAAATTAACCATTATCCTACAATATCATAATTAGAACCACTATCCTAATCCTACAATATTTTAATTAAGTTTTATATAGAGCACAAAGCAACTTATAATTTTCATCACTAAGGCCAAAAAAAAAACTATTTGAGTATCAGACACTGCCGCACTTACTTTCTTGTGCCGCAGTTGACAAATTAATTGAGGGGGACACGACTGTTTAATACTGAATGCTTAATATATCACGAAAATAGGAAATGTGACCACCTGGAGTCAAGTTGATCTCCGCATAATTAAAGTTGTTTCACATATTTATAACACAAGAGGCTCGACAGATAGCGTACAGTTGATATCTCCTTACAGCATCGGGAATTAAGAAACATTTTAATGAAAACTGGATCCAAAACGGTAATGTACTGTGTAAAATTCCTGCGTTATTTCAAAATGCGCAATATTTGGCAGAACCCTTACTTTACTAAATATTCATTGATGAGTATTTCCCTTAACGAATAAAAGTAATTTATTAGAGTCATATCAATGAACCATTGTAGACTTTGACAATATTGCAAACTGGGGCAGAAAATTACATAAATACACCACCACTTCACAGTTGCCAAATTTTGCATTGAATTGTTAAATAGAAATATATTCATAATTCATTGGAAACACGATGAATTGCTGCAGACCTAATTATAACACACTAACCCACCAGTTTAACCCTTTCTTTATTAAATACTCATCGACGAGTAGTTCCCTTAAGAAATGTTCAGATAATAAGTTAAACAAATGGCCTTTGGCCATTTTTTAAACTTATTATGTGAACATTTCCCACAAAAGAACAGGAATCCTTCGACATTTATATTATCTGTTCTCTCTGTCTGTCATCTGCTTATAATTCCTGAACATCCCACCAGCTGAATAATAGAACATTCCAATGTACACTTTTATAGCTGAATCATCGACTCAGTAAAGCTCAGTAAAGAAAGGCGTAAATAAAATAAAATATTTTGCACACCTTGGTCACATTCAAGGGATCAAAATACCTATTAAATACAATAATTGTATACATACCGATCATAATCCATGACAGTATTCAGTCTGTGTGCTATTGTTAGAATGGTGCAATCTTTAAATTCAGATCTGATTGTTTTTTGTATGAGGTCATCTGTTTCCATGTCAACAGCAGCTGTCGCTTCATCTAAAACTAGAACCTTCGTTTTCCTCAGCAATGATCTTCCTAAGCATAATAACTGTCTCTGACCAACACTCAAACGAAAGAAAAATCTCAAGGTTAAAAAATCAAGGTTACATCTCCCGAAAAAATGTTTCCTTTTTTTTGGACAATGGCTTTTATTTTAGAAAATTAACTGAGTATATGATGCCATTCTCCATAGTGTGCCAAGCCTGAAAATGGTGCTGGACATTTGCAGAATGAGGTCCCCCAGAGGGTGTATTTAGTGACACTAAATTCATCCTCTGGGGACCTCATTCTGCATGGAATCGTCTGCTATAGGAGACCTAGACACAGCTTTAAGATCCCAGATGGCGAAGCTGGTGATGAGCACCCATTGAGTGCCTCGATTATCAATTGTGTCGTTTGCCAATTTGGGGATATATAGTGAAACTAAACTACAAAAGGAATTTTCTAAAGAAGAAACTAAAAAACTGGTTAATTTGATGAGAAAGATACTTTCCAGCGAATATGAGTCCTGAGCAGAATGAAGCCCACAGAAGGTGAATTTAGTGATGCTGTGTGGGTTGCTATGTCGGGTAGCGTCACTTAATTCACCCTCTGTGTACTTCATTCTGCTAATATCTGGCACTATATGTTCAGGTCAGCCAAAAGCCTATATACTAACCATGAGCGGATGTGATGCACATTGTGACGTCATTTTTAAGTTTTGATATATATATGTAGGTCACCACCTTGTGGGTTTCAGAGATCCATATTCAAGTCGAGCTGCCTTCTGGGGGCAGTCTGTCGATGAGTCCACAGGATGAGTCGATAGACAGCCCAGAGAAGACAGCAAGACTTTAGTACAAATCGCGGGAACCAACAGGATGGTGATATACCAATTTATGTTAAAATTCATTCAACAGGATATCAAATAAAATGTACTTTGGCAGATGATCTATGTTGTTTCTGTACCAAATAGCACATTTGACGTTTCATTACGTCATCAACGATTCACTGTCTCAATATAGGTCCGTTTGTACATGCGCGTGGAATCAAAACATTGCTGTTATTTGATTTGACTCCCATTGATTCTTTTGCTAGATCGTTCAGCCATAGTCTCAACTATGCAAATAGTGTGTCTGTCATTTGCAGAATGAGGTCCACATAGTAGGGTCCTGCGAATTGGAGATTTTGATCAAATCGAATATCGAATCGACGAAATCGAATCGAATCATACCTATGTGTTGTATTCTCAATTAGGCAAGTTTTGTCAACGGTTAGACGAAACGTTCTATGAATTTCAATGAAGTTCCATCATAACTTATGTGGCGATCTATGGTCGTTCGCGATACTATTAACTTCAATTGATAATTGTCGAGAAAAACAGATCAAAACGTCCATGCAGCCTTCATGACGATTAATATAAAACCACTAAACGGATTATTGGAACTGAAATAACGCGAAACTTGTATAGTTTGCATGTACATGCAATATTGCAAATCGACATTCGGAAACATCTTTTTTTATAAACTTAAAGATGCAACAACAGTTGCAAAACAAGACAGGAGTAAAACGTAATTTGTAGACATAAGTTCCATAACGGCATAAGTTAGTCAAGTGTCAAGGAATGCTCCAAAACTGAAAGTCAACTTCAAAAGAAAACACCGCCACGTCCTCTGTTCGACGCCGGAACACGTGTCATTTATATTATCAGCGATATGACATAACGCGGAATCTATGACGGATAATCGGCGGATAATGCTAGCGGTTGCTCAGTCTCATAGCTATTATAATTTACACGCGTCGTCGGTCCATCGGCGATCTCAAAGCTTTTTACTACCATGTTCGAAGCTAGAATTCAAACGTATTTAGTTGTCCTATAGTGGCTAATTACTGGCTATACTTATTAATTTTCGGGAATTAAATGCCACAGAAACAGCTAAGTCGATGTGTGTAGTTTTCCATAAACATCCTACTTTTTCGTCAGTGTATATTCGAAATTTCGAATCGAATTTGACTTTCGAATCGGAACTCGAATCGATTATCAAATATTCGCAGGACCCTACCCCAGAGGGTGAATTTAGTGATACTATCGTGCACAGAGGGCTAGTATCACCAATTTCATCCTAAGGGGACCTCATTCTGGTTAGGCCTCATCGTCTGGGAAGTATAATATATTATCAAATTAACATTGTTTTTAGTTACTGTTTCCCTTCTGGGAAGTTTCTATATGCCCTATTAATTTGCAGAAGATAGAATGAATAATCGAGGTGATCAAGCCTTGAAATAGTGTGTCTGTCATTTGCAGAATGAGGTTCCCAGAGGATGAATTTAGTGATGCTACCCCACATAGCGGGCTAGCATCACCAAATTCACCCTCTGGGAACCTCATTTTGCTGAGGTGTAAGCAGAATGAGGTCCCCAGAGGGTGAATTTGGTGATGCTATGCGGGGTAGCATCACTAAATTGACCCTCTGGGGACCTCATTCTGCAAATGACAGACACACTATTTCAAGGCTTGGAGGTGACTAAAGGCTGAACATCAACTTCAACTGGGGAACTTCAATCTGATCGTAGGTCTCCCATCGCAATTGAAGCCAAAGCAGAATGAGGTTCCTAGAGGGTGACATTTTTGTACATGCGCATTGAATCAAAACATTGCTGTTATTGGATTTGACTCCCATTGATTCTTTTACAAGATCGTTCAGCCATAGTCTCAAGCCTGCAAATAGTGTGCCTCTCACATCACCAACGTCAACTGGGGAACTTCAATCTGATCCTCGGTCTCCCATAACCATTGAAGCTTAAGCAGAATGAGGTTCATTGAGGGTGAATTCAGTGACGTTAGCCATTCGTGTGGGATAGCATCACTAAATTCACCCTCTGGGACCTCATTCTGCAAATGACAGACTCACTTTTTGCAGGCTTGCGCATAGTCTGTTGTTGAATATATCAGCTGACAAATGAATCCTAATTTCTCTGCCATCTGAACATCCCAACAAATCGTGAATTGACCTTTCCAAGTAAACTTGTAGAATCGAATGGGAGAATCCATTCACTAATCAAGGGGTTAATGCAATCATGGAGTTGGTCATGTCTTCACTGTCAAAACATTGAGACGAGTTTGCTACCTGCCACTGGTCTAATGTGAGTTTCACACAGCAGTGGCTTGGCCGAATTGATAGACGTGCAATTGTTAGATCGTGCTCTGTTCAAATCTCGCACCAAGTTGTTACCCTTGAGCAAGGTCGCTCGTACTGCGTGCAGCATTAAATATCATGTGCCAGAGCATTTTCTTATATATGCGAATCTCGTCTAGAGAAGATAATGCACTGGCTTACAAGATCAAGGTAAATATTGCTAGGCCAATATATTTTCATATATATGCGAGGCTTCCTATGTGAGACTCGCATATATAAGAGAATGCATTGTCACAGGGTTTTCGCAAAATTTCAGGAAGTTCCAGTCATGGAAGAATTAAAATAGTACTCGGTATCCTGGTGGCAATATATCTTGTCAGTATGTTAACTTTGATATGCAGCTCGGGTTGCTTTCTCGTTGAACGATGGGAGTGACAATGGTGTCATGTGCCCTATCACGGAGGTAATAATTGATGTAAATTGCATTGAAACTAATTCAGTCTATAATGCGTTACATAGATTGATTGATTATTATTATATTATTATTATTATGTATACCTCATATTGTTTCCGCCTTCTCCACATTCATATTCCAATTTTTCTGCCAGTCCAGCTACAAACGTTTTGAGATGTGCGTGTTCCAGTGCTGTCCAGATCTGTTCATCCGTGTACATGTCAAAGGGGTCAAGGTTCATCCTCAACGTTCCGGAGAATATGATAGGATCCTAAAATAAAGTGTGATAATAATGAGAATGTATTCCAAGCGATTATAAGCACTTCTGAAAGCCTTGAAATAGTGCGTCTGACATTTGCAGAATGAGGTCCCCAGAGGGTGTATTTAGATACCCTATCCCGCATGGCAGGCTATCATCACCAAATTCACCCTCTTGTATCCTCATTCTGCTTAGGCCTTAACTGCTGTGGGAGATCTAGGATCAGATTGAAGTTCCCCAGTTGAAGTCGGTGATGTTCATGCACACATTAGTCACCTCGATTATGCATTTTATCTTTTTCAAATTAGGGGGTATAGAAACTGAACAGAAGGGAAAAAGTAAATAAAATGTTAATTTGAGATTATAGATACTTCCCAGAAGATGACGCCTAATCAGAATGAGGTTCCAGGGGGTGAATTTGGCGATGATGGCCCACGGTGCAAGGTAGCATCACTAAATTCACCCTCTGGGGACCTCATTCTGCAAATGATAGACACTTTATCTCAAGGTTTGCACTTCTGTCCACTAGGTATTCATTGTTGGATATGTTGAAATGGTTTGGCTTGTGGGAAAGCACTCTAATGAATCTTTCTGTACTAAATGACAAGTAGATCCCTCAGGAAATGTTCAGATAATAATAACCCTTCAGGCCATCGGTCGTTTGTTGAAAATATTATCTGAACATTATTCCCCCAATGAATACAAATCCTTCTGTACTTGTATTATCTGTTGTCTGCATATTTTTCCTGGCACCCCTCCAGATGAATAACTGATCATTCCAATGTATTCTTTTATAACTGAGCGGGAGAATCCATTTAATAAAGAAAGGGTTTAGACTTAAGATTAAGCAAAATATCAAACGCTCGATCAAGCACCATTATTCGAGCTCAAGAACCATTATTCGAGCTCAAGAACCATTATTCGAGCTCAAGAACCATTAATCGAGCACAAAGCATTGCTCAAGTATAAGATAGCAAATTTAAAGTCAAGGATGTCCTGTTTCATGCGACAGAGAGAACGCCAAAATTAAATGTGTTAACGTAAGCTAAGTTGGCATGCATTGGAAATTCACAATAACTAGGGGAGCACACAATTAATAATACTTGTGTCTTTTATATTTTGGCCAATTTATGCATGCGACATAAATGGAATACAATGCAAGCTTCGTAGTGTTAGTGACAGTCTAATAACTGACAAGCTAGATAGCAGACATAATTAGAGGTGCCATGATTATTGATTTTGATATCAATAATCGGTCGTCAATAATCGAATATAATCGATTAATCGTACCTAATAACATCAGTGGAAGTATTCCATAATATGGCCTATTGACTGGGTGCTGGTTAACTGCACTGTCGCTGGTTGTTTGAGGCATCGGCCGATGTAATTTTATGTTAATAAAGTGCATGATAAACCACTGTTAATGACCAATGAACACAATGAATTCAATACCAGCACAGTTCTCTGCAATGTTATAATATTTGTGAGTTCATTAGAACGAATGTAGCGTTTAATTTCAGTGTTATGAATAGCCAAACATACAAACAATGTAAAAGTAGGATTGCACGATGGATGGCCGGCGGTTCCTAAAACAAGGAAACTATAAGTTTCATCAAACTTTCAGAGAGTGGATAACAATCACAAAGGTGTGCCCCCACCCGCAAATTGCAGGACTCAGAACAAGTTAAGTATTTGATAATATCGAGTTTCATTCAGCATTCATCGCATGATACGCGATAGCCTATACTAGTAACATCTAAGTATACTTATGCAAACAAGGTATACTCGTAAATGACAGCGTGGAGAACATCGCTGACTAAAATGGCATAGGTTCCCTGGTTTCCAGAGAATGTCAATCAACTCCCCGTTGGTCAAATCAGATTCAAGGGCAAGTGCATTCAGTTCATTGAACACGGTGACAGTCGGCACATTTCAAAGACATAGTACCGCCTTTCAAATATAAATATACAATGATGTCGCAATATAAGTTCAAAGCTGCAGTGCTGCCAATTTGAAGAATATGCAACGACCCGAAGAGTAACCATGATGCATCATCAACTGAACTGCCGACTGTTTGCAACATAAGTTAGTAGTACTCATGTTTTCGGAATCTCATTGATACGCGATCAAAGGTTGTAGATTAAACTGTGTAAAACAAACAAGGTATTCAATAATACCCGGCATTTTCTGACGTCGAAATAAATGATGCAGATTAATCAACTATGGAAATCGTAATCGAGTATCGGCTTTATCAACGGTTCATCGATTATACGATTAATCGTGGGACGCCTAGACATAATAAAATATATGAAAATGATCATCTTGTACCTGAATTACCTGGGTTATAAATAATATGATAAAAATTTCTGAATGCAGACAATTCTTGAGCCATAAATAATCAAGATGACTTTGGAAGTCAATCAGTAGCCATGCTACAAACACTGTAAATCAAGTAGTTTTCTGCAATATAAATCTTGGTGTGCTTTCATTTAATTTGTCTAAGTTTGACAATGATCTTTTGACCATGCAGTATCGATGAAATATTAAGAAGTATGTTTTTCGTTGACTTTGAATTGTCTTAAATGTACTCAGTGGTATACCAGTAAGCGACTATCAGAATAAGGTTGAACATCCACTATCAGCTCATGATACTATTAGAGCTTCAGAGTGGTATACTAGTAAGCGACTATCAGCATAAGGTTGAACATCCACTATCAGCTCATGATACTATCAGCATAAGGTTGAGCATAAAGTTGAACATCCACTATTAGAGCTGTGACCAATTACAGCTCACTTGATGATTTTGAATTGTTATTTACTAACAATAGCAGCATAGATTTACTGACCTGTGGTAGAATGGTCAACTTAGATCTGAGATCATGAAGCATAGATTTACTGACCTGTGGTAGAATCGTCAGCTTAGATCTGAGATCATGAAGTCCCATATTAGCAATCATCTCCCCGTCGATCATTATGCTGCCGCCAGCGGATTCAATGATCCGGAACAGAGCTAGAGTAAGAGACGATTTACCAGCACCCGTTCTACCCACAATTCCCACCTGAAATGATTATATCATCAGTCTGTTTATATCATGCACGGCATTCTAAACATTCCAGCAATGCTAACAAAATACCTTTACAACTATGACATCATCAGTTTGTTTATATCATGCACGGCATTCTAAACATTCCAGGAATGTTAACAAAATGCCTTAACGACTATTACATCATCAGTTTGTTTATATCATGCACGGCATTCTAAACATTCCAGGATAGCTAACAAAATGCCTTAACAACTATTTTGATCCCTTGCACTGGGTTCCATACACAAAGGAAAATTATTAGAAAGCCAAATAAAACTAGCGGGGGACTGTCCCAATGGGATTAATGAATAACACCATGGCAGCCAGTGGGAGAAATGTTTTACAAACTCAAGTTATGGTCTGGAAAGGCAGATGCACACATAGATGGACAAAATGACATACTGATTTGAGTGTTGCGAAAAAGAATTAAGTCAAAAAGGCGGATAACTCCACAAAAAAGTAGGACGGACCTCATAATTGCAGGTGCACAGGCTCCCATGGTACTAAATATCTGTGCAAAGTTTCAAAATCGCCGTTTGTTATGATTCGGTATAGTACATACGTCGGCCTTCATGTGTGTAAAACAGATTGTTTTTTTAATTATATTATATTTAAATTAAATTAAAAACACAATTAAGTTCTTTATAAATAATATATTATAATTGACAATAATTTTCAAGAATACAAAAACAGAAAAAAAATCATTTATTTGCACCGACAAATACTGTTTTCAAATAAACGCTCTTTATTTCTGCCATATCAGGAATAGACTAACATAGAACGCTCTTTTCTGTCCATGTCGTGCACATTGCTATTTGTTTGGGACAAAACACTAAAGTTAGTTGTTTTTATCTTTCAGTCAGCATATAACCAGAAGGGAGATATTCATCACCAAGTGTTTATTTGTTACATGTTTTATCACATTTTATTGAAATAAAGAATAAACAAACAAATTTAGTCATCATTCATAATTTCGTTGGCCTGAAAATTAGCAGGTGCCGAAAAGTCCAAAGTGGCGAAAAGTCAGGTGCCGAAACGTCCAGGTGCCGAATGGCAACACCAGGTGCCGAAACGTCCATGTGCCGAAACGTCTAGCATTCGTGTTACATATACATCCTGTTGACGTCACATGGCGTAAAAGACGTTCGCTTTAATCGTGAAACCGGAACTATCAAATAAAAACACAATGTATGTGTTGAGGCAACCTGCCTATACCTTTATATATCACTTCACGAGGTCAAATGTGTTTGTATTCTTTTGAAATTTTGTAAATTTTTTTATAAAATATATTTTTCACTTTGAAAGCCATGTCTTCTATGGAATAAATAGATATAACGACACAAGTGTGTGAACATGATAACGTTATTGTACGAGTTTGTTCTGACGCGATGGTAAAACGAGAACCGGAGGTTCGAGTTTTACCTCGCGGCATGACAAACGAGTGCAATAACTTTAATATGTTCACAAAACTGTGTTGTTCTATGTACCCCGCATGAAATTGGAAAAAATATTGTTTCTTTCAAATATGGGGGTGGTGGGTACCCAAGAGCCGAAAAAAAGTTTTTTCAGCCTACTGTCATATCACCTTTTTCCGACCCCCCCCCACCCCCACCTGTTGTGACATTCAATTTGTTATCTCCCAATGTTCACTTCATCTTCAGGACTCCTGTAAGAATTCATCCTATAAAATTCACCCCAATAATTGACAAACACGTATATATAGTGTAACCTTATATACAGTATAATATGAAACGTTATTACCTCGATCACTGGCCTCTCATATCTATTTAGAGGCATTTAGTCTGGTAGCATTCAATCCTATACGATATATTAGCGAGGAAAACACACAGAAGAGACGTCAAAAACATTCTGGAATTCAGACTTGACCACTCTTTACGAAACTGCGAACGAGAAGGGATTAACGTGGGTGTCAGCTGCTGGAATGTCATACGATGCCCTTTCGCCAACATATTGTGCCTATAATGGAAAAACGCGAGTATCGTCGCTCGATGTACTTAACAATATATCAGCGCCAATATAAACAAGAAAACCTTAATCAGAAATGGTAACGCCCTCAAGATCATATTATTAGCCATAAATATAAATTATAATATAAAATATATTGGTTACATGAATTCACCGCCTCAGAATTCCGTTAAAACAACTAATCCTTCGAATTATTACAAAAAACTACGGCTTATTACTGCAGGTTTCTCATTCACCACACAATAAAGCTTCTAAATGCGGATCAAAAATCGGAGGTATTGTGTTCCGGCCAAGAGTGCATGGTCCAGCCATTAGAGACCTTTCGCAAAAATCACTATTACGATTACGGATAGGATATATTGTCCAAGTACGGTTGACACCATCACAATTTACTTAAGATTGCTAATTGGTGAGACGGCATATGCCCCACTATATTCAGTTACACATATATATGATGGAAAAAGTAATGTGTATCTCTTTCAGATCCCATGTTCTTATCCGTTTGTAATACACCACACGTATAATGTTAGATCGCCTCCAAGCAGGACATTTGGCACATTCTTGACACATCTGCACATAATTAAAATGCGTGGTGTATATTTCGTCTGACATAAGAATCCCATGCGTACAGATCGAATTTTGGCCGTATACTGGCAGGATATTTCCATATCCGTAATCGTGATCGTGATTTTGCGAAAGGTCTCTATTGTTCATACCTAAACATCGAAAGCAATTAACGCGGTCATAATGGTTACATACTGCAACTATAAGACATCCAGTGGATACACACCCCACGAAAACCCGAAATGTGTTGTCCTGCGAGAAATCCCATCGCTATAGCTCAATTTGACACGACCAGAGTAGCCTTCCTACAATATCCATAAACAAGATCATATATTATATACCCATGATTTTAATTATAGAATATAAAATATATTGGTTTCGCGAATGACCAACTCAGAATTCCGTTAAAATAACAATAACAACCAGCACCTAATTAACGAACCGGCGGCCGACTCGGCCGTCTCGAACCACAACTACCAGTGGGCTGCAGAACGAAAAATATCTATAAAAGTTGAAATATAAGACTTACAAATTAACTTTTAAATTTATTTTATTGGTAATTGACATAGCTTGTCACAAACCAAAAATCAACATTATTGACATAATAATGTAAAGGATAATAAACGAAATTGAAATTCCCAACTACACCTTTTACCGGACTCGGCCTCCTGGTCGCGTAGTTCGACTTTTAAATAAACCGGAAAAAACAATTTTCTATTTATAAAACCCCCATCGGCCCACGTCGTTATAATATTTGGCCAACAGTATACACGCGGGCGTGCTAATTATACGCCGATATTGAACCCCGAGCAAGTAATAACCCTGATTCTTTCTGGGGACCTCTGATCATAAGACGTACCGGTCAACCCTTCTACTATAAATTACAACACTAATTTATGCAAATAGCCAGAGTATGCCAAAATCAGGAAAGAGGCATATCACAAACAGCTGGTATTATTCCTGCGTTAAAACAGAGATGAAAACCCATTCTTTGGGGAAAAAACCCTCTGAAAGCATGGAACAATACCTCATACATGACATGAATATAACATGAATCAATTTGTATCATGACAAAGTAATATAATATGCATTGATCTACTCGTTTGTATATATCAGATTTTTTTTGTTTTTTTGTTTTTGTTGTTTTTATTGTGTGCTATACTTTTGTATAATATATTTGTTGTCGAACCATTCGCTGCAAGCAGACCGGCTAAAGTGATCTATTTCACTCATAACGCCCAAGGCGTAAACACATTATTTCAATTGTAATACTGCTCACTCATAATTAACCATTGACAAATCATGCAGTCACCGAACGAGCGCTCAACACATTCGGTGACCATTCAATTGTAATTACTCGTATCCATATAGACAAAAGTATTGATACTATTCTTCGAAACGTACAAAACTATTAAGATCCACATGCCATCCTCAAGTGTTGAGAACTGTATTTCGATTACCTTTATGTACCAAATCCCCAACATGAACCCGAAGTTAAACGCCATAGTGATGCTAATATGGATGCAATAGTAAGTCACACACATATGGACTATAATAGTCACGTCATTTGTGACCTCATTTTCAATTATCGTAAGTCTATCACTACCGTAGTCATTTTGCTCGACTATCGTGACTATGCTGACAAAACGTTAGCATGTCGTTTGTGCACACCAACGAACGTTACATCAACGTTTGGCCAACCTTATCTTGCTATGTGTTCATATAATGACCATCGCACGCGCGTGTTTTTATTTATTACGCCACAAGGTGGTGTAAGTTGTTTTGGAGATTTTGATTTTCTGTTGTCGACTGGGCAAATGCATTGTGGGAGATTTTTTTTTGTATTACTCGTAGATGCTGAAATTGTAATGTTAACGCCACCGGTGTATGATATGTTCTTGAAAATATGACTCAATCGTACCGATAGAGTCAGGACAGGCTGAAATTGTAAACCTAAAGTCACCGGTGTAATAATATGTTCTTGAAAATATAAATAATCTGATAGCCTGAAAATAATGTATAACCCATTGGGAGCCCCTGGTGTAGTGAAGTGAATTATGGGTAATTTTAATTGGAGTGCGGATGCCTGTTCTGTTGGAGTAACCGCGATCTTTTATTTTCTGTTCATCAAGTCAAAATTGTATCGTATACACAATGTGTTTGTACCGATGGATGTATCGTGAGTTTTTCGTGACTCGACTCGTTTTCGTGGTCATATAGGCCCTATATAACCTATGATCACGAAAACGAGCAGAGTCGCGATATCTGATAGAATTCCAGGAATCGTACATTCACGTTCAATAGTATAGATTCTCTTAATCTGCCGCGGAATTCCCAAAAATTGTTCTTTCATTTTCAATAGGATTTTCCGAATTTCCTAATCACTTATCACTTTTACCACGCAAAGGGACCTTAGTTGACACAGATATATGGCACACTGGCTGAGTGCATGACAAATAGTTTATATGTAGCATTGCTTCTTTCATTTATTTAAAGCTCACCTCGTTAAAACGCATGTCAATCACATTTGTTTACAAATTGCATTGGGTGCGACGATTTGCAGTATATCCCTATTTGCGGAGGTCACTTTGCGGTAGTCGCCGAATTCGCGGAAGTCCCCTAAAATGGGCGATATATGTAGATTTTAATGAGCGAACGGGTGCTTATATCAGTATATGTCAATTGATACGTATTTTAAACAAATAACGACACGATCATCGTAATAGAGGTCTGTTCTATAAATTATATATGCGCCGAGTTCACTTGGTGCAAATCAAACGGCGATAAATATTCTCGTGTACCAGAAGGACTCCTTAAAGTTGTGAATAAGATGAATATTTATTAGATGTTATTTAACAAGTCAATCAAATAATATTATTCATTAGGTAGCGACTATATTAGCGCTAACTAATGAATAATATTTTATATTATAATTATATTATAATTTATATTTATGGCTAATAATATGATCTTGGTGGCGTTACAATTTCTGACTATGGTTTTCTTGTAACTATATAATTAGCTGTATTCATGCACGGTCCAGTTGTAGACACTCTACTAATCTACAGAGGTCTGTAAATAGGACAGGTGATCAATACGACAGATTGAATTCAGTTAGTCACACTAATATATATACCGTCTTCACGACACTCCCGGCATAATGGGAAAACAATAACACGAACACTAGTTCAGTGGTTTTAGTATGCGCTGGGCGCGGTCCCAACTATATTTATTCATATGAAATGAAATATTAATATCGTAATTTATATACATCATGTATACTACCGTGTATATAATTCAAACTGAATTATCTTATATACATCTATGGAATGAATGATCACCCGTGTATTCTTATATATTTTTTCCATTTATCAACAAACAAATTTTGAAAACTCTGATAACAAAATTTAGCGATTGAGAACATCGCATCCATCGGAAAAAGGACACCCTTCGTAAACCGGGGAGCCGCTCAGGTAAAACCGGAAACATCTTTTTTGGTCATCTCTTTTTATGACATATTTTATGGCCATCTTTTATTTTATGACTTCTTTTATTGGTGCCCGGAACCCTGCATCCGAAACGATGCTACCAATCGGTCTCCGGGTTTTGGAGTCGGAGTCCTCCACCCCTTTTTCCGATGAATTTTGTCAAAATTTGACAGGCATTATAAATGAGCCCAATGCTAATAAAACTGATAAACTTTTTAATTTGTTCGACAAAATGTGTTCAACAACCTAACTCCAATCTTTTTCAAACTCTGCATTATCGTACAATTTACTTAATTCAATTTGAGCGTTCACGGCCCTGAAAAAACAATCACGTGTATATGAATACGACATCTTTACTGCTTTAACAAACATATATACACTGTCTCAACAAACATATATACATATCTGATTATCGTCCGCGCTATACACGAATATGTGATGCCACATATGCACTCGAGTAGAATGCTACGATTCATAAGAATCCTACGATTCGATATTTAATATCATGTCTCGTGCTTCTCGTTGCGAACAATGGTAAATATTGCATCAAAACATCCTGGCACACACAATGTACAAGCATATATACGATTCATAATTATCTTGCAAGGTTTAAATAAAAATTTCTGGATGCATTATGCCATATGATTTATTTCTTCAACAATCTACTGAAATGCATTTAAACAGCTTTTTAACAGGCGACCGACCCTTAAGAGCGCGTTCACTAGAATGACCTGAAAACATTCGGTCCTTCATAACACGGACCAACACAACTCAGTTGTTTAACGAGTAATCACTCGGAAACGTCCGGACAATCAGCCGGATTACTACTCGACATGCCTGTCGAACAAGCTTTCCATTAACCTTCATCTGCCGTGAAGACAGCAATTTTCCTCTATATGCTGTAACGCGAAAAATCATATTTCTCGGTCGGTCGCCTCGTGTAGTTGTGAATGGCGAATGTCGGGCTGCATTGACGTATGGCCTCCAACAATTCCTCGGTGACCGGATTTAGTAAATTCTGTGGAGGATCTCCGGTATGGGTATGTACCACCAGGACGTACGTGGTTATAGGCAAACTGCAAGGCAGAATTCAGTCCCCTGCTACGCTGGGCTGATCGCTACCACCACGCACACAGAGTGTGAAGAGATCGCTCATTGTATTATTTAAGATTTGTGTCGGTTACAACTCATTCTGCATTATTCTGAAAAAACCGAACTGTCCATACTAATTTAAAAATTGACTAGATCAAGCCAAAATGAATTGCAACTGATAAAACAACCATGGAAAAATGTTAAAAGTGACAGAAAGTTCTAAGGAGGTATATGCCCCATCTTGAACAGCGCGTTAGAATTTTAAACCTTTCTGTACTAAATGGATTCTTCCATAGGGGGAGGGATATTATAGCATATATTAATGCATGTATATATAGAGGATTCCTATGTATTGGAGAGAATAATGTTCAGGTAATATAGTTCTACCCTTGGTCACGTGGTCATGCTAATATGCTATGATGCTGGTAGTCCTGCTGAAATGCTATGATGTGAGTAGGGCAAACTAGTGCCGTTACGAAAAAGTACCGGTATCCAAGTTTTCTAAAGTTTCCATTTTCGCGGTGTTTGGCTAATCCGATTGATTTGAGAAAATACCAGTATGTGTATGAAACATTCAAGAACATAAATGTTTTTGAAATATAGAATAATGCCTGCGCTGGTGTTTCTAAATTGACGTGAATAACCATCTTGATTATAGTCGGTTTTCAACAACTAATACAACCAGTAATAAAAATATTTCGCAATATATGTTTTTAAATGTTTGATATGCATACTGGCTTTTCCTGGATATGTTCAAATTATTGGAACAACGCGAAAAATTACAAATTAAAAAATATAACGGTACTTTTTTTTAACAGCATCAGTTCGCCCTAACATAGCAATTCAGCAGGAACAACCTCATCATACCACATTACCAGGACCAGTTGACCAGGGGTGCTAACATGTCCTGAGAGACTATATTCCTCAATGAGTATTTGGTAAAGAAATGGTTAAGCACGAACGTGACTTCCGCTATTTAGTCATTATTCCGCAATTGTATATTTGGGTCAAACAATGGATATTGTAGGGTGGCCTCAAGGCAACATTTCGAAACACTCCGAACACCCCATTCCGGTCAACAATGGCCGCCTCCCAGAGACGCCCGAATAAGATGACATTTATCGGCCCTGGACAGGTTTTGAACTTTTGGTCAAACCAAGGCTGGCTCCAAAACACCATTTCAAAAAAACCTACCCCCATCCCAATCTAAAATGGTCGCGGCCCATCGAGGCCTCAATAGGCCCCATCTAATTTATCGACCCTTTGCCGATTTTGGTCAAACCAAAGATATTGCATATAAGGTGACCCCAATACACCCTTTCGAAATACCCCGAGCACTCCACCCGATCGAAAATGGCCGCCGTTCAGGGATGGAGGAACAGGGCAGCATGTAATTTTCGACCACTTTACTGGTTTTGGTTTTAAAATAAGGGTGCTGCATGTATGGTGGTCCCCAAGACACCGTACCCACTCGAAACACCTCAACTGATCCGAAATAGCCGCGGTACAGAGAGGTACGAATATAGGGTACCGTGTAATTACTTGGCGCTTTGATAAATTTCGGCCAAACAAAGGGTGTTGTAGGGTGGTCGCCAACACACTTTCCAATCACTCCCACTCCGATCCAAAATGTCCGCCGCACAGAGACCCAAATGGAGCCCCGTGCCATTTCTCGGCCACATATGGAATACTGTTAGGGCATGCAACTTGCAACACACACGTGTGGTGGTCACATATGAGCAGATAACATGACTACTATCATGACTATGCTGACAAAACGTTAGCATGTCGTTTGTGCACATGCACCAGCGAACGTTGCATCAAGGTTTGGCCAACCTTATCTTGCTATGTGTTCATATTATGATTATCGCACGCGCGTGTGTTTATTTATAACTATACAATTAGCTGTATTAATGCACGGTCCAGTTGTAGACACTTTACTCATATGTAGAGGTCTGTAAATAGGACAGCTGATTAATACGACAGATTGAATTTAGTTAGTCACACTACATGTAAGTCTAATGGTATATATACCTTATCGGCTGGTCGGACTGTCTCGTGTATAGTTGTGAATGGCGAATGCCGGGCTGTGTTGACTTATGGCCTCCAACAATTCCTCGGTGACCGGATTTAGTAAATTCTGTGGAGGATCTCCGGTGTGGGTATGTACCATCAGGGACGTGGTTAGAGGCAAACTGCAAAGCAGAGTTCGGTCCCCTGCTAGTGTGAAGAGATCGCTCATTGTTTTGTATTTAAGATTTGTGTCGGTTACAATTCATCTGCATTATTCTGAGAAACCGAATCTAATTTCTCGGCCCTTTGCCGATTTTGGTCAAACCAACGATATTGCATATAAGGTGACCGCAAGACACCCTTTCGAAACATCCCGAACACTCCACCCGACCCAAAATTGCCACCGCTCAGGGAAGTCTGAATAGGGCGTCGTGTAATTTTTCGGCCCCTTTACCGGTTTCGGTTAAACAAAGAGTGCTGCATGTAGTTTGGCCATATACCGGTCCCCAACACACCGTACCCTCCCGAAACACCTCACATGATCCAGAATGGCCACCGTAAAGAGAGGTCCGAATATGGCATCGTGTAATTTCTTGGCGCTTTGATCAATTTCGGCCAAACAAAGAATGTTGTACGGACCGGTCCCCAACACACTTTCCAATCACCCCCACTCCGATCCAAAATGTCCGCCGAATGGAGCCCCGTGCCATTTCTCGGGCACATGACCGATTTCGGTCAGACACATGCAGGCTGTTATTGGGTGGCCATCAAGAGACAATTTTCAAACACACGCGTACACACCACCCGATCCAAAAAATACCACAGAAAGGCCCGATTGGGGCCTATAGATAAATACACGCGTGTGGTGGCCATATATGTGCTCATATTATGGCCACCCCACGCGCGTGTGTTTATTTATAACTATACAATTAGCTGTATTCATGCACGGTCCAGTTGAATTAGCCACTCTACTAATCTATAGAGGTATATAAATAGGACAGCTGATTAACACGACAGATTGAATTCAGTTTGTCACAGTACTAGTATATATAGCTTCTCGGTCTGTCGGTCTCGTGTGTCTCGAATGTCGGGCTGTATTGACTTATGGCCTCCAGCAATTCCTCGGTGACCGTATTTAGTACATTCTGTGGAGGATCTCCGGTGTGGGTATGTATACCATCAGTGACGTGGTTGGAGGCAAACTTCAAGGCATTCAGTCCCTTGCTACGATGGCTGATCGCTGCCACCACGTACACATAGTGTGAAGATATCGCTCATTGTTTTATTTAAGATTTGTGTCTGTTACAATTCATTCTGCATTATTCTGAGAAACAGAACTGTCTATACTCATTTAAAAATTGGCCAGATCAAGCCAGAATGAATTGCAACTGATAAAACAACCATGGGAAATTGTTAAAAGGAACAGAAAGTTCTAGGTTACACGGGGGGGGGTCGGAAAACAAATTTCAGGCACGTATGGCATTTTTTTCCCTTTCGATCATTTTTTGTACCCACCCACCCACACCGCCAAATTTTTTTCCGTTTTCGACAGTTTTTTCCGACCATTTTTGGACACCCACCCCCTTAAAACACTAAAACAGTAATAAAGATGCGAAAACCGGCGGAAACAGTTGTTAATATGCAAATATGTGTCCAAATGTGTCAAGTTGACAAATCGAACGCATTCTTAGTGTGCATTATGTATGGTTAAAGTCGGTTTTGTTGATTTGAACAATTGTTAGGTTGAGGAACAAGGTTACAGTAGTCTATAGATGAGAATGTTTTGGTATTTACTTTTTTGTTTTATGTTTTTAGTTGTATAAGTCTGTAACGTTCAGTCTTAGCTCAATATTATCATGTGCCAACTTCATGTGATGAGAAATCCACTTCTATTTTTACATTGTTATGACAAAGGTTGTTTACTGACAAGCCGTCCAGATTTGTTTTTCATTTGTTTTATTTACACATTTAATAGTGTTTAGATCAATGTCTAGATTGTGATAAAACAAGCCATAGATTCACATGAAATAATGTCGCCATTAATACTTCTTTTGAATTATGACAAGTTCAGTTATATAGGAAGAATGACTATAGTGAAGTTTTATTGGTATAATCAAACTTTGAAAACCAAACTTGGTAAAAGTTGACAATCAAAGGAAGTTTTACATGGCTTATTGTTATGTTTTATTAAGCGAAGATATCTAGTCTAATCGTGATGCCAAATACTCGTAGCCAAGGGGGTTCGTACCCTTCGAACGAACGGCCCTTCTGCCTGCGTGTGCCCGGTGGTGGTAATTGCCGTTCGCCTGGTGAACGTGTCATGTGCAGCAGTTGACCAAACGGCAAAATTTTGATGAGCGGGACCTCCCTTCGAACAAACGACGTATGTACGTATATAGATATAATCATATACTACATGCAGGCTTAGTTTGAATATAGACTGGTGCACACAAATTCAACACATATAGACCGCCAACACATGTGAGTATAAAGCTGCTTTCACTGACATGCTGCTGATGCATGCGGCTATCGGATTATATAGGCACAACGTTTCAAACCATACATATATATCACTGGGGTTGCGGTGCATGAACGCAGTTAACGCAACGTTTTGAAATCGGATGCGTCCAAACTGCATCAGCCGCAGGTATGTGAAAGCAGCTTAAGGCTCCGGAGTTCGACCTGCGTGTGGTTCATCAACATAACCAACTAAAAGTAGCCTGTCGGAATCACTGGATATATAGACCCATATCATACCGCACATAGCCGGGGCAGAGGCAGGTACACGAAAATACTACAGATTGCCAATTAAGCTATGTCCATCAACCTTGGTCAAAAATGTTCGAAATATCATGCCGGACATAACAATAGTTGGAAATGTCACACGAAACAATAGGTTAAAATCGATTTCGTAGATCGATTTTCCAACAATCTATTGGTGGGGAATATTTTGTTTTAGACCATCATTTACATATTTTCCTACTTTTGGTCCAAAATTTTGACTGAAAGACCATCAATTGGAAATTTTCCAACCTTATAGGGGGTGTCATGTTTAAAGTTTCTAACATTTGGAAACATTGAGGCTACTCAATAGATACTAGGATTTTGTAATTTGTATGTTCAGATTTCAAAATTTTCTCACACAGGGCCGATCCATGGTCGGCACAGTGTGTCCTGGTCCCTCCCATATGGTCAGTTAAAAACTTATAAATAACTTAAGAAAAACAAATCGGGGGAGGTGATATTCCCTGCAGATGGACTACTATAGATGTTAGGATTTAGACATTTTCAGGTTCAGGTCACAAACTTGTCTGATACTGGTTCGATCCATGGTTAGGCCCAGTGGATTATGTTACTCCCCCATGCACAAGACAATTGGTTCATTTAGAACAGCTAGGCTATATAGATACCGTTCAGATTCAGACCTGTGAGAGAAAACTTGGAAAAATCAAAGCTCAACTTGTTTGTTTCAGGGCGGATCTAAAGTATACGCCGTTTGCATCGTATTTTTCCAAAATTTTCCCCGGGGAAGAAACCCCGGACCCCCCCCCCCCCCCTCAATGCGATATGGGACACCCCTCCTGTTGCTTCACAGCTCGTGTCCAATGCCCTCTTAATATATGACGAACTGTCTTTGCTAGTGGCTGGCTACGGACTTGCTCTATGTCCTGTGATCACAGTGTTTACTTTTTTATTTTAAAGCTTTATGTTTGATCAGCCCAGCTGAGCCCAGTTGCTGTTTCATAGTTTTATAGTGATGAGCATTCCATTTATTTTTCTTTTATACCTTTATACTAAAGTTATTTGTGTTTGTTTTATATGCAGATTATGCTAAAACAAGATAATTTTGTTATGAGAATGGTTGTTGTTTATATGACAATTCCCTTATAGTGCTGTTCAGTGTATAAGATAGAACTTATCAGCTGCACCCTCCTGTAATACAAAACTGAATAAGTCAGTATGTTTTATTACAAGTGTGTATATTTGATTAACTCGGTTTAAAGGGGTACTGTACGCCAAATGTTGTTGTTGGTTTCTATAGTCTCCGAGTCGGAGAATAAGGTAACAATTTTTCCATTATTTGAAAGTCTGTTGAGTACGAAGTCATGTTACGGATGACAAATTTACCGGAATGCAAAAATACAAATTGTCGTTGTCGAGTAATTTTTGTAAAGTTGTCAACCAAATGAATCAAATAAAAGTTATATTATATGCATACTAGTCCCATATAAACATTTAAGTTATTGTATCGTCGCTAGTCAGTGATTGGCTTGAGTGTTCTCCCCGTATCATCATAAATTTTAAGCGATCGTGTGTGCGATCGGTTTAACAATCCAGTATCCCTCAATTACTGTTTTGATTACGGTAATTCGTAATTTAATTGACGCCATTTTATGGCTCCAGTCATAAATTCAATTTATATCAAATTATTAACTTTTAAATTATTAAATTTTAAGATAGCCTATTAACCTGAGCTTTACAGAATACATCTTCGACTCAAATTACTTATGTTTCTATTATATTATCGATATTAGATCGTTGTTGTCACCGGAAATTTTATGAAAATGGCGTACAGTACCCCTTTAACATCAAAAGGCAGACTTTGCTTTTTTAAAATAGCTCATGCAGGATCACGTTCGAATTTCCCATGGACTAACACCCATTTATAAAAAATACAACTGGATAACTGTCTGCAATCAGTTTACCAGTTAGAATTACATTATTTCTCCCACTCAAAGTGGTTTTGAAGCCCAACTCATTGCCAAAACACTAACAAAAAACAAGCAGGAAATTATTTTTTAGTTGCGGAAAAAATTGCTTGTTGGTGGCTTTGATCACCCACCCACCCCGGCATACGTGCGCCGGGAAAAAAATCCCCCCCCCCCTGGGTTACACTGGTGTAAATATGGTTCGGAGTGACATATATAGGAGATAATAAAATATACACTGGGCCCTGATTGCTCAATAACCTTGTGTGATTTTTGCATTAAAAAAATCACCACACCTCTTCCCTGTGATTTCCCATAGGTACAATAGCCATTGGCACAGGAATTAATCCTTTGGTGTGGTCTAAAATATGACAGTATATATAGAGTTATCGTTCCTATCTGACGGTCACACTATATTAGTGCTCCCAATTGATGTCAAATATCTCCGATAATATCGTTTTGATGATAGTATGACTTCTTATAAAGATGGTGTTTTCCATCGTGATGCGGAATCAGTGGACATTATGATGAGTTTTATTCGAGATATGTGAGTTTTCGAAGCAACAAATGACGCCCTTGTTCCGAACATAGACTACTAACTGCATTGTTTACGTCGCCATTTTTAGGCCAACGTATTGATCTTCGCTTTTGTGTTTTCACACCATTGACCAAGAATGTATCCAGCCAATCATGTGCTGAAAAGGTGTGGTAAACAATACCCAAGCCAGATTGATTGGTGTACTGAAGCAAAACAGGACTATACATTGTCTATTTAAGATGGTTTATTATGCACAAGTCAAGGTAAAGTCATTATAAGCAAGATGTCAGCCAAATACGTGTGGTCTTGTTCGTGGTCAGTTCTGTTCTGTTCTTCTCGATAGCTGGGAGTGACGTCACATCCTCGGGTGCACTCGTACCGGATAACCGGTACTCTTCGGGACCTAAAACCGCTACATTCCCCCAAGCTTTGAAAAGAAGGCCCTGTTGGAGGGGGTTGAAGAATTCGTCCATCCATCGTCATTAGTCAGTCCAAGTTCCAACAAGACTTCTGTTACGTCATAGGCCTCCGTGGGCTCGGTTGCAGAGTCTTGTAGTCGACGCATTGGATCCTGAACATCGGATGACTGACGAACACTTGTAACTTGGTCGAGGAAGGCACCGTCATATGGATGGCTGGCAGAGTGGAATTTCTCAGCATCTCGTATCATCCAACTACCATTTTCTGTCATATCTGGTAATGTCTTCGCCATTGTATCGGTCAAATGATTGTCTGGCCAGCTTGTTTACACCGCCCAATGTCTTGGCTCCATTGGGTGACCAGTTAAGTTCTTGATCCGGAACGCATGTCGTAGGTACAGTAAGTTCCTTCTGTCGAACCGTATAGAGGTGGTCTGCTCTATGTATACTCTGGCCATGGTGAATAGCTGCTGAAATTCCTTCTTGGTCCACTCGACCGATAACCATTGACTGGGTTCTGCGTGTTATGCTTCGTGGAATATGTACATCAATGCAGAGTGAAAGAGAAACCGGGGCCCGGCATTCTCAGTACAACATACAAATGGTCGTTCAATGTCGGTGTAGTATATCAGCTGGCCCGATATCCATTACCGACAACGCAACCCCAATGTTGGATTCACTCATTGCTGCATTAACTGTGAGCATCATTTAAACGTTGCGAACAAGCATATGATTACGTTCAGTGAGTCATGGAGGTACATTTCCATACTGGAACCCGCATCATTCTGGCGACAAGTAATGGTCTTAATAGTTTGCCATGGGGTCTGATGATACTCTGACCATGGCTGTGGATCTCTTCATTGTAGTTAGTAATTGCGATCCACGTCTGATTCGGACTCACTTGCCACCAGGATCCCAAGGCCATTGATCTGGAGAACCTGCTTTATTTCGGAGCCAGGTGTGATTCATTGGATTCTGGCTTGGGTTCTCCCTGTATGTTTGTTTGGCACTTACAGGTATGAAACCTGAACTTGGTTTGCAGATCCAGGTCGACCTGCTTTCCGAACTGCCCTTAGTCAATAGGTCATTATCCAGTTGATGGTTCGGCTGGTCGTATACCTGTGTTGTTGATAAAACATCATTCACGATGTCAGGAGGCTTCAGATATATTGGATGTTGCTCTGGCTGTTCATCGTCAAAGAAAGGTGGCTTGTTCATTTGACCCGCAGTTTCACCACAAGAGTCAAAGGGAACCTGGCTTAGAACTGTTGACGCAGCCTCTAAGACAATAGCGGATGATTCCCGAACTGTTGGAACAGCGTCTGAGATGTTAACGTCTGATTCCAGGACTGCCGAATCAGCATCAGCGAAGCCTGATGTGATCGAATACATGGTCGAGTTAAAGCCAATTTTCTCGTATTCAAGGAAGGATATATCGCCATCGGATGTCAAAGACTCAAACTGTGTGAGAAGAGGGATCTGGGCGTCTCTCAGATCGCCTCTGTCTCCACCTGACCATCCTTGCTGCTGAAGCAGAACTGCATCTTCTTCAGATTCTGAATAATCTATTGACCTCAGCTCCAGAGAAACGCTATCGTCCCATTCTAGATTGATATCATAGATCGGCGACTCTTCATCTTGTAAGAAGCTTGTGTTGGCATCGTGGTTGATATATGTCTCATCCGGCGATAGTGGTTTATGCTGAACTGCATTTCTTGAATAGAATGCATACTCATCTGGTGTCAGGAGTTGCATGTCGTCTATTTCAGACTGTACATTCAGCAGTTTGTCGGACAAGGTTGTCAGTTCCTGCACCAGTGTCCCTGGTTGTTCATCGTTGGAAAATGGCCCGGACGCAGAATCATTTACCTCCAATGATAAAGCGGGTGTCGGCATAATAGGAAGACTCGTGGTTGTTGGAGCTTCAGTCTTCAACTCAGAGCTGGGAAACATCAGAGTTGGATCGAGAGACTCGGATCTGGATGTCAACGTTTCTGCTAATGGCGATATTGGGACCTCAAACTCTCGGAAATCGAGACGGGGAGAATCCCTGTGCATTGAAGCAGACTCGGGAAACCATTCTTCTGAGGGTGGATCACTCTGCGCCGAAGAAGTTTGTCGGGAATCTTTGCGGACCTGGAGCTTTGTGACTATATTATTGTCAGCTACTTCTTCCCCAACTAATTCAATTGGGTTGCCCTCCACTCTCTTATTTCCATGTGCCGACTTGATGGCTGTTGTTGACGGCTGATTGTCCAGGACTGCCGTTTTGGATGCCATCTTTTCTGATAATCCGCCTTGTAGCAACTTTTTGACAAGTAAGTGTAGATATTGTTTGGATGCTGGCTGGTTGTGGGCCACTTGCCCTGTTATAGTGTCTTCTGGTGTGTTGACCGTTTGACTAGGATGGCAATATGCAGGAACACTGTCGGTCTCTATGGAACTCGTCCATAATGGTTGGTCCTGTGCGGCCATTCTGGATGCCATCTGTATCGCAGACTTGGGAGACATTTCTTCTGAGGGCGATACTGGAACATCATAATCTCGGGAATCGAGACGGGGATGATTTATCTGTATCGAAGACTTGGGAGACATTTCTTCTGAGGGCGATAATGGAACCTCAAAATCTCGGGAATCAAGACGGGGAGGATCCATCTGTGCCAAAGAAGTTCGTAAGACTTTAATGTTGCTAGCCACCTCTTCCCTATCTAAATCCATTGGACTGCCCCTTCCTCTCTCACACTTATGTGTCGACCTTTCCCCAAAGTTGGAATAAGTCCGGTATCTCGACTTCTCCTCTACTAGGCCCATCAGCTTCTTAATGTTTGCTGCCATCTCACCCATTCCTCCCTCGAGTGAGCTCACCCTCAGGTCGACATCCGATGATTGATTTGCGGACGTCCTGTTTTTGGCAGCGTCTCCATCTCTGGTAGTTTCATTCTTGCCCCATGGAGTGGAATCATTTGACGGCTTCGTATTTTCTGCTTTCCGGGACCGGTTATATCGGGAATTCTGCTCATACCCGGAGGTCTTTGGGCTTTCCGACCTCCAATTTCGGTCATAGCCGGAGTTCTTCGGACTTTCTGACCTCCAATTCCGGTAATAGCCGGAGTTCTTCGGACTCTCCGACCTCCAATTCCGGTCATACCTGGAATTGTTGGGACCCTCAGATCTTTCCGACCTCCCATTCCGGTCATACCTGGAATTGTTCCTTCTTCCCTCCCCCAAGCCGGGAGCCCTTCTTCCATCCCCTCTTCCCCTATTGTCCCTGTACACTTGGCTGATCTGGGGCCCATCCGAATCTGAATCCGAATCTACCCAAGTGGCCTTTACCTCTTTCTTCAGTCTCTTCCCGTATATTGCCTGGGTGGTCTGCTGGAAGAGTTGCGCCTTCTCTACTGCCATCTTAATGGTTGGCTGGGCGGAAGTGGCAACATGTTGCCCTGTTTCCTTGTCCAGTAGTCCTTGGCAGAACTTGAGTACTGCCTGTCTCTGCTGGACTGCCCCCGGCGCGTCACTGAAGGCCTGTATTGACAGCTTCTGCACCCTGTCTGCCCAGTCCTCTAGAGGTTCATCCGTATGTTGTCTGGCCACTGTAAGATCCGCCAGGGCCTTCTCAGGACGATCATGTTCTTCATATCTACTTCTGAGTTCCCTCAGAAGTTGCTGATATGACATTTCATCCTGCCGATCGACCATCGCGCAGAATTCGGCCGCCTTTCCCTCCAGACACCAGACCAGTTTCTCTTTCCTTTCTTCCTCGTCCCAATTCTGGCGCTGGGCGAAATGAACGAATCGCTTCTCAAACACCATCCACATGGTGGTTCCATCGAACTTTAGCCGAGATGGTATTTTCTCAACGCCTCTCCTGTCTCTTCTCTCATTTCTTTCCCGGTCGTTCCGTCCCCCTCTATATGGCTCCCGGTCCTCATCCCATCTCCTCGGTTCTTCGTTCTCTCTCCTGTCGTTTCTCTCCGGCACCCTGTCCCGTCTCCCCTGATCAGCCACTGCCTGTACCGCTGGTGTTACTGAAGGTATTGTGGCTGGTGGCACCTGCGCCGCTGGGGTTGCCATCTGGTTCGGCGGGTACATGTATTGCTGATAGGTCCCGTAGGGAAATGGCGGTTGTGGCCAGAGCGGTGGAGGAAAATGGGTGGGGTGTCTCCGTACTTCGGGTACCACCTTAGCTTGTTCATAGCTTAGCTTCTCTTTTCGGCGCCCTTCTCTCTCGTCCCTTAGCTTATCCTCATAACTTCGAGCCTGTGCCCTCATTTCTTCATCCAGGGACACCCCTTCTTGTGTTTTACTCTCTATTCCTTTCTTCAGGGACTCATTTTCCTTCTTCAGGAGTCTAACCTTTTCATTCAGTGAACAATAACCTGGGGGTCGAGCTGACCATGAGCTAGACTCGGCTGATGAGCTACATAAGCTAGACGATGAGCTCCATGAATATGGATGTGGGTTAACGCCATACATGGGAGTTTGGCCTGGTAGGTTGTGACCTTGATTAGCACTGGACATCTTAATTGAACCCGCACTTTAATAAATCAGACGTAACAGGCTTATCAATTAATTTGTTCCACTCTGACCAATCCAGCGTCACGCTATGTAAATACCCAATTCCAAGCGTTTCAGAGTATGATTGGCGAATCAATTGATTAGTGCACTAGCTTTAGTGCAATACTACAAGTGATTTGCCCTCTAAACTTCCGAAAACTTTGTAGGTACTTTTAATTAATTTATCTCTATTTAAATCAATACACAAAGAAAAAAAACAATTGAATATTCCAACAAGCAATCTGAGCAGCTATCTTATGAATAAATAATATATAATGCAATTTCAACAGGACTGATTGAACACAATCCGAGGTTCCAAACAATCATTCCCAGCAAATCTGCATAAGGAAAATACACAACACGGCTCAGAAAACTTAAGCAATATTCCTAAGAGAACAAAAATAATGGAAATAAATATACCTATTCTGACACACTAAACATGACAATTACTGCACAGAGAATACATAACTTATACTATTTAATACCAAGCAATTAATTTAATACTGTGCAAATGTGTATCAGAAATTCACAAAAATTAATACATATACATCAGGGTCTCCAAAGTAAATTTAACTTGTACAGAGAACCTGATCACAGTGACAAAAATATATGAAACAAAAAACCAATTACATTTAGGTTAATCAGCTCTAAAAGTAAACATAACTTATATTGGCAAGCTGATTGCAAAACTACTGGTAGATAAATTGAATCGATGTGTATCAATTTAACTACAAGATATAGGCTGGCTTAATCCAGTCCGTTTCTTATGAAAAGAGTAATCTCCCTGGAAGAACGGCAGGATTATGCAAGAAGTTCAAGTATTGAACGGTTATCTCCGCATCAATTTCTGAGTTTGAAGTTGATCATTGAATGAACAAGAAATATAGGTATTGTTAACCCAATGAAATATTTTTCAGCCAGAGAGTTATGGAAATATAGAACTTAATAGAAGAAGTTGTATATATGGGAATTATGAACCAATTCAGAAACACATGGAAAATGCCTACTCAAAATACTACAAAAATATAACTTTATCCGATAGGCTACACACAAATAATTAATTCATCCATCAAAAATAACCACATACAAAATAATTATGAAAAGCATGCATATATCATAGATGTGTATATAATTTTAATATTGAAAAATAAATCAGGGTCTCATAAGTTAATAAACTTATGCAGAGAAACTGATCACATTGACATTAGAAATATAATAAATCAGTGTCTCTAAAGTAAATATAACTTATACAGAGAAACTAATCACAATGACATGAAAATATATAAATAAATGCAAAACTACAATAAATTATTACCCAAATTTGAATTAAACGAGAAAACTCGCCTTAATTTATCAAAAGATCTGACTCAAATGTCAAAAGATGTGGAACTCTTAGTTTTTATCCCAATTCTAATTAAACGAGAAAACTCGCGTTAGTTCAGGTGGTTAGTTAATCAAAATATCTGATTCAAATGTCACATGGAATGAAACTCATGTGGAGCTGTGTCTTATCCTTGTGGACTGTCCAATACAAACTCTAATATTTGACATCAGATAGAACAAGAAGTTTCATGCTGATTTTACAAGAATTTCCTTTCAGTTGAATACTGGTTGAGCTGGTTTAATTAATATGTTTATACTGGAAGCTGTTCAATTCAGCAGGTGAATTGCTGAAGTTGATAAAATTACTGTCCAATGTTAAATCCCATCCTCGTCGCCAATGAAGCAAAACAGGACATTGTATTGTCTATTCAACATGGTTTATTCTATACATTAGATGTCATTATAAATGGTATACAGTCATAATCAAGATGCAGTGCGATATTCCTAATTGATTTGACGGCCACCAATTTGACACCCTACTCCGCCAACCAAGAGGTGTGATCAACAACGCTGGTGCAACAATGAAACTCATAGCAGACCTTTGCTGTCACTCGAGAAACATTTATTGGTCCTGTACAGCAGTGCAATTATAGACAACACACAGTCTACTGCCTTCACACCCACTAAAGTGAACCAACTTATTAGTCTACAACTTTTGACTATTTATGGTCTCCGTGAGCGGGGATCCAGACATAATAAACTTGGTCGCTCGCAGAGTCACCCGTCATAGGTTGTTGGTGGTAAAGACAGTCTGTCCTACGGTGACTTAATTAACCTGCACCTATAGTTGTATCTGCCCCTCCACACATTCTGAGGGATCATGGATGGGATTTTGACACAAACTGATAACATCATCAACGGAATCGATGAGTTTGAACATGTTCTGCTTCTGAATAGAGATACTGGCGTTACCTCTAGAATTGGAGATTCTACATGCGATGTCGTTCAACCGATGACATGTATCACTACAGAAACTTCATTATTCGATGCAGCTATGCAGCCGACATCGTCAAGCACTCCTAATCAAACGCAATGTTCGCAAATACGGGGCGCAGACACCCAAATGTCGAATATGTCGCATGCAAATGAACGCTTCTCAATTGAGGAACTTCCACCTCTTCAGAGCATACTGCGTCTCCCCAAAGACACATTTATTAAGCAACTCTTACAAAAAATGCCAGATGAACATGATCTGAATTCTCTGAGACACAGCGTATTCGAAGAGGCCCGGAAACGTTGCGATGATCTCCAACGCTACAGGTTGAAGTTGAGATTTCAAAGAGACTCAGGAAAACCAATGTGCGAGAAATACGCGAAAGACATATATAGTCTAGTGCAGTTCGTTCTCGGCGAATCTCTGGACTCGATTCGTGACGTCATTACCAAGATCTCTGAACGCTCATATGATAGGTCGAGGACAGTTAATGCGCAAACAGAAAACACAACCCATCAGTCGTGCAATTGCAATTCAACATGTGTTCAAGAAAAACTAGCTGAAGTGTTGACCGATTTAACTCTCCTTAAGAAATCACAATTAGAGAAAAATAAAAAGATTGTAGATGACTTTTCGACTGTGCAGTCATGTGTGAAAACAATTTCAGATACGCAAGACAAAATCTTGAGCAAACTGACTGTATTAGAGAAGACCATCACAAACGTCAAATCTCACTGTGATTCAAATTCTAAATCTATTGGTAGTACGATAGGGAATGTCACAGAATTAAGTCTCGGTTTAGGCAGAATTAGAGACGAGAAGTGTATGGGTATTGACAATTTGAAACAGAGAGTTAAACTCCTTGAGCAAGATGCTCTCTCGTCACAGGATGACTACACCAACTTTCTGACAAATATTAACTCCAAAGTACATGATATGTCGAAGACTTTTGTCAAAAATGATTCTCTCGACCGACGTATGTCCACCTTCAGTGGGAAATGCATTGCCAATGGCGACGCTGCGAAGACATATATGGACAACGCAGAGAAACGCCTCTCTACGATGTTTGACATATTAGCAAGAGATCTATTCATCAAGCATAATTCACTTGTTTCCTACATCGAGTCATGTCAGCTTCAATCGAACACCAAACCCAATACCGATCAAGTGTCGTCATATAAAGGGCCCGAATCCGATTCCAAGGACGAAACACCAGTATCACCGAATACCTTTTCACTGACTCAATCAGCGACACGAAAGAACAGTATTCCAAATATTCCCGAGCCGGTCGATCATTCTTCTCCAATTAACTGGTCCAGAAATGCAAGTTCTATCATCAAGACAATTCTATCGAAAGGTCAAACTAACTCTGGCAATCATGCCATACATGTTGCTGATGATAAGTCGGAAATTCCTTCCTCAGGCGTACATGCCACAGATGTGAAGGAGGTCGAATTCAAACCAAAGAATAGCCATAGACATAACGCCGATACTAGTGAAAACCCAAGAAAGGACAATAGCGATAGTTACGAAAAACATCGTAGTATCCAGAACAGTGAGGTCCTTAATAGTGTTTCAGTTATTACAATCTCTGATGAATTCAAGTCGAAAGACAGTATGTCGCACGCAAGTGGCCAACCGGATATACCTTCTTCACCCCATAAACCCGATGGTTACCGTCCACACATGCCTAACCAACATTCACATCATAATTCCGATGCAGAGAAGGTAAACGATTTTTACCAAGAAAGGGATAACTATCACGACGACTTTAGTGGATTCAAGGGAGTCCAAACGAAACGTCCGAGAAGAACCCGCAAGTTCTTTATTGGTCGTATATCAACTGAATCGACAGAAGATAGTATGTGGGATTTCTTCAAGAAGCGGAGCATCACCCCAACGTTTATTCGCCTCATGCGCAGCAGGATGTATGGTAGTCAATCCGCTCGTGTACACATCCTATCCAGCGATGTGAAGGAATTATACCGGGAAAATTTCTGGCCTGATAATATCATCGTCCGACCATGGACTTCAGACCCACCAAGAGGCAGGGATAATGGAGACACAAATGATCAATCTTGACTTTCTTGCGTGGAACGTTACTGGAGTGAGCACAGCACAAAACTACATCGCATCACTTCTTAACGGACGGAAAACGGCTTTTCTCGGAATTTCCGAACACTGGTTAAGTGTGGAAAACTTAGTTTTACTCGATAGCCTGAGTATTTCACATTATGTGGTTGCGAAACCGGGCAAAACAATCACAACAATATCTGGAAATTCATTTACACGGGATGGCGTTGCCCTGTTTGTCCCAAAATATTTTCATGGGAGATGTTCTGTTATAGACTTACCGGGTGACCGTTCTGTCGGGGTCCGCTTTAGAGTTTCACCAGACTACACGTTACATATAATCCAAGTGTATATGCCGTGTAGCAACCACGGCATCAGCTATCTTAAAGACTGCTTTGACACTCTTGAGAGTCAGATAGATATGCTAGCACAACAGGGACACGTAATAGTTATGGGTGACTTCAATGTCCACCTCGCTCGTGACAGAAATACCCCACAGATACACATAGCTCGATCAAAACTTTTGAATAAATTCATTACAAGCACACGAATGTGGGCGTCAACGACTTCGCAGATGTGCACTGGCCCAGGCTACTCATTCAGCCCATTCATTACTGTGGCAAATCCAACCCTAATTGACCACATACTGTTATCGGAAGATATGACAATTAACGTGCAACGGTGTTCGATCATCGATGATGACTCTATGAACGTCTCTAACCATTTACCTGTGACATGCTCGATACGCTTGGAAACTCAATGTTCAGTCGACGTGCCAGAGTTTACCCGCAGGAAATATAACTGGCGGAATTTAAACATGCATCTGTATCAGTATGTGCTTGAGATTCATGTAGATGAAATTTCACAACTGCAAACAAAATGTAAGCAAGATGTTAAAACCCTATACAACAAGATAGTTGAATGGTTGCATGGAGCTTCGTCAGCATCGTGCGGTGTAAAATCAGTATGTTCATTTAAAAAACCATATTGGAATCCACTACTGAGTACGTTACACACCGACGTGAAACAAAATCGTCGTCTCTGGATCTCCGACGGGAAGCCACATTCTGTTAATTCGCTCTCATACGTGTCTTACAAAAACGCCAAACGTCATTTCAGACGTGAACTAGCTGCGAAGCACAATACGTCGCCGTGAGCATATATTCCTGCAAAATGTCGAAAGTGCGGCTCACTCTGATGTCACGGCATTCTGGCGGATGACCAAACCTGCCACACAGAAACGAAGTGTAGCAACAGGGATAGATTTTGGTGATGGAGCACACACGGACACTCAGAGTTTATTATCTGGTTGGCGGGATTACTTCAGTCAACTATATAGCCCGAGTCCACACGAAATCCCGGAATTCGATCTTGAAGTATCTAGTACTCTTACGGAATTAATGACGAAGTCTCACGCAGACTACAATTCAACAGTATTCTGTGACATTATTCCAGCAGAAGAAATTGCTATTCATATCAGGAAACTTAGAAAGAACAAAGCCGGTGGGAGTGATGACATTGTTAATGAACACTTAATTAATGCACCAGACTCAGTTTACCTGGTCTTGTGCAAACTGTTCAACGCCATTATCAAACATGAGTGGATTCCTGTAGACATGAAAGCCGGAGTAATTATTCCACTATACAAAGGCGAGCCAAAACCAAAAAATGTCCCTGACAGCTACCGGGCAATAACTTTGCTCTCAGTTTTGTACAAACTCTTCGAGGCTGTTATGATGTCGCGATTCTCGAGCAAGAACGCGTCGACGTTCATTCCTCATCAGCTCCAATTCGGCTTTCAAGAACACATTGGTTGCAACATGACATCATTCGTCGTTCAAGAATCCATCTGCCACATTGGTGATAATGGATCAAAAGCGTTTGTTTGCTTCCTCGATTCACAGAAAGCGTTTGACCGTGTGTGGCATGACGGTCTCTTGGTTAAATTAAGCGCGCTTGGATTCAGTGGTAAAATTCTTCGAATCATTGCCAACATGCATGATAATTGCTACAGCAGTGTGCTGTATAATGGTTGCCTGTCTGATAATTTCCACATTCTCCAAGGAACAAGACAAGGGTCCGTGACCTCTCCGTTTTTCTACTTAGTATTCATCGATGAACTGTTGTACTTACTTCAAAAATCTACACGCGGCCTACATATAGGCAATATGAATTGTACTTCACCGACCACGGCAGATGATATTTGCTTGATCGCTATAAACAAATCAGGACTCGATGAATTACTGGAGATATGCAACTCATACAGTTCCAAATGGAGATTTTGCTTCTCGAAAACAAAAAGTGCTGTCATCGTCTTCAACGAGACTCGGTCTCAACATATCAAGAATAAAAGAACTTGGTCTATCGGCCTCAGTGATTTGACTGAGACAACTGAATGCCGCCACCTTGGAATAACTCAGCATAAGTTCAACCATAACCACACGCGTGCGACTGAAATGGCAGATACCATGCGGAAAGCATACTTTACAGTTGCCGGTAGAAAAGCTCTGGAATTGTGCACGCCTCTGTCGATGTCAAAACTGTTCCTCACAATTGCTATTCCAAAAGCACTGTACGGTGGCGAACTACTATACTCGCCAAGTGAAGATAATTCATATACACTGGAAAAATCTCTCCGTAAGTGCGTGAAACACATCCAGAATCTACCAGCGAGAGCCAGTACAAATCTGTCACTCGGATTACTTGGAATCCAACCTGTTAAACAGCAGCTCCATCTGAAGAAACTTGCTTTCTTAGGAGATCTTATCCGTTTGCCAGAGTCACACGAAACACCACTCAGAATATTCGTCTTCAAAGTTTACCAGCAAAGACTTTTCAATATCAACACAACAGGTTTCGCGGCAGATATAATAAACATCCTTCAGCTTTATGGGCTTGATAAATACCTAAACGTCTTCCTCAACGAAGGAATCTTTCCATCGAAGAACTATTGGAAACGCATCATCAACACATCTGTGCGATCTAATTACATTAATCAGTGGTCACTGTCAAACTCTAGTGATTTCAAATGGTATAGACACATACACAGAAACCCGTTAGCGACTTGGAGTATTTGGAAACTTCTAGCCGGGAACCCGAGTCATTCTAAAGAACTGAAGAACCTAGCTCTTTTACTGAATAGAACAACATTTAAAAATAATTCATCATGTGCAGCCTGCAAACACCACTACGACAATCAGTTCGATCACATACTTTTCTCATGTAATTCAGCCGAAATTCTACAACTGAGGTATATTTTCTGGTGCGAACTAATTGATCGTCTCGGCATAGAAACTTTCGTGTATCTTGACTCCCTTCATCCCGATCAACTACAAGCGTTCTTATTGGGTGGAACTGACTCGTTATTGCCTCCTCAGTCTGTGCAATATAATTGGGGCCGCATACTCATATTCACGGCAAAATTTCTACACACAGCCTGCGTGGCGGTACGATTGCCAGAAGTGAGCGGAAATACACACCAGACCATATCCGTGTGACACGGTCAACACAATATACTGATATGTGCGGGTGAAAATTCGGACGTGACATTCTATGAACTCGCTATATTTGTATAAATATTATGTATATTCACAATGCACTCTATATATATGGTCACTATTTAACCTGTGTGCACATACATGCATGCTTTGTGTTACACAACAAACTAATTGTAAGCTCTTCATATTGGAGGTCAATAAATTATATCCTTGGGTTACACTGGTGTAAATATGGTTCGGAGTGACATATATAGGAGATAATAAAATATACACTGGGCCCTGATTGCTCAATAACCTTGTGTGATTTTTGCATTAAAAAAATCACCACACCTCTTCCCTGTGATTTCCCATAGGTACAATAGCCATTGGCACAGGAATTAATCCTTTGGTGTGGTCTAAAATATGACAGTATTTTTAGTGCAGTTCTGACACTAGTTACGAAAACACAAGATTTAAAGGCGAATTCCCTGCTAGACGGACATGATTTTTTTGCGTAAAAATTTCCCCAAATGTCAATTTTTCAGATTTAAAGAAACTTTTGGACCCAAAATGTATATTGCCAACAGTATAAACGTTAACGTTAGCAGTGAGGCCTATGGAAAACATTTACACCAGTGTAACCTCTAAGGGGGTATATGCCCCATCTTGAACAGCGCGTTAGAATTTTAAACATTTCTGTACTAAAGGGATTATTCCATTGGTGGATATTACCATTATATTAATGCAACTATATGTGACCCGCCATATCAAATCCAGTCGTAAGTCGGGATGTTTTTACCCTGTGCCAATGCATTCTCATATATATGCGAGTCGACCATAGGTCGCCTCGCATATATAAGAGAATGCATTGGCCTAATAATTTTTTATCATTTTTTTTAAATAAATGTTTCTGACAATTTTTAGGACATAAAATAAAAAACATCCATTACCCTGCAGGGAGCCCCACACATATAAAGAAGCATATAGAAGAGTGTCGTCTGCTCATGTTTGTCTGGGGCTCTGTATGTGTGAAATTATAAAATTGTTAAAGAATACAAGAAAAAATTATTAAAATTGTAAAAAAATTGTTAGGCCAATGCATTCTCTTATATATGCGAGGCGACCTATGGTCGACTCGCATATATAAGAGAATGCATTGGCACAGGGTAAACAAAAAATCCCGACTTACGACTGGATTTGATATGGCGGGTCACATATGCATGTAGAGGAGTCCTATTTATTGGAGATAAATTTGCAGGTAATATAGTTCCACAACGTTTGTTTAGCTTATTATCTTAACCCTTTACCCAACAATCCGGCCAAATAAAGCTTCAACAGCCTAAAATATCTTCGGTCTGTCTCAATAGAACCATACAAATATGGATATCATTGGAACCGGCTCCTTGACCACATTGTGATAGTTACAGTTATGCCCTGTGCCAATGCATTCTCTTATATATGCGAGTCGACCATAGGTCGCCTCGCATATATAAGAGAATGCATTTTTTAACACTTTTTACCATTTTTTCTTCAATTTTATAATTTTTAATGTGTTAAGCCAATGCATTCTCTTATATATGCGAGGCGACCTATGGTCGACTCGCATATATAAGAGAATGCATTGGCACAGGGCCGTTCTGTTGGGTAAAGGGTTAACATGTCATGATGGACTATATTCCTGAATGAGTATATTTGGTAAAGAAATGATTAAACACGAAAGTGACTTCCGCTACTTAGTCCTTATTCGGCAGTATGTCGGTCAAACAATGGGTGCTGTGTGGTGGCCCCAAGACAACATTTCGAAACACTCCGAACACCCCATTCCGGTCAAAAATTACCGCCTCCTATAGAGACGCCCGAATAAGATCCCCCGTGACATTTCTCGGCCTTTGACAGGTTTTTAACTTTTGGTCAAACCAAGGGCGTCAGATGGCGTCCAAAAGATTCTACACAAGGGTGTTGTAGATTGCCTCCAAAACACCATTTCAAAACAACCTAACACTCTCATTCCAATCTAAAATATTCGCCGCCAATCGAGGACTGAAGAGCCCCTCCCCCCATGTATTTTCTCGGCCCTTTGCCGATTTTGGTCAAACCAACGATGTTGCATATAAGGTGACCCCAAGACACCATTTCGAAACACCCCGAACACTCCACCCGATCCAAAATGGCCGCCGCTCAGGGAGGTCCGAACAGGCCATCGGGGTAATTTTTCGGCCCCTTTACCTGTTTCGGTTAAACAAATGGTGCTGCATGTGGGGTGGTCCCCAAGACACCATACCCTCTCGAAACACCTCACCTGATCCAAATTAGCCGCCGTACAGAGAGGTCCGAATATAGGGCATCGTGCACGTGTAATTTCTTGGCGCTTTGATAAATTCGGCCAAACAAAGGCTGTGGTACGGTGGTCCCCAACACACTTTCCAATCACCCCACTCCGATTCAAAATGTCCGCCGAATGGAGCCCCGTGCCATTGGTCGGCCACATGACCGATTTCGGTCAGACATTGGGTGGCCATCAAGAGACCATTTTCATTTTTCAAACATCCCGTACACCCCACCTGCATGATCCAAATTAGCCGCCGCTCAGAAAGGCCCGAATGGGGCCTGTAGATAAATACACGCGTGTGGTGGCCATATATGAGCACAGATATATGCGCTGATATTATGGCCATCCCACGCGCGTGTGTTTATTTGTAACTTTTTATTAGCTGTATTCATGCACGGTCCAGTTGAAGACACTCTATTAATCTATAGAGGTCTTTAAATAGGACAGCTGATAAATATGAGATTGAATTCAGTTTGTCACAGTACTAGCATATAGCTTCTCAGTCTGTTGATCTCGTGTTGTCTGGTGTAGTTCTGTGAATGGCGAATGTCGGGCTATATTGACTTATGGCCTTCAACAATTCCTCGGTGACCGGGTTTAGTAAATTCTGTGGAGGATCTCCGGTGTGGGTATGTACTATCAGGGACGTGGTTAGAGGCAAACTACAAGGCAGACACAGGGTGTGAAGATATCGATCATTGTATATTTAAGATTTGTGTCGGTTACAATTCATTCTGCATTATTCTAAGAAACCGAATTGCCCACTCTGATTTGAAAATTGGCTTGATCAAGCCAGAATTGATTGTAACTGATAAAACACTTAAAGCTGCATAATCCGATTGAACGCCCCTCAATTACTATTTATTTGACTTCGGGTGTAAACAATATTTGATGCGAGTCGAGGAACTCACCCATCAAAGCAGAGTTATTTCATATCGATTTTTTAAATCTATTATTTTTCTCCATCAAGACATAGTAGTGGCCTGGTAAAAAGTCGACGAGCTGATGGCCTCGGACCAAATTGCGGATGAAGATGGATAACTCTAAAATCATGTGGCTTTGGGTTGAAAAAAGAAAAATCCCAATCAATAACAATGAACTCATGATGCATACCAAAAACCATATACCAAACCTACCCAAACCGTCTTATTACTGACCAATTATCCCATATTATATTGTTGTATAGTTATTCATATATCACTGCACGCATGCGCAGTCCAAAATATTTAGAAATTTAACATTGTGCGTTGTCCACTCTATATGTCAAAATGACGACGATTATATCAATAAATTCAAAAAAAAAGAACAAAAAAAGATCATCTTGCCTGCTTGACGTCATGGTAGTACATGTACACCAATCGCAACTTCTCGGATTATCGTTCTTGCGAAGTATTATTTGCGTAAAAAAATCACCGAGGTTTGCCGATTGACATGTACACATGCAGAGACGTAAAGCAGGCGCTTTATACGCTGTATACGGACGGCGCATAATAAGACCGGGCAGTGAGGGGGGCAGGGGAGTCTCAAACAAAAATTAAACTGATCTGTTATAAATGTATGTATAATCTGGGCGAGCTTACCATATATATAGGTCTGTTAACATGATGCACGAGGTTACAACGTGCTATATGATCTGCTAACCTATACATGACGTGTGTGTACATATATAATACTGTGTATTCACCGTAAACACGTATCAAACACATTCAATAGTGAAAAACCTCAGACTAACTGTAATTATAGTGCATGGACTATATATGTACAACAAAACCTATATGAATACCTATTATATGTAATTAATTCGGGCACTATATATATATTGTGCATGATGCCTCTAAGCATATGTGTATATAGTGGACAAATAATCTCGTGTCTTACAGACAAGTATTATAACGATTTATAGTTAATTCGCCATCAAACTTTTCGGTTATATCTCAAAAATGTTATCTAAATTAAACAAGAGTCATTTCTTATAATTTATTATTGTTATTATTATTATAGTGTTGGCAAAAAACGTCTAATTTCCCTATTATATTTGAATTAAATTAGATAAGTACATGTACTTTATATACGATAATACGAACCACAGTTATGTTTTGGGAACAAACACCTGTCCATAACGCATCCATATCATTTTCCCAATTAAAATCAATAATGCTGTGCTCTTTCCAAACACGTGTGGGACTGCTGTCCGAAACTAGTTCGCGCATCTTAACGACCGCCTATTGTTTAACATTATTCCGTGAATTGACAGCTATTGATTAAATTATAAATATATATCGAAACATGTTGATAATGATAAGTGCCCTAAAGATACATTATCCGAATTAACGCTCCTATATTACTATTTCTTTGGCTGGGGGGGGGGGTAAATATCTTATTCGAGTTGAGGAACCCACCCATCAAAGCTCAGAGTTATCAGATATCGATTTTTTTAATTTATTATTTTTCACCATCTGGAAGATTTGGCGGCCTAGCAAATATTCGACGAGTCGACCGACATTCTCTCGATGCCAAATTACTTTGAACAAAATGTTGATAAAAAAGCACGTTTTAAAAAAATTGTATACAAGAGTTGACAGTGGCTAGCATTATTATTTGGTAATAAATCGATTCTGATAACTAAATAGTCTTTTGCATAAATGCTGTTGTTGCTGTTGTTGTTGTTGTTGTTGTTGTTGTTGTTGTTATTGTTGTTGTTGTTGTTGCTGCTGTTGTTGCTGCTGATGCTGTTGTTGCAATATGATGATACGGGGACCATTGGGGAGGGCTATTATAGCATATATTAATGCATGTATATATAGAGGATTCCTATTTATTGGAGAATAATGTTCAGGTAATATAGTTCTACCCTTGGACAAGTGGTCATGCTAATATGCTATGACGTGAGTAGGGCAAACTAGTGCCGTTACGAAAAAGTACCGGTATTTTTTCTAAAGTTTCCATTTTCGCGGTGTTTGGCTAATCCGAGCGATTTGAGAAAATACCAGTGTGTGTATGAAACATTCAAGAACGTATATGTTTTTGAAATATAGAATAATGCCTGCGCTGGTGTTTCTAAATTGACGTGAATAACCAACTTGATTATAGTCGGTTTTCAACAACTAATACAACCAGTAATAAAAATATTTCGCAATATATGTTTTTAAATGTTTGATATGCATACTGGCTTTTCCTGGATATGTTCAAATTATTGGAACACCGCGAAAAATTACAAATTCAAAAAATATAACGGTACTTTTTGTTAACAGCATCAGTTCGCCCTAACAGCATCATAGCAATTCAGCAGGAACAACCTCATCATACCACATTACCAGGACCAGTTGACCAGGGGTGTTAACATGTCCTGAGAGACTATATTCCTCAATGAGTATTTGGTAAAGAAATGGTTCACCACGAACGTGACTTCCGCTATTTAGTCATTATTCCGCAATTGTATATTTGGGTCAAACAATGGATATTGTAGGGTGGCCTCAAGGCAACATTTCGAAACACTCCGAACACCCCAATCCGGTCAAAAATGGCCGCCTCCCAGAGACGCCCGAATAAGATGACATTTCTCGGCCCTGGACAGGTTTTGAACGTTTGGTCAAACCAAGGCTGGCTCCAAAACACCATTTCAAAAAAACCTACCCCCATCCCAATCTAAAATGGTCGCGGCCCATCGAGGCCTCAATAGGCCCCATCTAATTTATCGACCCTTTGCCGATATTGGTAAAAACCAAAGATATTGCATATAAGGTGACCCCAATACACCCTTTCGAAATACCCCGAACACTCCACCCGATCGAAAATGGCCGCCGTTCAGGGAGGGAGGATAAGGGCAGCATGTAATTTTCTTCGACCACTTTACCGGTTTCGGTTTTAAAATAAGGGTGCTGCATGTATGGTGGTCCCCAAGACACCGTACCCACTCCAAACACCTCAACTGATCCGAAATAGCCGCTGTACAGAGAGGTACGAATATAGGGTACCGTGTAATTACTTGGCGCTTTGATAAATTTCGGCCAAACAAAGGGTGTTGTAGGGTGGTCGCCAACACACTTTCCAATCACTCCCACTCCGATCAAAAATGTCCGCCTCACAGATACCCGAATGGAGCCCCGTGCCATTTCTCGGCCACATATGGAATACTGTTAGGGCATGCAACTTGCAACACACACGTGTGGTGGTCACATATATATGAGCAGATAACACGACTACTATCATGACTATGCTGACAAAACGTTAGCATGTCGTTTGTGCACACGCACCAACGAACGTTGCATCACGGTTTGGCCAACCTTATCTTGCTATGTGTTCATATTATGATTATCGCACGCGCGTGTGTTTATTTATAACTATAAAATTAGCTGTATTAATGCACGGTCCAGTTGTAGACACTTTACTAATATTAGATATGGCATGAAATGTGAGCAGAAAAAAACTGGCATGTATACCCCATTTTAAACCCCTCGGGTGGTACCCCCCGGGGGTGATGGCCACTGATGGGTGGGGGGTTGGGGTGTTTCTAGGGGGTATTTGGGGTGTGGCACCTACACATGCCGTCAAATGGGTCGAAACCCTTACCATTCTCGAAAATGGTCCATATCCCATTTTCACCCCCTTATTTGGGATGGTACACCAGGGGTGATGGGTGGGGGGGGGGGGTCGGGTGTTTTCGATGGGGTATTTGGGGCGGGCCACACACCCATGCCATCAAATCGGTCGAAACCCTTACCATTCTCGAAAATGGTCCATCCATACCCCACCTACCCCCCCCCCCCCCTTGGGAATAGGGAATAAGTTCCAAATGTCCTGTTCGTCACATATGCTGATTTTGCTAAAGCATGGTATACCACTTTGACTGACTTGAGTCAAACTCATAGTGCCAAAATTAATGATAAAAACTAAGTAGCGATTAGCCAACGACATTTTTAAATTAAAATGAATTTTATTTGAAATTTGATTTAAATTAGATTGAATTGTTGAATTTAATTTGAAATTAGATATTGTTTAAACTAGAAGAAATGGAATAAAACAGACATTAGACACTATCATGACTATGGATTTCAAATTCAATGAAAATTCATATGCGCGAAAGACGAAACGGTACGTTTTGTCGACTAATATACTCGCCTGTGATATCGGAATTATTCATTTTCGCAAGCAAATTGGTTTTAAATATGTTTGGTAATATTGCTATTGTGTTTTAATACGGGTAGACAAATGCGCAATAGTTAAATTTTGAGAATGAACATCACACTTTTGGAAACGACTGACGAAATCGAAAGTGAAAATCGCAGGTGAAATTTCCGCAATCTCGTGTCGGGTCAAGGACAGCAGTCGAACATAGTTCATGTGCGACCACCGTAATATTAGTAGTTATACAAATACAATAAAAACACATTTAAAAAACTTCAAAAATTAAATGGCTAGTTTCGATAAATTAGAACTTATTGAAATTATCATGATGATTCAGATACCGGTAATGCGAATTATTGGGCTGACTTGGATAAATAAAGTATAGGGCTGACGTGAACCCGGCCGCTAGATTGGGCGTGTAACAGCCGTACCAAGGTGTACCAGTGATAGCCCAAGGTACGCAAATGGATATACAGTTTTCGATGCTCACGTTTCGTGCCATATATGACTAATATATAGAGGTCTGTAAACAGGACAGCTGATTAATACGACAGATTGAATTTAGTTAGTCACACTAAGTCTAATGGTATATATACCTTATCGGTTGGTCGGACTGTCTCGTGCATAGTTGTGAATGGCGAATGCCGGGCTGTGTTGACTTATGGCCTCCAACAATTCCTCGGTGACCGGATTTAGTAAATTCTGTGGAGGATCTCCGGTGTGGGTATGTACCATCAGGCAAACTGCAAAGCAGAGTTCGGTCCTCTGCTAGTGTGAAGAGATCGCTCATTGTTTTTTATTTAAGATTTGTGTCGGTTACAATTCATTCTGCATTATTCTGAGAAACCGAATCTAATTTCTCGGCCCTTTGCCGATTTTGGTCAAACCAACGATATTGCATATAAGGTGACCGCAAGACACCCTTTCGAAACATCCCGAACACTCCACCCGACCCAAAATTGCCACCGCTCAGGGAGGTCTGAATAGGGCGTCGTGTAATTTTTCGGCCCCTTTACCAGTTTCGGTTAAACAAAGAGTGCTGCATGTAGTTTGGCCATATACCGGTCCCCAACACACCGTACCGTCCCGAAACACCTGACATGATCCAGAATGGCCACCGTAAACAGAGGTCCGAATAGGGCATCGTGTAATTTCTTGGCGCTTTGATCAATTTCGGCCAAACAAAGAATGTTGTACGGACCGGTCCCCAACACACTTTCCAATCACCCCCACTCCGATCCAAAATGTCCGCCGAATGGAGCCCCGTGCCATTTCTCGGGCACATGACCGATTTCGGTCAGACACATGCAGGCTGTTATTGGGTGGCCATCAAGAGACAATTTTCAAACACACGCGTACACACCACCCGATCCAAAAATACCACAGAAAGGCCCGATTGGGGCCTATAGATAAATACACGCGTGTGGTGGCCATATGTGTGCTCATATTATGGCCACCCCACGCGCATGTGTTTATTTATAACTATACAATTAGCTGTATTCATGCACGGTTCAGTTGAATTAGCCACTCTACTAATCTATAGAGGTATATAAATAGGACAGCTGATTAACACGACAGATTTAGATCAAAGAGAAACTCAACAGCGGGAAAAAAAGAAAGCCAAGAAAATTTTTTTATATGTCTAGATCATTTTCACTTTTTCATGTTCCATAGTTATGTTTACATAACTCCATTATATCACCTCCAAGTGGGTTGTAGGAGAGGGGTTCCGCCCCTTTCAAATCTTCCCTGGGCTTATTCCCAAAACCCCTAATAAACAAAACACACGACAGATTGAATTCAGTTTGTCACAGTACTAGTATATAGCTTCTCGGTCTGTCGGTCTCGTGTGTCTCGAATGTCGGGCTGTATTGACTTATGGCCTCCAGCAATTCCTCTGTGACCGTATTTAGTACATTCTGTGGAGGATCTCCGGTGTGGGTATGTATACCATCAGTGACGTGGTTGGAGGCAAACTGCAAGGCATTCAGTCCCTTGCTACGATGGCTGATCGCTGCCACCACGTACACATAGTGTGAAGATATCGCTCATTGTTTTATTTAAGATTTGTGTCTGTTACAATTCATTCTGCATTATTCTGAGAAACAGAACTGTCTATACGGTACCGTGGCTTCTGATCTCGATATTCCACCGGCTGGCCCCATGGGCCGACCCGGAACAGACTCCGTTGCCTGCGTCGCTGACCATCGACACCTGGTGGGAACTATGACTCGGTTACTCGATGCTGCCCTTACTTGTTCATCTCGGCAGTATACGCCCGGCAATGGGGTTTTTTGTTCAGTTTGCTTCCCGCTTTAACGTCCGACCATATTCGCCCGTTAACGTGAGCACACTGGGGCTCTTTCTCGCACATCTTTTCCAGATCGGGTATAGCACCGCCACGGTGCGTAGTGTTTTGTCGGTCATCGCATATCAGCACAATATTCAGGGCTTAGCGACTCCCACTACACATTTCCGGATTCACAAAATGCTCGCGGACTTTCAACGCTTGCGCCCGAGCGGCGTCCCGCGCCGACCAATTACTGTTCCCATGTTACACTCTATGATCGCTGTATTGCCCTGTTGCGTGGCATCACACACGGAATTGTCCTTTTCCGCGCATTATTCGTATTCGCGTTCTACGCGCTGGCCCGTATCGGCGAAATGTGCACTTCACTCTCTGCCCCTCATCTAACTGTCCTGCTCGTTTCCGATGTCACGGTCACGCCCGCCTCCATCGACATCTGCTTCCGACATTTCAAGCACAGAGTTAATAGATTGCCCCAAGTGGTCGCTATTGGCCAGTTACAGGTTCCCACCTTTTGTCCGCATAGACTCATTTCCGTCTTCACTAAACATCGCGTTTCGACGGCGGGCCCCTTCTGCTCACCGGACGGTCGGGGCATAACACGGGAGCATTTCAATGCCGTTCTCCGGAGAGTGTTGTCAATTCTGCGATTGGATGACCGGGATTTCAAGTCTCACTCATTTCGGATAGGCGGGGCATGCTTGGCAGCATCGCGGGGTTACTCCGATGAACAAATCCGGATGCTCGGGCGCTGGAACTCCGATGCGTTTCGCAAGTACATCCGTCCTCCGCCGTTGTCATAACAAGAGTTCCGCGATTGCCCGTTTCCGTTCGTGCGTCTTGCCACCCTCGTATATCAGTCACAGCGGCCGAGCGGGCACCCTTCCATCAATGCCGGGCGTCGTTATCTGCAGTTCCGTTTGCCGACGCGACGGGCACGCACAGTCAGATTTCCGCAACTGGGAGGGGTTTGGCAGGGTTATCCGGCCTGTAAGTCGTGTCGCAGCACGCGTGGGGGATCTCGCTGCCCGGTCTCTCCCTGTCCTTTGTTTTCGTGTTTTCCGACCCCCCCCCTAATTTTCTGTTTCAAGCAGGGCCCGAGCGTTGTCCGCGTATGCGCTACCCAGTTTACATGTACTTCATGGCCCCGTTTCCGTTTCATGTCCGACCGACGTCCGCCCCCTGCCTCTGCTGGTGGTGCGCAATGGTTGCACTGGTTGCACTGTGCTAGTGATGGTTTTCTTGGTTGATAATTGTAGCGCCGGTTTCACTGTTCCAGTGATGGTTTTTTATTTGGTGGTTAATATTTAAATTTTTTTAAGCGCTCATCAGTCTCTGGTGGCGCCGGTTTCACCGTTCCAGGATGGTTTGTGTTTTCTTTTTCACTGTTACAGTGATAGTTTTTTTTGGTTATTCTTCACTATTGGTTTTTTGGTGATTCACTTTTATAGTGATGGTTATTTGGTTGCGCTCACCAGTCTATGGTAGCGCTGGTTTCACTTTTACAGTGATGGTTTTTTGGTGGTTAATATATTTTTTTTTTTAGCGCTCATCAGTCTCTGGTAGCGCCGGTTTCACTGTTTCAGTGACGGTTTTTTGGTGGTTAATATTTATTTTTTTTCAGCGCTCATCAGTCTCTGGTAGCGCCGGTTTCACTGTTCCAGTGATGGTTTGTGTTTTCTTTTTCGCTGTTACAGTGATAGTTTTTTTTTGGTTATTCTTCACTATTGGTTTTTTGGTTAATTTTTTTCCGCGCTCATCAGTCTCTGGTAGCGCCGGTTTCACTTTTATAGTGACTATTTTTGGTGTTTTTTTTTTCAGCGCTAATCAGTCTCTGGGGTTGCAGTGGGTTTTTCTCATTTCCCCGCACTGGCGTTGCGTACTTTTACACTTTCTTTTTATAGGTGGGTTCTTTTCTCAGTCTTTATACTGGTTTTTTTTTTTCATTGGCTTCTGGTGGGTGTATGCCGAGCTCGCGTCCAACACTTCACTCGGCAAGTGGCGTGGTACACCCAGGTTGCATATTGTTCAATCGGGGCCGCGCCACATGCCGATGGTTGTCTTAATTTCGGTAATTCGATTAAAGAATTGCCATTACGCAAATATGTCTTAGTCTTTAATTATTTAGCCCAACAGTGGTACCCAGGGAATTGTCGTAAAGTAGGGAGATGGGATATAAAATAAATTTTACGAAGGAAAAGATTTTTATAGACGGTCGACCTTAATATTGTATCGACCTGCGACCGGGGTCAGCGGTTTAGAAATTTCGAGGTCAAGTGAACATCTGAGCGCCAACCACGAGAAAGTCGGGTACCTCGATTGATTGATTGTCTTCGTGGTGACGTTGTCGATACCCGACTGCCCATTCAAACGAATTTCGCACAGACCACAAGGTCAATAATTTCTACCCACCATCCCACCCTTTCAGGTGTGGGCTTCTGCCCCCCCCCTCTTCCTCCAGTGACTGGTTAGTGCTTAGTATGGCACGGCCCGGTGCCGTGCCATACCTTTTTTGGTTTAGGCGTGTGGCGTGGTACACCCAGGTTGCATATTGTTCAATCGGGGCCGCGCCACATGCCGATGGTTGTCTTAATTTCGGTAATTCGATTAAAGAATTGCCATTACGCAAATATGTCTTAGTCTTTAATTATTTAGCCCAACAGTGGTACCCAGGGAATTGTCGTAAAGTAGGGAGATAGGATATAAATAGCCATTTCCATTGCATGGAACAGAAAAGAGCGTTATTGTTTATCGGTGTTGTTTTTGGAAGTGGTGGTAGTTAAATTTTATACGTTTCGACCCCCAATAAGTATTTCCGAACAAATGAATTATTAACAAGCGTGACATGACATCATTGACGAAGATAATTAACACCGATCTACGAGAAGTAGCCAAATACCTTAAGGTAATTGACAGTCTTTCGGCTGCTATTATCTGATTATTGATAATCTCATGTTGGTATCCTGCTTCTCTATAGGAATCAGATTGCGTTTCTAGAGTCGGGGAGCGAGTACACCGTGGAATGCTAAAGGTGAAGGTAACTGAAGACTGACCTTCACCCGATACATGCGACACGTTATTAAAGGATGACATCCCGTTTATTTGATTTGTACATAATATCTAAACAAGAAAAGATAAATCTTTCAACTCCGATGGAATAATTCCAACATAAAGAGAATTTAATTTCTTATGTAAGACTGGAATTACATGTCCGCAAGACCTGTGGCATTTACGACACAAAGCTGAATCCCTAGCAATTTCCAAATTATCCAAAACATCATCGCAAATGTGCCGTGGAACCTTTTACACTTGATTAGAGAACAAGAATTTACAACACATACCACATTCAAAATCAGCACGCTCTCGTATTGCACACTCATATTCAACATTGTGATTAACATCAGACACATAATCTAAATTTAATAGATCTACCCATGTGTCAACTTCATAAACAAAAGACACTGGAGGTGTGAAACTGTCCGATACAGAGTAAATAAATGAAACAGGTGAATGAAATTCATGTAAATTGTCTAGGTCAATACACAATGATATCGAAGTGTGATCAATTGGAACGCACTTGACAGGCAATATATGATTACTACATTCAATATCAAACTGTACTGGATTCACCTTTGTTTTTTTTCCTTTGATTGATTTTACTACATGTACCATGACAATGATCTTTATTAATCCGGAGTAAGTCTGCTCGATTTCGGCAGCAACCACATGATCGTCATACACTTCACATGATGCGACAGTATATGGAATATTTGGATTACATGTATATCGCACATTTGTGTCATACATAACGCCATACAAATTTGTTGACAGAAAATTTCTATCATTGTCCACCGAAGCATTTAAGACTACATTAACATTCTGTTGTAAAGCATCGTTTTTCTTACTTAAACGTTTGGGGCACTTCTTTAATGAGCTTGAAGCATATTGGTGATCACTACAGCTACCGGTAGCCCATACATGTACATCACTAGTATTATTCATAACACTATTCCGAAATTTGCTTTCAACACACACAGATTGATTTGTCTGCACTTGCATACCACAACTCTGATTCGCACTCTTCACCTGACATTGCTCAATTACACTTTCTTGACATGCCTCAACAGTTACATTTATAGCGACATTTTACTTTGTTTTTAAATCGTTATCGGCTGTGGTGCTCACTGCTGAATCAATCATAAATGGCCCACTTTCAATTCTTCCAATAACTGTCACTGTCTGTGTTATAATAGGAGTGATCTCAACAAAAATTCCTGCATAATTATCAAACACGTGCAGAATAAGTTCATCAAAGGACTCAAAATTCAACAAAACTGCTGTACCTCCAGATGACGTTCGTCCTAACAAATCTCGTTGATGAGAGTCAAAAATTGTAAATATATTTCTTGGTCTGTCAATATAAAAGCTAACAGTGATGTCTCCAAATGTTATAATGTGAAATTCACTAAGACTTAATGCTGAAATCAATGATTCAAGAAACGATTGTTGCCCAAAAAAGCTGTCTATATCCGCATTTACAACACCATGAAATTGGTCGCGAACATATCGGATGTGGAAAATATTGTTAAACGGCTCTAAATTTTCGGGCAAATGATAATGTCCAAGATATCCAGTGTTTGAATTTAGAATGTCCCTATGTACAGTTTGAACTAACTGTGAATACAAAATCGTTCCCTGTTCTAACACTACAGTCCATCCAAATCATATGCATCAATGTTCACAAGTTGATCATTTTGGTTTTGATCGTTGATCCGGCCAGATGAAAAAAATAGCAATGCTACCAAAGCAATTGCTGTACACTGAACACCATTAAAAGGTGAAAACTGTTGGCAGCCCTGCTGTAAATTTGCCCTCACAGCTCTGACCATGATGATGGCGATTGACTGATTCTGAATCAGATACACAGTAAAATGGAAGGCAAAAGAATAAAATATTATTATCAGTATAACAAATAGTGAATGGAGAAAAATTCGTTAAAAGAAAAATATTTATTTGGAATTTGAATTATTTTGATTTGTAAATCTAAATTGCGAAAGAAAATTCAGAGGGTCCAGTAATTTGACTAAATTTAGCAATCGCAGAAAATGGCAACACGCCAACTGCTAGAGTAACACAAGTGTCACAACAAAGGATTATTGAAATCTCCGATTATACAAATAAACTTCGCAGGTGCGGTGGATATTTGCAGAACTGATCTTACCATCGTGTTATCAACACAAAATTGACTATTATTTATCAAATGACATCGCCATCATAAATTAAATAAATGAAACAAGTCAATACAAGTTTCTCTGTCTGGACTGTTATAAAAATGGCGACGTCTTCATGGATTTCTATCATTTCTGCGCATGCGCAAGAAAATTCCAAATAAGGAGTTGCCATATAAGGAAACTGCAATCTCAATAATTACCAAGCAATTAAAGTCTTAACATACAAGTCAGAATTTTTTTTTCATGATCGAACTGCGGACCTGATAATTATCGAAATATGTAGTCGAAATAATGTTTAATTAGTTAATCACTTGATTTAGACATCAACACACTCTTAAAGACGCAATACACCGCCATCTAATGTCGTTATTTAACTGGGTCGGTGTTTGTTGTTATCAATCGTTCATTGCTTCGTTTTTAGGAAGACCATTGTATCTGTTTTGCGCATGCGCAAGTCACTTTCCATATTTGGAATTTCCATATATGGGATTTGTGTTAACCTCAATACCGATAGATACCGATCAAGCTACAACAGATAACCACGCAATTATCTTAGCATAAAAATAAGATATATTGTAATTTATGCAACTACGACCCTGGTAACCCTGATAACTAATAAAATATACCGGCCAATTCATTTTAAGATCGTTATTTCACTTTGCTTTAGGCATAAATACACTCTTAAACGCACATAAACGACCCATTGGCGTTAAATTAAATATACTCGGTATTTATTATATTAGTTTTTTATTGCTCAGTATAGAGTTAGACCCTTGACACCTGTCAATATATTTGGGCTGAATTCATATGATGCGGTATTATTCCTCGAAATAAACAACAAAGCCGTCGTTACTTCGAAATGTCGTTTGGGCTAACATTTACACAAATCCTCCGTGTGTTCTCCTCAATTGACACACAGGTTCTCAGTCGACACACAGGTTATCCCAGAAACAGGTGTGAAATAAACACCCAAGGTTTGGGTGAAATAAATTCATCTGAGTCGAACAGGACTGACCGGAAAGCTATTTCCAGACTTGGGGGGGATATACCAAGAAATTCCTTGTTTTGATTGGAAGCGGTACCAGAAACCGCTAACCCCGATTGGCTAACCGATAACAGCTGTGCGTGTCCCGTAAAAATAGCTCAGGTGTCATCAAAAACACGTGTGTATATTGATCTAAATTTAAGACATTTATTCATCGGTAAAACTCGTTTTCGACGCTTTTAATAATCTCATCACAATAGGAAAATGAGTGTTACAGTCGACAAAGACCGAAACGATGTGTTATTGAAGTGTGTTTCGTCTATCTTGAAAGAGACAGTTATTTCAGAGTTGAAATTTGAACAATTTCAAGTGTTGTCGGCAATATTGACGCGCATAAATTATTCCTTATTTGGAATATCTGCGACATCAGTATGACGTCACGATATTGGGGGAAGCCCATTGTTCTGGAAATGGGTTTTTACATAAATTCGTGTCGACCTAATATTATAATCATTACGGAGATGTTTACGTCGACTGATGAAAGACAATATGTCATGCTTGTTGCATGCATGAATGAGTGATAACGATACCTCGGACTGGACTATGGTGTACGAAATATGTAAGAGTTCTAACTAGAACGCAGGCATTAAACAATCACCATAATGTAACATTGTTTGGAGGTGAAGCCAGGATTGGTTTCACATCTTCATCGCTACCCCATGCTGTGATCCAAAAGTGTCGGCGACAATGTGACGGTGCCCATTCCATCTGTTGACAGAGGACGCGGAGATCAATGAAACATTTTCGGTGCTATACAGCTGTGGAAAACTGATAATAGACGATCGGCTACCATTCTGGTGTGCTTAAAACATAACATGGAATTGCGGTGGATGTAAGAGATGCAAGATCAAGCGATTTCTTTGCTATAAAATATGTGTTCTGTAAAAGTAGATGTCACTCATGTACGAATTATTGAAACAAATATATGAGTTACCGCATATCATTGTGTATTCTGTGTTACTGTATGTTAAATACCTATAATTTCATAAAAAATATATATCTTAATCCTAAATATATGTGTATTAAATAGGCATTTGGCACTAAAATTCAGTCAGAAGTTTTAGTCATTTGGTCAAAATGACTGGTTTGACAGATTGACTGCAACATATACAAAACAACAAATTACGCAAATGCGCTAACATGTAAACGGAGTCTCGGGATCATATATCATACTAATGGTTAAAGTCATTAGCTTCACTCCCGGTGGGCATATATTTGATGTCAGACAGAACTGAGCCCGATATACCACAAGAAAGGTCATAACAAACTAGAAAGAAAACCCCAATGTGGCATATTATTAGTGCGGTACTCGCCCTGTATTAAATTGTTGAAAACTGCGATCAGAGTAAGAAATCTTCTCAGATACTAACACATTTTCGGAGCGAATCAGCGCGCGGAGTCTCATGGAATTATATTCGGAGGAAATCGGAACCACCCGAATAACGACGATCGGCTGGCACGCACGACTGGGAGAACAGCCAAAACAAAGGCCGGCATGTCGATAACGAAAGTAGATTCAACAAAGAGAAAACAAATAAAATAATAGGGGGCCTATCATAGTTTTTGCATTCAAGTTTTCTAAGTAAAATGTCGACAATTATTTGGCAACTAACAAAGTTTTCACACTCTGTATATATATTTATATATATATGGAATTTTTGCAAATTTAGGAGAGAATGAGTACGTATTCACAGTGTGCAAAAGACGATTGGCACACCTCCGAAATTATCCAGGTTCACCAATAATAAACAAATCTGGGAATTCTGCCTTCTAATCTAACGTCAACATATTTGGCCGAATACAAGGTGAAGTTATCTGCATGCGAATTATTGACTTCTGTAAATGTAAATTATAAGCAATATTTCAATAATATTTGACATCACAATAGACCAATCGTGCTGAGCTAGACACTGTTGTAAGAGATTTCTTGAATATTGAAATTTTGTTTGCTTGAAGATTTGTTCAAATTTATGATGAATATACCAGCAAACAATTATACATTGTCTTTCATTAGTTTCAAAATTGTCTTGCATTAGTTTCAAAATTAATCAGAATAATTTTTTTACAAAAAAATGGTTGTAACTTGAAAGAACAATTTAGAGTAGGCCTACTCCGTTTATACAAGATTCATGCTGGCAGTGAAAGACCGATGGGATTATTTTAGCCCGATCGGTATATTTTACCCCGATCGGGCTATTATTGATTGATCGGTGGTTCACCCAGACCTGTAGGATATATGCGCACTATAGGATATAGATAAGGCAGTTTAATGTATGGGAGGCCTATTTCACTTGAAAGAACAATTTATAGTAGGCCTACTCCCTTTATCCAAGATTCAGGCTGGCTGTGAAAGACCGATCGGTCTATTTTAGCCCGATCGGGCTATTATTGATTGATCGGTGGTTCACCCAGACCTGTAGGGTATGCGCGCTATAGTATATAGATAAGGCGTTTCATGTATGGGAGGCCTATTTCACTTGAAAGAACAATTTAGAGTAGGCCTACTCCCTTTATCCAAGATTCAAGCTGGCTGTGAAAGAACGATCGGTCTATTTTAGCCCGATCGTTCTATTTTAGCCCGATCGGGCTATTATTGATTGATCGGTGGTTCACCCAGACCTGTAGGGTATGCGCGCTATAGTATATAGATAAGGCGTTTCATGTATGGGAGGCCTATTTCACTTGAAAGAACAATTTAGAGTAGGCCTACTCCCTTTATCCAAGATTCAAGCTGGCTGTGAAAGAACGATCGGTCTATTTTAGCCTGATCGGTCTACTTTAGCCCGATCAGGCTGTTATTGATTGATCGGTGGTTCACCCAGACCTGTAGGATATACGCGCTATAGCATATAGATACAGCATTTCATGTATGGGATACCCATTTCACATTTATTATTCATTTACGATCAAGCGCAAATATTTCGCAAAATAACATCTATCATTTGCGCTTCAGTGTAAATCATTTGCTCAAATAAAAATTAATATGCATTGATATCACCCCCCTGAATTAATTTTAAATGGCACAGACCCACCATATGAGGGAAGCACCCCCCAGTAACCCCAATATCTCTTTTATGACCATGGAAATGGTAGAGATATGTGCAGGATATATCTCTTTTATAAAATATACTAGATCTCTGGGATGGAGACACAAATTCTTGGGGACAGGGATGCTGATAATATGAAAATTGGGGTTATTTGGGCCTATATAAACTCAAAAATTGAAGAAAACATAATTCCATATGGATATCTATATCACCATCGCTGTCCCAAACAAACTAGAATAGTGAATAGCAATATGGCACACATGTATCATTGCACAGGTAATTAAACAGTTTGAAATACACAGGTAAGACAACTCTTTCTGCACGAGACTGTTCCTGCTGTAGATCGATCATAAAATCGGTCAACGATCTGCAACGATTACAAATTTCTATAAATAGTAACATTTTCAACTGTTACCGTTGTTCATTGCTCGATCATGACCACTTTGATTATAATTCTTTCATAACTCGGTCAATGTTCTTCCGTTGGTGATTTCAGGCAATAATTCCTTTTATATCCCTCCCATTCGAATTGACTATACCGCTTGTTTTTCGTTTTATTAAGCTGATGTTACGCTATTCCAGCAAACGGCCTCCCTCCACGGAAGCTATTTTCTGAGAATGAAAGCCGACTCAATCCCGACCAAGTCGGAAGTGTTCGGGTGTTTCCGCGACTGCACACGACAACTCGTTAGTGTATTTATTTCGCGTTTACAGTGGAATTATTCGTCCCGATTGAGGGAAAGTAAATAGTTAGTTACGTGGCCGTATAATTAGTACAAACTGATATCTGGTTGGGGCATTTCGTGTATGGGGGTTATTTTATTCAGTCTTTCCACAGAATAACGCAGGGAACTCAATTGTGAGGTTCAATTTACGTTTCACATCACTTTAACCAACTGTTGTTTGATTATCACGCGCACCGCAGAAGCGACGGGTCATTCTTCATATTGATCGGCTTAGAGAGTATGGGACTTTATTTTGTCCACTATAGTAATAAATTTGTAGTCGTCAATGCTTCGCAAATGCTGGATAATTGTCATTCATCGATTCGAAAAGTTCGCTTCGTAGTTGTGTATACTAAATACGCAAATGTTCTTCATCTTGTATGAAATCATCACAACACGCACTTAAATTTCTCTCTTCTAATGTTACTTGGGGCTGAAGATGTCGCTCCTTCTCTATATATATATATATATACTAGAAGGTGACCCGACTTCGTCCGGGCTTTGACCTTGAATTGACCATTTTGAAGGTCAAGGTCAGGTGGGGTCAAACACCAACACCCCAAAAAAATGGTGGAAATCGACCCAGCGGATACCGGGAAATCGGCCCAGCGGATACCGAGATACCCTATGCATCAAATGCGTCAAATGCATCGGCCGGTTAAGCGTTAACGTGATCTAACGTTATGACCTCTAACGACGTCATAGAAGTTACGCATTGTTTTTATCCTGATGGAAGATAGTACCACTTCTTCTCGATAATTGAGGCAGATAACTAAAACGGATACATACGCATTATATATCGTTGGAAAGAGGAAACACGAAAGATTCTCACAGTGTCATTATTATGACTGGCATTTTATTATTCGCGCTGTTTCGAATCGATTTGTAAGCACCGAACTCAAATGAAAGTCCCGTAACACAGCGTAAAAACAGATTTGACCTCGGCACGTGAAAAGTTGACCTCGGATCTGAAAATCAATAGGCCTATGTCACCCCCCGGCCGAAAATACCACCACATACCAAGTTTCATCGAAATCGGGTCGGCCGTTTTCGAGTTCATCGATTACACACACACACACAAACACACAAACAGATCTTCCAAAATATATAATAGACTAGAAGGTGACCCGACTTCGTCCGGGCTTTGACCTTGAATTGACCAGTTTGAAGGTCAAGGCCAGGTGGGGTCAAACACCAACACCCCAAAAATGGTGGAAATCGGCCCAGCGGATACCGAGATACCCTATGCATCAAATTTCGCCCGTAAAAATCCGCCAGTTTAACCCGATTTGATTTCCACTCAAGTATATAAACGCGCCTCATATACACACGCTCATTAATTATCAAGTTTCAACGTAAAGAAAAATTACCATCGGTACCCGATATATCACCAAGACGTCTGAAACAGTCAAATGCATCGGCCGGTTAAGCGTTAACGTGATCTAACGTTATGACATCTAACGACGTCATAGAAGTTACGCATTGTTTTTATCCTGATGAAGAATGGAAGATAGTACCACTTCTTCTTGATAATTGAGGCAGATAACTAAAACGGATACATACGCATTATATATCGTTTTTTACCTCGGCACGTGAAAAGTTGACCTCGGAACTGAAAATTAATATGCCTATGCCACTTCCCGACCGATAGTACCCTCACATACGAAGTTTCATCGAAATCGAGTCGGCCGTTTTCGAGTTCATCGCGAACACACACACAGACACACCACACACACACAGACACACCACACACACATCCTCGCACCACACACACACACACACACCCTCCCTCACACACACACACACACACACACACACAGATCTTCCAAAATATATAATAGATGAGTGAATGGTTACTGATAGTGAATCTGGTGAAAGCTATTCTGTCTTCGATGTGGTTAAAGTCTATATTATTTATTGAAAAGACGATGCTTATTGTATGTATGTTCAAAGAATGTGATTTTTGTCACCATTATTGTGGATCTGCGTTTGGTGCCAGATATCTTACCCGCGGACAGAATACGAGTACACTATATAAATTGTTCGAATTCAAAAACAATACACAAAGAAATCTCCCAAACAGTATTGATAGTGGCAAAGATAAACTCGCCATTATCGAGTCGGGGCTTCCATTACAATTGTCGACGTATGACCTTTCAAAAGAGCCGAGACGCTAAACTGCATGGGAATTTGCGTAAAGACTGAAAAGAAATTTTCAGAGTCAGAAAGGCATTTAAAGGTCTATTATATATAGTTTGATAAGAGTATAGAAGATTCATAAGACATTTGTGTTGTAACAATATAGTGCCCGACAGTATGAATATGTGTTTCCGATTGAAACTTTTCCGGCATATATCACCAAAGACACACCATGCAACTGTTCGGGCTTCTTTGTGCACGCAAGTCGACTCTGGTACTTCTAGAGCTTTAACCATCACACTGGCATATCACTTCTATTCATAGCAAGTACAAAGATGTCCACCATGGCCATTGTCGAGACGTTGCTCCAATCGCTCACGCCAACGTAGGACCTTTCAAAAAAACTTTACTGTCAATCTTTGTTGAGAGCTCGATTGTTTACCAGTGGCTGAACACCAGGGGGTCCGGGAACTTTAAGTTGTTCTGTTATGTATTACAAGAAGGCCCCGGATCGATTTTCGGGAAAATCACACCAATGGTGGGGAAATGGCTTCAAAATCACATTTTCTTTTTCAAACTATACCAATTTTGTTAACAGGATTATATCCTTCAGTAGACTCTGTTCTTTAAAACTAACATCCACAAAATATGATAAATCAAAACTTGTTTGATAAAATCCGATCCCAAATTCAAAATCTGATACCAATATCTTCATATAGGGAAATGCGTATTATTTGACGATAATGTTATCGAATTCGACTGGCAGGATATTGACAATTTTAGACACTGTTGTCAAATCTATCAGGGTTTGAATATGCGTTTGGATTTTCTAAAACTTGTATATCGCCTTATCGTATTTCATGCATGCTAATTTCAAAGAATAAACGTCTAACGAAGGTGTATAGAGCTGTTACCAATTAAAAAAAGGTGCCTTTGGATAAATTTGCCTCAGACTGCGTGTGATTTCCTGGGCAATCGACCTGTGACTATTTTTAGAAATGTGCCCGGACCCCTGTGTGGCAGAACGATCCGAGAACACAAAATGTGTAATTCTATAATGCGTTATTTTCACACGGAATTGTTTCAATAGAATAGTGGTGGTTTGCTTCCCGTTAACACGTTAGTATTAAAGCATTGGTGTACCCACAGATTCGATGTCGATGACTATATTGAAAGAAATATGAAGATTCAGAAAGGCAAATAAGACCTGTATATTCTCATATACGCAGGGGGGGGGGGGGTCGCGCACAAAAATTCCATATATGAGGCGGGGTGGGTGGGTCATTTCACCCGGAAAAAATGCGTAAATGACCAAAAATGCAATTTTTTCCTCCACTTAAAATCACTGTTTTTGTGCTCATGTAATCTGTTAATATCAACCATATGACACACTATGCTATTTAAAACATACTAACCAGAACTAACTACCATTTAGGGGTGTATGTATGCTGATGTATGTCAAAATTAATGTACCAGATTTCGACGGATGAAAGATATATTAGATAAGCATAATTATGAAATGATTACCATCTTCTGTTCTTAATCCACATAATGGATATTATTTGTTATCAAGATAAACTTGATGATACAAACAAAAATAACAGTTCCACTATATTCCACTGGTTTAAAACTATAAAACAAAATAACTCATACAAAAAGTTCATACTATTTGGATAACAATATGAAAACTTAGCCTTTTGTGATATTAAATCAACCACAGTTATTATTCACAAGTCTAAGCAGTAGGTACTGTACATATACATGTAATAAGGTAGTATATCTTGGAGTTCCAGTTATTTGACTGCCAATACATATGGTATTGTAATTATTAGTTGTTTGTTCATTATTGGTTGCTTTGATATTCAATTTAGGATATATCAGGATAGAGCAATGTAACTATAAAAGTAGCTTTTGGTATTAAAGTCTCAACTTATTCCATATGCAACATAAAGCTAGAATATAAACATGACTAATATGAACTTTGTTCTTGAAACTAATTATAAATCATACTAACCTGGATCAAACTGCACAGGTAATCATCTATGCAACTCTCTTCATGCGAACTTTCTCAGAGTCACATATCTCAACTGAACAGTCTGATCCAGGATGCTTGTTCTTATAATGGGTTTCCATGTGATACGTCCAGTAAACCACATTGCACAGGGGGAACCTACATGTATACAGACGGTTTGCACAAGGAGACCGTGGCTTGGATATCTCTGCTGGCTTTAAACTAAACTTTATACTCTGACAATAAGTTAATAATACTACCAATTTTTCGCTAATATTGGTATATGTCAATCTGCAAACCAACATGACATACATGTATTTAGACTGAGCTGCTGTGAGTGTGACTTTCCTTGGCTTGGGTCCCAGATGAAATTTGTTCTACCCCTATTACTACAGTATTACTATTGGGCCTTGACTCTAAAACATCTTATACTATTGTTATATAAAAGAATATGGAGTTATTGAGGATATCAGGAAATGTATTACCTCGTAATTATTATGTTTTATGGCATTATGCCCAATGTTTTTAAGTGCATGCGTTCAGCATTTCCACATTTTATACTAATAGAATTATCTCCCTTTAGAGCAGTTTAGAGGTTTACTAAATTGCTGGGAATAGTATTAAATAATAAGAAATGGAACAATTCTTTGCTAGGCTTTGATTTGGTTTATATTTTATGTTTTTTGTAAGATTTTGGGGGGTGGGTCCCAAAAATTGGGCGGAAAAAAAAGAAAAAAATTGCAGGTAGAGGGGTGGTGGGTCCCCGAAAGGGGCAAAAACATTTTTTTCGCCCTATATATGTAAATTTTTTCCGCGACCCCCCCCCCCCCTGATATACGAGCATTATATTCTGTGGATGAGTAAGACTTTTGCTAACAATAGGACGTGTTCTTTATGCAGGATCGTGAGAATGTACGGCGATTTAGACTTTTCTGTCAGACTTCCATTTATTTTCCAGCTATAAAGGTGTAAAATGTAACACTGGAACCTCATTTCTATTCACGGTAAAATACAAAGACGCGTCAACGTCATTGTCGAGACTTCTTTGCACGTACGTCGACACTGATCCTTCAAAAGATTCAACCGTCGTAAAACACAAAGAATATCGGATACAATTTAAGATCAAGAAATTTTATTTGGACAACTGTGAAATGTCTCTTTGTACATTATTTCAACATCTCGTTTTTTGTGGAACTATTATAACGCCGTCGGATGATTAAAGTTATCACCAAAGGTCGTTCAGTGCAGGCTTTCAACAATCTGATGACTACTGGCCTATAAACCGGTTTAACCACAGGAAGAATAGTTTTTCTGATATGGCTGTTAGGCGGCCGCCGTTGTCTAATTCCATACGGCTATAGTGTATTGATAGTACTCATAGTTTGTTGATTCCGGCGTTGACAGTACACTACCAATATGCTGTGTACTGTCATAGCTATAGCTAAGGCATTGCCATCGTCACCTGCAGAGGCGGACTGGGCCAAGAAACCGGCCCGGGAAATTAATATAATACCGGCCCATCTGTTGGGTGGGGGGGGGGGGGGGGGGCGTCCACAGTCCACCTTGGAAAATTCCAACTGCACCCCCCACCTTGAATCAGAATCAGACCAAATACATATTATTTTTGCATAATTCCATTTGCACCCCCCCCCCCCCTTGAATCAGATGCAGACCCCCCCCCCCCCCCCCCTTGAATCAGATGCAGACCAAATACATGTTTTTGCATAATTCCATTTGCACCTCTGGTCTAATATCCTATATATTCATAAACCATGGTTCTATATATTCCCGGTATGAGACCATTCAGATATTTTTACCTGAAAAATTGCATAAAATCTAACATCTAGCGGTGTAACTCAAGACAAATGCACACGGCTACGGACAAGAGACCAGGACACACCGGGCTGTTCATGGTTGTTCGGCCCGGGGTGAGAACATTTTGAAAACTATACAAGAAAATCTCGAATCCGATAAACTAGACTGGCATCAACTGAAGCGTTCCTATTTTCTTGTAAATTTAATTTGGGGGAGGGGTGCGTAAGATTTTTTTTGGGATTTACAGCTGGGAGTTACCGTTAAAATCTCGAGATTAATGGGGTCTTTACGTGGTGTTATATGATGCCGACAAGTTCATTTAATGTCAAAATTACGATTAGCCAATTCGGCTGGTTAAACAACACATGTGGCGGCCCACGTCCGGAATTTTCCCGGTCTCCCGATCGGCCATGCAGTCCGCCTCTGCCCTCATGAATTTATGTGAGAAGAGTACCATCTTATTAGATACACGGCTGGTTAAACAACACATGTGGCGGCCCACGTCGGTTTCATTTGCGGCCCAAGTTGTGGTTGGGCGGCCCAACAACATATACCCCCCCCCCCCCAAACCGTAAAAAAAACCCTCGGATTCTCACTTGATAGAAAATCACGTGGAATCAGAATTTTTCTGGCCTCCGGCCCATCGGGAAATTTCCCGGTCTCCGGATCGGCCAGTCCGCCTCTGGTCACCTGTATACAGTCCAATTAGTGGCTTGTCTATATCCCCGCCTACTTGTAACTGTGTTTCGCGTTCCCAAAAGTTTTCAAACACATGCGAATTTCGGATGCCTGTGTAGATGAAATGTTCAGAAAAAACATCCTATATATTGTATAGCACTTTGCATGACTACAAATGAAATATGTTCTGTTAACAATAATATGTAACTATATATATTATTAATGCTGCAGTTAATAATAGTAGCTATATCATTTATGACACAATTTTTCCAGTTCCTCAAAACCAGTTGTAAACTTTACGACATCTATACTATAGAATTACAATTGCCGTGTTTCCCCACGTGGACAAACTGTCGAATACTATGGATACGATCATTTACAAGTGTGTGCGATTCCCCGTCATTGACATGAATAGATAAAATCCAGTACTACGGATATCCGTTTATCTGCGCGTGGAGACGAACGCTTGTTAATGGGTAAAGGGAACTTACTCTAATATAGTAATGCCTATATATATATTTGAGTCATTTGGCGAGTGGTTTAGTGGATGTATAAAGTCAATGTTATGATAGGCAATGGGGAACACGAAAACTACTTGCGTGCACCATAATCCCAATGGCACAAGCATCGCGAAAATACACAAACGATTACAACATTTTACGCTGAACACGAGTACATACGTTATACGAGATAGATGTTTTATTGACCTACATCATCGAAGACAATATATAGCTTTTCATGTCTTTCCTTGTATTTACATGGTTCATGGTCAAATATATTTAACGATGTATGTACGAACACAAAGGGATCGAGACGGATAGAGTGAACACAAATAAACCCCATCGACAGAAAAACCTACACATGGTGATTATAGTGTCAGATTGAGCAGGGAAATTTTAACTGCTTGTCGTATACGTACGATTTCGATACATGTACAATGTAATTGAAAACAAACTGAATTGCCGGAGATAATATACTGATAACAATATTTCCAAGTTAAAAGGGTGAACATATATATTTCAAGTATATTTGCCAAAGGGTCGGTGTAACTGTTTGTTTAAGTAGAAACTTAGATTTAACAACCAAAATTACACTGAATGTAGGAAAACATCATACTAGTGGTATAAATTATAATTTGCAGTTACATTAGCTGGAAAATTTAGTCATTGTAATGATTATAACCTATTCTCCAGTCTTAATTTTTAAATTCAGTGCCATTTTCTACCATGGAATCGCGGTAACATTCACGTATAAGGTCTCGCTGCCCGAGTACACCTCCTCCCTGAACCAGAAAACTATATTTGCACCCCATTCGGTTGAAATTCTGCAATGGTTACTCAAGATTTCCAACTGTTAGAAATCCCCAAACCAACAATTCCAACCGATCGAAACTTCTCAACTAATTCCCATTTACCCCCATAAATCAATCATCACTAACTTTGGGACGAAGATTATTGTGATGTGCCAACACCCATTGAACGTCGCTGCATGACATTCCCAATTGTTGAGTATTTTGCTGAGAATCGCCCCCGTCACAACATAATTTATGTGGAATCCCTTATTTCTCAAAGCCAATTTGTCTATGTTTATGAACCCCATCTCAAAATATATCTATCTACACCATGCGTAATTTGAACCCATCATCCCAATATGACTACGATTGTATTGACTGGTGAAACTTCGCACGTCGAGAAAGGGTTAATGCATGAGTGCTCAATACACAAAGCGATAATCCGACATATCGATATTCGCACGCGTTTCATTGCGGTGACAACCACTAATTCAGCCTCGTATACTTGTAATGTTAACACCGTGTTCTACCCGATTTGTGTTATGTCTGTACTATGGAACTCCCTAAGTTGGTAATTTATCAGCCCGTCAAGCGAGTTCTTGTTTTTCCCCAAGTTAGACAATTCGAGTACTATAGAATAACAAAAAGATGCAGCGTTGGGACACTCCAAACACCACAAAAACCGAGCAGCTTGCTGCTGAAATGAATCACAGTCACAGAATGGCTCTCCCAGAACATTATATAAGTCAGTTCACAACGATGTGTGGTGTGAAAAAGGGTAATCGCCTATTGTTAAATTCCAATATCCAATGCAAGGAATTTACAAGAACACAATTGCTCGAGTACTATAGAACACAAGTCTAGCTTTACAAGACTGGGAAATTACCGACTAACTCTGTCCACATGGAGAAACACGGCAATTGTAATTCTATAGTATAGGCCCCTGCATGGAACTAGAAATATATTGGTAGAAAGGTTGGCTGTGTTTGAATTCCTATCGGCGGATTTCTATAAATATTTTTAAGGCAACCTTTTGCATGTTGCAAGTTAAATCTTTTATCAATTCGTGGATACCAAATTTATTACGATTGGACTTCGGGAACTTAACGTATTAATTGAAATAATCTCGAGGGGTATAAACCCAAATAATCCCACTATATAGAGATATTTTGGAAGACAGTTTATTGTCGGAGTTTTCATATTAATCGATATAAACCCACACTAGAAATATATTGGTCGAAAGTTTGGCTGTGTTTGAATGTCTGTTGTCGGATTTCTGCAAATACTTTTAACGGCAACCGTTTATTTTTTATTCCTATAACTAATTTTAACGGCAACCTTCTGCTTGTTGCAAGTTCAGTCTTTTACTAATTCGTCGATACCAAATGTATTACCATTAGAGTGATTGGACGTCAGGAACATGACGTACTAATTGAAATAATCTCGAGGGGTATAAACTCCAAATAACCCCACTAGTTAGAGATATTTTGGAAGACAGTTTATTGTCGGAGTTTATCATTGCGCACTATATGACGGGCTGCGTTTAGGTGACTTTTGTGGGTTTTCTATAAATATTTTAGCGACAAATTTGTGCATGTTGCAAGTTCAGTCACTGGCCGATTCATGGGTATGAAATTTATTACGATCGGACATCGATGGGTATAAACCCCAAATAACCCCACTATAGAGATATTTTGGAAGACATTTTATTGTCGGAGTTTATCATTGCGCACTATATGACGGGCTGCGTTTAGGTGACTTTTGTGGGTTTTCTGTAAATAATTTTAGGACAAATGTTTGCATGTTGCAAGTTCAGTCTCTGGCCAATTTATGGGTATCAATTTTATTACGATCGGACATCTGGAACTTGAGAATTCAGTGGGAACAAAATTTCAATTGAATATAAAATATCTCGGGCAGAAATTGAATAAAGACTCAAATACATTAGAATAATAATATAATTCATGCACAAATTATCACACGGTGTTGTAGTCAATACCTTTTACGAACAAACCCGTCGTTGACAACAGAATCGACGCGGCAGTTAGTGTAATTAGCTTGAAACTTCTAGTGGGGTAGATTTTTTTTATTACTCTTTTCATCGACAAGATATATGAGCATGAACAAAATGAATTAAACATATATAAGTTAAATTATGCACATACGCGAAGATAACAACATAAATGAATGTGACATGTTCCGAGTTTATCTCTCTCAGTATAATTGTCTTATTATAGTTCTTTTGGGTTATCGGGTGTGGTGGGGTTGGTGGGGATGGGGCTTTGGATAATAATCATACACATTGTTAATCATATATAGTACACCTTAGGTCATTCTATTATGTATGGGCATTTCCTGCATGGGCGATTTTTCTGTCGCTTTTATACAAGGTGTTGTGTCTATATGGGGTGGGGACTTCTAGTTTAATGCCTCAGGGGCTCCTATCTGAAAGAGGGCTTCGCGGATGAATATCGATAGGTTCGTAAGGGTTTTCCTATTGCTTGTTTTGAACAGGCTGTTCAGTTTCAATGCATTGGGTCGGGTGTAATAATATGGTTTAATGTATTTTTTCCTGATATCAGTAAGTAATGTGATATTCGTCTCCAATGCCGTTGTTACATAATTTACACTTTCTATCTTCGTGAACTTGTCCAACCCAGGAGCCTGTCTCGATGGCAAGTCGGTGATTCCTAGTACGGAATTTCATCAGGCGTGAAACGACATTATTGTTGGTGTGTGAAAGAGAGAGCCTGCATGCGTTTCACCGCCGCGTTAAAAATATCACGAGAGGGTGTACTTTATTGATACCCCTCTAGCTCTATACAGAGGGGTATCGCGTTTTAACGCAATGTTCGCGTCATGCGTAGGCTAAATGAAGGCCCACAATTTCAACAGTGCATTGGGATCAGGGTGTTATTGGTGATAAAATTCCGCAAATGATCGTAAATGTATAAATAATTACATAGCCTGCCTGTGTTACGCTAAATCATGTTCGGTGATTGGTCAACTGCCAATTGGGTCACCCATTTCATATTCCAATAACACATAGACCGTAACACGAACACGACGTCACAATTGGTTGACCTAATCTGAAATAATCACAAAAAGCGGTCAGCAGAACAATAGGGCGTGCTTTTGAAAGTCCAGCCGAAGTGCATCTGAAGCCAGTTATTTATATCGATCTCGTTATCGTTGCTGAGTGCTTATATTATATTGGGCTGACTAATTAATGTGCTGCGTGGGCTAGTCTCAAATTCTCTGCAGATGTTGTGATAATAAATAAGAATACATTCAGCTTTTTATAGGATTAAACATCAATAAGCTATATAACTATAAGAAATTAAAGGTACTCAATCCGATCAGAGGGTCCTATATTACTATTTTTTTGGCTTCGGTGGTAAAAAATATTTGATTCGAGTCGAGGAACCCACACATCAAAGCTCAGAGTGATCAGATGTCGATTTTTGAAATTCGTTAATTTCTCGAGATCTGGGACACTAATTTAGTCTGCCTCGTGCTAAAATATGTTTTACCACCGAAACCAAAGAAATAGTAATATAGGACCCTCTGATCGGATTGAATACCTTTAATGTAGTGTGTGTGTTATTTGGAGCCACGGCGATGTGGTCGTTGTGGCATATTTAGTGACACAATGTGCGCCAACGACTTCACGATTCACACAATGTCCAACAACGACCACTACGCCGTATCCCACAATAACACACACCCACTACATTCATTTCTTAAATCATAAAATGTGTTGTCAGCAAAATATCGACATATATTTGCATTATATAATGCGTGAATATAAAATAAAATGTACTCACATAAACACACACAATAAATGCTTTCTACACACTAGTAATATTTATATATAAAAGAGTAATATATGATGTTTATCTATCTGTTTGTCTGTCTGTTCGCGTGTTTCCTCCCAGACGACTGGACCGATTTCAACTAAATTTGGTGTGGTAACTCGGAGTACCCCGGCGGATGTTATAACAGCGTTAGTTCTTCAATTATGTTATTAAGAAATAATTTAATTTAATTTTTTAAAATAGCCTGTTTCAGCTAGTTAATATAAATCAATGTAGCAGTACAATGTTGTGATAAATATCTAAGCGACACCCAGAAACTACGTTTAATATTCCACACAGGGTATCAAATTCAGTACATAACTAGATCATTCACCAAAGCCTGCATATTTACTATGCATTTATATACTAATACAGTATTAGTATTTATCACATAATTTGGCCATAAAAGCAGTTTCATAATTATCGGTAATAGACACGTTTAATATCAGCGCGTGCGATGACGTCACGGCGTTCTTCAAATAACTTGCGATCGCTGTAGTTTATAATTGTTGTTTTCGATGAATATTTCGCGTTGCTTCGGGTTTATTTGATCATGTGATCAAAGGTATCTCACACTCGTCCTATTTTATACGTAATTTATCAACCTCGTCCTCTAAATTCTATTTGAGCCTCGGTAAACCTCGGCTCAAATCGAATTTAGTGAACTCGGTTGATAAATTCCGTATAAAATAGAAACGCATGTGAGATCCTCTATATATGTATCAAGTATTTTCACCCTATTTCGATAGCCGACTATTATGAAAGTGATATACTATTATGTTTATTTAAAAAAAATTACTGTTTGGAAATTAACCCTTCCATGACTAGAGCTTCCAGAAATTTGGTGAAAATCCTGTGCCAATGCATTCTCTTATATATGTGAGTCTCCAATGTCGAGCCTCGCATATATACGAGAATACATTGGCCTAACAATATTTACCTTGTCCTAGTAAGTCAGTGCATTCTCTTATAAATTCGAGGTTCCCTAGATGAGGCCCGCATATATACATTTAAGAGAATGCACTGGCACATGATCTTTAATGGTGCACCAGCACAGCTCTCGTCATGGACCCAAATGAAAAGGTTAAGTGGACTTCTAATACAACTTACAATGGCTGCCTTCTCTGCAAACATGAGGACAATCCTGAACATATCGGTTGTTGACAATCTATACCCGGACTCCAGCAGGAAACATGACCTGCTCTGTGCATGAAATCCTACTTTCTGACATCGCTGTGTGTATCTGCATATCATCTGGCACCGGTTGGCATTGCTGCTGCTAACCACAAGGAAACTGCTCATCGCCGTTGCTGGATTCAACGAAATTCTTGCCCAGTACCCAGCAAAACAGGAAATGAAACATGCAAGGGTAACCCAGGTTACCCTGCTGGGACCCGAGTCTAATCGTCGCGCCATGCTGGTATGATCTAGAAGAAAGATATTTCGTTTACTCTAAAGTAGTCTTCATGCGAGCTGTTTGTGTGCCATATGTTGGAAATTAGATCATATGCAAAATGAAAACAAAACGTGTATACCCGGTTATATTTGTATGCATTTGGTTTTTAAGGACACCAATTAATTTCCTGTAGTGTTAGAATATTGTGTTGCTCATTGGAAACTTATTTGTAATTTTGAGTAAGAGTGTAAGAGCATATTTTTGTTCAAAACAAGAAAAAAGTTTTCTCACCATGCAGGTAAAATTAGTGCTCATAATTAGAAAATTATTCTCACATGTTTTTCTTGAATGGTAAAATACTTCCATGTTCTCATTTCAAGAATTTACCATTCAAGAAAACCATTTGAGAACTAGATGTATTATTCCATCAGATATACTTCCATGGTATCGACATCCAATTTACTGTATGTATATGTGTGTTCCTCTTCTTGTGAAGATAAACTGGTGCTTCATGATCTGCTGTTTGACTGTTTGATATTTAGACGTAAGATAAAATCCTCACTTCGCCGTAATGAGACGGCGGCTGGGACAATACGTTTGTAATGGGTGATTCCGGTCCCATACAAGCTTCGCATTGGATAGAGGCAATACAACTTATTTGGAACTGGACTGATGTATATATGTACTTCAGTACATCAACACTACATGGAGTCGTTAACGTCTCTGTAATAGATATTTAACTGTAACAGAGAGATAAATCAATAACAATCGATAACGCTATCTGAGCGCTTACCTGTCAGCTCTAAGACTTGGAAAATCTCAATAATGTTGCCCATAGAAACTACCGAACACATGCACTGGTCAAAATATAAAAATCTCGATTCGCGATTTTTCCATTTGTTTTCCCTTTGCGAGTTTCGGTGGAATTTGCTTCGGCACCAGGTTTTCAGGACGTTTCGGTACCTGAGTTTTCGGCATTTGGCTATTTCGGCCCTTGGCTATTTCGGCCCAAGCACTTGGACGTTTCGGCACTTCATGGAAGACCTTTCGGCATGCACATGGTTAATTTTTTGACATTATTTCCTGTGTATCAAATCTCTAGATACGCTCACTGGGGTTACTTAAATCACAAACTGAATAAAGTCATGTTAATCAGCGCGGTTTCGATTAATTTTCTCGACAACGTTTGTTCACTTTCTGAGTTACACTATACATCTTCGCGTTCGTATGAAAAAATATAAACAGATTTACATGGTGCCATGGTTGCCATGGTTGCATGCTTGTGAATGGCACACAACAGTTAGCCGCTATCGGCCAATCATAATGCGTGTTTTATCGACAACTATTCAACTTGATACACAATAATTTGTATAGATTCTTGAGAATGTGTATACGATGCCTGATCGGAGTTAGGTTTCTTATTCATTGCCTCCTAATTAGATAATTTGTAAGTGAATCAATAGGCACCATTAGACAGTGAAACTATTGACGCCCGTTTACCGCACCACTAATTTGCATTGTGCTCCTTTTCAAAATCTTTGACGTATACCCTTCTACAACGATGTGGACACCTACGTCAAGAAATGAATTGCATCAATACGTTTTGTCTGTAGAGTTTCGTGGCATCAAGCGCCGTGATGATAATTAAAAAACACTCAAGATGAATTCATTGGATGGAATCGATGCTGCGGCATATGTTCTGGTCGATGATGCTTACTCTCGCTTTGACGATAGCTACCACCATGGGGGGGGGGGTCAGGAAAACATTTCCGGACACTAGGCGCTTTTTTATTTTTTCCGCCCACTGGGTTCCCACCACCCCCTAATTTAGATTTTTTTCAATTATGGGATAGGGACCCACCCCTTCAAACTGCTTCAAATGACTATTTTACTTAGTTGTCTACTTATGGCTGTAAAGATTCAAAGCAATTCTCATATAAATGTGGGCTGTAGGTTGTGCTGATGGATTCACATTTGAAATCCAAGATGGCTGCTGGTGGCTATTTTTGTTTTGAACAAATTTCGGGAAAAAAAGGGAGGCTTCCTTTCTTGAGGTCACCCGAAGATCGATATGAAGATTGGTGACGATTGGATGAGAAATGTGACCCGTAAGATGTGCTAAAGGATTTAGTCATACAAAGAGTAAAATCCAAGATGGCCGCTGGCAGCAATGTTGTTTTTTACAGAATTGGGAAAAAATGGTAGGCACCCATCGAAAGGTCACACTGAGGATTCATATAAAGTTTGGTGATAATCGGATGAGAGATAAACTCTGTAGGGTGTGCTAAAGGATTTAGTGATGCAAAGTGCAAAATCCAAGATGGCTGCCAGTGGCCATGTTTTTTTTTATCGAAAATCATTCAAATTTGACAGCTCCCATATAGAGGTGAACCTAGACCCATGTACCGAATATCGCTGAAATCGGTTAAAGTTTGTTTTAACACCTTTATGTTTTATTTTATTATTGGTTTTTGAATAGTCTATTTAAACCTGAGCCTTTCCATGTCAATGTGCATTGATAGATCCTTGATGAAAACATTTAGCAAGCTGACCCATTGGTGTCATCCCTCATTATTAACTGATGGTGAACTCAAACCCCCTACCAATAGTTAAGTTCCTACATATTACATAACTGAAACCAGTTGTCCCATTATTTTGAAGAAAAATTACTAAAGGAAAACAATTACGGGGTCAGGAAAAATTGTGTTAGCCGGGCTGTTGAACCACCCACCCACCCCGCATAGTGTTCGGAAAAACATTGCAGACCCCCCCCCCCCCCTGCTTAGTCACTTTCTTTTTTATCGTGTTGCTCAATCAGGCAAATGGCCAAAAATATTTTCATTTTGGCAAAAAAAAATCATATTGGTAAATATTTGGGCAAGATGGATTTTAACATTATGTGAAGAGAACTCTAGTCATAACACATCATCGAAGGTGGATTATGCATTACGAGTGCCGACTTACATAAAATGAAATTGAAATTGCAGAAAAACAAACACAACGTCACTATACCCTAAACTGTATTAAGAACGATTACGAATATATGACCCGCCATATTAAATACAGTCGGAAGTCGGGATTTTTTTTACCCTGTGCCAATGCATTCTCTTATATATACGAGTCGACCATAGGTCGCCTCGCATATATATAAGAGAATGCATTGGCTTAACAATTTTTTATCATTTTTTTAAAATAAATGTTACAATTTTTAGGACATAAAATAAAAAAAACATCCATTACCCTGTAGGGAGCCCCACACATATATAGAAGCACATAGAAGAGTGTCGTCTGCTCATGTTTGGCTGGGGCTCTGTATGGGAGAAATTATATAAGAATACAAGAACAAATTATTAAAATTGTAAAAAATTGTTAGGCCAATGCATTCTCTTATACGAGAATATAAGAGAATGCATTGGCACAGGGTAAAAAAAATCCCGACGTCCGACTGGATTTGATATGGCGGGTCACATATACTCTCAAATATACTCCGGGATTGGAATTGTCTACTGTGCATATTGTGAGAAGTGATCATATATGATGACAAGCAGAGAAATACCATATGGATTCCCATTCATTTATTTAGAATGATGTTAGATGATTGGATACTATCGTCAATACAGTGTCTTTTATATAGCTAGACATCACTATGAATTAATAAGCTGGAATTAAGTCGCTACCCCATCACAGCATATAGACGCAATATGTGTAATTGTATTGGCATATATGAACCATATAAGAAAATTCATAGCCTGCACCGATTTCAATTACCAGACTTTTTTTTACAAGAAGATTATTTCACATCTATCACTTTTCATGTTTCATTGTAAATCATTAGAACTGAAGTATTATTATTAAATTGCACTGAACCACAATAATTTGCACTAAAGTGTTAATTCTTAACACCACCTTTCTCCTTTAGTTCCCTGAGATTCTAAATGTGTAAATTGGTATAATATATTATGGGTGCTGACTTTTTTCTGGCTTTACAACGTCAGTGATGTTTCCATACTTTGTGGCTCTGCGGATCATGGTATAATTTTGCTGTCCGAGCCGTTGTTATGTAGACATTACTGTTACAGTGGCATTAGTTCAATAAAATACCAAAGCTAAATGAAAACTTGTCAGAAAGCGTTGGAAATTGTCACAGCATTGAAACAAATATTCAGATTTTGACAACCAAAATATGAAAATATTCAATTTCGATATGATCTATGCTGTATATAATAAACACATTCTGGGTGATGTAGCTTTGTCGTGAGGCATGCATTAAGTGACACACATTTTATAGCGATGACGACATTCTGAGACCGATTGTTATTAAACACATTTGTTATTGTTGTCATGATTTATAAGACTATAATCCGACTGTGGGCCAATTTGTTGTGTTAGCAGTCACTGGTCGAGATACCCTTAATTAATTGCCTCGGTATGAGTATTGTCTGGACCAACCAACAAGTTCGAAGCATAAAAAGCTTTAACCGCACAATTTCTGGCAAACTACGCGACGTATACATACATGTACAAGAATGGTGGACCACAATATCTAAATCAAGCAAGTACGTATTTTACCGGATTATAAAGCCAAACTTTGAAATAGAGAATTATCTAACCCTAGATGATAACAAATCAGTTAACTATATTATGGCCTTCCGGACAAGAAACCACAAACTCCCTATAGAACATGGTGCTTGGACAAATACGGATAACTCAGATAGAATTTGCACACTATGTAATCTTGAAATCGGCGAAGAATATCACATGGTAATGAAATGTAGGGAACTTAATGAACTTAGAATAAAATACATGAAACCCTACTACTACCAGAGACCTAACACTCGCAAACTAGCCGCTCTTTTCAACTCCCGAAATCAAAAGACAGTTTTTATTAAGAAGATCCTAGAAATATTCAGGTTCGCCTGAGGCTTATTACCACCCGCCTGACATATTGAAATAACCGAATACCGTCCAACATTTCTATATTCTATTATTATGCCATATATAATATATACATGTATACCTGTACTGAAATATATTGTATATTATATCCATATATATCTGTAATGTCTTAATTTGACGATCAGAATAAACAATTGAATTGGGTGTATTCATTTTGTTATCAAGTAATGATATATTTATGAACGAAGAAAGCCTCACTGGAAGCGACGGTCTCTGAGTTTTATTAACATTAGTAAACATTATACAGTTGTCGCCCGCGATTGAGTGAGACACGGGATTTGTCGCCCGCTTTAATTTAATTATAATTATTTAAAGGCATGTACATGTATATATGCATATGTTCTCATATAGTAATACTAACATGATGCCCACAAGTGGGACAGAAGACAAGTAATGTCTGATGAGTCTGGATGGCACGTAGCATATAATAATTTAACCTATCTGATATAATACAATCACCTATCTGTTGTAAAACAATATCACCTATCTGGTGTAGAGCAATATCACCTACCTGGTGTATAGACATAATATCTTTATAAATTTCCATAACAAAGTAACAAAACACAAAAACTAATAAGGTCTCTAAAAAGGACTACCACACACATTTTGGCACTAAAACGGTGACTATTAATTATGATTAACCGTGCGCACTGTGTCAATGACCGGTTACCCACTCAGGCATAGCTGCTATTCACAATAGCAATAAAGCTGCTTAATAGGTTTTGTGACGAGAATGAAATTGAACGCAACCTGGACGCAATACAATGACTTCAGTTTAGCAATAAAATGTTCGATGGTATATAAATATTAGAACGTCAGTTTGTTTATAAATGTTCGATATAATATAACGATTAGAGCATATCGGCTCATGAACTACACCCTTCCCACTGGCCACTATATTCGCGTAGTCAACCCCAAGCCATGCTCTATTCATATACTAAGCTTTAAAATAAATTGACTGCAGAGCTGTGGAAATATGATATTTAGCAAAAACGATTAAAAATCCACTGCAGTCAAGAATATACTGCTAGAGACCAGTCCTGCTGTTCATTACTAGATTCACTGAATCTCAATGTAGGAGGTTTGGTTCTGGTTTTCTCTGTATGTTTGTGTTTTGCGTTCCACAATCGGGTGGGTGTCAAAACATGGCTGGAAAAACTCTATGAAATGGGAAAAAAATTGGGGTCGGGGTGGGTGTGTCCAAAAAGTGGTCATCGGCAAAAAAGTAGCATACGTGTCTGGAAATTTTGTCCGACCCCCCCCTCCCTGGTAAAATCAACTGAACTGTATCTTGCCGAATGACGTCATCACTTGACAGCGGTTTTGCTACCTATCAGCTGATCGGTTCCGTGTAATGTTTAATTGTTTGTGCTTATTATAAGTGAAAATGCTGCATAATTTAGCAACTTTAAGCAATATAAATAATAATTATCGACATGGTTAAAGCATATAATAAAAAAAACACCTATATTTTTTTGAGTCGTTTGTTGAAAATTGATATGTCCACTGCTAGTCACTCATGAAATAATTATGGTATTCACTCAAAAACTATAGGTGTCCTCTATATACTTTCGAGATCATTTCAATGATATCCATAACTATTTAAATATCAGAATGATAATTTGGATCATGCATAAACATCCACCATAACAACAAAATGATAATGAATTTATGTTCTACTCGATTGTACACTTTAGACATGATGATCTTAAAGTGACGTGAAACACTCCGGTAGGGTGATTAAATAGAAATGGAGAATAATCTTGCTCAAAGAGTCAGTTTTACAAATAATATATCCAAATTGAAAACACACACCGCCATTCTTATATATATGAATTATATGCTGTGACTCTCGATGGCGAAATCATTTTCGTTAGTTTATCGCCGATGGATGCGTCCCGAATCGAGTAGTAAATATTTACAATTGAGCGTAGTTCTAACGATGTGTCCTATGGAGTGGTACGGTCGATTTGCTTCAAATTTTCGGCGATGTCAGTAGAATGTTACATTCCTCCAGTTGTCATAGCGCCTGAATACTAACTTATCAGTTTCACAAGTACATAATATGTCTTTAAGAACTGAAAATGTCATCAGATAAAATAATTTTTACGAAATTATTTTGTCACTTTTGAATTCGCGCAACACGGTGCCCGAAATCAAAGTACGCCAATTAAAAACTGAGCGAAAAATATAATTGTGCGAATTTAAACATGAGTAAGGTGTTAAACAAGCGCTATTCCTGTCGTTTACAACCAGTGTGCACCATGTTAAACTTAAAAAAATATATGTGTTCTTAAATGTTTCATGTACACATAGACACTAACTCTTTCTGAACGCGCTCAGATTAGCCAAACTCGAGAATATAATAACTTACTTTTCTTAAAAACATCTTTGCCTCATCACAATCATAGGAATTTAACAGGACCCACATAAATTAAAGCATATTCTTTGTATGTAGCTAAAGCTCGTGTTAAGAGGGGGGTCAAGTGACCAACTTTGAATGGGGGATTTCCATGCAAATCTGTGGAGAAAAAGTTACAGAATTACACATGCTTCTGAGTGTGACTTGATGTGGTATTGAAAACAACAGGTGTTTGTCTGGTGGGTCCGCTTGGAACTTGTTCCATTATAATGTTGTTGTATTTATTTTTGAATTTTATATTGATTTTTCAAATGTAGGTCAAGTGATGTAATTCCAGAATTTTTGTTATCAAAAATAATTATATTTATTGCAAAATTTTATAATATATCAAACGGAACCGCCAGATAAATACCTGTTGTTTCCAATACCACATGAAGTCACACTCAGAAGTATGTGCAACTCTGGAACGTTTGCTCTGCAGATTTGCATGGAAATCCCCATTAAAAATTCAAAATAACCTCCCCCTTAAAGTGGCCTACTGGGCATTTAGATATATTCAATATATTCTGTCGGCGTCAGGTAAGTATTCGGGAAATGTTGTTCTATTGAATATGGCAAGACATCAATTAATAGGTGTGGGGTAATGTTTAATCATCTGCTTCAGGTGTGCAATATCAGCTCTCGGACACGTACAGCTCTTTGATAAAACAATGCGCGGATAAAGCGATTATCGGCCAATATATCTAAGGTTTAAAAGGGGTCATTATTATTAATTTAATATTCCAATTCCAAATCTGAATTTAATTTTCAAATAATCATTAACTTGCTTATTTTATTCTATGTATACATTTAATTTTAATTTTATTTTGCTATTTGTTTGAAATATTATATTATATGTAAAACGTAAAATATATTAGAACACATTAGCAAGATAAATAAAATTAAATTATTGAATTGAAATTGAAATATTGGAATGTTATAAATTAGACTTTTGACTCTTTTTTTATCCTCTACAATAAAAGACTCACCTATTATTGCTCTTTGGTGTCGAAGAAGAAACAAAATAAAAAATAAATTCTAACCGTAAGCTACATGGCATACAACCATAAGTGTCGTGCGATCTTAGAATGTACTGTAAATGTTTTGTTTATAAACCGTACACAGGAAACGCATACTCTATTGCTAGGTAAACTGGTTCAACTTCCAATCGCATTTAGAATCAACTGTCCAATTCATTCTGTGCATGTGAAGCCTCCCTTGGAACATTTTACACTATATACACTATGGCATTGTCATTAGATCCATATTTGGGATGCACATTAACCCGTATGGTTCTCAGAGAAAATAATCCATTAGTGTTTCAACGACACCGCGTGCTGTGTTAAATGAGTAAATGTGTGTGGCAGCAGTATACACGATGCTCACGTAATCAATAATTTACTCAGTTTTAAGACACTTTTGTCGCGGTCTTATACATATTTTATATGACAAAGAGCTCATGACCAGTTTCAGTATTGTCACAAATACATTCGATTGGAAACTACCAGGTCTCAGGGTACGTTCATACGCTGGCAATATTGCACTGCAAACTGCAAAAATGCCAGCTGCAAAGGTTGTTTTGTTTTGTTAGCTGGCATTTTTGCCAGCAAACGACTAGCTCGTGCTGTGTCGTGGCTGGTCGTCAACAATCAACGGTTTATTTTGTTTAAACATATTTTATTTGTTCATAATGAATATGACAAAAGGGATTGGAGGACAAGTGCTATATTCACTTAGAATACCCTCCTCTCCCTAATCAACGGTGATATATGATAACGGCGTATACCTCTTTGCCGGGGGCCACAGCACAAGGCCACTAACAATAATTGATTGTGTTTGTACCGTCCTTGATACGATCGAATGGGATCGGGGTGTGTTCTCTGTGATTCTCATACACAAATAATTATACATGTGTACTGATCTCCGTTATATGAGGATATGATGATATGGCGTGATACAAAGAGTACCAAAAGTGATGCTTCCCGAGTCATAAATGTGGGCGCTATAGGGGAGGTGGTGGCAGGACTCACTATGAGTATCCATGCATTGTTTCAAATGTGCTTACTTCAGTGAGCGTGTACAAATTCTCAATTTTTATCGAAATGGTTATGTATCGATCAAAATGGCACATTGAGATATCACTCAATTCAGATAAAGCTGGGATTCGAATACGTGCCAACACCATCTACCAAGACTACGATATCGATGTAACTTTAGTGGTTTAAAAGTGACTGCTTGTGTCGTGGTGGTGGATGTGGGGTCTAACAGTAGGGATACTGAGATGTTAGTCTTTGGCATTGCTAAAGCATATATGGGCCTATATAATAATTCATGCCATTTGAATAACAATATATTGTGTGCTTTTGATTGACTTGTGTTACTATTTATTTGATTTCTTTGTTTTGTTTAACATCAGCACTACGACCCCCCCCCCCCCGTTTTTCTTAACTTATTGTTTTGCTTAACATGAAGACCAACGAGTTTGTTACTAAAATTATTGGAATGACAAGTTTGGAGTTTGGGATGATACCCGGGAAGATTAGAATTCGTCGGTTATCTTCGTTGGGCCAAGTGTGGATCCACCATCGCCTGTCTATGTGACGTTTATTGTACTCACATATGAGCAGCATCCCAGCGAGAGGGCTGGCCGTGGCGATATCACATTCCAACATGTCAAGTGACAATATTTTGACTGGCCTAAGAATACCAACATGAATCGTGTTCTAATATATTGCAAACAGCTCATCAATCATGCAAAACGGCTGTCGTTCATTGATCACTACTAACGCTGATTTGTTGACAGCGGGCAGAAATTAATCCGTTTCGGCAATTTTGCAGCTGGCATTTTTGCAGTTTGCAGTGCAATATTGCCAACGTATGAACGTACCCTCAGTAAGAGCCATTTGAAATCCACTTTGTAGTTTATTGCTGTTTGCATGCATGTTGAGAGGGTTAAAGATACGGGCGTCGTTGGTGGTGGGTTTGCTGTTAAAATATAAAAAACCGCCAAAAACAGAAAGAATAGTAAAATATAGACAGACCTTGTTCTTACACCAATCAGAAATATGGCTTAAAGTATGTTATTGTCAATTTGTTTCCCTTTGTTATGTAAACAAAAGCAAAACACGTTACGTTTCCTGGCTTTTGTTTAGATCCGGATATGGTAAACACAAAGAGCGTTATTTGTTACTGTTTTCCTGATATGGAAATCATAAAGAGCGTTTATATCATGTGTGTGTGATTAACCAATAGAATTGCGCTGTGCTATGTAAACAGAAGCACAACTTCTGTAACACGAGCAGGCTCTTGTTTAAGTACACCGTCTTACGTCTTGACGACAATATACTATTTACGTGCTGATTATGTTTGGCATATGAACAAAACTATATATATTTTAGTATTCCTTCTGTTGGTGGCGATTTGAACAAAGATGAATATTTCTGCAACGAACGCCGCGCGTGCCTTTAACGTGTGTGGCAACAGTACACATGCTGCTCACGTCGTCAATAATTTACTCAGTTCTAATAGTCCAGGAGATATTTTTTGGTAGACCTCTGCACCCCCAGGACTCAACTTCACCCCACCAATTTTCTTTCTTAATGTCTCCTATAATTTGTTTCGGTTGTTAACCAGTGTTAACAAGAAAAAAGTGGCCGCAAAGACTCCAGACAAGATGGCGTCCATCACGGCGGCCATTATTTTTATATGCACCAGATCTATTTGATCGCCGTTACAGTGAAGATGATGTCACATGCGGCCTTGTTTCCCCTTCGATTCGTTATGGTAATATACAATCCTTACAAATTAGCCAAAAATCCGACACAAAAATCGAATATGGCGGCCAAGATGGCCGCCGAAATGTGAAAGTTTGCTATTTTTCGGACATTTCACAACATTTCGTTTGTCTCTGTGGGAAAATGTTGGCATCTTGACGCGATTTTATAAATTTATCGTCTAGAAGAATCATTGGCGAATACACGGGGACCATGATATACATTGCTTTGCCGGACATTTTTGTCCGATATCACGTTTTCGCAAATGCCGGTATAATCCGAGCAAAGCCAAAACGACGCTCATAACGCAACGTCTGTTTCGAATCAACGAGTGTTATGGCTATTATTACTCCAGCCATGATTATATATGTGTAGGAGATACCCTGGCTAGGATTCCTCTTATACCTGAGTTGAGGAATATTCATCCAAATCCAAGATGGCGGCCAAAATGGCCACCAGAAATAGAAAAATCGCCGATAATCGCTGATTTTAACATCAGTGAGAGTTATTGTCACGATAACTCCACACCTGCTTACTATTGTGAGTTGGGAACACTGAGTTGAATAACTGTCCTTTTATTGCATCCAAATAAAAGTCCCTCAAATGCAAAATGGCGCCCACAATGAATATACTGTGGTGAAGTAATTACCTTTCATCGCATGCAAGAAATGGTTTTCCAAATCTAAGATGGTGGCCAAAATGGCAACCGATATTTAAAATCACGCCTACATTCCTTTACTTTCTTACGATGGGCGTTATTGTTTCGCGAATTCTACCCACTTCTACACACCATTACATGCTGATATGGAATATTGATATGAAGTATTCATTTGAGTTTGGCAATTGATACTCAAGGTCAAGATGGCAGCTAAACTGGAGGCCAGAAATTGAAAAGAAATCGATATTTTCACATACAAATTTAAACTATTTGTCATAATATCGATATGTATGGACGAAACTCTACACAATCCATCTATTAGTTCAACTTAAAACGTATCAAAGCTCATAACATTGCTCGTATCCTTCTGGATGTACGAAAACCCTCACTTAGTATCTCAATGTGGCATTTCGAAATCCATTCGACACTTCGCGCCGATAATGGCCGTAACCGTAGGTGCGCCGAATAGCCACATTAGAACAATTACCTTATAGCTCTTTCCATCTGGTAACAAATTCTGATTTGCCACGTCCTTAATGATCTGGACCAGTTTCCATTTCTTTGCGTGATAGATCTAGGTAGCTCAAACCGACAAAGTATTCAACACTTCCTGAGAGAAGGGTCCCTCTAATCATAACGTTTCAAACAACTAATTTTCCGGTGTTTGGCTTAAGATTTTAAATACTTGCTAAATATAGGATTTGTTCGTCATATTGGACTAGAAAGGCATATGGTCATACGAGCGTACATACGGTCATCTCTATGTATGTCTTTCTCATACCCAATGGGGATAACGACATGTACACTGGCGAACTTCCCAGTTAACTAGTCACTTCTCAATAGATGGTTCAATTCACAAACTTAGCGAACGTATTGGCACACGTGAACAACTTCGGCAGTGTTTCCAAGGTATATATCGGTCTCATTCCCTTTGACAGATGCCTATCTGCTAAGGAGAAGACCATAATCAATACAGACAAGTTCCACGGGCTGGGTCGTGGAAATAGAAACTAGCTTGGCTCTGGCATCCGTCGGCGAATTCCTTCTCAAGCATCGGGGACACTGTTAAATAAAATTCTCCACCGCACTGTCTATGCCAGGCCAATAAAATCTCTGCTTAATCAATGAAATGGTTCTTTCTTTTCCAGGACGCCATATGTCTGTATGTAATGAAGTTTAAACAGTATTAATAAATGCATGAGTATCCCTGTATAACACACCTCACTGGAATTTTAAAGAATCAAAATTCCTAAAAGAAAAGTATTTCTGATCGGTTTAACACCACTTCTAACTGCCTTCATCCACGGTCCTAAAATAGAATCTCTCTCTTGCATCTGCCTCCAATCTGTGTGTGTCATGATATCCATGTCTGTACTACAGCCATCATCTAAACTGTCAGCGACATATGTAGACATACAAAGTGATTCTACAAAAGGCTGTGTAACCTGTAAAGATTTACAAATGGCTGAAATGGAATAGGAACTGATTTTATCCAATTCAACATTATATTGTGGCAATCTCGACAAACCATGTGCATCAGCATTGGATTTCCCTGGTCGATAAATAATTTCAAAATTAAAAGCATTTATAGCAGCCAACCATCTATGCCCCGTAGCATCTAATTTGCCACTGCTCAGTACATAAGTGAGAGGATTGGAATCTGTAAAAACAACAAATTTATGATTGTACAAGTAATCACAACATTTTTCAGTGACAGCCCATTTCAACGCCAAGAATTCTAGTTTGTTGGCTGGATATGACTTCTCAGCTGCCGTCGTTCCTCTGCTCGCATAAGAGATAACTCTGATAATCCCATTCTGCTTTTGGTAAAGCACAGCTCCCAATCCGTTTTGACTCGCATCTGTGTGCACTTCAAATGGCAATGAGAAATATGCAAAACCTAAAACAGGAGGGGACGAAAGACATTCTTTAAGACGAGAAAATGATTTTTCTTGTTCCTCACCCCAAGACGATTTACCGTTATAATTGGATTTCTTCTTGCTCTTCTGTTTCCCATGATTAGTAGGGGTTACAAAATATGTAAGTGGCTTTGCTATTAAAGAATTTTTTTTAATATCCTGAAAATCCCAAAAATTTACGAACTTCCTCTGGAGTGTTTGGAGTCTGTCAATTCACAACTTTCTCGACTTTGTCAATATCAGCTTCTATCCCAGCTTCTGAAACAACATGCCCCAAATATTTAATTACTAAACATGTACATTTTGAAGACGAAAGTTTTAAATTGCATTCACGTAATCTCTGAAATATAAGTTTAAGTCGGTCTATCATCTCCTGAAAGATTGAAGCTGGTACACAAATATCATCCAAATAAATGTAACATATATTATTAACCAGGCCGTCCAAACAATGTTCCATCATTCTTTGGAAACTAGCAGGCGATCCCCGCATTTCTTGAGGCACCCTCTGAAACTCAACAAATCCAATATTTCCAGCAGTAAATGCTGTGTACTTTTTGTGCTCCTCTATGACCTCCTGCTGGAAATCCAGACTGCTAACACAATTGGAATTTGACAAACTATGTAAAATATCTTCAATAATGGGTAAACAATAAGCATCTTGTATAGTTTTCTTATTAATATCCCTATAATCCACACATAGACGTAGCTTCCCACTGAAACGACGACAAACAACAACATTGGATGAGTAAGGACTCCTTGACCGTCTAATTATTCCGGCAGTCAACAATTGATGTAAGTAATCACGAACCTCGTCAACTAATCCTGGTGCTAATATTCTCGGCCTCTGCTTAACAGGTTTGTTATCTGTCAAATTAATATCATGCTTAACACCAGTATAGTGACCAAGATCAAAATCACTTAAAGAAAAAACATCTGGAAATTGTTTTATAAAATCAAATGCTTGTCGGATCTCTTCTGCCGTCAATGAATCTTGATTCAAATTTATCTGGTTAAAGAATGGTAGATCTGCATCTTCCTTTGAAGTCTACAAATCGCATTCGACCTTCACTGGCTGAGTAGAGCAAATCACAGAATGAGGAGAAATATTTATGGTTCTCGTACTAAAGTTACTGAGATGCACATGAACAGGTTCATCTGTGGAAGGATTATATTTCAAAATAAAAGAAGCAATTTCTATTCCGTCCATTTTCTGATCATCCGAAGAATGCTGAAATATAGCACAAGTAGGGTTATATTGTATTTTGTGGTCTTTGATGTATTTGGATGTAAAATAATATTACCCGGAGCTGCACTCTTCACAATACCTAATTTAAAATTATTCTTCTTCAACTCCCGATCACGCAAAGAAATACATCTGAAAGCAAAATACCAAGGAGTATCTAAGTTGGTTTTCTGAAGAAATCTTTGGCCATTAGCTTCCTCGACATGTTTAAGAAAAACCTTAAGAGTGTTTGTTCCTAAAAGAACAGGAGTATGATAATTAAATTTACTGTCAGGCACAATGAGGAAAATACAAGACTGTGGTTTTGATATCTGAACATCTAGGAACAAAAACTTCTGCTTCAATGAAACCCATATATGGTAAACATTCTCCTTCGGCACACTCAATGTTTAAAATGGATTGTAAGGCTGTAAATTTAACTTGTTCCTGTAAAATGATTCACCTATGCTGCTAACTGTACTACATGTGTCTAAAAGAGCGTAACAATTATTTCCTGAAATTGTAACAACAGATTCTGTTATTTCTCCATGCAAACCAGCTGGGGTCTTATTTTGGGAACTATTGTCCTTCTCATCTATGGTCGATCCTTTGTCATATATCTTTAATAGTTTAACAAGAAAAAATTATAAAATTGTTGTAAGAAACAATGGTAAAAAGTGTTAAAAAAAGATTTGTTTAGGCCAATGCATTATCTTATATATGCGAGGCGACCTATGGTCGACTCGCATATATAAGAGAGTGCATTGGCACAGGGCATAACTGTGACCATCACAATGTGGTCAATGAACCGGTTCCAATGATATCCATATTTGTATGGTTTTATTGAGACAGACCCAAGATAATTTAGGCTGTTGCAGCTTTATTTGGCAGTTTTTGGCCGGTTTGTTGGGTAAAGGGGCCCTCTGTTATAATTTCCTCGACCTCTGGAATATCCACCACAGGGTCTTCTACAAAAGGAGGAATATGGGTAAGTATTGCACCCATAACAAAGTGGAAACCGCTCTGTAACTCGAGAAGTATCAACAATATTTGAAGCTGCAGCTTGGTCTCTGGCGAAATTATTTGAAACTGCACCGTTACCTCTCCTATCTCCTCTGTCGAAACCACCTCTAGCTCTTCCTCAATACTGTTATCCATACACGGTTATCATCCTGGATAGAAATATGAGGGGATTGCTGTTTATTCTCCAATCGATTGACTTTCTGGGTTAATGCTGAAAGTTGGGATAATATTGTGTCCAATTAATCAGCATCAACTGAAACAGAAGCTTTGCAAGTGGCACCAGAAAAATTGGATGCCTTCTGTTTAGAAGAAGAATGTTCTTGCTCGATGAGACGTAGCGAAGAAAGTGGCTCATTATAACCTCGGCACTCCCTCATTTTGTAAGCCGAAACATATTTTAACTCTTGCTGCAAACTTTCAAAGAAACGATTTTTCAAAAGTTCATTTTAGGACGTCGGCATCATCTGTTTCAGCATGGTCATCTTGGAGAAAAGTTCCTCCAAACGAGTACCCCAATCGACAACTGATTCTGCTGGACCCTGCTTAGCAATGAAGAAATTCCCAGTAAGACTTTCCTGTGACTGGATGTCACCATAATGATGCTGAAATTTATCAACAATATCTGGAACTGAAACGTCTTTGCCCAATCTCATGACGACTCTTGCCGCTTCTCCGTGCAAAGACTTTCGAATGGCATATAAAACCTCAGATTCTGAAACTCTAGATGATAACATGCAATTAACTTCATATTTCCACATGTTGAAGCTCGAATCTGACTTCTGGTCCCCTGAAAATTGAGAAATATAAGCAGGATTTCTAACGACTACTTGTCGTTCGGGCTGTCTATAATCTTTATATTCTGGTTCACGTTGAACCTCGGGTTCTTCCTGTACACCCTGTAAAGTTTGAAACCATTTCTGGAAGTCCCCTGCCGATTTAGCTTTTGGGGAAAAACCCATCTGCTGAAAACCTTCCATCATGTTTTTAAACATTTTCAAACCATCAGGATCTTCTTCACCCATTCTTAAACTCTAACTAATTAATTATTCAGAATAAGAAAGATTTGTTTCAAAAATTAATCTGAAATTATTACAATTAGTCGGACGTCACTGAAAGATTAAATCTAATGAAAATTTCTACAAGTCGAAACTGCATTAATAATTTCTGAAAAATTTATAATTAAATTTAATTACGTCTAACAGCTATCAATTAAATCTGGAAATTTAATTTCAGAAAATTAAATGAAGTCCAAATTATTGTTGACGTCAACTAAATTGAGTGCTGAAACGTACTAACTAGAATAATTTGAACAAAGAAATTCAAACCTGAAACGTACCAAATGTCACCGTCTTCCTATGTCGTACAAGTTAACGTTCAGTTAAACACAACATGGTCAATGGTTAGTAAAAACAAACAAGTGCTGAGGGACATGTTAAGAAGAATATCACAGAAAAGAATATCACAGAAAAGCTAGAAAAATTTCCAAGTCCAAGAACAGACTTGGCTGAGACGGGTTAAGTTTACCAAATACTAGACTTGGCAGGGGAGTTTATGGCCAATTGAAAAATTGACTTTTATCTCAAAAGTTTTAAAAGAAAATTTATTTACTTTTCACTAATTTATCACCTATTTAAGTGAAAGAATACATCCAGGCCATACCTATTTAGTTATAAACCTGTTTTATAAATTTATATGGCAATTTTGCAATTACAAACTGTCACAGTACATTTATGACACACAAAATAATCCCAGTCAATTTGTGTTTACACAATCAGCTGGCTATGACGTCACACGGAATCACCAAATTCTAAATATAGCATACATTTCAAAGTCAAACAATAAATGAACATCCCAGTTTTCTTAGAATTTCTATCGCTTTCCTTAGCACCTTACTACTAAATGTCAGCATACAACGTTCTGTTCCGAGCTGGAAAGAGTTATTTCACTCCACAATCACGACACAGTTCAAAATTCGGCAAAAATGTTCGCGCACTTCGCAAAATGTCATCAAATCCAAGGACCACGAAGTTCGATGACGTCACGAATCGTTGGATCGTTGGGCTGAGGTTCCTCTCACTTAAAGAGACACATGCATAATCTCGGAGCGTAGTGGGTTCGAACCCCACGTTGGGCGCCAATAAAGCCCTATGGAATATGTAACTCGGCTATATGTCTCTCAGTCGGTCTAACCAATAGTTCACGAGATATCTCAATCCCGATCCATAGAGTTTTATACATTTATAAAACAAGAATAACCAATTTAATGTCTTCCACGCTTCGTAACCTGTGAGTTTCTGATGTAGGGGCGTTGGGGTGCATAATGAGAATATTTATAGAATTACATTCTGTATTCTGTTAATCTCAATGAATCACAATCTGAACAGCACACTGACACATGTATAGTATGACACCGATGAGACGAATATATGGCCATGCAACATGCTGGACGTACACCACAAAACAAATGAATGATGATGGATGAGCTATACATCTAATTTCTGCTATCTCCATGATTCCTAGTATTCCAAGAATTCCAAGTATTACCCTAGAATATAAAATGCACTTTTCCAAAACAAAGTATAAAAGCATATGGGAAAGAGAAATACCTTCCAATATAAATAATATATTAACCATTTCCATTGTTACTGGAAATAAAAACCAAACTGTATATAAATATTTAAAGGCTCCAGAATGGAGACTTCCCATAATGCAACTTTCTAAGTTATTGGAAGTTTTATAAAAGAGTAAAATTTAAAATAACACACAAAGGGAATAATTACTGGTTACCATTTATATAGTGATCCATCCATATGGAAAGGGACTTACTTAGTTATGGATGGACAAAACTAAAGATGAATAAATATATGGGACGAAATTGGGTTAAAACATCACAATACACAATCAACGAATTGGTACATAAAACACATACGAACTCACCAATTTGGAAAGATTTAGGTCCTGGATGTTTTAGTAATTGTAATACAGTTTCATTTTACTTAAATCTACATTGTAGTTTTGTAAAGATAAAATATACTTTATGATTTAAACATAATTGTTTGCAAACGTCCTGTTTGATTTTGTTCGCACTATTTTATTTAGCGGGAAAGATTACTACGCGGTAATGCGTTAATTTAGTTATTGGGCTGGTTTATATTTGGATTGGGATTGGGTTGGGCTAAAAGATAAGAACAAGATAGTCAAGTGATTTAAGAGTGCTAGGTTGATTAGACAGATTATTAGGTTTAAAACAAGTAAAAAGCATGTATAAAAGAGAATTAGTATAATTCCTACAAAACTTACTTATGCATGTAAATATATCACCGTCACGCTGACTATCCACACTTCTTGACCATGATCCTAAGCAAACTGTGTGACGTCCCGCAGTCGTCTCGTCGAATAGCTCACAGCAGAGAAGAACAATACTCACCGTGCTAGTTTGTGGACATGCGCGATGACAGTGGGACTGAAATGGGCCACGGTATACACCCCATACACCAGGTGTATGTTTCAGATATAAAATATCATGCGTGTTGGTGTTTTTTGTGTCGTAACATTGTATTTCCACATCCGTTTCAAGGCCGTTCTGAATCAACTTGACCAGACGTATGATTTTGTCTGGATAATACTATCCTAGCCTCCCCAGAACAGTCGGATGGGGCTAAAGGATAATGTCTTTATGGAATGATGGTATGCATTGCTGTTATCCTCTCTCATGGTTAGTGCCAGTATGTGGGCGGTATTATTCAAGAAAATGTCAGGAACTGTGGTGCATTTATTTCACTGTGTGTTTAAAGAACAATTTATAGTCTCGATGGCAATGGATGTGGACGTTGGTGAACGTGACCTTTATGATAATATAGCTTTATATTATATAACTTTAGAATATAGTGGTTAATATGTCTCATGCAGGACAATGGTTTTGAATGGTGATGTTACCAAGAAATCACTTGGTGTACCCAACGTAGGTTAAACTGAATGCAAGATCTCATCAAAGTAACATTTCTCTAGATGTTCTTCGCGTTGAACAGTTCACCCTTGTTTTGATGGAATTGTACTTTCTTGAACCATACCGCCAACCACCCAGCGTGAGTGTGACTTATCAACTATCAAATGCATCGTCCTTAAGACTACATCCCAGCCAGGGTGGGGATTGGAAGATACAATCTTACCATACAAGGAAAGCAAAGCCACATGAGATCATGTCTGAATCTAAAACCTACCCAACGAAGCGGCGGTGCAGTCATGGTCCAATTTCATTTCCACTATCATGACACATGCCCACAAACAAGCACCGCGTGTATTGTTATTATCTGCTTGGATCTGTACGGTGAGACGATTGCTGAACGCCACCAGGACTGTTCTTATGATCATGGTCAAGAAGTGTGGGGTAGTATGCATTATGGTATTCTACGCCTTAGCAGAAAGACATCCGTCAAATGTCAGGCTTTCAACATTCGAAGCCACATACAGAAGTTGTCCGGCTACGTCAGTACGTGAGTATGTGAATTGATGAACCATATATTAAAAAGTGGCTGGATGGGAAGATCACCAGATGTACATTTTGTTATCTAAATTAGATAACCAAATCTGAAAAATACGCAGAGAGGTCCTTCTGAAAGCTAGTATACGCATCGACCGCATACCTTTCTAGTTTATCACGCAAGAAGACGCTCATATCCCATATATAGCATCTGATTTATACCACGAATGAAGCTCGCCAATAATAAGGATAAGAATTCCCAGCTTTCGAGACCAACACGTGAGCTTGACACCGGCATATGTGTTGCTTGAAACATTCCGATTAGTGGGACCATTCTACCAAAAATTGTAGAAAACTGTGTTGGTGTGAGCGAGATATATTAATGTGACGAGACGGATGCTGGTCCAGATAATGCTGAATGTGGAAAATCAGAATAAGCTCAGGTACTGTTGTTTTGATTCTTGGAAGTCATAATATGACTATTCGGCGCACCCATATACGGTCCGGCATTATCGGCGCTTAGTGGAAAATGGATTTCGAAAACCCACATCGCGATTATTGTGGGTTTTCATCTTTCTCGAAGGCGACGACCTATGTTGGAACTAAAAGATGGCTTATGTACCGTTTCGTCCAATCCATACATATTGATATTATGACAAAATGTTGAAATTAGTATGTGACAATTTCGACTTCTTTTCAATTTCTGCCGCCAGTTTGGCTGCCATCTTGACAGTGAGAGTTGGCCAAACTCAAATGAATACTTCATATCAATGTTCCGTATGAATACTTCATATCAATGTTCCATATGGGTAGAATTCGCGTAACAATAACGCCCATAATAAGAAAGTAAAGGAATGTAAGCTTGTTTTCATAGTTCGGACGCCATTTTGGCCGCCATCTTCGATTTGGAAAACAATTTCCTTTATCAGATACAAGATAATTACTTCACCTCAGTATTTACAACTCAACTGTCAGCATGTTTGGAGTTTTCTCGACAATAATGCCCAATGATGTGAAAATGAGGGAATTTCCGTGATTTTTCAAAAATTGTCCGCCATTGTGGGCGCCATTTTGGATTTGGGGGACTTTTATTTGGATGTGATATGAGGACAGTTCTTCGCCTCAGTGTTTCCAACTGACAATAGTAAGCAGGTGTGGAGTTGTCGTGACAATAACTCTCACTGATGTTAAAATCAGCGATTTTCGGCGATTTTTCTATTTCTATTAAAATAGCAAATTTTCACATTTCGGTGGCCATCTTGGCCGCCATATTGGATTTTTTGTGTCGGATTTTTGGCTAATTTGTAAGGGTTGTATATTACCATAACGAATCGAACGGAAAACAAGACCGCATGTGATGTCATCTTTACTATAACGGCGATCAAAGAGACCTGGTGCCACTTTTATTTTCTTGTTAACAACCGAAAACAATAAGTAGAGACATTAAGAAAGAAAATTAGTGGGGTGAAGTTGAGTCCTGGGTGGGGTGCAGAGGTCTACCAATATCTCCTGGACTATAAGACACCTTTTTCGCAGTCTTATACATATTGTTTTATTTTGGCCATATACATAATAATTAATGAATCTAGGCTAAGAGAGGAAATAAATAATTCTGTTATCTCTTTCTGAAAATTTTATAAATATCTCATTGCCGGTATGTTACTGCCTTAACATGGCCAAATTGTTACCCGACAAATTATATGGGTCGATGTCAAATCAGTCACGGGTTATAATCACACACAATGGCTCGCTCTGCGTTTGCCTGGTGAATAGCTGAATCGCTGGATAATCTCGTGCGACTATAGTTGTCGTGGATCGCTGAATTTGGCAAATAATTCATTTTTGGGTTCACAGCTGTCGCGACCGGGTGGAAATTCATTAACTTGGCTCTAATCTGATCGGTCCTACTAAAACCCGACCGCATCCGACCGCACCCGACCGGACCGCCCCCAGGGGTCCGAGCGAGATGGGGTTTGCACAATCATGTAGAATGGACCCGAATATACCAAAGTTCCAATCCCCAAGTCGATAGCTCGAGCGGACACGGCACTGTTAACCCATAACTTGCGGCCGTTTCCGCCAGGTAAGGGAAATCCAAAAAGGCACCGACCGCACCTCCCCTGACTGCCTGACCACGGAAATGGACATTATATCACGAAGTGAATAACCAAATGCATCCATGGGCGATCGGACAAGTCACTAGCTGTAGCGGAAGTTAATAAATTAACCCATACGCTGCTGCATGCCGAATTCGCTATAAATGTACGCAAAAACGCCGAAATTAACACCCGCCGACCGGACCGCCCCTAGGTCCTAGCGAGATGGGGTTTGCACTATCGTGTACAATGGACCCGAATGTACCAAATTTCCAATCCCCAAGTCGATAGCTCGAGCGGACACGGCACTGTTAACCCCTGACTGGCGGCCGTTTCCGCCAGGTGCGGGAAATCCAAAAAGGCGCCGACCGCATCTCCCCTGACTGCCTGACCACGGAAATGGACATTATATCATGAAGTGAATACCCATATGCATCCATGGACGATCGGACAAGTCGCTAGCTACACCGGAAGTGAATAAATTAACCCATACGCTGCTGCCAAATTCGCTATAAATGTACGCAAAAACGCCGAAATTAACACCCGCCGACCGGACCGCCCCTAGGGGATCCGAGTGAGATGGGGTTTGAACTATCGTGTACAATGGACCCGAATGTACCAAAGTTCCATTCCCCAAGTCGATAGCTCGAGCGGACACGGCACTGTTAACCCCTGACTGGCGGCCGTTTCCGCCAGGTACGGGAAATCCAAAAAGGCGCCGACCGCACCTCCCCTGACTGCCTGACCACGGAAATGGACATTATATCATGAAGTGAACACCCATATGCATCCGTGGGCGATCGGACAAGTTGGATAGTAATAGTTATTCTTCTTCCGAATCCGAAGGTTCGTCTGACTCTGAAAATTCTGATTCACAAATTGATTCCAAAATTTTGTCTTGTTTGGGAAAGAAAATTTCCTCAGGGTTGTCCGCTAAACAAAAGAATAAGGTAAAAAATCCACAGTTATGCCCCCAAGCAATGTTGCAACTAGAATTTGCTTCCAAAGACATTAAATTTGATGATCTGTCTTTCAATCAGTTTGTAGCTGGCGAAACCGAAATTATTAAAAGCACGTTAATTACACCAGGGGAAAAAACTGGCAGAATAAATTTGTTGAACAAAATTGCCTATATGTATGAAATTTATGAGTGGAAGGCGCTTTTGAACTATTATGCGGCCTTCATTAGACGCATAGAGCACAATCAGAATACCTGGCGTGATGATACCAGCAGTCAGATGCTCGTAGCCTGTTTATATATAACCATGGGTATATTCGAGAAATACACAACGAAAACACACTCCACAGTTCGGATCGATAAGCCTTGTCCTGTGTTTTTTTATGTTGCGTTTTTTGACAATCGGTCTTCCGTATCATTTCTACTACACAATTATAGTCTCACTTGCAGCACGACGTTATCGTGTGATCGCCACGGAAGCGTTTTCATTCAGAGTATGGTCAATATATTGCCGCCGGTGAAGTGTATTTTCGGATAAATAGCAGAAACTAAGTTGCGAGGGGAACCGCTGGTTGAGTCTGGAAAATTTGGCACTCGGGACTTGGCTAAAGGGTTTTCGTTGGTACTAGACGGTAACCTATTATGAATGGACCAGTAGTCTTGTGGCCACTGGTCATGCAAGGGGGGGGGGGTTGAAAAGGATGGTTCGGCCCAGTATGAGATAATAAAAATCCTAACATCTAGTGGTATAACGCCAGACAAATTTACACCCCAATTTATTTTTTCTTAAATTAATTAGAAAGTAACTACTGGCAAGGACACAGAACACACGGGTCGGCCGATGGTTAGACCGATGTGAGAACATTTTGAAAATATGAAAATGAAAATTTGACAATCCTAGCATCTAGACTGGCCTCAAACTTTCCAATTCGGGGAAATTTTTAACCTGACACTCACCCTTAGGTTTGAAAATTGTCAACTGATGGCCATTTCAGTGCATAATTTTGCAAATGAAATGGAAATATGCAACTGTTGGTCTAAAAACAACAAATTCGTCACTAAGAAATTGTTGGATAATCAAACTACGAGAAAAATTTCAACCTAATTTTGGTGTGAATTTTTTAATTAATGTTGCATTAGATTTGACTACAGTTTGGGGAGGTAAGACCCCTGCATAACCACCCCGTCGACACGTCCCTGCTTGGCACCCCATGATAAGAGCGCGGTCTTGCATTCACTGAAGACAAGAAATCATCGATACTAAATAATGTTGGGTGGCACCCGGTGAGGAGTCAGAGAGCTACAAGCCTACAACCCCACCATGTCGGGGAGGGATAGTCACCCCCCCATCGGTGAGATCTGCAATGGTCAACCCGGTACGGTAGCTAAAGCCCGGCCCACCTGTCGGGGAATCGTATAGCCCCTGCGTCGGGGATATATTGGAGACCAAAGTGGCAAAGACATCCCAATAAATCCAAATTGGATGCAATCGCATATAGTATATATATGGTATCGTTCTGTTTGCCTCTATATAATCATATAAATACTTTTTCTAAAAACCCTTAAACCAACTCAACGTGCGAGTTCCCTGCTCTCCTGTTGCGAAAATTCTAGTATAAAAAGTGCGTCTATTTCAGAAAAGTTCAAACAGTAAATATGACCAGACAAGACAAAGTAACCGCTAATCTCATTACCAATCTAACAACACCAGTCGAACATGATTACCTTTCAAAGCAATAACACCGGGCACTAGGTTACGGACAACCACAGACACACACACCATGGATAAATACACGGTCAACAGAACGGCGTTGTTTTTTTTGTAGGGTTATATCTGGCATATACCCATGGTTATATATAAACGGGCTACGAGCATCTGACTGTCAGATGCTCGTAGCCCGTTTATATATAACCATGGGTATATGCCAGATATAACCGTACACAAAAAACGCCGTTCTTTTTACCGTGTATTTATCCATGGTGTGCGTGCCTGTGGTTGTCCGTAACATGGTGCCCGGTGTTATTGCTTTGAAAGGTAATCATGTTCGACTGGTGTTGTCAGATTGGTAATATGCTATTAGCGGTTTCTATGTCTTGTCTGGTCACATTTACTGTTTGAACTTTGTCTGAAATGATAGACGCACTTTTTATACTAGAATTTGCGCAACAGGAGCACGTCGAGTTGGTTTAAGGGTTTTTAGAAAAAGTATTTATATGATATAGACAGAGACGTGGCGACAGGGGGGTTGGGGTGTCTCACATTTGGTCAAAATGTTCAACAGTTGGAAATTTCATACCTGCCAAAACATTAGTTGGAAATTTCACACCAACATTAAGTTGAAAATATTCTTGTAGTTTGATTTTCAAACAATTTATTTGCATATATTCCTATTTTTGGTAAATATTTTGGACTAAAATGGTCATCAGTCGGAAATTTCCAACCTTAGGAGGGTGACAGGTTGGAAATTTCCAACACTTGGACAGTTTGTGTCCTGGTCCCTCCCCCCGTGGCCAGTCAAAAAACTGCTAGTAAATTTAAGAAAACAATATTGTCATGCATTTGGTCAACATTGTCATTGGAATTGTCATCAGTTAAAATTTTCCAACCTAAGTGGGGGTGTCAGGTTTGAAATGTCCACCTCTAGGAAGGTTTGAGGCTAGTCCAGATGCTAGGATTTTGAGATTCTCTTGTTCAGATTAAAAACAATTTGCACACCGGGCCGACTATCGTTGTCATTGTCCCTTCCCCGTGGCCAATACAAAACTGCTTATTAGTTTAACAAAACAATATTTTACTTCATTTGGTCAAACTTGTGGACTGAAATAGTCATCAGTTGGAGAGTTTTCCAACCTGAGGGGGAGTATGAGGTTTGAAATTTCCAACACCAGGAAAGGTTCAGTTGAGGCCAGTCTAGATGCATGCTAGGGTTTAATATTTTCTTTTATAGTTTAAAAAAATGTCTCACACCGGGCCGAAGAACCATGGTCAACCCGGTGTGTCCCCGCCTCTTGCCCGTAGCCGTGGGCATTTGTCTGGAGTTAGACCATTAGATGTTATGATTTATGCAATTGTTCAGGTTAAACTATCTGAATTTTCAAACCTGGAATATAGAACCATGTTTAAAAAAATATATATAGGATATATATAGGATAGTAGGCGTGAGCACTGATGTACAAGGGGGATGGTGCAAATGGAATTTGTGTTTGGGGTGATTCTGATTCAAGGGGGTGCAGTTGAAATTTCCCATGGTGGACACCCCTAACGGAAACCATATAGCCACGTCCCTGGACATAGAGAGGCAAACAGAACAATACCATATATATATACAATATGTGGTTGCATCTAATTTGGATTTATTGGGATGTCTTTAGTGCACTTTTGTGGTTACGAGAGCTCATTTCCCCCTGATTTCTGCTCAATATGTGGTCTTCTTGTTTAAAAGTTTTATATGATTTCAAACAGGGGTTGCACCAGGATATCCCCGACAGGGGGCGGGCTTTAGCTGCCGGGTTGACCATTACATAACTCACCGACGGGGGATGGCTATGACTCCCCGACAGGGCTGGGATGTAGCCCCTAACTCCCCCCGTGTGCCACCCAACATAACTTGGTATCGATTATTAGGATGGGGTGTCAAGTAGGGACTTGTCGATAGGGGTGGTTATGCAGGGGTCTTACCCCCCCCAATTGTAGTCATACCTAATACCCCGAGCAAAATTAATTGGAAAATTCACACCAAAATTAGGTTGAAATTGTTCTCGTAGTTTGATTTTCCAACACTTTCTTAGTGACGAAGTTGTTGTTTTTAGATCAACATTTGCATATTTCCCTTTCAATTGCAAAATTATGGACTCAAATGGCCATCAGTTGGCAATTTTGAAACCTATGGGTGAGTGTCAGGTTAATAATGTCCCAGAATTGGAAAACTTGAGGCCGGTCTGTGCTATAGGATTGTCAAATGTTCATGTTCATATTTCAAAAAATGTTCTCACATCGGGCCTAACCATCGGCCGACCCGTGTGTTCTGTGTCATTGCCAGTGGTTACTCGCTAATTAATTTAAGAAAAAATAGATCGGGGAGTAAATTTTGTGGTGTTATACCACTGGATGTTAAGATGTTTTAATCTCATACTGGGCCGAACATATTACTGGTTCATTTGGAATAGTCTATCATCTGGTAGTCTGTGAGGGAACATTTGGGAAAAATTAAAGGGGGGGTGCAAATTGATTTACGCAAACTTATGAGTTTGGTGTGGTTCAATGGGGTGGGGTGCAGTTGGAAATTCCAAGGTGGAGACCACCGCAACGAAAACCCTCTAACCAAGTCTCGAGTGCCAAATATCCCACACTCAACCAGGGGTGCCTCTCGCAACTTTAGTTTCTGCCCTCGGCACAGGCCTATTTGTTTCTCATCCGAGAATACACTTCACCGGCGGTAATGTATTAACCATACTCTGAAAGAAAACGCTTCCGTGACGATCACACGATAAAGTCGTGCTGCAAGTAAGACGATAATTGTGTTGTAGAAATGATACGGAAGACCGATTGTCAAAAAATTCAACATCAAAATACACAGGGCAAGACTTTTCGATCCAAACTGTGGAGTGTCTTTTCGTTGTGTATTTTTCGCATATACCCATGGTTATATATAAACGGGCTACGAGCATCTGACTGCTGGTTTTGTTCTGATTATCAGCGTCAGAAGTGTTCACATACACAAAGGTAATAAATGGAGTATCTAGATTAGCAAATCACATTTGTGCAGCTTGTCTTATTAGGGACAAAAATAAGATCGAACATGCTGAAAGTTCAAGCGCTTGTCCGCATTTTGGGAATTCTGGACAGCGCGGCAATGTTTTGTGACTTAATGAGAAAACTGAACCAAATCGGGTTAGTTTAAACTGCACACAGTTGGACATTGTTGAGGCTCATTTGTTGATAAGAGCGTCTGGTGCTCCGAATCATTTGAAGTGTAAAATTTCAATACCTTCAAATTTGAACATTGTTTACTTTAGACAGATGTTTTCAGAGTATGACTATCATGATAAGCAATTATGTGATTTGTTGGAATATGGATTTCCCATTGGTTATATCGGAGAGCATGGTGCGAACGCGAAAGTTCGCAATCACAAAGGTGCAACAGATTTTCGAGTAGAAGTTTCTGAATATATAAAGAAAGAATTGTCATTAAATAGAATTTTGGGTCCTTTTAAAATGTGTCACTTCAAATCGATGTTTTTATCACCTTTGAATACAGTGGAGAAGAAGGATTTTACGGAGAGACGCATAATTATGGATTTAAGTCTCCCCGAGGGCACTTCAGTTAATAGCCGAATTCCGAAAGATTCATATTTAGATGAACAAATACATGTAACATATCCTTCAATTGATAGTTTAGTTGTTCTCGTGAAAAACAATGGTATTCACTCTTTATTATATAAACGAGATCTTCGTAAAGCATACCGTCTTTTTCGCATAGACCCAGGTGACATTGATTTACTGGGTTTCAAGTGGGACGGTCTGGTTTACTTTGATCTGGTTTTAAGCATGGGACTTCGGTCAGCGGCATACATATGTCAACGGGCAACCAACTCTGTCACCTTCATCATGGAAAATAAACAATTTGCCATTGTTAATTATCTCGATGATCTCGCCGGGGCATTTACTCCGGATTTGGCAAATGCTGGTTTTGAATGTTTGCGAGAAGTGTTAAAACAATGTGGTCTTGAAGAATCTGAAAGTAAAGCATGCCCACCCTGTACACAAATGACTTTTCTTGGGATTTTGTTTGACAAAGATAATTTAACATTGTCAATTACACAAAGTAAGTTGTTAGAAATAGCTGGTAATTTGCAAGATTGGATTAAGAGGCGAATTGCCACTCGTAGAGAACTGGAATCAATACTAAGAAAGTTGCATTTTATAGCCTCTTGTGTTAAACCAGGTAGGATATATGTTTCACGATTACTGTGTTGGCTCAGAACTATGTCCTTAGATCGAGAAGTGAAACATGAAATTCCAAATTATATCAGGAACGATTTCAATTGGTGGTCAAACTTTATGTTTAAATATAATGGCGCTTCCATGATGGATGTGGAAGAATGGACAGCCCCGGATGGGACTCTATCATGCAACTCCACACTTACTGGATGTGGAGGAGTGTGTTTGGGGGAATACATGCACGAGGTCTTTCCCGATGACATACGTAAACAGTTGTTGAACATTAATTGCCTTGAGCTTTTGACTGTTTGTGTTTGCCTTAAAATTTGGGTGAAAAGTTTAGAGGGCAGAAATTATTAGTTCACTGTGATAATTTGGTTTCAGTGACAGTTGTAAATTCGGGAAAGACGCGTGACAAATTCCTACAGAAATGTTTGAGAGAAATTCTATTCATAGCAGCCTGTGGTGAATTTCAAATAAGAGCAGTACACATTAGTGGGCGAAATAATAGAGCTTCAGATTGTTTGTCTAGGTGGTCACCGAAATCATCGGCGGAGTTTTTCCGAATGTATGACCCAAAACGAATGAGACGTGTTCTTGTCTCGCAAGAACAATTTTCAGTTTTACATTCTTGGTAGAGAGGATCGTGCATTAATTTTCAATTTCAGATGAATTGAAATATCTCAAGAAGGAAGTTTCACACACTCAACAAAGGCAGCCTTTGCCGTTGAAAAATCTCAGACTACAGTTTGAATCGTATCTTTTGTTTTGTGAGTTTTTTTTTAACTTCGAGCCTTACCAGCTGAAGCGGATAATTTGTGTTTGTACGCACAGTTTCTAAGTCATTCTTTTCAATCAACAGAATCCATTCGGAATTATTTAGCTGGTGTGAAAACCTTGCATCTCTTTACTAATCACAAATTTCCAACATATATATATCATGTGGGATTAGTTTGTCGAGGTCTCCGAAGGTTAAAACCTAGAGAGGTTCGTAGAGCTGCCCCGATAACTATTGACATATTAAAGAAGAATTTTAATACAATAAATATCACAAATCCGGCACAGGCAACTTACTGCATGGTGTTTGTTCATTCTGATGTTTTTTCACATTTGGACGTAAATCCAATTTCTTACCGGTCAGTGTTTCGAAATTTGACGGAAACAAACAGCTTTGTAGAAAAGATCTTTCAATATCGTTAGATATACTTCATGTAACCTTTTCGTGGAGTAAAACTAATCAGTTTGGAACACGGAAGTTAGTAATTCCGTTAGTAGCAATTGAGTCATCGCCCCTCTGTCCGGTTCTCGCCTATAAGAATATGATACATTTAAATCCGGCAAATGATTCTTCAGCGGCTTTCATGGTAAATAATAAACCACTTATATATCAGAAGTTCCAAAAATTCCTAAGGTCTAGGGTTACAGGGTAGCTCTTATTGGTCTGGATCCAACCTTGTTTTCGTCCCATAGTTTCAGAAGGGGGGGGGGGGTGCACTTTCGCTTTTCAGTGTGAAGTTTTTGGAGTTGATAAAAATTCATGGGGACTGGAAGAGTGATTGCTATATGACATATCTTGAGATTTCTCAACAAGATCGGCGCAAGATTGGAGAAGTGTTCAGAAATGGTATTAAGAATTTTGATGCACAACGATCCACTCTGCCTTGAATACATGTAGGGACAAGGATTAAGATTCTATAGAATCTGGGGTATTATGAATATTTTGTCATAATTTGTACATATTGACGTTTATGTATCATTATTATATAATTGTTTGAAACGTTGAAACACTTTGATTACAGGAAAGTGTTCTCCTAAGCTGGTAAAAGTTGTGGGGGATTCCATCGTGAAGGGAATTTCTGGTATTCATTGGACAGACGTCCAGTGTATTTCGGGAGCGACATTTGGTCGGATTTCGAGTATGATTGAAAAAAGGGAAGTGGATTTGAACTGTGATTACCTTATTATACATATTGGGACTAATGACATCTGGCGATATGCTGTAAAGGAAATGGAGGCAGCTGCCACCGGTTTGATAGCAAAAATCAAGAAATATTCTAACTGTAGCATTACCTTTTCGGCCATATTGCCTCGACCGGTTGATTTTTGTCATTCACAAAAGCATGTTGTGGCTTGCAATCGGGTAATTCGTAAAGTTTGTGTTTTCAAAGGTGTGCAATTCGTTCGTACCTACAGAGCATTCATGGACTTCCATAATGGTTGCCCTTTGAGAAGGATGTACGCGAATTACGATGGGGGGTTACATATAAATGATGAGGGATCGAGGGTACTAAATAACTTCTTTATCCAAGTCGTCAAGCGCCTCTAAATCTAATTCATGTATTTGTTTTCCAGAGTAGACTGTTCCTATCTGTGACAGCTCTCTACATTTTACCATCATTTTGGGTTCTAATAATGCCCATATCTTTGGAAACAGATCTGAGTCGGTTTTGGGGGCCTGGCGGTTCGGCTGTATAAGAAGTAAGTGTAATTCTTATTAATTGTGTTGTGTTATGTGTATACATGTGTATTGTTGATATGTACGGATTGATATGGATTGCACTTGATGTTGAATTGTGTAAATCGCAATTTGGTTATTCTAATTAACGGCCAAAATAAATATAATTTTTTTTTAGACTCAATCTAGCCCTTAAGATTAATTTTTAGTTGTCGAAGAGCTCAGGACCAATTACAGTATTGTCACAAATAGATGTACATTCGGATTTATTTTAATCTGAATTACGCTCCATATGAACCTAAATCGACTTACCAGATGTACGCTCTTTATGATGTGTTTCCAATGTGGTCCGAGCCACTATATGGGTTATTTCAGAATAAGTCCAATGTGAACCGATGTGAATAGTTAGGTCCAATGTACTGGTGGGACCAATAATGATATCAATAATGATATCAATTGGACTGTATGCATGCTGTTGTTATCATTGGACATCATGCAGCCAAAGTGCATCATCAAATAACTGATGTATTAATTCAACATATTCTCGTGCAAATGGGTTCAGATTCAAATAATTCCGATATGGGCTTATTTGTGTATTTGAAATAAGACCAATGTGAATTTATTTTCAGGAGAACAGGTTCATTAATTCCTATGCAACACGTTCACATGGTCCTCCTTAAATTTCTTTATCTCCGGTTCTTGGTATACCATGGTGTCTTCGGGACGGTGAGGGAATAGTCCCCCTCCTAACTGTGCATGTGTGGAGCACAGGTCCATGGCACAATAGACCCGACCACCCAAAGACGTATATATAAGACTTATATATGTCTTTGTGTGGTGGGGGTATATTGTGCCAGGGACCTGTGGTGTGGAGTCTGTGTGAGTGGCGCTTCCAGTTGCACTTCGAACCGATCTGGGGCAGCGGGCTCGATCTCGCTTTTTGGGTTGGTGGCGCTGCTGATGGTGTCACGAAAATAGAACAATTAAAGACTCAGCTATGTGTAGGTAGCCATTTTACTTCACCATAACCACACATATCCATATGACGTCACAGTACCAAAATACGTCGCAAACGAGTACACACAAATATCCACGACATTCTCCGGGGGGTGGGGGGGGGGTATATTGAGTTCTAGCAACATTTCTATAGTTCATCATCCGTGTCTTCGGAATAATATGTCATTATTCTCTTCTTCGATGCAGCTGCCGCAACTCGTTCGAACACTATTGCTACTTGCATGAAGTCTGCTCGACCGAATTCTCGAGATCACGTGTAATATATTCATCGCAATTAAACTCTAGTGGGTATAACTTTGCGATAGCCCTGTTGGTAATTCCGTATTTTGTTTTCAAAGTTACAGATTGCACAAGTCCATCCTTCCCAGTGTGAAGTTCTGTTATCAATCCCAATTGTCATGTCAGTCTAGGACAATCGTCATGAATCTGGACGACATCACCGACCCGCACGAAACTGTGTCCATTCTTACTCTTATTGTAGTGCTCCCGTAAAGATAGAAGATATTCATTCTTCCATCGATTCCACTTGTGGCTCTTTCGGCTGGGACAACACCAGCAGCCTTTTTCGCACTGTGTCTCGAATCTGTTCACATTCCACTTGCACGCCAGCCATCTTTCAAATGAAGCAACGACTTCCCGAAAGATGGTCTTTCTCAAAACAATCCAGATGGCAAACGTCCCCTCTTCTTTAAAACAATTCACTTTTATTATGTAAATACCATTGTTTTAGGGACCAAATTATGTCTCGGAAATAGAGACAATAAAGACTATGCTATGTGTAGGTAGCCATTTTACTTCACTGTAGCCACACCTGTCCATATGACATCACAGTACCAAAATACGTCGCAAACGAGTACACACAAATATCCACGACAATGTTCTTGAGGTGTGGGGCTGCCCTTTGCTTTGAAAGACGTTTTCTGTTCTGAAAAGTTCTTTCATTTTTGTGATTTGTGAATTTTCGTGCCGCTTTTACGATGTTAGGATTTCTAGTGTTGTTAATCACGACGAAGAGGATCTATTCATGGTTTGCTGTCAGTGTCAGTTCTCAACGTTTCAACCAGCTGTTTCAACAGGAATTTTCTTCGCTTCCGAATTCCGATTTTGATGAGTTTGTCGGGGTAATGCTTTTGGAGGGCTGACAGTTCATCAAGTCGAACATCCATTCGTACCGTGTCATCGACAATGGTGCATATTCGTCCAGTAAGACATTACGGTATATTCTGTTTCGTGTGTGATGGATGACATGATTTGAAATCAAGGTATTGATGAATATCGGTGTCTATGTAGAATATATATGTGGTGATTGTTGTACATATGTATATATATCACTGCCAAAAATATTTTCTCAATTCAGGAAAAAAAAAATCTTGAAATGAGATATTATCTTGGGAGAATAGCTAGAAAAATAAGAACAAAAAATATTTTCTAGGTCAAGAAATGAAAGGGTGGGGAAAATTTCTTGTCTGAGAAAATTTCTTTAAGAAAACACAGTAATCTTAGTAAGAAAATCCTAGTAAAAAAATCTTAGTATAGATTTTTTTTTTTCTTAATTTAGGAAAGATTGTTTTTCTCACATAAGTTTATTTTTCTTGAAATGAGATAAGTTTAAGATACTGCGATTATCTTGGGAGAATAGCTAGAAATTTAAGAAAGCTATACAATTAATCTAGAACAAGAAATTATATTTTCTATAGTTAGAAATATCGTCAAGATATTTTTTCTTAAGTGATGCCAATTTTTTCTAGAATGAGATTTTCTCAAGCAGGAAAATAAATCTAAGTAAGGAAAACAAGTTTTCTTAACTAGGAATATTTTCCCCAATTAGGAAAGATATATTAGAAAACAATTCTTAATTAAGAAAATCATTTAATTTTAAATTAATATATAATTTCAATTGTGTTTTTAAATATACAATTGACATTTATTCTGAATATAAAAACTTCTTTGTAAATATCATTGTTAAATGTATAATAGAGACAATAAGGGGGCTTAAAGGCACGGGAGGCCTTAGTTGTCGAAAATATTCATATTTGTTTCAATCACCGTAAACAGAAAAACATTAAAACGCATACAGTTTTGTTCATATATACCATGACCATCGTGTAAACAGCATGCTATCATAAAGACCTACTATATTTTACCTAAGCATGAGCCTGATTGTGTTACAGAAGGCAGCACAGTGTTACTGGCTAATCACACACAAATGATATAAATGCTCTTTATTCGTTCCATATCAAAATTCAGCAACAATGAACGCTCTTTATGTTTACCATCATAATATAAACAAACACCAGGAAAGTACCTTTTTATGCTTTTGTTTACATAAGAATGGTCAAACATATGACAATAACATACTGTTTATGCGATATTTCTTATTTGTATATGGACAAAGTCTGTCTGCATTTTAATATTCTTTCTGTTTGTGGCGGTTTTTGACCGGTGGAAATATTTTCACAGCATACCCTTTAAACTTTAAATATACAATCAACAATTTCTCGTTACAGTTATGGGTTTCTAAAATTGCAAGTGGCCAAACAAGATACTGTGTACATTCGCGAAATGAAACTATACAAAGTACCTGTATCTTGTTCTGCCTCTTAAAATTGTATAAACCTATATACGCAACAAAAAATATATTGATTGCTAATAATTACATCCCGACACATGATTTTCAATATATTTATAGAAAGAGTTACCTCAAATCTGTCGGTTGCAAAAAAAATATATAACAATTTCTGTTATTTGAGTATCCAGTTCAAACGATAGGAAAAAAAATCATCACACATGACAAAACAAGCACTGTATGTGCCTTAATAAACATTGTAACCCTGTATTTTTAAATGCACATATTCTAGGACGGGTGATGTGCAATAAACACAGAAAGACACTTGTATTAATGGATTTGTTGATACGGCACTTGTGCCATTGAGGAAAGATAGAACTCTAGGGTGTGCTGTTCATTCCGTCATTGTGCGCTAGCACTCGTGTCATATCAACAAACCCATAAACAAAATTGTGTAATTCTGAGTATATACAGCATGGTTTCAATAGCTGTTTCATGAATCATGCAGATTGCAGGTTTACTGTTCAGGTACTAGCCCAAGTCTTTTTGGTATGCAACAGCTTGAGATATCGAATACAGTAATGCCCCGAGTATAATCGACTCCTTAAACACAGTAGAATTATGGGTAACTTTTCAGGATTTAGTCGGAAATATGGCTTGTTGCCATTCATCGGAAAGCTCTCTGAGAGCTTTCCGATGAATGGCAACAAGCCATATTTCCGACTAAATCCTGAAAAGTTACCCATAATTCTGCTGTGGTTAAGGAGTTGATTACTTAGAGCATTACTGCAGTTGAAACTGTTTTGGATCGAGTCCTGTCCGGCTACTCTTCTATAACCTCTCAAGATTTTGAAGTGTTGAATGGGTCACCATGAATCGCTCAATTAAACAATCGCAACGGTGTTGAGTGTTTTGCTTATCGCTCACTATTTACTGCTGTATATAAACAAACGATTGACTCACACAAAGTGTGTTTTGTGGATAATAACGCATTCATATGAACATTATCCTATACTATTAGTATATTCTTGGGAAACTTTTTGTAAATGTTATTTATAAATTATAACCTATAACGAAGGCCATCCATTCCTTTAAGTTCCAAAGATATAAGGAGAATCACTGCATTTTAATTACATACCGCATCCATCGTGGTGCTGTTTTGTGTTCAAGTGACAACCCTACCATGGTGTTAGAAATTACTGCAATGTAATACCACAGCATTACCTGGGTAACACCACGTTAGAGATGGTCAATTACTTTAAGTATATGCAGGTTTGAAATCATCACGCTTGGGAAAGGCTGCCCTCTATGTTCTTATAAAAAAGCGTCACTTTGACCTAATCTGACGAAATACTGGTAGTGCTACAATCAAGATAACTTCAACCCACAATTCTGGGCGTAAAGTCCATTATAGAAGAGTATCGGGATGGGACTCGGTCCAAAACAGCATCAACCCAACCTATACCACAAGTTGTGGACAGGGAAAACTTGGTCTAAACAGGTACTAGTACATGCATGTATTACAAGCATTAAAGGGTACACTAAATCCGGCCATTTATGAGACAATCTCCTTGTATACTCAACAGAATATATGCAACAAATGAATGAATTTGGCCCATGAATAAGTGCAACACCTGTGTGCTCTATGAACAATGCAAATATGGTATTTATAATGATAATGAATTATTGGCTGGAGTCATAAATTCATTTTCATTATAATTTATACCATGTTGTTTGCATATATTCTGCTGAGAATAAAAGGAGATGCTCTTAATGCTCAGTGTAAAACACTGCAAATATGGAACTTAAAGAGCTTTTGTCTATCTTATACTGGAAACAACTGTTAAATTTATTAAGACTTTATCAAGTCTTTTCACAGTATATAGTCTACATGTTTAATAGTATAGCACTAGTACTCACTAGTATTTCCAGACTTTTTGTGATAAAAATGCGGATAAAAGTGCAGAATTCTAAATTGATGCATTAAGTTGCAGAATTTTAAATTGATGCATTAAGTGCATGAGCGGCTTTAGAGTTCTTTGAAGTGCGGTCATGCAAAATAACATAAAAGTTTGTAAAACAAGGTACATGTACATACTATGATTATAGCGGTATGAAGTGTCTGGAGCACCTTTGATGGATAAAAGCGAATGTATACAGGCCTTAAAATTTTGCGAGAATCAAACTATAGCATTTCTACATCAAATCAGCTGCTTTTTACCAGACTCAAACGAAGAATCATGATTCTGACTCTCATCACACTAAAATCCCTACAAAATAATCTACTGGTGTGCAGATATTTCATTGAGTGTTTCAAATCATTTTAAAGGGACCCAAGGCACTCATAGTGAGTAAATATGCCAAACATATAACATAAAACGTTCGTAAAAACATCACCACTCAGAAAAACATGAATTCCTGATTCCTATATTAATTATTGAAATTTTTCCAATAACGAAATTTCTCCTGTTGGAACCATTGCTATGTAAACAAAACTGTTAACAGTGATTTGTCAACAAACATTGCTACTAGTAATCGCGTAGAAGGTTAAACATATTTTAGTCTATTAAAATATTATTTTCAGAATATTTTTCAATGCTTTGGCCATGCAATGTTTAACCCTTTCATGATGGGAGCTGCGCTGGTACAGCATTAAAGATCATGTACCAGTGAATTCTTGTATATATGCAAGTCTAACATAGGAAGCCTCATATGTATAAGAGAATGCACTGGATTACAAGGTCAATGTAAATATTGTTAGGCCATGTATTCTCTTATATATGTGAGGCTCCATTTTGGAGAGTCGCAAATATAAGAGAATGCATTGGCGCAGGGTTTAGCAACATTTCAAGAATCTCCAGTCATGGAAGGGTTAAGTTTTTATTAAACTTTGGCATCTTATTGGACTTATTCAACATTGGATGGTAATGTCACTGTAACAGTGATGTTTATCAGAATTGCTAGCATGCAATGACATTCTTTCATATAATTTAATTAACTCACAGAATATCGAAAGACCAGATGTGAGTATAATATAAATTTATCACCCCATTTTATGCAGGGATACAAAAAATAAACATAACATATGTTATGCTTTAAAGTCAGCATGGACAATTAAAGGTAAACAATCTGAATTGATGGTCTCCATACCATCAGATTCCAAGAACAACATTTCTTAATCGATTAAATACCAAAACATAATGCTAACTAAGTACTGTCAACTCAAGTGTAACATTTTCCAAAACATGTTATATATCAACATTTTGTTCATCGCAACTTGGTATCAAGATTAGGTCAGTCGGCTCGTTGAATATTTGCTAGGCCGGGAAATATTCAAGGCGGTGAAAAATAACAGATTTCAAAAATTTATATTTTGTAACTCAGAACTTTAAAGGGTGTGTTCCTCGACTCGAATCAATTATTTTTACCCCCGAAGCCAAAGAAATAGTAATTGAGGAGCGTGAACTCGGATTATCTATCTTTAAATGTGCATGTATGGTACATGTATAAGCCACTTTAAGCTCCTTGTACAGATTACTTGGTGGTACAGCAGGTTGACAAAGATAAAGGAACATTAGAATATTTTGATTCTGTTATGGATTTTAAGGCCTGTATGTGTACATGAATCTGATTATATTGACATACTGCAATAATATGTCACTTAAAAGTTCATATCCTTCAGATAAGCTCAGAAACAAGGCTTGAGACTGTTCCATGGGTACTGTTGTGCTTTGTGTGGAGATTTGAAACTGGTACACCTCCAAATTCTGGTCAATGTAGTATGAAATATAAAAAAGTTTATGCATACGCTGGATGCCATAGTGCACATTTTCTGAGACTCGATGAAGCATACAAGTACATGACTGTTGTAGAATTGAATTCACTAACTTCACTTGCCAAGATTTTCACCACATAAGTCTGATAAAATATAGAGGTCACTGATCGGTCTCCATCAAGGAAGGAATGCATACATATATGTGTCATTTTTGCCTTTGATGAACACATTGATCGTCATTTGGTTATAAATTAAAGCCTCCCCTTCGCTGCAGTGTTTTTTTGTTTAAACATATTTTATTGTAATATAATATTACACAAGGGATCGGGGCACAAGTTTTAACAACTTAAGTCCGCCCCTCTCCCATATACATTTTAACAAATACAAAGTAGATGACGAACATAACATATATACAGGGTGATGTATGGTGTGGTTGTGATTGCTGTCAGTCCTATCCTGCTTTTGAAATTTCATCTGAGGTAGTCAACATTTGTAACGCAAAGGAGGATCTCGCCTATATTTGTTAGCGGAGGGGGCCTAATTAAAACGTTTCGTTGATGAAATGTATGAATAAACAAAATGGAAAAGAATTTCATTGCGTCGATTCGATTCTGATGATATCCCTGTGAGTAAGGAGGAAATGTTAGATATTATAAATTGGTGGGCTGCAATCTTATTGAAGAGTTCGCATCTTTCGGTAGCATACAGGGGGCACTCAAAGAAATAATGAAAGGCATCTTCGACTTCGTATCCACATGTGCATTTAGAGGTATCAGAGATAAAATTGTTGCACATATCTGATTTTAATTCACTACAATAGTTGCGAATTCTGCAGTGTAAAATGCTTAGTTTTCTTGGGCCATTAATAAAGAATTGGGGAGGTTTCGTGGGCGGGTCAATTAATTTCAAATTCATCTTAAATTCAGGAAGAGTACTTACATTTGTAATAGGCTTTGGTAGTTTATTCCAGGATAACGTACTTTTAGGTAAATAAGAGTTTCTGAAATGTTCTGTATGCGAACGGTATGAATAGAATTTGTCAGGTTCGCGCATATCATATCGATTACTGGCAACTTGTCTTGATCGGGGTGGCAACATGAGGGTGAGGTAATTGGGGACTTGGTTGTTTATTATTTTAAACATGGTGTGCAACTCGTGGAGTTCTCGTCGAATTTCAAGCCTTGACCATCCTACTTCGTCAAACAAGCGATTTATATCTACGGAACGCGTTAATCATGTTACTATTCTTGCAGCATCCTTGTGTATGTCATCGAACTTTTTTAATAAGTAATCTGTTGCTGTGCCCCACACTACATCGGCATAGTCTATAATTGGTAATATATATGCTGTGTATATTTTTTCAAGCGACTTTCGGTCTAGGTCGTACTTCAGTCTTCTTAATTGTGAGAGACGAGATGTTGCTTTGTTTGCTATTGTATTTATATGAGTGTTCCAGTTTAGATTCGATTGTATTTCAAGTCCAAGATGTTTGTGTGAGTTTGTAAATAATACATTTTCTTGTTCGAATTTTAAATTCGGGGTCACGTTGTTATTTGTAAGGGAAAAGGAAATTGCCCTAGTTTTCGTTGGGTTAAATTTAACTAGCCATTTATTTGCCCAGACTGCGACTCTTTCAAGGTCATCGTTCATGTTCTTGGTTAGGATATCGATGTCATAATAGGTAGTCATAAGGCAAGTATCGTCCGCGTACATTCTTGTGGTTGCATTAATGTGATCAGGGAGGTCGTTTATGTAAACAAAAAATAGGAAAGGGCCAATAATTGAGCCTTGAGGGACACCCGCTGGGATAACTTCAAAATTTGAGAAGGAGTTGTTCACTAAGACCCTTTGTTTGCGATTGAACAGATAATCTTTTAGCCATTCTAAGAGATTTCCAGAGACTCCATATTGTTCCAATTTATATAGCAGCCCCCTGTGCCATACTCTCTCGAATGCCTTTGATATATCAAAAAATACTGCACTTGTATAGAGGCTGTTGTCGAGACTATGGCACAGGTTGTGATATAGTTCTATTAACTGGTATGTTGTACTATGGCCAGGGAGGAAGCCAGACTGGTGATTATATAACAAATTATTTTCCGTGAAGTATGTCGTAATATGTTGTATGACCACTTTTTCGAAGATTTTGCCTAATGTCGGAAGGAGAGATATTGGACGGTAATTTGCGGAATCGGCTGGGTCGCCTTTTTTGAAGATATGGATGACGTTTGCCTTTTTCCAGGTCATTGGAAACTTACCAAGATCCAATGATTTTTTATAAATTATTAATAGGGGGATTGCGATATTTTCGGCAGTACTATGCAACATTTTTGGGCTGATGCTATCGTGACCATACGCCTTATTTAAATTTAATGATTTTATAGCGCACACGATACTTTGATATGTGATTGGGATTTCGGATAGTATGTTATTGGATCTACGAGGGAAATAAGGGAGATTTTTGGCATCGTCTTGTATAGTGGCATTAGAAATGAATCTTGCGTTGAGACACCTAGCTTTTTCATAATCATCGGTTGCATATGATTTCCCTTCCATTGATACGTTGCCATTTGGGGCTATACAGAGGTGGGGTATTCGTAGATTTCTTTTTGTTAAGTAGATAATTCATAATATGCCAGAAATCGCGGGGAGTGGGGGTTTCATTTATTTTCTCCTCAAGTTTAGTTTCGAATTGCGATTTTGCATACTTTTTCATGTTGTTAACTTTATTTCTAATATCCTTGTATTTTCTCCAAGTGTGCTCTGAATTTCGTTTGAGTGCTATTGATCTGAGTCTATCGCGACGTCGTATTTCTCTCCGTATGTCGGAATTAAACCAGAATTTGTCCTTTGTCCTTATCGTCACTGTCATTTTGGGGATTGATTGTTCCATTATTTTAATAAATCTCTCGGTAAATAAGCTTACTGCATCGTTTATGTCATTTACTGGTTGCAGCAATTC